>OZ020568.1:65345651-66595651 GCA_963971475.1 Chrysops caecutiens
GCAACTAGCCATTATACACTTAATTTCTTGAAGTATAACAAATTCTGTTTTCCAATTAAATATATAATTTACTATTTGTTTATCTTATAAGTTTCTATTACTAAAAGCAAATTAAATCATGTGATTCGGAATTCCCAAGATTCAATATTTTAAATTGTCTTTTTCTATTTTCAAACAGTTTCAAGTTTTATTACTGAACACAGTTAGATGACAATATATGTTGAAGTATCATGGCCTATTTGTAACATATGTGATATTCCCAAAATTCTCAATGTATTAATTGAATAAAAACTATACATCAGTGGAAAGCTAGCGAAGACAGTTCACGACGACTAGTTTCGACGTCTTCTCTTTGTGCGGATCTTTGTATATTCTTTCTGTTTCTTTCTCACAGTAATATGGAAAGAATTGTATTCGATAGTAGAGTGCTAGTATTCGAAGTGCTCACCGCCATCTTATGCCAAAGTTCATGTGAATCTGTAGTTTTTAAAAGATATGTTTCATAAGGTAAAGAAGAGCGTAAGCCTTTTCTTTGTTGTGTCAATTAAAATCTTTCATTAACGACACGAATTTGTTTACTGCGTTCTTTCAGAATATAACTTCTTGACTTGATTAACTAAAAATGAAAACAATAGACGCTAATAAATTAAATTAAAACAAGATTAAAAAATTGAAAATTAAAATGAGCTTAATCAATATAAGCCCCATTTGGGATGCATTATATCGATTCATTAGTATTCAATCAGATTTTCGTATAAATTAAACAAAGCGATCCCACGGGACTATTAAAATAGACAAAATTAAATGCCGAAGAATACGAACTATCGTATAATGATTATGGTTATAGTTATGGGTATATAATAGTACCTAATGAAATATGATTAAGAGTGGGATTTGAGGCCAGGCAGAGCCATGACGTTGAACGGATGACCCACGCAAACCACAAGGGATTTTATTTTCGGTCAAAAGTTAATATTTTTCCTCCCCAAAAAAGTCACGTTCCTCGTGTTCGGACACACAATCCCCAAAAATAGGTGAATTCAACATTTCCGTTGAGGAAGTGCAAAATTCTAATAAAAATCACCGCTAGACATGACTTGCAGTTAAATTGTAAATGTTAGTACATCCACAAATATGCACATTTTATAAATATATAAACAACACAATATAACAATATCACCATGTCATACACGAGCTGTGGAAATCTCCAGTGAACTTTTCAGCTCACAGTTCTCAACACGTGACTTTGTGATTAACCACTTGAATCAGCTACACAACGACTGTCTCGGAAAGAACGTTTGGTATTTTCCACCCTCGAATGAGGTTTCCTTCCTCCATCTTGTTCCGGCGATGTGTGGGGGATTTTAGACGTTATATGCTCCAAGTACGCAATTCAAGAAATTCAATCCACAGTAGGTATCACTGACAGTTTATTTGAAACGTCATTTGTGAATTGATCAAAAATTTGTGATAAATCAACAAGAAACAAACAAACATTTCTCAATTGTATAGATAAATTCAAGTTTTCTTTGAACTTTAGCGAATATACTATATTTGACCGTGGCGCGACTACAATTGCAAATATTTAATTTTCAATTATTTTATCTGTCCGCCAAAAGGTTCAGAAACATACCTTAACATTTGACAAATAAAGGTAGCCGACAGGGTTTCACGTATTTGTTGATTCAAGTTTGAAAAATTTCCATTAGTAGTGTTAGTAGTTTTTTGAAACTTGTAACTCATTGCAAATTGAAAAAGCTCCTCAGAACTTAAAGGACGCCATGTTGTTGAAATCTCGAAAACTTTCAGTTTCTTTCTTTGTCTCATTCTTGAATGTCCAAAACCAGTAAAATGTTTTTTCTCCCGTGAAGTGAAAGTTTTTGGAGTAGCCACAAAGAAATTAAGCTCAAGCTTGTGTGAGTGTTAATAAAAACTTCAAAACGAAAAAAACAATTAAGAAATTAATAAACCTTTTAATACCTTAATGTTTTTTTTAAAATTATTCTTCTAATTGAACCTTTAAGAGCCCTTCGAAAGCACTCGTCAAAACTTTAATTCGTCAAATCAAGATGGAAACTTTCGTTAAGCTTATCGTTTAAACTTTGACGAAAACGAAAGTGTTGAAGGAATGCAATTTTACGGTTATCTTTGAAATTGACGTGATGATGAAAGCTTTCAAATTTTCCGTTGAGGTATTTTAACCAATTCAAGCTTGAACAATGAATGTGATCTCAGATAGCTTTCTGACATTATCTATCATTAAACTGAAATTTCTTTCATGTGTCAGATTTGACAATTTCATTTTGGTACAATTGAAACTTTTTCCTGTTGTCTTTTGTCACAATGAAAATGTCAAACATTTGGTTAACCACAATTATTGAAACATTTATTTAATTCCTTTCAAATGCAGAATTCTAAAGCATTCATCGGTTCAGTTTACTTTTCAGTAGCTCCTCCTAATCATAAACCTCATACTGGCAACTTCAAGTTTATAGCAAAGCTGTCAAATCAATATTTGTTCTTGATTCATTTTGACAATTTGTTAATTATTAACATTGTTTCAGGTTAATAATTTTTACTTGACAGAATCATTACTGCCAACTTGACCATTCAATAATTTTGCTACAGTTTTCTGTAGCTACGTTCCATGATAATGTCTTCTGGCTTTTGTGCTCACTACGGCTGCCAATCGTGACTACATACTTTGTTCTGTTCGTAACTCTGTGTTAGGTTTGCTGCATGTGTGGTAGAATTGGTGATCTCGATTTTGATTTGTGAAGATGTTCGATAGTTGCTTTAGACACGTAGCACGAAATTTTTCAAATAGATCCACCCAAAAAATATTATCATTTAGAAATCTTCTCTGGAAATTTTCCCACATAACTTAGATATCTTCACGGATTTCAGACATTTTTCCATCATTAAGAAAATGGCGTTGGTGATAAAGTATTCGAAACAAAAAAAGAAATTAAAAATTTAAATAACATTTTTTGGAATTATTATCAAAATCAAAATTTCACTTTTCATTTCCAGATGAGAGATTTCTTGTTAAAATAAAAAATGTTTCCAAAGACTTTGACGTTAAAAATATTCAATGGTTTTGCTTAAAAGAAAAATAAAAAAATTCGTCTGGACAAAATCATGATTTTCATTTTTTAACAATTTTTTAGATTCTTATATTTTATTCAAAAATGAAACTGAAAGTTTTTTCGGTTTCCGGAGACATGAATTGAATTTAGAAATCTTACCGAAAATAAATAAAACATGAAACACACAAAAACGGAATTAAAATTAAGAAAAAAAAATTGCTTTGTAGGAGATATTACAATATCACAAACGAATATCACGAAAATTTCGCCTCTTTCAGACGGATATCGCTTTTCAATATTAATTAGTTATATAACAGTTACTTCAGAAAAGTTCTGTTGATATTTGGAAAAAAGCCATGCTAACGAACGTCATAGTATGATTAAATTATTTTTACGAATTTCAAAACATTCGTCGGATGTCCTGCGAATGCATCACACATTTTCAATGTATGTAAGCAGTTCCGCGACAGGATCATGATGCTGTTTTTTGTAATCTCCAAAAAGAGGACGGATGTTAACATTTTTCCTCACCAACAAAAGCCTTTTCATGAAGGTTCCATTTTACATTTGGACAGGATAAGCTCACATTTTGTTTCATCCAATTGTGAGCCCCTTTGAAACATTTTCCTGTTACTGGGCATGACTCAAACTGAAATAGTTGTAATGAAGATAATACATGCTTGCCACCGAGTCCTTGGATTAATTAGCCAACAAATGACTAATTCTGAATAATGTTCATGCTCATCCTCATGTTCGAAAAAACTAAAAACTTTTACTCTCGTGTTTCGTAACGTTATCAAAATTTTAAATTTTAACGTTTTTTTTAAACAAAAGCTTTTAAAATGTATTAAGTTTATTGCCCCTCGTGATGAAAATCTTCAAACTTTCGTTTGCGGCTTTTGGAGTAATTATTTTTTAAAAGATGAAAACTTTATTCAAAACTAACTGATCAAATAATAACAATCTTAAATCTGAATGTGAAGAGATAATTATTATTGTTATATGAATCACAAAAGCTGATGGCTAATTACGTAGATTGCTCTTAAGATGACACCACTTTCTGAATCAAGATTCAAGCAGCTGACTGCTATGGAAATAATCCTAAATCCCGTATCCAATAGGTATCATATGTAACAAGAATGATTCTCTAAATGACAGATATTTCAGATTCAAATTATAGGTTTACCCGCAAGAAAAGAAGGATAAGGATACAATTGATGTCTTTAACTGGAAGGTGATCCTTAAAACATGTCTGCAACATTTTGGAAAATACTGTAGTGATTTCATTGTACTGAAACTACAATAAATTAAATTGAATTTCCAAAAAAACATGAATTTTAAATTAAATTTAATCAAAAACTAAATCAAGTTAGGAGTAATAGTGAAATTTGATCACAATCAGCATATATTTTGTGAGATTTTCCAAAGTGCAATCAGTGACCACAATGCGTGAATGAAAAATTTTGTTTCTTTGTGAAAGTTTTCCATGGAAAAAATTTCCAAAAATCAGAAAACCACAAAAATTATTTTAGGAAAAAAACAAGAAAAGTCATTCGTAAATGAAACGAGAAAATTCATAAATTCCGAAACAACTGATTGTACTGACTGTTTCCTTTATGGGTTAATTAAAATTAATTAAAAAAGGTAAAAATGAATTAAAAACGAAAACAGTAATAACATTAACAATATGCCTGCCAATGGTGGAGTACCTACAGATGCGTTTTGCTCTTTGTGTTTTTGAAAAACGAGTAACTTTGGTACGAGTCCAACTCAATTCCTCGTTACCTACTTTTACGAAGAAGAAGAAGATGAAGTGCAGATGGGAGGACGAAAGGAAGGTATAAGAAGAAGTAATAAAAGTGAATTTTAGCAAGAGGGTAGGGCGGGAAATACCAATGAAGTTACATTTCTGTTGGTACTCCTTTGGCGAAGACAAACGATCACGTCAAGCATAACAAAACTCGAATTGGGGATGGAGACAACAAGATGGCTGGGGAGTTCCGTTAGAGAGTGTAGCCAACTTACAAAATGGCGGATGACGAGAAGAAAGACGAGACGATGAGGAAGTAAATAATGGCGACCGACTTCGACGTGGAAGGTAAAAGAGACAAAAAGAAAACGAAACGCTTTCGATTTCATTTCACTAGGTAAACTAGCCTAGTGCCTAATGCCTTTAGGTGAATATTATCGGAGTGCCTAGCATAAGGTATGCTGCAGTACATGTATGCAGTTGAAATAGTTTCAGGAAGCCGAACCATGTCAAACGTGTGGGAAAACCACACAAACATGGTAAAATGACGAGGAGATGGAGAAATTAACCAGTGCCAGGTTGCTTTAACTAAATCGCACGTCACGTTAAAGCCAGGCACACTGTCTCACGTGGAAAATGCTATACAACACACGGTTATAGGTTTTTATTTTATTTTATTTTATTTTATTTAGCTTGGTTTTGTTTCAATTCACGTCTTGTGTTTTGCAATTGAGCTGAAAGTGAAATTATTCGAAGGAACATTGGGAAATGAAGAAAATTTTTATATTTTCTTGGCAATAAAAGCATATGATTGATTTTTTCAATGCAATATCTAAGTAGGAAATACGCAAAATTATGAAATAATACGCTTCGATATCCGCGACAGGAAGGAAAGGTGAACTATAAGGGTTTCTTTCGGTGAACACCTTCCTGCTACCGGAATTCAATCGAAATAATCAAACCTTAACCGTACTAAGTTTAAGGAAACTATTTTCCTACAGTATCAAATTCGACTTAGACTTAGACACTACCCGGAAAGGCAACACCGGGCAACCAATTTCAACTTCATTTGGAAGCGTCAGAGGTATTCAAAATATAATCCAGAACCAAGCGTTATTCAATGACTGAAGAAGCGTTCTAACGCGGAACGCACCTCCAGACTAGGTTGATCAAAATCCCATTAGAATACTTGTCCTTATTACCGAGAGTAGCAAACAGGAAAAACATACGAAGGTTCGCACAAAGAGGAGATACCGAGAATTGATCGCAAGGCGATGTTTGTTTCCTCGTTGACCGTTTTGCCATTCGCATATAAAATATATGGTAAAAATAGCCTAAAAATAAGTTTGCAGAAGCTCAGCGGTAAGAACATCTGAAAAGCAAGCAGAAGACCTGTAAGCTTCCCGGTCACGGGAGATGTCTTGATTTACGCAGACGAAATCTTGTTTTCAGAGGTTGGAATAATTAGCTATAAGTTAACAAGAAACTAATACCGGTTTCAATACACAGCCCTGCGTTTCAATCCACGAACCAATAGCAGCAGGAATGGAAAAAATTAATTTAATAGCATGATGTCTACTATAGCAAAATTTACTGCAGCAAAGCAGGAGATTTTGATCAGTATCCGGTTATTATTAGTTGGTTTAAATAAACCGAAATTTCAAGTTTTCCATTAGAATTAATTATTTAGTATTATAAGTATTTAATTCTTGGATTAAGAAAATTGTTGAGAAACACTGATAAATCGCAAGAGAACAATCATTCATTCATAAAACACGAAAATTGAATTTGAAATAAGACATTCAGTGTTATTTAATTTTTCGTTTTTCAAGACACTGGTGTATGTTAACAACAAGCTAAATGTACAATGTCACAAGCTTATTGCAAAAAAAAATCATCTTCCTTCAGACCAGTTCCAAAAAAAGCACATCTTCCAAAAGAAAAAAATTCTCTAGCTTTTAGCTCTAAACTTTCGATATATTTTTATTTGATAAATAAGATATTCTTTGCATGGTTTCTCAAAAACCAAAAAAACCCAAGATGTCTCACATGTCTAGCAAGAAACTTAATATTTTTTGCTCGTTCTGAGCTTCAGTCTCAGATTCTATCGCACATAGTTGATCTATGACGAAAAAGCGAGTTTCTGTAAGCTCGAAAAAAGTGTATTTTTTCAAAAGGTATTTTTTTATTTGCAAATACATACAGTTGAAAATACAAAATCTCATACCACCAAACACTGACGCTCAGCTGATTTCAAATTGGTCAAATAGAAATAAAAATCCAACGTAGATTGCGAATGTAAACAAACAGATATTGTGATGAGACTTTCGTGGTATAGTAGAAAAAGCTTATATCTGTATGGAATGCGCTCTCACACTATACACAGTATACCTCCCACTTTCCGTAGAGAACCGAAACGCGCACATCATATTAGCAGGAAGAGCAAAATCAAGTTGAAAAAATGAAAAATTTTTGAATTCGAACTCAACAGAAAATAAAAATGAAAAAGTTCCATAGAAAGCCTCTCCGGTAACAATACAAACGAAAGCTTCATTCGTTTGTATGTGAGTGAAAAACGTGTTCTATGGAATAAGCTTGCTTCTCTACATGCACATGAATATCTACACTAGCGTGTAAACCAGCAAAAGCCCCCGGGATGAGCTTAACTCCAAAGTGTTGCGAATCCAAAGTGGCGGCAAATATTTTTACGAAAAACTCTCGAATAACGTGAAGTTGTGGTCATTTTGCTGAAGTGAAGAATTTGCTAAAAATTTATTTAATAAAATTAATTATAAAAGTTTAATATTATTTCTACTTCATATTAAATACAATTCAATACAACTTCGGGACTAGTATATTGTACTATAACTAACAACAGGTTGTTGTCATTCCTACACTCTTCAGGTTTTTCGACTCAATTCTTCAGTTTCAGTTTTGAATTTGAGCTTCGAAACGTTGCTTTTTGATTTCTCTTCTTTCTTCGAGCTTTAAATGTGTAAATATCAAGTTGATTTTCTTTTTAAAAATAATATATAATAAAATTAAAATAAAACAAACGTAAATTGCATCTAGCGTGACAGCGTGAAGAAATTCGGGAAGAAGGAAGTAAAACTTTGATAAACGATCGAGTGAACAAAAATATTAGTTAATTTTATTGTTGTTGTTGTTTTCATTATAAAGAAGAAAGCATTAAAAGAAAGGAGAAGAAGAGATACGAAGAAGCGAAATAAGAAAAAGCGACAGTATATCGGAGTAATGGAAAAAAGTAAAACTGATTTTGAAGTTTTGAAGTTTTTAACTCTCACTTCATTCGCGTTTTGGTTGTTTTCGCTATTGCATCGTTTTGTTACGATTGTATCGTGATATTTCGTTATTTGTATAATAATTTGTTATAAATAAAAATTTCGTTTTTTACTTAAATTTAATAATATCTAATAATAATAATAACAACAATAACAATTCATTATTAATTCAGTACAAATTATAATTTTCGTTAAGTTTAAATTTTCATGTGTTATACGAGTATTACATATAAACAAATTGATTGAAATGAATTTTTTCAAAAATTGATAATTACAAAAATGACCACACAATGGCAAATTTTTTAAAACATATTAAAACTTTATAGTGCGCAAAGTGTTATTATTCAAAATAAATATTTTATAAATCACAATATAACATAATGTATGTCATATATGTATGAAAACTAAAACTTAAATTTAAATTGAATTGAATTCGATTATTTTGAAAATTACAAAAATCACAAATCAACTACAAATTGTGCATTGTGGGTGAATGAATGTGTGTGTACGTGAAGCGATAATAACAATTAGATAAAAATCAATTAATTAACAATTGATTTGTGGGTAGTATTAACATTTTCCGGTTTGCAAAATCTACTTTATACTTATACGTTAAATAAAAATTCTAAAAGTGATTTGCAGTGATTATTATTTGTTGAGAGTAGTTTTTGAAAAATTCTTTTTTCTGAATAAAAGCTCTGATAAAGACAAAATTATTTTTTTTGTATACACAACAATACTATGTGCATCAAATACAATATTTCATATGAGTGTATGTGAGATGAGTTAATAGTGACAATACTTTGAATATAGCAAGTGAATATTGTTCTGTAATGAAAGCTTCAAGTGAAGCAATTAAAAAGTCAATTATCTTCTTTGTAATGTTTTAAAGCTAGCAAATATTCATGAAAAATTTATTTAACTGGTTAGAATATTTTCTCTCACAATAAACATATACTTTTCTTGAGTGGGTTATCTCAAACGTTTTGTCTCACAAATCTTCTTCTGGATGATTTTCCGGAAAATATTTCTACAACATTTATTCCTGCAAAACTCATTTCCAGTCGCTATTAAATAGAATTATATTTCTTTAAAGTGTAGTCATTCTATAGAAGTAACTAAATAGAGAAAAAAAAGAATATTTTTTGTATTAGTTATTTGAATCAAGTGGGTATAGAGCGGAAAGAGAAACGAATTGCAAAATACATTTGTAGAGAAGAAACACTTTAACGACATTATAATCATTTGAAACGCATGGAATAACACGTACAAGGTCAAACTTTTTTACTGTATTTATTATGTTATATTATATATATAAGGATAGTTTTGCAAACTTTTTGTGAGAATTTGTTGTCGCGAGATAACGCGATATCTCATCTTCAAGTTCGATTTCTTTGCATATGTTTTCCATATGACAAGTTATCGAATTAATTCTATTAGAATCTTAAGTATATGGATATACCTACTATCGAGAAACCACTGAAAAATGATATTCTTTTAGTTATTAACTTTTTTTCAAATTTTTAGTTTAAGTCAAGTTTATAATACACTATAAAATCCTGATTTGTGTAATGTTGATAAGAAACAGTCACAGTTCGTATTTTAATCTGAGAACATTATCAAAATTAAACTGATAAAATAAAATACCCTTGCACTGCATATGTACATTCTCTGAATGCATAGTTTCTATGGAAAATTTCTAATATCATTGTGAAATAAATATTGTTGAATTCAATTCAATGACATTACAAAAATGATTTAATTTAATTAAAAATGTGTTTTTGTTAGATATAGTAAAAAGAAAATTTCTGTGATTTTTCTAACAATTTCAATAGAATATAAATCGGTAAACTTTAAAATTATTTAACTGATAACATATCTTATTTCGTATTTGAAAAGTAATAAACATTCATTTTGAATGAAATCCTTATCAATGAGAATGGAATATCAGTTACAACCGCAACAGCAAACAATACAAATTGGTCCGCCTGCACCAACAGCATCGCCACATTTGCAATTATTGCAAAATGTCCATCAGCAGCATCAACAGCAACAACAACAGCAGATATTAACATCTATGCAACCGCCACCATTGCCATCATTATCAACATTACCATTACAAATTGTTCATACCTTACCACATTTGACAAGTAATACAACAGGAAATGGTCAAACGATCAATTTGAGTAATACAAATAATAACAATAATAGTAATAGCAACAATAATAACACTAATAATACAAATAACAATAATAATCCATCACAACCGAATAATAATCATATCACTTCAACTTTACCACCTCCAAGTCAAATTCTACATCATCATTTGCATCATCTTCAGCAACAACAGCAACAACAGCAACAACAAAACACTAATAATAATAATAATAGCAATAATAATAATAGTAATAATAACAATAATAATAATAGTAATACACCAAATCACAACACAACAAACGGTAACAGTGATGACAATAGTCGATGGACACAATTCCAACAGGTGCAACAACTTTGGCGACATCATGCTTATTTAAATGGTAAAGTTTAATTTTATAATAGACGAAAAATCAAATTATTATAATATGAAATATCATTAAGAATATTACACAAATCAAAGTGCATCACAAAGTGCAAGATGCTATCAATGTTATGATGAAACTCACTTATAAAATTCTGTAAATCACAAGTATCTTGGTGATATGTAACAAGCTATCCTACAACGTGTTGTGCACGTGAAACATGTTATATATGATAAGAATTTAATTCGTGGAAACAAACGTAATGCAATTGTGTTATAAGAACAATACTTCCCTTGCTGCGTATAAGATAACTGAACGTAATCGAAAATTAAAATAGAAATCTGGAGGTACTCGTATTCGTATCATACCAGAATCATTTGGACACTTCTGGAAAACAAATGCTAAAATGTGCAACATTTCCACCAGATACACCGAGTTAAATTATATTACTTGACAATTGTAAACAAACTATTGCGTAATTAAGCTTTAATTAATCCACCACATACTGCTCAAAAGCTCATTGAAACTTCCATTAGAATATGAGCTGATCTAGAGTTGACGAAAAAACTGCACTAATTTTTTTGGATCACGAGCGAGAACGAATTGGGGCAGAGATAATTGAAGAAATTCCATAAAAAAGCATGAAGTCTCTATTGGAGCTTATTTGCGTCAAATACATAAACATATATAATTTGTCATATACTATAATATACAAACCACCACAAACATGGAAATTCTGTGCTAAATCTTACCTCAAGGCGAAACATCTTGCCTGGTTGTCCGACAATTGTTTGGTAACATAAAACGCGTTTCCTTGAACTTAACCGAGAATTGTGTTAACTTGAAGCTTTACAATGGTGTTGGCTTTTATTTCTTGAGTTTCTACTATTAAGTTTGTATTGAAAAATGTTGCTTTTTTGTGGAATATTTCAATGAACTTCAATTTGGTATCCACGCGCTTCGCTTATCTCTATGCGGCAGTTCTGTGATAGTCTGCATAATCTATCGACTTTTGAGCTTGTTCTTCTTATATAGTTGGTACATGTCGAAGACATAAATATTTAATCGGATACTATAGTATAAAAAATTGGAAAATCTTAGAAATAACCGGATAATGAAGATCTGGAATCAAGTTGACACCGTTCGATAGCTTGAATTCAATTGTACTGTATCAGTATCAAAATCCCGTTTATATCTACTACAGAAAATTTTTAAGAACGTCAGAAAACGCAGAGATAACACAAATTCAATCGCACAAATCTTGAATTTTTTGAAGAGTCTTCTTGTGATCTGACTTGTGGCATTATATCTATGAAATTTTCGGCTATATCTCCTTAATCTGGAACAAGATAAGCCAACATTGTTCTTCAAAAAAGCGAAACATATGTGTAAAAAATACATATGATTAATATAAAAAACGAAGCCTTTACTACTGATATTATTGTGTTCCCTAAACTCGTAGAATATTCTTTGCATTTTTCGCAATATTTAGAAAACATAACCATGCTTAACTTAATGCTTAGTGATTTTTTTAAAGCTGAATCAATTATCTATTATATGATGTAATGTGACGATTGAAATTTCTTAACCGAGAGGAGTGTACTACTCTTCTAAACTTTTAACCACCTTTATGCCTAAGCATTCATACAATATAATCCACATTTTTCCCGATATCTCAGAAACTTCGTTCTGTATCACATAAGATTTTATAATTTTCTTAAATCTGAGTCAATTGTCTATCGAATCATGTCATTGCGTTAACTTTTGACCATTGATTGGAGTGTTAAAGGTTCCCAAACTCCATAAGATATTGTTAGAATTTTGCGTTATAACTCCAAAACTTCCTCCTGTAATCAATAACTTTTTATACTTTTCTGGAAGCTGATTTAACCACCGATCATATGATGTAGCTCCTATCAACATCTGACCATTGATAAAAATTTGACAGCGCTTAACGTTTTTCCCGGTATCTCAGAAGTTTCGTTCTGTATCATATAAGATTTTATAGTTTTCTTAAATCTGAGTCAATTGTCCATCAATCATATTGTTTTTGTTAACATTTAACACCTGATATAAGTGTAACACTTTTTTTAGCTTTAAATCACTGGTATGAGTATGATAGTGTGCCAAACTCCTCTAGTCGTAACAAAATTGGGTGTCAGTGATTAACGGATAAAGACGTTTGCATGCTTTGTCTTAAGAATTTGATCAAATCATTTCCTCCACAACGTGAAATGACTGCCAATGAGGCAATTGTCACAACCACAACTTGCACAAATGAAACGATAGAATCACTAAGCGATATAGTGACGCACGCAAATGGCACTTGGCGTAGAATCGTGATGCTAAAATTCAAGGTCAAGGTGGGGGAAACTAAAAAGAACAGTAGTCCACATAGTCGACGTCTTGAAGTCCAGAACAGAATAACCACTTAACGATTTCATCAGATCCACGCCAAGCAAACATTTTGAGTGCAATCAACAAAATTTTTCAAAATGATATTTCTACTTTGGCGTTTCGTCGAAATGTTAAAAACATAAAAAATCACAAATGATTAATGATATACAACTCATAAAAACGTCTCTTCATCTCATCGAAATAAATCGTGATAAATTGTCCATGAATTTGACTTTTACTACGAATATTTTTGGCAATTTCTATTTCGAATTCGATCATCAGCTTTCTTAAATGCTGTGACTGTTAAAAGAAAATGAAAAAAGTGAAAGTTTTTAAGCTACAAAAAAAATACACAAAGTCGTTGCTAATTTTTAAGGAGTCAATTTTTGTGTTAACACTAATTAAAATTTGTTACAAAAAAACACAAGGAGGCGTTTCACAATAACCTATCATCGGGCTAGGTGTTAAAAATCGTCATGTTTTACAATCAAACAGAAAATGATTATTTGTTCCATGGGTTTAATTGGGCAAAAACAGGTAGAAAGTTGAAATTAAAAGCCCTAAAATGAAGATTTGCATATCGTTAAGTCAAAGTGACTCAACCAAAAGGTTTTGTATTAGGTAGAAAAATAAAATTTGAATAAAATATAAAATAAAAATTTCCTCAGCAACATTACCTCGAAAATCAACGTAAGATGGACATATTCTTGAAGCAATTTCTTTTCAAAAAATGGAAATGAAAGTAAACACAATCTTGTTCTAGAGCAGTACAGTTTTTTAAAATTACATATAATTAATAATAACGCGTAACGCATTCAACAACAATGAGTAATTAACGAATAACCTCACAGAGACCATCTACGGCGTAGAAATTGATGAAAGAAAAGGTTCGAAAATGTGGGGATAAACAAACGAAAAATGAGCTTTTTCAGGTAACAAGTACCATCAAATTTAAGCGAAATTATTGTTAACAAGTTTTTATGTTGTTTTTATTTAAGAAATTTCTTTTATTTTTAGTCATACTACGGTTCCGTGATTTTAACTACTCATTGAAACATGATTTTCGGAGATTTTTTCGAGCGTTGTTGGTTCAAATCACTTTCAAAAAAATCCAAAATTGTCTGACTCCAACTTCAACTTCAACTCCAAACATGAACCACGAAATAACGATCAACGAAAAACTGAAATTGTCGAAAAAGTGAAAGTTGTTAAAATGAAAGTAAAATTGTTTTTTTTTTTTTTTGAATAGGAAGTTAAACTTAGTAACATTTCAGTGTAAAACAGAGGGAAAAAATTAAAGAAATTATCAAAACAAAATGGCGTAAAAATAAACATTTCTCAATGTGGCGAAATGTCAACTTAATGCTATATACATTTTGTAATTAATTTTTATTTTTAATTATTATTATTGCAAATATCTTGGATGGTGCAATGGAAAATAACTCAAGATGTCTTCAAGGTAAATCTTGTGGTACTTTTAAGGAAATTTTCAAACGTCGTTTTCTTCATAATCCAATGTAATTTGATTTAATTCCAATTCACGTGTACTGCCACATGCCTTTTGAAAGTTATACTCGAATGCATGTGGATGTGGTTGAGGCGTGATAGGTATTGTAGATGTTAAAGCGTAGAAGAAAAAATAGAACTTCACTAAGTGGAAGTCACATTTCCAAGACACAATGTTTGTGATTATAGGTAATAGTAACATTTTTGGAAATGTACATGTATCTATTTCTGATTTTGAGATATGTATATCCTCCAAAATCTGATACATTCCTTCTGTGACACAGATATCAACGAAAATTCCTCATTTTCAACAACATACTTAAAATTCCGTCAACTGTGAACAGATTTTTCGTGCCAAATGTTCTGTACATGATCATGTCATGAAAAGCTCTGCTATTTTCAATGTCACATTCTAAAGTTTTCCAAAGAACGTGACAAGATCTAAAGGAAAATATCTAAAGATATATGCGAAATAAACTATCAGTTAGTTTGTTTTTTATCATTTGACACGATTGGAAAATAATTTGTTTTTCAGTTTCTGTTAAAGTTCATGAATCTAATATTGAAGTCACATGAACCTGATTATTCTTGAAAGCAAATTTGCTGAAAACCTTTGATGCAAAATAAATCGTGAAGACGTTACCTAGCTTGTAACAGATTTTCTGCAAACAACTGCGTTCTACCATGTTCTATTCGTCCCAGACGAATTTACTGTAGATAAACTAACTTAAGCCAATTGACAAGGAAATTCCTGGGAACTGCCATTTTCTGCCACATGACATATTAATTAATAGAGAACTACCAGAAAACAGTCATCTTCTATTAATTGGCATTGACTCCCAGATCCGTTTCCTGGAAGTGTATCAATATCACAGGTGAATTTATTGAGGAACTTAGATCTAACTAGCCTTAGGATCAACAAAAGTAACCTTTCTGCAACATTACCATATGTTGTAGATCTGTTTTATGAAACTGTGTCAATATCACAGATGGAAAAACTGAAGAACCTAGCTCCCACTAGTCTCTATATCAATTGAAAAGCGTTTCATGAAAAAAGTCATATTCTATCAATTGCCATTGGCTTGCAGACACGTTTCTTGGAACTGTGTCAGTATCGCAGTTTAAGTTACTGAAGATTTCACCTCTAAGCTTGATAATTCAAATTGAGTTTCCTGAAAACAATCTTTCTGTATCGATTGACATGCCACCCAGATTCATTTCTTGGAAGTGTATCAATCTGACGAGGAAGATATTAGCTTCTATTGGATTCTCAGTCAATTTAAAAGAAGGTGATTACATCTCATTTCGTTGGAATTGTATTTAGATTACTGGTGTAGCTTACAGGCTTTGGATGAATAGAAGAGGACCTGTCACCAATAATCATTATCTATCGATTACCATGCGCCCCAGACTGAAAACTGATTATTAATACAAAGTGTCATAAAACGACATTGTAAAAACTATAATTACTTTCGTCAAGTATCGTTGGGAAAATGCCACCACCATATCACGTCAAAAACTCATAAGTATATGACACATTTATCCATATAAAAAGCACAAAGTAAATTTTTATACCTACCTCAACGAATTTCTTCGTGACATTTTGTTATTTTTCGTCAAAACAAATAACAGAAACCTCAACAAAAATTAATAATTTCGATACGAAAACAAATTAAAAAAAAATTCTTAAATTATAAACAAATCTTTGTAATGCATTTTAAATGCAATTTAATATTTATGTCAGTTTGGTGTTATGTAATTTTGTTTATAAAAATAACAACAACATTGTAATGAGTTTTTGCAACAATTCACATTATTTTCAACACTTTTTTTCCACATTACCTACGTTATTTAATTGCGTGGTGAAAAGCTATTTCATGTTGTCAAAGGTTATGATTGATACTTTGTTTATCATTTTTATCATCGTTTTCCGTTTTAATCATATTTTGTAACACTTGACGCAAGGAACTTGTCCAATTACGAAATTGTGCATCATATTCAATGTCATTCATGGTGTAAACGACTTGTATCTTAAGATATAAATGATATTTTATTTCCAATTTATATATAACCATAGGAGAACCATATAAGGATAGGTTCTATTCTACGTCGTTCAGAATGCACTTGTTTCAATAGAAGCTTTGCTTCTTGTCCTATATAGACTTTAGCCACCTGAATTTGTGAATTTTTCCACGCTGCATCATTCAATGATAACTAACAGAAGACTTGACAAGATAAGATTTGTCAGTTCATTTCAAGTGGCAGAATATAAGGCATGAGTTAGTTATGAGATATATAGAGAATATATTTTATAACGCATCTCAATGATATGTTATCAAGAAATTCGAATGAATTGAAGAACGTGTCGTACCACGTTCCTCTCGAAACTAAAATAAGAGATACGTTCAAGTGATACGTGAAAAACGTGATATGAGCGTCATAAGACAAATGAATTCTTTTCAACCTATTAACAAGATATCTATCAATATTAATTGTATGACTCTTGTTTCATATAAAAGTATTATTATTATTACATTTATATATTTGCAAATGGAATGTTTGTACGGGCTGTAAAAACTTTCTCTCTAATATTTGATTTTGAATGTTTCCACAAACACAAGTCACAAAACCTCATGATTTATAGAATCGCCATATTTGTGAGCGGCTATACTCGTCGTACATGACACATACGCAAATATGGCGCAATTTGACTTACTGACTGACTTTTCCTACACATCAACATTTTTCCAAACACTTTGCTGTCTTATATACTTCATTGAGTGTTATATTCAACTCATATTTGACAAACACTACAGCCACACGATTCGCATATGACGTCTCAGCTGTTCACTTAGCCGCTTGAAACTTGTTTGACGATGACTCGGTGATGGCAGAATGAAAATTAAATATTTTTAATTAAACAATTATTTTCACTTATTAATTTATTAAGTAATAATCGAGTAGTTAACTTGATGAAGTTGTTGAAAAAATGAAAACCGGTAAAATAATTTTTTCAATTCTAATTTAATTTAACAAAAACTTGTTTCACCAAAAACCACCTTAATCATTAATTAATAGATAAAAAAATTAATGTTGTTTTAGGAAAAAAAAATTTTTTTCGTTTGTACATCTTCGAAATAAATCACTTTTTAATGTGATACATGATGGATAATTTGCTAAATTACTTTTAAAACGATTTTTATTATAACCTAAGGTCGGAACCTTATTGATGTTTACGTACCATATTGGCAAAAACATTCTATTAATGTGTTATTAAATGTTTTCTATTGGGGTTTTCGTACATGTTATTCATTGGAAATGACTGAATAATTAAGAAAATTATTGAGATGGGGTCAAATCCGCTTCGAGTGGGTATTCACGGAACTGGAAGACAGAATGTTGTATGCAAATTGCATTAAAATTATAACAATTGTGGGAATGAGATAAAGACATAACAATCAAATATAAGTTTTCTTAATTTCCGTGAACATCATTCACCAAAATGGCATAACGCATAACGACGAATGGAAAAGTGAAAATTACAATCATTTGGAAATGAATGAAAAATTCAAAAGTCATGTTAAATTCACATAAAAGAAAATTGTTACTAATACAATTTATTTCCCTCTTGAGTATATTTTGTGCAATTTCGCGTACTCCAGAATCACTGAAACGAAGAGATATACAATAAATCCCACCTAAACGTAACCACTTCCTTATGTGCGTCAAGTTTGGTCATGCAATATAGGAAGACTATACTTTTAAATAGTGCTATTTTATATTATGTATAAATTGTGATTTGTGTGGTGCAAGAAAATTCAAAATTGAATTCTGCTTAACTTTCTACAAACCACGGGTTTTACTTCATCAAATCCAAATCTCAAAATTCAAAGAATGAAAGCAAAAGTTTATACACTGGAATTATTAGTAGTAGCTATAACCTGAAAACCTGTCAGACTCTAACGAAGAAAGCTAAAGAAGAATCAACATAGCTCATGGCTGCATAGTTAAGTGACTCAGTAAGATGTCTGCAAAAAAGTGAATTGTGCAGAAAAACTAATGCAACATGTTATGTAATAAATTACAATTTTCCGTGTAACAATTTTCTTCTTCTTCTCCGTCTTCTTCTTCTTCTTCTGGCTGCTTGCTTCAAACACTATATCAAGACAGGTAATTACCTGCATTGGCCTGGTCTAGTAATATTTTTTCTTTTCATGTCATTCTTTCTATGGCAATTTTTCCTAGACCGCTAATTACAAACCTGAGTGGGTTTCTCTATATCTGCTTGTACAGTGAATTTTTCTATAACTTTTGTTTTTCGTTGCGTCATAAATGTGGCTGTCTGTTATTGTTATAGAATTTTCATGGTGATTTCCTTCAATAATATCTTCTCTTTTATTCAAAATCCGAAAATCTTGTTGCACAAAACTGACTGCAAATTTGCAAAGATATTTAATGCATTTCGCAGTCCTGGAAGAATTCTATAGCCTTCAGTCTTCAGTCAAAGCTAGGCAGAAGCATAGTAGATGTTCAACTGTTTCATCTTCTTCTTCGCATTCTTTGCTGACGCAGGCGGTTGTGAGTGTGACCAGCGGTGGTGGTCGCGCCAACTGTACCAATCCTGTACAATCAACTTTCGCGCAACTTTAAAAAGTTTCGGAACACTCCTGATCTTAAATGAAGTTGGCACCTAATCGAAATTTCTTATTTAAATAATTTAAAAATTTTATTTTCTCATTTTCATAAATGATCAAATTGAAATTATTCGCCCACGAACTTTCTTCGCATGAAATCACGCCCGAGATGGAAGAATCTAGGTCGAAGCTGAAGATTCGTGAAGAAATTTGCCTAATTTAGGTTTATTCAGGAAATAGTGTGCTTGTCGTGTGAATTTGCCAAAATGCATTGAATGCATCTGCAATGGATGCATGTCCAGAAGACGATGACGAATGGTATACTGATGGTCATTCAGGTATCCAATTAAGTAAATGACATTTGCAGGATATTCCTGCATCCATGTGAATGCATTATTCTAATTTGGTTGTGTAGACAAGGATTCAGGTGCATTTTGAAGCAGAGTAAAGGTGCATTGAATCGAGATCTTAAAAAATAATCCAGGAAATGTAAAAATGTTTTTTTACCTGGATTTCATTACTAGAATCAGCTCTACCTTTTGCTACTCGACTTTTTGACGTGGGGGTCATGGGGTCACCTCCAGCAGATACTTTCTAATTGATTAACTAGTGGCTAGTGGCTATGTGGGTATCAAATTTTCTGTTTTGTGTCGTTGCAAGTAGATTCAGGGTAGATGTAAATGGTTTTGTTGATGAACTTTGAATGATATCCATGTCTTCTGTTCCGAAAAGAGTGTAGTATTTGCGATGAAAATTTTTTGGTAATATTTCCAAAACCATTTCCCACATGAAGTCGGTTGCATGTCCTATGAGTTAAAAATTTTGACTCACGAAAATCAAAAGAAAAAATTAAAAAAGAAATTAAAAAAAAAAAAAAAAAAAACGATTCAAACATTTTCGGTGAAAGTTTCTCTTCGATAATGAAAAGTACAAGCCCAAGAGCGTCTTAAGCGTTTCAACGTACCACCAAACTTTCCATCTTTCGTAATGTCCAGCAGCGTGATGTTGTTTTCATTTTCTTTTAACTATTTTTTTCTTTTTTTCTCTATTAAAAATTTTGATTTCTTTTCCATGGACCTTACGAAACCGTAGACTAAGACGCGGAAGTTGAATGAAATTAAAAACCGATGAACATTTTTAAAGCCAACAAAACATCATATCCATGAACCCAACGAGTAACGTGTTAAGTAGTAATTCTTAAATTTCTTCTCGTATTTTTAATTTCGATAATCTCTTGTAAATGTATTCACTAACACTAACACTAACAATTTTAATTTCCAAATTTATTCAAAGAAAAATTTCACTTTCTTTCAAAGACTTTTGACCAAAACGGTTAAGCGAATTAATTCTTTTAATTCAGAAACGGAAAGTGATTTTTTATTAAATTTATTGTATTAATTTAATGCTAATTTTTACTTAAAAATGCGGATCTACTCTGGCTTGGAATTCCAATTAACATGAAAATGGAAAAAATATGTTTAATTTTTATTCATCGTTGCACGTGGGATTAGGTAAATTGCACTCAAAGGTTTCGAATATCTTCAATGTGTGGCCACGTTTCAACAAAACCTTGTAACAAAACCTGTCATTCAATCTACAAAAATCCAACATTCAATGGCAAGGTTGCTTATACTCGTACCTATTTTGTGTTATGGGCAAACAATGACTCTTTTCAGGGCTACAGTCGAAATTCTGTCGCCTCGAACTTGAAAATTTCAAAATTTTGAAAATATTTACTTTAGGTTTCAGGTCAAGGCATGTGAAGGGCGAATACATTAGTAATTGTATTTGTATTATTTGCCAGTAAGATATTTCATACTGTTACTATCAAAGAACACTGCAGCAAAATCACCCTGTGATCATTCTCAAAGAAATTTAACGGATTTAATGAATTAACTTTTGAATATCCTTTTAAAGCTAAGTTGTATAATACTGTATCAATAATTGTCTTTTACATATAATTGATGACTACAAGGCAAATAAACTTGTCATGAGTGTGGTTTGTATATCGCCATCGAATTCCGTGGAACTGGAAAAAATAAACTGAAACTGGTTCCCAATAAATCACAACCGACTGGTAAATCATTGCGGATCCTTTTATAGAACCAAGGTCGATAGATGATCAATTGAATTTCATAGAATTTGTGATTTGGAAAAAATCGTAAATGGTAAAAAATTTGTCAAAGACAACGCAACGTCTTAACTTTCACGTAAGAAGCCGCTCAGAAACACTCTTTCTGTTATAGCAAATTACACATCAAATTTCCATTGTTTTCTGATTTGAATGAAACTCCTGAGAGTTCAGAGGGCATTGAGGGTTGCACGAACTACTCTTCAAGTCAAGTTTCAGCTTTTAAACTGTCATTAAGCGATCACGAATAAGAGAAAATATGAAGGAACAACTAGAAAAAACGCTTGTTTCCGGATCTTATAATTGCACTTTGTGGAAAAATTATCATTATCATCATCAGTTCAAGCATCATCTTGACGTAGATCTACGTAACTTAATACACGACTCACAGTAGAGGTTTGGAAAAAATTCAAGCTTCGTGACGTTGTCAACTTGCTCGGCGGATAACTGATGTCTTCCGCTTCTTACTGTCTAATAGCTTAGATGTTTTAATTGCAAATTATTCGAGAAGATGTTAAGACGAAAGCTTTATGTGGGAAGTAAGAAAATTGAGAAATGGAGGATCAAATTCAATAAAGCTCTAAGGATAATCTAGAGGAGTCAATAAGTAGTTGTATCAATCAATCAAAACAGAAAAGATCTTGTCTGAACAGACGTTATTCGGTGAAAGATATAAGTATATCCCTGAGCAATATCTTCCAGATATTACGAGATAGTGAAAGATAACTCCTTAGTTGATCCCAGAAGATCGGCATCGGCTGGTTAAAGGACTACAAATTGAAGATATCAGAAGATAATGGGAATCAATCTCATATTGGCAGTTGGTACTGGTACAAATAATGGGAAATCGTGTTAATTGTGTATCACTAGCAGCAAAATAAATTCGGTACTATCTTATTGACTTAAGATTCGACCTGAAGTGACACTTTTTGTCACACAAATAGGCGACTTCCGCTTCATGTCACTTCATTTTGAAAAACGATACGCCATAGATATCTACTTAATTGGCAAATGACTGTAGATAAATCCACGTCCAGCGACTATAGATCAAAATTTCTTTCGAAGCCCACACTTTCTTGTAAAGTAGCCATGGTCAGTTAAATTTATTATTAGTAACAGGGGAAAAAACAGAACCTTTTTGTTTCATGAACCTTTCTCTTTTCTTAGCGGAACTTGGCCAAATATGCAAATTTGAAAGTATAGCACAACAACAAAAACCACAAAAAAACGGATTGTAATGAAATTCCTCGTCTGGTGGGTCACCTATCCGGCTCAGTCATCTGCAGACCACATTGTGTATGAGATATGGACATGATATCAATCGGTGATCATTAGCCCTCCTTTAGCACTTCGGATAGTAGCTCAATTCAAGCAGTAACTCCATCAACATGAAAACCGAAATTTTTTCGAGCTGAAATTTTCGGTGAAAGTGGTCCTTTACTGGACTTACCACTTGTGCCGGACTGGTTTTCCGGCTTGCACTGGTATTCGGAGTAACTTAAGATTTAAGTGGTGCTTTTATGATACTTCTCTCATGTTGCCAACACTGATCAGACCAACAGAAATGGACACCTCAAACCCGTTTTTTTTTGTATTTTGTGTGTGAAACATTCACGAAGTTAATTTAATTTTTTTATGCGTGAATTCCGAAACTGATTTTCGGTTTCCATATCCGGATTCGAACAATCGACAATAAACCTTTCTATGGCGTCCATTTTGTTGTGTTGTTGTTGCCATTTTTTCCAAAAAGCCCACTTTCATTCGTGACTCTTCCGTCTCTCGACATGAGATTTTTTTCACAACTTTTGCTTTCAAAAAATCCAGAATTTTTTGATTTCCAAAAAATATCGATAACTTTCGCTTTTAGTTTTGTTGATTTTTCGGATTTTATAAGATTATCGTTTTTATTTTTGAAATAATTCATGTTTTTCTCCTTCGATTGACGCCATTTTGTTGAAAGCAACTTTTATATTTATTCGTTTTTAATTTCACTTTTACGGATTCATGTCTTGTGAAACACTAAAGACATAAAAGACACTTCCTGGTTTTCCAAATTCTTAAAACTTAGAGTAACCACTGTCACCATGACAGCAGATCCTGTCTTGATCTTTACTTCCATCCAGGATCAATTGGCTTGAATTGGTCTGGTTCCATTGTGTACTGGGTACTGGTGGCACTCTGGATTAAGAATCGACTGACTTCTGACTCCTTTCCATGCAATGTTAAAAACGCCTGCAAATAAAAATAAAAATTTTAATTGGCTTCCACAAAACAGATTTTAATCGATTTTTAAGAGATCCAAAATTCGATTGATGAGTTGCGTGATTTGAATAAATCAAAAGATTTCATTTTTCTTCTTAAGGAAGTATTACTTTTTCTTTTGTATAGATGAAGATTATTTTTATTTAATAATAGTAAATAACAAGCTATAAATGACTTGCTAAAATTTTACGTGTTATAGTTTTTATCAGGTTTACTTATTGTTTTGAAGAGTCACGATTTTCAGAATAGATTGAAAAGGATCGTTTGAATAGTTTCTTTGAAATATCTCTTCTGGAGAAAGTCAGGAATTGAATATCCACTTGATTTCATGTTGATTCGATTTCAGTCTTGTACTTATTTTGAAATTCTATTGAAATGAGAAACTGTCCTGAAGAGAGTTGAAGGCTCTTGAGTTGGATCAAAACGAGTTTTGCGGTTCAATAATTTTTCATTTTATCCTCATGTATATAACAATCTACAATTAAAACGAAAACACAAAAAATAAACATTTTTGTAGCTTTGCCATCTGCTTGATTTCAAATTAAATTTAATTGAAACACAAAATTGAATGTCAAGTTCTAAAATTAAATTTTGCCAAACATCATTACATTTCTAATGTGATTGCAATGAGCTGTAAGACGAAATGTAAATTAAGAAAATATTTTAAGGTGGACTGATGAAATCATTTCGTTTTCTTCAATTTATTGCATTCAAAGCAAAAATTTTAAGTTGTTTGCAATTTAGATATCATGCTGCTTGAGAATTTATAAATTTTTGGCATAAATCTGCACCAATGTAGTTTGAATCACATTTTGGATAAATTCTATCAAACTCCGGTTTATGTCTAGCATGCAGTCCAATACAACGAAATATAGCGAATGAGTCATACATGGCTTTGAATAAAATGGAGACATTCAGTCCGCTCGGTCCAAATCAAATTTATTTCGCTTTAAGAATATGTTTGCCAGACATTGTCAATCACGAGGAAGCAAATTCTCGATTATTCTTGCCATCTTCTTTTTGTGCGAATCTTCGTATACTTTTTCTGTCCCTGTCCTAAACGGTAATAAGAACAAGTTTGCTGTCGTCCCGAAAACATGGTGTTTGCCTCATAAAAAATTTGCTTGTGAGTAATGGAGAATTTCTTAAAAATCTGTTTCTCGAAATGACAGGGAATGATATAATCATTTGTATTAGTTACATGGAACTGTTGACATGTAATCAACAATGTATTTAAATAAAACCACTAAACCACCAAAAATCAATTGAATTTCTTCCAATTGAACATAAAAAATTCATCTATAAATAAAAATTTTGAATTTGATAAAAATTCTGTCCCCAAGAGTGAAATTTGTCATTTTTCAAAAATATGTCCACCATTTTGTGACAAAAACTATTTGATGTAAGGCACATGCTGGCCGTTTAAAAATAATATCCTTCGTCTCTTCTGTATCTTGATTGACGTGTGAAATTACCTGAAAATGTTTTGAGCACAAGAGTATTGTAATATTAAAACATTTTAAACACATTCTTACAATGTAAAGTATTTTCTATAATTAAGTAAATTCGTTTGATGATAATGTTGCAAAATAGAAAGCTAGAAATCCCCTTAAATTGTGCGTCGAATCCAGGAAATGGTTTTCTTGTTCCTTGACGCGTTACGATCCAGAATGCGGATGACATCATATTAGATACAAAATTGAATTTAACGTTTTCATGAATTTCGTAGCTACAGTATGGCTACAGTGTCTTCATTCACAAATAATTAAAATAATGAATTAAATAAAATTTTACTTTAAAAGAAAAATTCAAATTAAACAATGAATTACACTCGGATTAAGACGTTCTTAAAGGCTATAAGGCAATGGTATCGTCTACAATCGGTTAAATTATTTTAGGAACCACCAACAGAATTTGGGATGCATTCGATGCATTCTTCTATTATATGTATTTGTGTTGCTGTTTTTGTTAATGCTGCTGTTGTACAACATTGTTGTTGTAGATTTGTATGCAATTTATTAAGTTTTGCAAGCCCCATGACTAAATATCGCCATTCACATGATGGTGTCCGTCCGCCCCTTGATGCATGATGGTGCATCAAAGTGCATTGAAGTATCTCTCACTCACAAATGCATTTATTGGCAAGTGCTATTGCATGCCACTTGAACTTCTCGAGAAGCCACCATATATACTAATGGTCACTAGCTTAGAAATAGAATTTCTTCAATACAAAATACATTCATCACCATTACAAACCAAACAATTTAAAAGTCAGAATGCACTCTCGGACTGTGGCCAACTTCAAAGCATTTCCGCCAATTATTTCGATCCCTGGCTCTGTCTCGTTTCATTTAGCTATTCCATTTAGGAAACACAGTTTCTTCCCTCGTCTCTAATTAAATCTAATGTTAATTTTGTCTATTATACTACACATCAAGTATCCATCAAAATGAAAAATAAAAATGCAATATAACTCTGGATTCAGTTCAAGGGTGTGTAGGCCGGAATAGATTATGCCGAGCTTGGTGCAACTTGAATTGCGCCACTGTCTGATCTCTATCAGTTCCACATTTTTCTAATCGTTCTTCCTGTGGAAATACGTATTTTTTCTAATTCTACTTTGACAGGTAAATTGTTGCATTGTTAAATACAGTACTGTGAAAAAAGAAATAAACTTTATGAATGATTTTGTTATTCCAACTTGTTTATTTATTGATTTCATTCACACTTTTATAGCAAACAATTATCCATCTTTATAGATATGTATGTACATACGTAACGTTCATGGTCATGGAAAGGTAGCCAAGGACAGAATCAAGTGTTTTACTCGCAATGTTGATAAATGTATTAAATAGAAACTGCACTTGTGGAATTAATTCTGGAAACTTTTAAAACTAGGTTTATAAATTCTTCATTTATTTATTATTTATCCATTATTATTGTGTCATTTTAACCTAACTCAATTCAACAATTTCAAAATGCAAGAAAACAAAAAATTAGCAACTATATCAAAAGTAGCAAAAAGTGAATGAAAATAAAAGTGCATTCCCAGATTATCTCGCTGAGATAACGGGACTTTTTAATGTTGTCGTTCCTCAAAAATTTCAAACGAAATATGCTTCTTTCAGACACGCACTGTTTCCAATTTTTTAAAAAGGATAACTTAAAACAGATAAACAGTAATTTTTGTTGCAATAATGAGAAAAACAATCATAGTATTAATAGAGTACAAATTACAATGGAGTATCATTGTAACTTTAAAAAACATAACGTTTTACAAAAGTGTCCAGAATTAATTCCACTAGTGCATATGATCCCAAGGGATATTTTGATAAAAACCAAAAGAAGCATTTCTTATAAAGATACGAGCCAGAATGTCTCTATTGTCTTAACGTTAGTTTTAATTGCAACAGAAGCATCATTTAACTACGAATCATTTGCCAAAGAATGCATTTCGAAATTCCCCAAAACACTAGACGCAAAAATTTCAAATCAAATTCAATCCAAGTCGATTGGCTAAACCTCCGTTCCCTGTTACCCTTTAATTCATGCGATTAGTGAGTTTAAAAACAATTACCCAGAACAAACGCGGCGTCATTTAAATCTTATTGACATCGATCACAAGCAAAATGGTCCCTAGTTTGAGAAAGTTCGAATTCAATTCGAAACTATTTTCGAAAATATTTTTATTTTGAATAAAATTACTTCGTTCTACCGCATTCTATCCAGGATGATGCACTTCGACAAAATGCACTTTTATGTTATTTTCTACTTGAGACTAAAAGTTCCTAAATTAATTAACTTTAATTAATTTGCCAGAAATTAATTTATACTTATAATTCTACTAGAAACTGTACAACATATGTATGAGATATCCCAAGTTCATGTCTTACATAAATCATAGAAAACTGAAATTTTATTTGTAACAAAAATTTATTGAACATAAATAAATTAACATGCTGATTGGGTTTATTTTTATATTAATTGATGTGGTATTCGATTCTTCTCATAGATCTGTGCCAAATTAGGTTAAGCTATTTGGTGCGATCGCATGTGCCAAGGTTGGGATGTGTCTTGAGGTTGCTCAGGTATGAGTCGTTTTATGTCTGGCGACACCACTTGAATGTGAACAATAAATTTAAGTTTTTATATAGTTCTATGTATGAAATAATTTCTCCAATACTTCTCTGATTATTTGGCCAACTCACAATTAACCTATGAAGACTGCTGTACAGTAGTTATTAATTCAGTAATAATTTTAAGGATCTTCTCTATCCTGCAAGTAGTTAATAAAAGAAAATACGTGGCAAACAAAAATTTACAGCCGTAGAAGTTAAAACTATCAAAAGCGAAACAGTGCCCGTCGACTATTCTCGATATCTTCTGTTTGTGGGAATCTTCTCCTGGTTTTACTGTTTATCTTCATTTCAAACAAATAAGAAAATGATTATTATTCTCTTTGTGCAGATCTTGGTATATTCTTTCTGTTTTGCTTTTTCCCCTCCGTAATAAAATGACAAGTAGTGCAACAGGTCTTATTATTTCGATGAGTTAACTCTCAATCTAGAAATAGAAGTAGTAAGGTGTTTTGCAAGAAGTTTCAGCTCAAAGGAAGTGATTGATTAATACTGCGAATCCAATGAGTTTTAATGTTGTAACAGTTGTTTAATAATTTGTTCTTATAATGGAATTTGCTTCTATAAATAAACAGGGATAATCCGTTCTATTTGGATATGACACTTTCAATGTGATAAGTTCACGTGTTAATTTAATAAATTAAAATTGAATTATTATTCTACGAGCAATAACTGCCTTCTTTTCCAATTTCCATTTAATCCAAAAAAGAAACTTTTTCAATGACATTCAATGTAAGTTTTATTGCTTAAGACAATCGAAGAAGAAGTCACATTTTGTGTCATGTGCCAAAGGTTTTATATGCAATTGATTTCGTATTAAGTTTGTTACATTTAAAATTTCGATTATGGAATTAATTCGTGTACATGTCCGCAAACCTGGAAAGGTCTCATTCATTTGTGGGTTTCACAGGAAAGTTGTAACCCAATGACCTGATTTCTATTAGGGACTACACAATTTTATTTTACTTTCAATACAGTTTCTTGATTACTGCTTCACATCACGAACGTACATACAAGTATGAAGTGCATAAAACGAGTCACAAGAAGAAATAAAGAAAAAGAAGAATAATGTCTTAGAGTGTCTTGAAATTGAAAGTGAAATTTCTCCTCAACAGTCTCACGTTCCACGATTTTGTGCCTGCAGAGCCTACAGAGGTCGTACTTCATCAATATGTATCTTGTTGGCTGATGTGTGTAGAGAACCAACTATCACTTCCTGATATCTGCACAGGTCGGCCAAATCATTTTCCTATACCTTTTCTGCTCTTATCCACATTGGGATATAGTAAGTTTTGTCTGTAATTTGAGGCAACCATTTGAAACTGGTTAAAGAAAGCAACTTTTGTGTTGTATTCAACTTTAATGGAGTTCATATTTGATGGTTACATTGTGATTTTCGGATATCAACATGAATGAAACTCCAAGAAAGCACTTGTGTGGGATCCAATATCATTATTTATCTGACTTCAAAGGGCACTCACTGTATGCAAAGTGAGTTTTTATAATTCCGCTCATAGTTGAATTCATATTGAAATGACTTTCAGTTTTACATACAAACATGACTGATTGAGTATCCAACTCAAATATGATATCCATTTGGTTAGCTATGTAGAATTCAGAGAATATTTCTTTTCGTGATGTGATTATCATCAGTTGAATATAATAACTTGATTTCCTGAAATTTCCTGATGGTGTCAATGTGAGAAAATCATTTCATTTCTTTCTTATTTATATGTGAATCCCCCAAAGTGATTATGCATAAGACCAATCACATTTTACCATCAAAATAACATCTTAATTCATATGCATCTTGTGTACAAAGTTTTGGTGAGTTTTGAAAATTCCTGTGACTGAGACTTATTTCAATTTTGAAAGATATTTGGTTGTCCGAAACGGGCTATGACGTATTTTTGCAACAGATGGCGTTGATCAATCGCGTCAACGTCAATTGACGATTATATATTATGTATCGCTGAAAAGATAATGAAATAAATAAAGTATTGTACACAGATATGTCGTTGTGTTTTTGAAAATACTAGTACTAAAATAATTTCAGCTTTGTCCAGTTTACAGCAATAACTAGCGCAAGACAACATTGAAAAACTTACAAACATATAACATCGAGTGCTGTAGGTTTGGTTTTGTTACTAATAACAATATGTTAAGTTCTTCATGCAACATATGTCTATAATTAAAAATAGTTTTCCTTTATTCAGGTAAATCAGGGAACAGTAAAGATATATGCGGAGATGAAAAATTCAAAGAAGATGGCGATCCATGGAATGTTGAAGCGCAAGCAGCTTTTCTTGGACCAAATTTATGGGATAAAACATTACCGTATGATTCTGACCTTAAGGTAACACAAGTTAGTAGTCTTCCAATTTAGATAATATTACTAATATTTGTTGCTTTTATTACTTTTTAGTTTAATTACGGAAATAACAATTTGAATTTAAGTGCTGTACCATTTTCCTACCATTCTAACATTGTTTATTGTCGTTTTGTTGTAGAGGAAATGTTTCAAAACGCCACTACCTGTTTTTGCGTCTTATAAACTTCTTCAAGTAAGGTTATACGATTAAAGCCTTACAAGATGTTTGACTGATTGCGACAAACTTTTAAGAAGTTTCAAAATAGGGTTTCTTCGAAAATAAAATTGAACATTGTTGGCCTCCAGACTTTAAAGGGAAATTCTTGAACTTGAATTGTCTACACGTATTTAACTTTAACCACATAAACCTTCATCGCAGTTCGATATAATTTTTCATTTCGGTTTGTGTGGGCGTATGAGCTATACCAGAAACCTCATGTGAAAACTATGAAAGCGTCATAATGATTGAAGTGTACCCACGAATTCTCTTGTGTTGTCACCACCTCCTGAGATGTTGATCCTCCTAAGTCACGATCATTGGGACGTGGCTGTATGTGATCTCATATCCAACTGGTTTACTTTCCATTCTTCCTGGGACAGGTATATGTGAGTGCACAATTGCTCATTGTACGATTTGCTGAAAAACCGATAAAGAAATACAAAAAATTTTTATTTTATTTCGCGAAACTCTAATTGAAGTGAAAGTACCCGGAATCAGAAATGTGTGAAACAATTTTTGAAAAGATCAAAGCATTTTCCTCGTCAGAAACATTTCAATTAAAACAGTTTCATTTGTGAAATTTGTACAATTTACAACTGAAAAAGTCACAATTTTTCGTCTTAAACTTTGTCCATTCCATTATATTTTCCGCTCGTTTTGAAAGGATGAAAAATGGTGTTGGTGAAAAATATGATTTGAAAATGTTAGAAAATACATTTGTGGAATGTAAATATGTCGCAGTAATTAGTTTAAAAATTTTGTAGTTGACGGTATTTACTCAATTAATTAAAAATGATTTATTTTCCTGACGACTGTACAAAATGCCCCATTCCCCAAATATCCCCAAATATCTCAAACCAAATGAAGACAGGGAATGACCTGATGGTGGCCGTCATTAATTTTTAGTTTCTTCGGATGCTTGCTTTAGATTTTCAAATTCATAATAAATTTCTGATTTTGCACTTTAAGACATTGACTAAGAATAGATTTTGAAAATGTTTCTTCGCCATTTGGGACTAACAAATATTTCACACTCTTTTGCCAACAAGCTTGACAAGTTCCGATTGTTCGACATGTTTAAATTTGCATATAATTACGAGCACATTCGGTGAATGTGAATCACAGTTGCTCTTTTTTCGAACACGGCTCTACACAAACACTTTGAATATTTTTCTAAAACCGAAGAAATTCGTGCTTGCCCTATTGTCCGAGAGATGTCCTTATCTACAGCAGTGAAAATGCGTCTGTGTCGCATCGGACTTGTTCTCGATAGATGACAAACTTTTACCAACTTCACTTACCACTTATATGAACTTTCTTCGATTTTTTTCCATTTTGTGAGCCCTTGGTTGCATAAATTTCTCACATATTACATGAATTTAAATTTTCAGATGAAATTAACTGAAACTTTTGAAGAAATTATAATTTTGTTGAATTTAAAGAAAAATTTAGGTTCGCGTCAAGGAAAATGATCCATGTCGCCATTTGTAGCTCAACTATTCTGTTCAGAGCAGCAAATTAGTTCCAGTTATTATCGAGAACTAACCTTGTTCTGTTAAATTTATGGGATTTGACAGTTCTGTTCTGTTAGAGTGACCAAAAGAACACGGCTAAGGTGTCCCAAAAAATCCAGAAATTCTTGTTAACTATTTTGTCCGAGAGATGGCCTTACTTCTTACACTTCTCAAACTTTTCCGAAAAGATTCTCTAAAATTACTAAAATCCTAACAGATATCACTTCCTCTAGTAGTCAGTGTAAGATTGCTCCCTTTTGATTCTATCCCTGAAGTGTAGCTTGTTACAAAAAGGGTACTTGCTAATATAGGAATACTTGTCTGCCATTCTGTCCAAAAGATGTCCCTAGCCCTGAAATTCATTTTATTCCCTTATAAGTGTGCTTCCCCAATGAATTTTTTAATGTGGTGATTGATCTTAGAATACGCTACATTTTCTTAGATCTAGACATTTTCTTTCGTCCGAGAGTGAATTCTATTTGTGATTTTGTAATGTGAAAGTGCTGCCGGAATAATGCCATATTTCGGAGGACTCTAATTTTGAAAACACTTGTATTATAGCATGAATATATTTCAGTAAATATAACAAATGATATATATTTTGCATCCATTAATACAAAATCGAACGACCATCACCCATCAACAGCAGAGAATAGTTCTGGGGGCTAAGTATGGTTGGCATTTCTATTTCTGGCAGCCAGTGTTACATTGAAGTAACCAAAAAGTAAATAACTAGAACCGAAAAAAAAGAAATTTAAAATAAAAATGTAAAAGCAAAAAATAGTTTTGTGTATATCACCTCCGCTATGCGGTTTGATCGCCACAGAAATGTGATCGTTTTCAAACAAAGAACACACACAAGCCTCGAGGGATGACCTTTTCTAAGAAATTCTCCTACGTCGGTCTGTTTTCTTTGAACATAAGGCGAAATTTGATTTTAACCCTAATTAACCAACCATTAAATAATCTGAAAACCTAGGTAGATGGTAGTGAACATTTCCTCGTGATGTCTTTCCAATAACTCAATAATCTCTTCTGAATTTGCATGCAGAAGTAAATCCGTAAAAATTTAAATTGCATGAATTTTTTAAGTTAAAGTTTTTAGTTCTTTTTTTATATTTGTTTTAGTTTCAAAAACATCGGACAAATTTTTAACATCATTCCTTCTCCACATTTCAGTACGCAGACCTAGATGAATTCCTATCAGAGAATAACATCCCAGATGGATTACCAGGAACTCACTTAGGACATTCAACTGGCCTAGGACATCCTGCTGGTCATTCAGCAGGTCTATCACTTGGTCTTGGTCATGTAACAACGAAACGTGAACGTTCACCATCACCCTCAGATTGCGTTAGCCCCGACACAATAAGTCCACCATCTCCAGCTGAATCAAGTACGTACAAATGTTACAAAGTTAATCCTTTATCCTTTAAAAACTTTTAATTTGAAATTTTCTTTGCGCATTTACTTATGCTAATTCTTTCTTAATTTCAATTTATGTTTTTCTTAACAAAATTACATCGCTTAGAGCGTCTAGCATCCTTTGAACTTTTTCCTATTTTCAAGCGTGGCTTTAGATCCTTTTAAATTCATATAAAACTTTTACTTAAATAATTTTCGGAAATGGACTTAATGAAATTGTAGAATGTTATTTTCTTAGTATATAAAATCCTAATGGTCGTGAAGCAGAAAATGAATTTCATTCTCCGGACAATTGGATTCACTCTCTGAAAGCGGGGAAAATTCATTTTATGTAGATCCAACACAGAATGAATTTCTCTCCGCTTCCTGGAAATGAATTTCATTCACCGAAGAATGGGATTCACTCAAGTGGGAGAAATTCATTTTCTGCATGACGCCGTATTACGAGCTTTTTTTCTAGTTAAAAATAAATAATAATGAAAATACAAAAACATTTATTAGTTATTTGGTCCATTTTCGAAAATTTCTATTCACATAATATGCAAGTGCACCACTAACGCTTGTTTATATAAATAATAATAGTAATAATAGTAATTATTATAATAATAATATTTGAGCTTCTTAAGTTACACAAATGTTAGCGCTGAAATTACAACATGAATTTGCATTGAAAAGAAATGATGACATTTAAATGAAATCAAAATTTGAATTTCTGTTCAATTTATCAATCGTTTCATTAAACAAACAAAGTTCAATTTGTCGAACTAAAATATATAATCGGTGTGTTTTAATTAATTGAGCTTATTGAAAAAAGCTTCTTGTTTGTTTAATTAAAAAAGGACTCTATTTTATAATGATATTCGACGCACCATTTTCAAGGTTGTTTCAACCTTTCAATGACTAGCTTCCAGTTTCTAACAAAACTCTCCTTTTCATCGTCCTGTACCTCTAAAGCTTTTCTGTCCTGAATTTATTTATTAATTCTTTTTTTTATTTTTGTTTTAATTTCCATCTTTACATTATAAGAACAGTCCTTGAAACATAGTTGACATTCAGTATTTGATATTTCAGCGTTTTCATTTGCCTCATCTGGACGTGATTTTGATCCACGTACACGTGCATTTTCCGATGAGGAGCTTAAACCCCAGCCGATGATTAAAAAATCTAGAAAACAATTTGTTCCAGATGAACTAAAAGATGATAAGTATTGGGCTAGACGACGAAAGAACAACATTGCTGCTAAACGTTCAAGAGATGCTCGCCGGCAGAAGGAGAATCAAATTGCAATGAGGGCAAGATATTTAGAAAAAGAGGTAAGTCACAGTTGTCAATACACAACAAATTGTGTAATTATTTATTATTTTATTTTAGAACTCAACATTACATCAAGAAGTAGAACAACTAAAACAGGAAAATATGGAGTTACGAGCGCGTCTCTCAAAGTATCAAGAAGTGTAATGTCGGCTGTTACCGTTATTTAAATAAAACAAAAACAAAATATTTAAGAAAAACATAAAAGGAGATGGTATATATATGTATACATAAAAGAATAAAAACAGAAAAACTACAAAAAATTAATTGTTAAAAACAAATATTGCTGAGAGAGAAGCAAAACAAAACACACATTGATAAAAATGATGATAAACTAAAAACGTTATTGATAATATTATATAAAAGAAAATGAAAAACAAAACTTAAGAATTAGTAAAAATTTAAGATTAACAAAACCTGAATTAAAAATGCAAGGTAAAGCTTATAGGATTAAAAATGATACAAAAAGCGAATTAGTTTATTTGTAAGCTTTACAGTTAATATTCTTAATTATTCGTTTTACGTTTCTTACCGAAAGGAACAATGTATAAAAATAATAATAATATTATTAATAAATTTGCTCATGTATTTGGGCAAATGCGTAAGTGATCTTGATATTTGAATATTTTACAATGAAACAAATGATAAAATGTTAAAAATGAGAGATGAAATGATGAAAATGTCGAAAGGGAAATTTTCCGCAAAAAAATGGTTATGTAATTAATTGTTTTTAAATTAATTCAAATTATAAGAATTAGTTTTATAAAAATATTAAAAATTTTATTACTCAAAACAAATATTCTGCAAACAAAATGAATCGAAAAATATTGTTACAAATAAAATTATGTCTTAAACCAAACAATAATTATGAAAAATCAATTAAAAATATTTAAAATTCCGGAACCACATAATTTGACAGTTGTTTTATATAGATTGTTGGAAATGTTGCGAAGCAAATCGAATTTTTCATATAAATTTTGAAGAAATTAAAATCATGTAAGAAATCAAGGAAAACTTTTAAAATTTTCTAACTTTTTTGTACATGAGAAGAAGAAAATATATCTTACTTCCGGCCTAAACTGCAATCAGCTTTCCAATTAAATAATTTTTTCGAATGCAAGTACGCGCGTGTGTGATTGAAATATTGAGGAAAATTCGAATTCACCTAAAATTTGAGCACATGAAGAATTTCAAAATGAAAATGTTAAAATATAATTGTTAATGGACTTAAATCCAAAGTAAAATTAAATGTAGAAATGACAACAACTTAATGCATGATATATGTACATGGAAATAAAATATTTTATTGCCTTTTAGTCATAGGCCTTTATTTCGACAATAATTTCTGCCTATGTGTGCCCTGAGTATTGAGGAATGAAAACATACTTAAAGTTAAAAATGTAAAAAATAACAAAAATATTATTAAAAAATATGGTTCTTGTGCCTTGGGATTATTGTTAAATTCGTAAAACAAAAATTAAACCTTATTGCAGCTAATTATTGTTTAAAATAAACTTCTCAACTTTACAATCAAATTAAAAACAAACAAATTTATAAACAGATTTCTTCAAAATTTATAATGGAAAATATGAATTTAAATCATTTGTAAATTATTGTTTAATTAAAATTTAATCAAACATACAACCATTTTTAAGAGGAAAGTTTCTTTATCGAACAAATTTACTCGGATATATCAGAAAAATGATGAATTCAAACTCACACATGACTTGGAACTACTTGAAAATTAAATTCAAAATTTAAGTAAAACTGATTGAAAGTATAAGAGAAGCTTTCATACAAATTACAATGAGAATGACTTAAATTAATTCAATTCAATTTCGTTTGTTTGAAGTTATTTTGATTTCAGTTAGAATGCCTTTATCACGAATAACCAAAAGAATATCACGTAGGAATGTATTAACGATTGTAATAACACTGATTTTGTTATCATTCAACTAACCATCATTGCGCACTACTATAGTTATAACATGATATCAATAATTGTCATTACCATGAAATCAATGTTTTGTTCATATTAGCAGTTATATACACGTAACAATTATACAAACGAACGCGTTAACATATTGAGGATTATCTTTTGATATTTACAATGAACAAGTTTTTTAAATAGCCATATTGAAATCTATGTAAATTTAAAAATATTCTTTAGTTTTCTATTAGAAAAGATTTTAATGGGTGCTCTATAAAATAAAATTGTCGGTTACAGATTCTTGAACAAAAAAGTCAACAGGTAACAAAATATAAATATGAAACAATTTTTGAATTAAGTTATGAAATAATATTCGTCACACTTCCTCCTGAATGTTATAATAATTAGAAAAGTTTGTATTATGTTTATAATGTTTCAAATCGCATAACAATTGAGTTGTAGGTTACACAGTCGAATTGTATTCATTGATTTCATGAAAATGTTATGATTATCATCAGAATGCTAATCGGTTATTATGAAATTTTTGTTTTATTCATTCACATATAACAGCGTCAGCAGCAATGTAGAAAAATGTAAAAGCAAAATGTAGACAAGAGCAATAAGATGAAAGAAGAAAGTGTTAACTTCATCGTATATGAAGTAGAATAAATGATAAAACAAGAGCTATTCATAGATTAAACGTGTAAGGTTACAATAGTGAGTACAAGAATAATTAACCAATTAAAAATCTTGCTTTCATAATTAAAATTCATTAATTTCCTTTTAATGTAGAAGCAAAAGTTCAAGTTATTGTTAATCATCTATTATAGTAATATCGCTTTTATGTGTAATAATAATAAAGCGATATTTGAAATACGGAGAAAATTATTTTGAATTTTGTTTAAAGTATGTGATTTAGTTTGATAATAACTATTAGGAAGGATACTAGTAAGTAGAGAGAAAATTATAAATAAAATGAGTTTTGATTTTTAAATTAATATTAGTATCATTTTCATTTATTCATTAATAAACAAATAAATCGTTATACATTTCAAAATATATTCCCGTCCTTGATTAGACACATAATATATACAAAAGAAAAAACATGAAATTATAATTGAAATGTGTTATGTTATATAACTTCTTATATCTAACCATATCCTTTAATTGAACGGCAGCTAAAGAAATATTGTTTATCATTTTATTGTAATAGCAATCGAAGTTAACGGGCTTTTGTTCCTAAAGTGTACTTTATTTGTTTTAACAACAATTATTACTAATTAAAAACATACATTTTATAATTAAGTCATTTATGTGAAATATAATTCAATTGAATCATTGCCTGGTTGATGTTAATATTATTAATGAAATGCGATATATTGAGATAATACAATAAGACATACAATTTTATTTTCTTAAGAATTTTGCTATCATCTTTTATGTGAATGCATTCTAACCATTTAATAAATAATGTTGTTACCATATGCTGTAGTCAATTTAATTCGATAATAACTCTTTTTTGTTTATTTAACTAAAACATTTTGCACACTCATAGGATTTTTATATTAGTGATACACGCAGTAAAAGCTTTGAACATAAATTTATTAATGTAGAAATGATAAATCGCCTGATTTTAACTAGACAATGATTAAAATCAAAAATAAAACCATTAAAACAAAACTTAAGCAAGTAGTATACTCGTATATCAACAACACACATGCATTTACATATTAAATGAAATAATAAAACCATATATGATTTCAATATTTGATTCAAGGGAATCGAATAAATGAATACATTGAATTCCCTTATTTATAAAGTTTACAATAATAAACGAAAACAAGTGTTAATATGTTAATAGCAAAATTCAATAATTGAATTAAATATAATTTAATTGATTAAATGATATATGAAAAGCTTGTTAAAAACGAATAACATAAGTTACAACATTTACACATACATCAATTATATATACATAAACTCACGGATAGACATGTAGTTATAGATCAGAAACTGAAACAAGCTAAGAATATTAAACTAAAACAAACAAAAAAAAAATTAATAAAAATAAATGAATAATTAAATATATATTAATTAAAATTATATAGTTATTATTGTATACATGATAACAGAGAAAAAATAGTTAACTAGTTTTTAGTAGCCTGAATAGATTTAGATGTTGAATAAATGATACAAACAAGAATAATTCAAATAAATGATAATTATTAAATAATATTAATTGAAATTAACGTTATTGAAAACGTTAAAGCGTTTAAAGCATAATTTGATTTGATAAATCAATGATGTGAATGCAAATCAATTACTATTATAATTATTATTATTGTTGTTATTATTATTATTATCATAATTATTATTATTATTTTTAATTCATTATTGATATGACCATTAGCTTAGTGAATCGTTTTATTTATGGAATTAAATCGAAATTTATCATTTAATTAATGTTACCACAATCGAATTGTGTAAGTTTGCTTAAAAACAAAAGTTAAATAATTAAAAACAGTTCCACCAGTGTTACCACCAAACTTACATACATCAAAAATAAAATATTTGATAACACAACAAACGGCATACTATATTTTCAAACAATTTATTTTAAAAATATATAACAAAATTCAATTATACTTTTTGAAATTTTTTTTTTAATTTCTTATAGAATATTTTATAACCAATCGGTATATTGGCAAATACGCAAAGAAACGTTAACACACATTAAATAAAATTAATCGCGTTTATACATTTAATGATAATGATAAAAATAAATCAAGTGGAAAATTTAAAGAAAATAAAATAAAAACTATTTAAAAAAATGAAAAAAATACCTTCACTTTAAGTGTAAACACATTAACAAAATTGTCAAGTTATTTGTAAGCAATATATAAAATAGTTGTACGATTTGTTTTTATTTTGATTTTTGTTTTTAATTTTTTCTCTTAAAACACATCCAATTAATTTTGTTTTTTTTTTAGAACACGGACATTTTAAAATTTACATAAAACGAATTGATATTTTACATAAAAATTAATATTAAAAAATTAAAATTAAAATTAAATCTTATACTAGTTGTTGATAATTGGCTAACTTTAAGGAAGTGAATTGTTCAGATATCTTCTTTAATGTACCTCTTTTTTATTATTTTTAGTTATTCTATCAAGTTTCGTAAATAATTTTTGTGTTACTGTTATATTTTTTGCTCTTTTATTAAAATTACAAAAGAAATAAAGTTGTTTTTATTTTTAATATCTGTTTGAAGATTTTTCTTTCAACTCTATCCCAGATATTTGATTTGTTTTCTTCCTAATGAGGTTATTTGATAGAACATGTTATTCCATTCGAGATATTGTTGTACGAGACTAAAATTTGAAATAAATTATGTTTTGAAAAAAGAATGATTCATTTTATTAATATAAATAAATACTTTAAAGAATTATCATTTAAGAGCTTATGATTCATTCGCAAATATTAGGAACCTTTCAGTTCTTAGGATTTATAAATTTCTGAGACAATTATTCATTTGAGAACTAAACATTCAATGCGATATATACCTTGTCTTCAAGTAAATTAAGATATCAAATAGATATTCTAGCTATCCGCTTCTAGGGATTCAAACATCTTATGTATGTATATTCGCTTTGAAGATATGATTCCATATTGCAGAACATGATAATATCCTGAAATTAATGATTTGATCTACGATAACTTTTTGATTCACCCTAGAATCAACTGCCTAAGTATCTGATAACATATAAACATATATATTTAGATAACGTCATATTTAAAAACAAAAGAAAATAAAAATATAATTTGTCATATCTCCGATTTCTCGAAAAATATGAAAATAACCTCAAATCATCTACAACGGAAACGTGGTTTGATTTCATCCATGACTGCATCCTTACTCGATGGGATGAATAAGCAAAGCATCTCATATAATAGATAACTTAATAACGTTTCTATTGATAATACAGAATTTCTGATAAAAAATTATATATTTAAAATATCCTGGAAAACCTTACACAATCGTGAAATCATCAAGACTGAAGAATGATTTACTTACACATTTTAATATATTATACAAGTTGTATATTATTACAAGGATAATTGAGGATGTGTTTATAAGTTTATGTTTTAAGTTTTTTATTGGCCTTAACAAGAGATTCCTTAAAACGAACAAGTTCATCTGAGGTAAGCTTCATAACAGTTATCCTTAAGACTACTTTTCCTATGCTACTCTTAACATTTACATAGAGAATACTTACAAAATAACTACTGCTGACAAGGTTCATTTATCATGGGAAAAAGCCAGAAAACCCATATATGCTTACAAAAGTGGAAAAGGTTCTTACATCTAGACATTGAAGTCTCTTACAATTAGTTTTAGCTTATTGTCTACTACAGGAATGAATAATTATATCTAAGAGCTTAACTAAGTCTACGGTATATAATACAAAAGGTTACAGTGGTAATATTTACAAAATGCAATTAACTAGTTAATAGTCTGCAAACAACCAGGCAATGAACAGATAACTTAATCAGGTTCCAGTAAATCATATACGTACTGGTCCAGATTGTTGGTATTGAACCGGCGGTCATAGAATACTTATTTGGTAAGACCATTCAGCACCACTGTTTTGTCCAAATAGAGGAGCATAGAAGGCGGAAAGCATTTATTCTTAAACCTCTCCCCCTGGGAGGTATACCTACTAATAAGTTGGTCAATTTCTGTTATCTCCTTCAAAAGTGGAATGTCACAGGATTCCAGTTTATTGAGGAATCTGAGGATGATGTTCACTGCCACTGTGTCATGTTTATGAAACAGTTTTGTCCGTGATCAAGTACTACAATTCGATTGATGACAAGTTTTCAAACTGGGAACTCGTCACTGACTGTGTACACAAACCAGTTTCGAATTGGTCTAAAAGCTTTATCAAATCCACACACCAACCATCAATTTCGAAACTTTATAACCACCGACAAGTAATCAGACTTCTCGTCTCTATACAACCACAGATAAGAGAAATTTCGCATTCGAGTTACCATCCCTTTGTTTGAATTTTAAAACTCTCAAGATTCAAGAGTTTTCTCTCCAAATGTGAAAAACTGTTTCAAATTTTTCGTTGGTGGACATTAATTTGCTTTGAATGAATACAAGTTTGGAGTTTATTTCATAGATCGCAATGTTGTACGAAATCAATTCAAAATTATGCATACATGTACACACACACCACCAACGGAATCCTTGGCTTTGTGGCAGGGGAAGATTTTCAGTCCAGAATTGTTAGAACTGAATTTTCTTTTTCTTTTTAACTAATTTACTCGGATTGAACTGAAATTTTTGTTGGAATTCGAATTTTCAGCGAATTCTTGTTTATAGCGGCTAAACAAAGCATTCCGGCGGGTTCGTATATATTGTATGTCCGACCATATACATTATTATGTCATTTCGTAAGTTATTTTCATAAGCCAGCATTGTCTACCTACCGTGGGTTCTTAAGACAGTTCATACAAAAATGGTATGAAACCATGTATGCATGAGCTCATGAGGATACATAAACCTTGTTCATGTTTTTCGTATAGGTTGCTCTGCATGAATCTCAGATTCGGCCATGAAATCGCTTATTTCAGGAACTTCCGATGTCCAATTCATGCATGAATGTATGTACTTGTTAACTCTGATTTACCCGAAAAGATCCATCTGTTGCGGGTTGAATAAACTAACAACATTGCTTCAATTCGGGCACATCAGTATTTGGCTGGAGTATAGTGGAAAAGATAATCGTACTAGGTTCTTAGAACCAAAATGAGCACTGAGGAAGTAAAGGGCTCTGCTAGTTTGAAAATTTCATGCCACCTCGTTGTCCGAGAAACATGCCAGAATAGCATATTGAGGCAGCAACTCCGACAAAAATTTCCGTGCAACATCTGAACGAGCAACGCGTCCACGCAAATGTCGTGCAACGTGTCGGTGGTGGCGAAGTGAGGTGAGTGAGGTGAGGAAATTTACATACAGTCTATCTTGAAGAAGTTTTGATGCATCTGTCCTCTTTCTTGAGAGCAGAACAGTCTTCCACAGCGCTTGACTTTGACCTGAAACTTTGAATTGTAAATTTTCTCTTACAAAAATTAATTTACATGCGTGACCTGACCTTTGAAACTTTCGGGAAAATTTTCTAGTGAATTTTCATTCATTCATTCCGGAACGTTGAATTTCGAGTCGTAATACTCTCAAAAAATGTAAATTTGTCCCAATTCCAATTTGTGTGTCCCCAAATTGATGAAAAAAAAATGTTGATTATGTCATTCCCCAAAGCGCAGAGAAAGAGTTTGGGGAGATCTGGCCTAATTTGCACTTTTGTGTAATTATGACCGAACGATAGCCCGCTGTGGTTGATGTAGAATGTAGATCCATGTTCGTAGAGAAAGAGGGGACACAGAGGCGAAAATTAAACAAAAACCCGAGATTAAATCATGACCCAAATTAACTGTAGAAATAAGTAGAGAAAAGCGATTACTAATGGCTCATTGCATAAGGGCGAATAGAGTAACGAGTAACAGAGGTGACGTAACTGCCCCGAATCCACAGCGTCTGCAGATGAGCTCCAACTGAATTCATTAGCTCTTGTTGGAGACACCAACGATGTCGTTATAGAGTCACAGCGTCACATTGATCCCGTAACAAATTAACACCAGCGCCAACGCCAATAGTTTAACATTGAATCTGGCGTTACATAAAACGCCGTTAATTTACAAGCGTTTTGTAATTGCGTTTTCAAATTGTTGATTGCCCCAAGAGTTGGAGCCGTTATTCAATTTCTGGTTTGTGTCACACACACGTAAGACAATTGAAGCGGTAAGGTGGAAAACGTTGCAGCTTAAGAAGGCGGTTAATCCGGCGATTATGAAAAATTAATTTTATTACCCAAAGCGTTAAGCTGGTAGTGGGTTGGTGTTTGATGGAACAATAACAGATGATTCCTTCAGGGTATTTGCAGGATATGTTCGTCTTCTTAGTGATTGATTATCTGTAGCAGAAACATTTTTTAACGACCACTCAAGTGTTTCATTAAATCGATCAATTAAATGGAAAAAGTTTAATTACTCAAAGGGAAAACGTCCAGAATAATGAATGAGTCCTTGATACCATGAATGAACAATTTGAACGTATTCGTGGATTGCAACATCTTCATCCCTACAAAACCAGTACACATGATATCCGTCTCCTGCACATAACTTATTTAATTTGGTAATTAAGGGTTTCTACCATCCCTTCCGAGAAATTCAAGGGAATTTCATTATGGTGAAAGTTCTGTGACCAATTGCTTCATCTGGAGTTGAATCCTTGAAGGATATTCTTGAAAACTAAATTCGGTGTTTCTTGTACATTCAAAGTATTCACAAATGCTGACATTATGTGACATAACAAGTTACGTGTTTCATTGAGAAAACCGAATGATCAACATATCATGAATGATATCTAAATATATCCGAATCAAATATGACCAGGTTTTCAATGTGATATATGTAGATAAACTTGAAAATAAAGTTTCCCATTCAGATGACAATTTTTTACGTTTCAATATCCGAGTTTCAATTACATATCAATGACTTAATAACACGAAAAACAACAAAAGAAAATAACATGTAAGTGATATTGTCTTACAATAACTCTTATGAAATAAATTTGAGAATTATGTAATATCTTTGTGGATATTATTTAAAGTGAAAAATGAATAACCTCATTTGCGAGGTGATATTGCCATCCAACTGAAGTGGTTATTGTCATAAAACATGCATCCGATTTACACAGTAATCAATTTTTGGGAAATGTTACGAAATCGATTAATTCAAGTTTAATCGAATTTGAGTATTCACAAAAGATTCGATGCCATTCGATATCCATAACCAACGATGAGGTTCGTTTAATTGAACCATGACCTCGTAGCCCGGGTCAGTAGCAACTTATGCTTGGGGTCGAACCAATAAAAAACCGTTTTGTTAATCAAATATTGCATAATCGATATTTCTCTGGCGCTTTGTAAATATGTGCAACGATCAATTGAGGTACAAATGAAATGTAGCGGTTATGATGTAAACGTTTGATTTACATAACTATATTTTTTCAGTTTTCATAATTGCACAAATGAACTGTAACCAATTGTTTTCATATTACATCACATTTATCTCGTAGATCTATCACATATGGAGCGCAAAGTTATTCGCCAGTTTTTCATTCACGCACTGTTCTTACGCATGATTTCCTTGTTTGTATAACACTTAACCGCTCAGTATTACACTTCTGAGGTCGGCATATGTGGCGACAACTAGGCCATCTGTCTGTCAAAATGACATAATCGTGTTAGTAGTACTGTGTTGCAGCACACTTTTTTATCTACTACGATTACCAATAGCTTACAAAATTTCACGAGACTGGTACCTTTGTAATTTGGTAACATTTACTTCATTGGACTTGTAATCATATGAAAAATTCGCTCTACTTCTTCTAGTGAGCATTTTGGCGTCAGGATTTATAAACTCTTTAAGTTTATTCCGAAGAAATCTCAATACAGGTATAAACTAACTTTTTTTAAGACAAGTCATGTGCATCGAAAGAAGCTCAAAAAACTCAAAGTTTTTCACCAGGCGATTTCAAGAACCGATAAGAATTCGTCACTTTCAGGAAAAAATAAAAATTGATAGATATTTATGACGTTATGTAGAAAATGAATTTTCCACGCTTGAGTGAATCCCATTCTCCGGTGAATGAAATTCATTTCCAGAAAGCGGAGTGAAATTCATTCTGTGTTTGATCTACATAAATGAATTTTCCCCGCTTTCAGAGAGTGAATCCCATTCTCGAGTGAATGAAATTCATTTTCTGCTGCACGACTATTGTGATTTTTAGATCAACTATGTGTATTCAAGAACTAAATTCAAGAAGCAATGAGCAGCAACTCTTCTCGCAATTATACTGAATTGAAACTTACATCAAAGTCCTTGTTTGGAGCCATTTTGGCATTTTGTCACCTCCCAAGTTGACTGCAGAAAAAAACGTTTCTGGCATTTCTAATGAAAATAATTTCACGTTTGTCATTAATTAATTCTAATTAAAATCGTACATCCTCTCAATATCACTTTCAAAACTATTTTTTCATACCGGAAAATGTTTTCATGTCCTCGAAAGTGAAAGGAGGACATTTCCAGAATGTCTACTCTTCTGTCTTATGCCAATATCCTTCATTGCATCACGTTCAAAACGTGTCATCTATAAATTGTGTGTGTGCCTTATGACTTTTATTTTTATATCCTCATCAGGACACAAACGGAATTTCTTTGAGACATTTGAGGCACGCAAACGACTGAAGTTTGACTAAAACGTTTTATCCCGAATTCAAGCACCAACAGGAGGATACTTGGTACTGATATCATATTTGGTTAGTCAACGCTTTGCTGTGTATGGATTTCAATATACGGAATAAATCATGTATCGAAATCTGCCACACCCGAAGAATTGTGCAGAAGCCCTAATGGCAGGGACTACCAAAGGAGCTGTTGAAGATGAAACGTTTTGTAAAGAAGTTTTCAGGACATTATCACATTCAAGTACATGTAGTTGCTATTTGAATCCAGTTCCTTCTTAACGTTTGAGGTGTCTTCAGAATGATGACACTCGAAGAAGTTTTGAAATTTTATTGAGTTGTCCCTCAAACTTTTCGTAATTTTGAAGTTTAAAATAATGTTTAAAAATGCACAAAATGTGAAGTTTTTAATACGAATTTAAATATCTCTTATTTTAAACTTTTTGTAAGTTAAATAAGGAATAAAGTTTTTAAACGTCATTTGAATGTTGTTGTCTTAAAAGTTTGAAGGCTTTGTGCCCATTCTGTTATTGAGGAAAAAGTTATACAACTTTTGACACTTTTCTTACACACTTGACAAGCTTTTATCTTTTTATCTTCTTGATGTCCAGCAAACCTGGAAGTTCCGGGTTTGTTATGTATAAATTTCATCAAAAGTGCCAAGAAGTCACCAAAATGTGTTGTTCATTTTCGGGCTGATTTCTTTAGGTTTTGGTTAAGTTAATGACTTTGAAAGGGTTTAAATTTCTGTAAATCTTTAAAAATATTGGATTAGACATCTTCGTAGTACAACAAAGTGATATAGGAAACGCAAATCAAAATTACTTGATTCTACCGCCTTCTTACTTGGAAATATAATTCAATAAATATTATTAATAGACATGTCCAAAACTTCCGGCCACATATGAAAAGAACCTGCGTCACACTTCCGTTTTTGTGTTGTCCGAATTTGCCGTGGCAATTTTGGCGATCTACACGTTTTGAATGGAATTTCCGCTAGGGTAAAAAATGGTGATCGTTGTTTGTCAATGAATTGGAGAAGAGTAGTTTCTTGAGGAACCATCACTTACGTGGGAGAGTTAGTTCACTTCCTAAACGGAGAATTCCCAGACAATAAATGGAAGAGTTGTTTAGCATTTTTCTTCAGACATAGGTGACTTAAAACGTGCTAATCTCGCTGAAGTTCACTTTTAATAAGAAAGGAAATGTCAATCGTTTTAAGGGAATGAACAGAATTTTCAAAGACCCAAAATGGCTGTGACGAGCTTTCGAAATTGACTCTTATTGATTATTGTAGAGGCCAAATCTACAAGAAACAAATGTCACATGAGTTACAAAATTGCCAACCTACTCGCCGTAAGCTGGAGAGGAGTTTTGTAACCAGGTTACTTGAATCACTTTAATCTGTATACGACATCATAAAGATTTTGTAAGTGTTAATAAATTCAATCACTTAAAAACGGTCAAATAAAACCAGATCATGCCGACACACGTTGAATTGGAACAACTTAATTTGGGCAAGTGAAGTTTTGTTAAATGCTTCCATATTGAAATTTTGTGGGATCGTCGACTTTGCATTTTTGTGTAGGCGACCATTTTCAAATTCTGCTTTATTCACTCTGACAATTTGATGAAATCAGTTTATCCGATTAGCCAGTCCTTCAAGGATTAACCAACGAATCCATGAACCCAAGGGCCAATGAAAAACGGACCCAAAACGCTATCAACTCATGGATGACCCATGGATCACAAGGCCCATGAACCCATGGACTTATAGACTCGTGAACCTTTAAACCCATGAGCCTCTCAAAGCATGAATCCGTGAACCCAAGAAAGTCATGGACTCATACGCCCGAAAACCGATGAGATTTTGGACTCGTGAACCTATGGACCCATGGACTAATTCAGAGGCAATGACCCGTGCACACATAGACCCATGGATTCATGAACTCAAAAACATGTGAACCCATATACTCCATACACCAGTTGACCCATGGATCCATGGACACATGAACCCACGCACCTATGGGCGCGTGGATCAATGAACAAATGAATTCGTAAAGTCGTTCCAGGGCCGATAAGCCTACGCATACATGACTCATTGGAAAGTAGCAAAAGAACAGCCCCGATTTTCACTGGATAGATTGCAAACATTTACCAACTTCAGTTGACATTTATATGAATTCCCTTCGACTTTTTGCATTTTGTCAGACTCTTGGTTTGAAATGTTCCTCATAGTTTACTTAATTTTAAATTTTCAAATGAAATTAACTGAAAGTTTTGAAGAAATTGTAATTTTGTGGAATTTAACGAAAAATTTACACTCGCTGCAAGGAAAATAAACCATGTCGCCATCTGGATATTTCTAACGCAACCATTTATCGAGCGAAGTAATTACAATCCAGTTATCGAGTACTAATTTGCATTGGATAAATGTATGAAATTTGACAGTTCTGCTCTACTGGAGCGACCAAAAGAAGAAGGCTTATGTACACATGAGCACACAGACCCAATGGACCCTTGGAACCATTATTATAATATTATCAAAGTATTCCGTCACTTGTCAATGAGTTTTTGCATATTGGAAGCAGAGTTTTTAATTTTGTTTTCGACACGTGAATAATTTGGTTTTGAATTTCTAACGAATTATTTTAAGTGAATAATTTTGTTTCACAACAAAATCAAACACATAACTGCTTGATGTCATACGAACAACGACATATTGGAAAATAAAGTTTTTGTAATATTTCCTTGGATTCACAATAAAATTGTTTACGACCCGCACTTTAGCACAAAACGTGGATTTTCTTCGTGCAAGTCAGTGATTTCTTGAGTTATTCTTAGATATATTTTTTGTTTTGTATTCAATTCAACAAACAACAACCGAAAAATTGTCGTACTTCTAAAATTAAATTGCTCAAGAAAAAATTTGGTTTACATAACTTATTTTGTTCACTTTCATTCGAAATCGCCGAATGTTTCAAAACGTTCAGTTGAGCGTCACAGACATGACATTGAAGACAATCAGTGCTAACACTCCAGGATCTTCTCGAAACATTCATGCTAATCCATAATGATCAAAAACTTAATAATATAATATCAAATTGAGTTTATAAAATTCTTCAAGGAATCATTGACTTCTGTGGAATTTCAAAAAAATATATTTTCACTCGATACAAAACCAATTGTTCACATGTTGTCTTTGACATGATTCTTGCCTCTAGAAAATGTCTCCCAAACCATTGACGATGCCAAATATTCTTTCCCTCCACGCTTCAGCTAAATTGCAACAAGAAACAATTCAAAAACTTTGCGTTTCGAGGTTTTGATCTGTCGACCTTAAATAAATTGAATTTTACAAATTGTTGTCATGTTTTCAAACAATTTTATGTGTTAGTCAAACTAAGTTTTAATTTTCTCATTTGCTTTCAATAAAAATCTTTGATTGATTAATCCCCATTCAAATGTTCTCAAACTTCACAAGAGCTGTCTTCAGAAAAGTTGAAGAAGTTCTACTGGAATCTATTTTATTAAAATTAATTCTGGCAGTGTTGCAAACATTAGAAATGAAAAGTCGGAAACTGAAAAATTTTCCGACCTTCTTTCGAACTTTCCTTAACTCAGTTTTGTGAATGAATTATTGGAATTACACAATTGATTAACTAGATAATGGCTCCGCAACCTGCTGGAACAGTTATCAGTTATGAGCTAAAATTATGTACATATGTGACAAATTTTGATGTAATATATCCTAAATAAAACTAAAGAAAACCCATCTGTTACATGTTCCCAGGATGAAGAACATACATTTTGGTTACATATTACTACAGATACAAACATTACAAAACGATATACCGGTTATAGCCTTTCATTCATGTAAAACGAAGGAATTATGGCATTCTCCGGGAAAAAATAAAAGAAATTGTGTCATATTTGAGAAAAATTTTTATTTTAAGAAGTCAATAAAAATTGCACAATCGAATCGAAGCAGATGGAATTATAGACTCTATATCAATCCTTATATTTGGTTATAAGATCGTCTCAAATTTTTATTTTCATACACTCGTAACAATACCACTACTGGGGACAGGTGTGCAGCATAACAATATTGGAAACGAAATAAAATTTCATCAAATTTCCATGCAGCTATATTTGTTTTTGCTCAATTTACATAATGTCAGGTATGATTATTCAATTCCAATCATATCCGTCAGGTAAATATGTGACCAAACGATGATGAAATTGCGTAACGTGAATATTTGCTTGAAATCCATCGGGCGAAGATTTTGAAGAAATCCTGACAAAGACATGTCTGATGAACCTAGGCTTCTCGTCAAAGACGCAAGCAATCTGTTATCGAAATATGACAGGACAGATATTAATCGTGATCAATACGTAGAAATTATATAAAATTTGACAAGGCTCGGACTAAATTATGTAATCGCTCTAACAGTTGCATACCTTCTTGAGTCTATCATAGAATTGTCGAAGAAATGTAACGCAAGAAATTGAATAACGACGTGATTTTGAAGAATTCTTGTCAAAAATAAACTTGAAAATATTACAGAACAACCTGTCAATCAAACAAGATCATATTGGCCCCATCATTGCCATAGATTCGATACATTTACCGGAAGGAATCTCGTCAGAACGTTTACAAAATGGTGGCTGCCAGACGCACGTTGCTCACTTCTTGGCAAGAAGTGTATTTGGCACAAGTTCAATTTACTTTGTCGGTATATATATGTAAAACACTTAAGCGCCATATCCTCAAATGCAGCTAATACTAGGTTTTCTATAGAAATTCGACCCAACTAGTGTTGATATGGGGAATGGGTTGAGGAAAGGTTTGTATCTCCGAAATAACTCTTCAAAGTTGGATATGATTGTTACGAACACACACACGATTGGGAATTGTTTGCGCGATCGTAGGCTAGCTGGCCATGCGTGAGGCTCTGTTGCCAGTCAGTCACTTTTTAAATCTATTGCAGACAAGACGCGTGTGCCTCAAGGGACAGTTGCGCGTTACTTTGCAGGTTTGAAGCAGACAGGCGCGAGGTGCTTTTTAGGAATAGGAGGCTTATTGCAAGCCAAACGCAGGCAATAGGATTGCAAACTGATGCGAGTTATTGCGTACAATCAAGATGCAGGCCGACTAAGCTGCAGTCGATACCAACCCAAGGCAGTACAGAAAGAAACCATAATAAACAAATGAAAATCTTAAAAATGTGTTTCTATCAATCCAACAATCACATCAGCAAATTGTGCTGTCCTTTTTTGTCATTAACCTCGTTGCACAGCAAGTAAACAGTGACACACATGACCCGGCAAATAATTTCCGGTATCGTGTCAACATGGAACTTAGTTCCGGAATTTTTTCCTGTACACCATCAGTGGAAAGGATGAACTAATGACACGAAAAATAAGGCAGACCAAAAAATGTATAAAAAGGTATGCAAATCAGGGAGAAGACCCGGTTTTATTTGTCCACAGTTAGAGTTTTCAGCACATTTTGCGGATTTATCACAATCGGAAACGGACGAATTTGCCTTTTATGGGTTCGGCATTTGCTGGGACCTGCTGCTTGTTGCGTCTAGAATAGAAGACTATTTCTGATGATATCACCTCGAATACCGATGAAATCTCTAAAACAAAATGGTGATAAAATTGCTTACAAACATGCAAGAGGTTCCGAAGAAATCCTTTCGAAATGGATGTCGTACAATCACGATGCATGCTTGTCATCCACATAAATTTAGAAGAGTATTTGTAAATATTTATTGGAATCCTTAAAAGTTTACGGCATCTTACACTTGGAATTCAGGTTGAAAATTACTCGAAAACCACCTTGCAATTAATTGCACATTAGAGTGATAATATCACTAAACACATTAGCAGTGAGGATTTCAGGGTTTCATTTAAAACATAAAACACAAAAATCGGTTAGAAACAAAAATTTCCACAAACCATTCACTAAAGTACCGAAATTTGACGATTAGGAACAAAATGTTCCAAAAGTGGTAAGAGTTGGAAAATCTTCTTTTCTTTGTGAGCTCATATGTGTAAATGTTATTGGTTAATTACAACTTGATTTGATTCTTCTATAACTCTATTCCCCATTTGAGGTAAAGTCGTTTTTACTCTATGAAACTCCATGAAGCTTAAGCAGCCAGTCATTTTTTGTGAATGTGGCCGTAACATCTAAAAAAACCGAACTATGATAAACTTATTCGGATGCAGAACTTTTTAAGCTTTCACACGACATACAAAAGATAAAACTTCCTTCCGGGGCAAAATTTGACCTTTGAGAGAAAGTTATTTCTAAAGTTTTTTTGAGGTCAAAAATGTTTGTTTTGCTGATATATCTGAAAATATACAGAATTTAGATATATGACCAACAGCTTTTTGTTTACGAAGGATAAAACTTTTATTCTGGATACATAAAACCTTAAATTCTTTAGTATCGGTGTTTTCCGACTGTTTTCTAATAAGATATCCTCCTAAAATAATGTGGAGTTTTGTTGGAAGTGACACAATTCAGATGTAGGACATTTCCATCTCTCATTTGAGGTATAAAATACCAAAATCTGTTGGACAACAAGAGAGTAAAATTTGCAAGAAATTATTTCAGTTTCAGACATCAACAAAAAGGTCAATTCGTCAAAAAGCTTTTGAGATTTTGATGCTTTATTAAAATTAATAATATTTTCTTGATTTTCGCGGTTTATCCTGAGTTATTCTCAAGAAAATATTACGTCACTTCATGCGTTTCGTAACCAATATAACTTGCACTTTCATTCAATGCGTTTTTATTAGTATTCAAGTACAAGAGCAGCCGGAAGCTGTTTAAAGCTGTAACCCACTTACAGAGAAAACCTTAGAAAATAAAAGAAGAGAAAAGCGTTTTTCCTTAAATCGAAGAGAAATTGTCCTTGTTGCGCAATGAAAGAAACTCTATTTGGTTTAGGGAGAGATTTTAGTCTGCCATGTGGATTTGCAAGTTCACAGTGAGCTTTTCGTAAAGAAGCTTTCTCATTCCGAATGTGAGATTTGTGAAAGGGTGACAGAAGATGTTAAGTTGAGGACGAACCAAATAGTGATACGAGAACGTCCTGAAAGTGACACATGAGATACATGAGGCAGAAGTGAAAGGAACTGTTTCCGAGGGACTTGTATCAAAATCGCTGCAATATTAAAAAAGACGCCAGCGATGGCTCCTGCAAATGGAATCTGAAACAGAAAATAAGATAAAGGCTCCATTTAGGTGGTTAAGCCAAGCATGGAATGTATTAAGGATGCGGATATGACTCCTGAGACACCTGAGTCGTTCAATTTTCTTTCTTGCAGGATGTGCCTCAGAGTAAAAAATGTGGATTTGATATCCCCCGACATCGGCATGTGGAATACATTCCAACGAGAAGTAGAAGACACATTACAAAACTATTTATTACAATATGGTATGACACCATATCCGTTTTATGGTGTTACTCTGCACAAAACAACTACTTCCGGTACGTGATAGAGCTACTAAACAAGGAGTTGGCACAAGGATGTAAGTCATGACATTCCCAGGACGTGAAAACATTTACTCGTGTGGCCACAACCTTGCCAACTTTGATAAATGCGTGTTACCAAGGATGAACGTATTAAGACTAAAGGAATCTTAGAAGGAAACTATCAAAAACATCAACAACTAATTTCAATAACACTCAGGATATGATGTTAACATGGTAAACAAATTAAATCTCCTATTTGTGATGATACTCGTATGATCCTTAAAATTACATCCTTCTCAGGATCAACAACGAGTTTATCACTGCAAAAACTCTAAATAACATTTCAATTTCGAAAAATGAGTTTTCAAAGCGCCCTTGACATGTTTTGATGACGTAAAAAAACGTGACTAATTAAAATTTTCAATATTAAGAAACCTTGAATTAATTAGTAACTGCGGAAATTATATATATCCAACATTTACATTAACAAGTTATTGAAGTTACTTTGAGTACGGCGTTCGATAACACGGAAAATAAACCTGCGTAAATATATTTTGTATGAAACAACGTGATTCAGTTTTGTATTAACTGTTATATAACACGTAATTCATTTTAATTGTATCTGATTCGAGTTGTTGACATTCGATAATCCACTGTGAACGACATAACTCACGCGCTCTTAGAGCGTGTCTTATGTAACTTTGTAAATCTGTGTGAAAACTTCATTGCTGGTCCATGGACACTAACTGATAGACATTCTTTATCAGTTCGTAATTCATGTTATTTATATCTACTTAACGAATATACCCAACCAGTTATGGGATATCCTTGAAAGTTTCCGTTAAAATCCGCTTCTGAATCATTTACGTTAACTGATAACGACATCTCTTGTAAATTCATGTAACGACTTGAATTGTTAACTTTGTTGCTAGTTCATTGATAACCAACTGGTAGGCACTAATAATCTTTGATAAGATGTTGTTCATGTAATTTGAAATTATTAGACTAATACCCACAATTTGAATCAACGCCATCTCTTGGATATCGATGATTTGCATAATCGAAACCTCACGTTGAGGCCATGTTTTCATATCAAGTATGAAATCAAATGTTTAATTTAGTAGGTTGTTGGACTATTGTTGAAGTAGCACTTAGCATTATCACATAACCACAGCTAGCACGTAGATACGATCTAGTTAAGTAACCTTTACTGACCACAGTTCCACAAAGTTTCAATTTGACTTATGCAATTTATGTGATACACACATATGTGACGTCCTGGATAACGCTAAGTTCATAACAAGTAAAGTTTGGTGTTATTCAAACGTTTTAATTTCTTTTAGGTGAAGTAACATTTGACGTGCGTCATTGCTGACGATACATTTTGACCAAGTCACAATGTACTTGATTAATTATCCTTAATTGAAAATTATTATGTCTTGTGTGACGCCACCATTTCGCCCAATTTTGACATTTCTGTGAATTTGTGAGAGAGATCTTAATAGTACTTATGGACATCATTCCGAGAATTCAAAGATTCTAATTCTCCAAATCACAATGTTCTTGATCCATTAAGGCGTGTTTTCAATGCCAGCTTGGAGTGGAGTGCAGTGGCTTGCATGTTTCGCTCGTTTCGCACCTACGCACTCCGCCGTATGTACCTCTCGTTCAATCTGTGCACAATAGGATATATTTCTATTTCCATTCTGGAGTAATTTTGATCATTAAATACGACTGAAATTATGCTCGACAGCTGCGATGTGACTTTTCCGCAAATTCGAAATTGAAATAACTTTTTATTTAGTCACATGAATTATTAACAACGAATTTTGATACTGTTAGTTCCTGATAAATTGAAGTAACATTGTCAGATTCAACATCACTAATCATTTTAAAAGCGCATTTATTGAGTAAGCATATGCCAATCAATTTTGACATTCGAAATCAATCCACTCTGGGATTGGAAACGAGTGCCGGAGTCGGCAGGAACACACTCCACTTTAAGTTGGCATTGGAAACGTGCCTTAATCCTTAATTTTGTAGCGTCGTATTCTTCACACTGGAGCCATTAATCTGTCGTCTGGCTTGTAATTTGGGACATCACAGTGAAAGGACATTCAAGGACGAAATTTTCATTTATAATTATTGGAGAATACAGTTCTTGCGAAACGCAGACACCCTGAAACCATTTGTAAATTAAGGTTTCTCGTTTAATAATTAATGTCCTTGCTGAGGACACGAAAACGTCCCTCTCTTGTTCATCTGTGTCATTTATGCGACTCAACCCAGACAAGAATTTGAATACATAATGGTCGAAGGACATCTCTTTAATTTGTTCAATTTGTTCAAGGATTAAATGTCCTTGCTGTGTTTCTTAGTAGGTTTCCTTCTATTTTCGTCGTGTTTAACTGTAATGGATGAGCTTAATTAAGTTTTCAAGCATGTGACTTTGAAATTTGTGTCCTGAGATTGTCCTGCGAAGCCATAGACGAAACTGAAGTTTATCCTTGTCAAATATGTTCCACGGGAACTAACCGAAAATATTGTGTTCTATTTTTTCCAAGGAGGAACTTGTTTTCAGGAAATTGATATTGAATCCAACCGAAATCCTTAAGGATTTAATCATCCTGGAAATTTCAAATCCTGCTCGTGCCGAAAGCCTTTTGAAGTCAAAAATAGCTTAGAATCGTTCACTGAATTTACAAGCCAATGAATCCACGGGAAAACCCACAAAGGAGACTGAAGTGAAAAATTGTTATCCTCCTTTGTATCCTTAAACGATATCATCTGTATTGTGTGAAAGTGTTTGATAACTTTTACACTCGAATTCCTGAGATATTGTTAATATATCATTTCCGAGTTTTTCTAAAGAAAACTTGTTACTATTTTTAAAAAGCTCTCCGTTAAAAATCTATCATAGTTCGTGCTCCCTTAGTGTAGAATGTAGAGCTTACGAAACGAATTACCCACCAATGACACTATGTCTAGAAACTCACGTGGATAACGAAAGATGTTGTATAATTTGTTTATTTGACACTATTTCGTTGACAGTTTCTGGAATATCTTGAATTCAACGTTTACACAAGAAGCACAAAACAAAAGCTTTCACTTGAACTTTCGAGTTAATCACATGTAAATATTTTCATAATCAGTTAAACAGAATTTAAATGGTAACAATGCAAACGTGAATTGTATTCACGTGCTGAATTGTTAATCGATTTCAATTGTGGTTGTACACTAACTTCTTACGTACTTCATAACATTAACGTAAGATTGAAGTTTTAAATAACTCCAATTGCAAACTCGTTTTTATTTGCGATAAACTTTAAATTTGCAATATTCATCAATAACCTAATAAAACCTTATCAAATATTTCCGCATCAATGGAATTGTGATAAAGCTTGAAATCTATCTAAAAATCATCTAACTCAGAATGATAAGGGTTGCATTAACCTCAATCTTCAATTTACCAAATGGAAATGATTCAATCTTTTAGAAGATACGAGCATCATAAGAAAGATGATTCCATCAAATCGTCCGCCATTTTGGTTTCTTCACATTGTAGGTATTCATGTTTCTCCGCCATTTTAGGTTTATTACAATCTTTCTTCATTTTCGTAACGTCAGAACTTCATGCAAAACCATAAAAAATAAATGAATTGGAAAAATAACAAGAAAATTTCCAAGTTCTGTTCAAGAAGGATTCGTTATGAAGGGCGGTGATGCTGAAGGGATCCATCAGGATAACTTTTGTGTAACATTACAGCGAACATGTAGAGCTACAAAATCAGATGTATTAAGGATCTGCTGATTTCGAGAAATCAAATTTTGTGGCTATTGGAAAAGGATAATTCAAAATATATTCATACCCATGCACCCAATTAAAGGGATCCATGACTCCATTGTAACATTTTAAATCCTCTCGTTAATATTCATAAATTACCTCCAAGCCATGGTTAACTGCATCATTCATCAGGATTCATTTTGGGACTACGGCCATTTTGAATAATTTACAGTATCAATATCATAAACATGAAGCATAAATTATGATTGCTCAAACATTTGTGGAGCAATATTCTCCACCATCGAATACAGGAACTGTAAGCATAGAATTGATGTGTCCCTGAAGAGTTGACTTGATGCCAATGGGGATGAGAAGACAATATCCCTTTATTGTTGAATTATTCACTCGTGACACAGTTCCACGAAACTGGGGTAGAATGTTAAAACAAATAAAACACGTCATGAACGTCCTCATTTAATTAAGATAGGTACCAGTAATGAACGGCGTGGCTCAATTTTAAAAAGGACACCGCCTTGGAATTCCTCCTTCATTTCTAACCCATTTTACCAATATCCCCGGAATATTAAGTTGAACCTGCGTCTAGTCTGAACGAGTGGTTATTATATGCTTTTGGCATTCTTCCCCATATCTTCAAAAAATTGGGACTGGTGTGAAGTGCACCTTTGTGTTTCAGTCCTTAATTAGAGCAGTCTGGTAACCAAGCTACTTTGCAGTTTATCCTAGTTAACGTATCTGGTCATTTCCTCAAATAGTTCTATCCCCGTTCCGGTGATTCCGACCTACAATGACGTTATTTTGTACTATAGGTACATCTTCATTTCCTTATTAACCACGATGTCTTATATCGGTTATACATGTTTGCCTTATTTGTCTTAACAATCCTAGGCTGTTTGAAATTGAAGATGAAAACTGTATCCTGTAACGCTATTAAGGATTTTTCAAGTTGGTACACTTTCTTGGCACATAACGCCATAATAATTAACAATTACGACGACTTATTTCGTCTGGGAGGTCATTGTCGCAGACGACGTGATATTCAAATAGCTACAGACAAAATAAATTAAATAAATTTATGTTTCAACATTTTCAAATGGTGTTTTCTCTTTGAGACAACAAATGTGTCCGAGCCAAGTCTGGGAAATTTTAAATTCAACTCAAAGTCGGGTTTAATTATAACAAATCATTAAATTATTGTGCTAATAACTTCCGCTTTGAAATTGTTTTATGTAGATATTCGCATCTAATTCAACTCATGTATCACTTTCAATTTAAAACTTTTATTAAGGATATCTCTCAAAGTGCCACTAAGGTCTCGAGTGCCTGATTGTGACATGATTTATACTGGTGTCAATCAAAATTGATCACTCGAATTGACTCGAATCAAAAAGCAGTTCAAGAACAAAGCAAACCTCGTTGGTTATAACAGACAAAAATGGAAAAAACTGAAATTAATGACATCCGAAGGTGATTGCCCACAACCACGTTCGTTTACCTCAATCGCGTGGCTCAACTTGGAATCATGAACAACACCTGGAATTTGTGTCGATAGCAATTAGGGTAATTACCTTTTAATGAACTCTCCATGAAGGTCGAATTGAACTCGACTTTTTTCCACTTAACTATCAAACTCTTCTCTTTTATTTTCTTGGGATTATTTTCGAAAAGCGCTCTGTATGTGTTGTCTTCAATAATACTCAAAAATTGCCGGAATATCCATAACTATAGGACATAGTGTGTCTCTAAATATATCATTTTTCATGGTGAAAAGTTCATCCTAGATGAAATATATTTATGAACCTTGAAGGTATGAGCCTTTGAAAAACAGAAAACAAAAAATTTCGGTTATGGAAATTTCGCAACGAGACGTGCTCCATCAAATCTTCCAAAAAGGATCCCTTAAAGTTCATTTCCTTTGACGCATACATGTGTCATTTAAATTTCAAACCCTGAAGCAAATATAGTCTGCACCCCCATTTTGCCACATTCTCTTTTAACAAGACAAACGGGATGAAAAATGTCCTTTTCTAGTTTGCTCAGAATAACGAGCTTCCCCGAGCTGTATCTTATTGTAGCACAAGCTTTTGAAAGGAGATTAATTTTCCCTTTCATGTTACGCCATTTTTCTTTTTTCCCTAGCTACCGCAGGCCAAAAGCCTAGACTTTTTATAGTGTGGGCGATAAATTTAATTCCTTGTAATTTATGAACCACAACAGTGTAGTCTTCATTTTGTGTTGCGGCAATCCTTCATTTGATTAAAAAACTTGAAATCTAATTCACAAAAGGATATTCCTTTGTAAATTTAAATTTTGCATCAAATCACGGATTCGGGACATATAATAATTTGAAAATGGGAAAAGGGCTACAAATTGCTAGTTTCAAATATCTGGGAGTTATCCTTTTGGGACAGAAAAGGATTTATTCGATTAGGAGGCTGTAAACTCGTGTGCAAATGTTCCTAAAGCATTTACTCGGTAGGAGTCTAATCCCCGTGGGATCCTTGGGACAACACATGGAATTTCATTCTCGTCACACTATGAAATGGACTTGTTTCCTGGTTTCCTAGAAAGATTCTGGAAAGAAATGTCCTTGCACTGGGAATTGTCAAACGTAATATTGTTCTCTATTAGATTGTTCTAAATTGCATGGCTCCCTTACATAAAATCAAAAAGGAAGGATATAGAATCATTTGAAATGACAGTGGCCAAATGATTTTGTAAAATGATAAAATTTTGGCATTGAGCCATGTAGATCCACAGCGGTTATAGAAGGAACCACAGAATCGTGTTAAAACTAATTCTAAATAAACATGTACCGATGAAAATTATTCGAAAGCTGCTGAAGTTTTATTAAAGTTTTAAATAACCACTTCCTCATTCAATTATTATGAAAATGTTTCGAGTTAAAAGTGAAGGTATGAGTGAGATGTGGGAGGGAAATATTTAGTTATGGTTAGCTGCAGTCGCGGATAATTTGATTTTCAAGAGGGAATGAAATTGTTTGCAAACTACCAAATTTACATTTCATTGAAGCGCCATTATTCATGATTTATTTGTAATTAATTTTTATTTTATTTTAATTTACATTAAATTGCTTTACAAGAAAATTTGCAGTTTGCATTCATTATTACTCCATTTCGGGAAATTAAATTTCAAACACAACGAATGGAACACTATTGGCAAGCGTGGTTCAAATTTTGGGCAGTTGCTGGTGGCCGGTTTGACAGTTGTCTTTATCGAAAAAACACAATTTACTATCGATCAACAAACTGAAAGACATATGTATTTCAAAACGTCATAGTACAAATGCAAAATTCAATAAAAACTTTCAGACGAACAAAACGAACAGAAGAAGAAATGTCTCATTGGCTTGACAGTTGTCCTTATCGAATCACTCCCTTGTGGCTTCATTCATAAACTAAGAAAGGAATTTTCAAAATAACAAAAATAAACTGGTTTTAAAAATAGCTCTGCCAAAGCCATGTGAAGAAAAAAATTGTAATTCTTAAGAAGTCTTTATGACGTCAATGCGTAAAGAACAACTGATTGACAGATACCCTTATCGAAAATAATAAAAACAATTTGACAGGTGTCATGGTTACTAAGAAACTTGATATAATTCCATGTAAACTAAATAAATAAATTAAAATTAAATATTGAGTGACACAACAATTTAAAAAAAGGAAAAATAATCCTGTCGTTGTGAATAATTACGGCACAAAGCATAACGCCACGTTTATATTGTAGCCAAGGAGGTATGACTAATGGTTTTCCCTTAACAGAACGATATCACGTTGTTGTGGAAAAATAAAATAAATTTGAAACACGTGTAACCCACCCCGCATTGAACGAAAATTCGAAAAAAAACAAACCCTTCAATGGCGTCAAAGTGTCTTTAACCGATTGTGGCGTATAACGTAGATAAATTTGACAACGTTTCAACGAAGTAGAACGTAGAATAATTGCGCAACTTTAAATGTCCATTTTAAGTAGAATTATTCATAGAATGAACATTTTGTTTACTCACAATTTAATCTAATTATCCATTGAAGTGTGTTAAATATAGAACACTTGGTGTCGTCAAGAATATTTGTTAAATCTGAAATCTACTTGACACAAGTCTCTATGTCAAACATGTGAAGTGTGAAAGGGCAATTATTCCAGCAGCAAGTGTATCAATGTTCGCTCAATTCTCAGAAGGAAGAACTCACAAAATACATATTGCCCCATCCACATGGGGACTATCGCAACACCATTGATTGCATGCCACAATGTCCGTGATTTTCTTAAATATTCATAAAACTATTTTTAAAAACATCAGCCACCATCTCGCTGTGGGGATACGTGTCCGATGCAGCGTACACGGAATTTTCAAATAAATCAAGTTGGGAGACTGAACTACTAAGAAACCGATTATCACTGAGAACCTCGCCGTTATCAAAATCGGAAAAATGTTGAAAAACGTGAACAAAATTCGCGTGCAGCTCCACTAAAAGTGCAGCACCATCGAAACGCAGTTCAAAAAATTGCCGCCAAAAAACAACACTATATTCATTTACATTCGTTATAATGCTCCCTCTTGACCTTAGACCGTGTCCGTTGTGCTCCCCTTTTTCGCAACATGTTACATAAGACAATATTCACTCTTTGTCACACATTCAATCGAAAAACAATTGACTTATAAAGAGCTTAAAGTTTATCTCAAACACAAGCTAATACACTTACTCAAAAATGGAGGGGTGGGGGGAAAATTTTTGAAATTTTCAATGAGTAACACTGCGACAGAGCACCACGAGGTTGTTTGGTAACAAATTTCGTTCGGGAACACGTTGCGACTGCTCCACAATCAAGAGACTTTTGTCTCTTAACGAAATCGTGAGTGTCAGTGAATTCCCCCCTTTTCTCAAGCATGCATCTGTCTCTCTTGAAGAATTTTTCATTTCATAAACCGTTATTCAACTTCTTACATTGCAATGTTACGCCGAATGGTGTTACCATGTGGTAAATTGAAATTTCATTTTCAAGTGGAGCTAATATTTCATATAATTGATATGGGGGGACACCGTTCTTTTAAACAAAATTAATGAAATTCTCGTTGTGTTAATTTATACGGCAGCCATTTTGGATGGAAACATTTGACATGAAATTCAACAATTGCATGTAATAGGGCGACGTAGATCGACGACTACCGAGATATTAATGAGATATTGAGGTGATATTGAAAAATGCAACATATAACAAGAAATTCATCAAATTGTTACTCATTTGTTTCTTCTGGTGTTATATCAATAATACTAAAATACAGTGTAACCTCGACTATTGCAGCCCATGATAGTCGCAACTTCTCAATAAACGCAACTAGCTGTGCCTAAGCACATATAACAGAATCCAACGAAACTCAATTGAAAATTTCAGACTTTTTTACCAAGGAATAAGATACATTCATGTATGTGTAAGATATACATATATAGTGATGGCAGAAATATGCTTATACAGGGTGTCCCGTACTTGAGTACATTAAATTGGTGGAACGATTTAAAAAACATAAATCAGATACGCTGCTTGAAGTTAATATTAGGACAAACGTTATATTTGAGGCAAGAAATTGGCAAATAACTTTTTTGTCCTCCCTAGCCTAGTTTCTTAAATGTTTTGTTCTCAATATATCGCTCATGTTATTAGCAACAAAATTTATTTACAATAAAATTAGCTTATAATTTGTTAAAAATCATAATTAACTTATAATTTGCGGCCTCTGAGTCTAACGTGAAGGCGAATATAGCAGCTTTTGAAACTCATTTCAGTTTTAAATTAAATTTACTAGGACTGAGGACAGTTTTTGGACTTAGCTTTCATATTTGATTCAACGCTGATAACAGAATGAAGATTTTAATCAAAACTTAAATTTTTCAAAAAGTGGACATAGACAGTTTTGATTCTATACGACTCATTTTAAATGAAATATCTTACTTTCAAGAATCATAAAAAGTTGGGTTTTTTGAACTTTTGATTGCCATTTATTGAAATGTGATAGCTGCTTAGTACACCAATCGGAATCGGAAGGACAGTTATTTATCTAAAATACAGAATTTATTTTATTACCCTTTGACAAGTAGTTACAGAGAGAAGTGAGAAAATTTAAGACAACGACGAACAACATTGAACACTCGGCAACTCCTAAACGGTGCATAATGCCCCCACCCCCACCAACACCAAGTTTTACTTCCCCTTGTGTCAAGGAATTGTTCCTCCTCCCTGTGATATGTATGCCACAACCTCACTTATTTCACAGGCAAAGTTTCCTTTAGTTGCGTTTATCATGGTTGTACTATATTATGTAATTATGAACACCTCCGTAATCACTATTTTTAATAAAGACATTTGACAGGAAAACCACCAAATTGTTGCTAATAGGACGATGCATAATTGAAATGACCATTTATAAGATATTTCAGTGTTATCACATAATAATCCAATAAGATATCGTAAAACAACAATAATACATGACGCAACAGTCACAACACAAAATCACTTCATTCATTTCGGGTGAAATGAACCAAGTGAGTCGCAACAATTGCTTATAAAACGATAACAATAAATAATCCGCATTACAAAATTACAAAAATAAAGAAGCAGAAAGCTAATTTATCATGTAATAATTGTAAATGTAATTGTAACAACCGAAATACACCCACAATTATGGAAATAAGTATGTAATACAAAAATAAACTGGAATCGAATACTATGTTGAGTGTTGTGTTTCATAACGCGCCAAGAATATCGCATAATAACATTTACATAAAAACGAAAATCCATCATTTTTTATCACATTATATTATTTTCATCGTTATCTGTTATCAGTAACAGGGTATAAACCCCTTAAAGGGTTCACAACCAACCAAGAAATCCAGATGTTACTGTTCGTCTTATCAGCACTCCATGACACTTCAAGTAAACGCGTCCCTGTGCCCCGTAAAATTCTGTTACATGAATTTTTATGCAACAACATTCTCTCGAAAAGAGAATAATTTACTCTCTTTCCATCTCTCTTAAACAAAATGGCGGTCATGCCGACATTTTCTCTTCTATGTTTTCTACAACTTCAAATCATTCGCTTATAACCAGCGAAAGCGCTCGGACGTTAATTTTGGATTTGCGCGAGTTTTTATTAATAAAAGTTTTTTTTACATATAACTAAATAAATTGTAGTTGTGTCAGAAATTATTGTATAACAGAATTGTTTAAGAAATTATTAAAAATAATAGAATGAATAAAAAATAACTTAAAACAATATTACGAAACACGTTGGCTTTATTTCAGTTGCATAGCATGTGTCTCGTTTTGTAGTGAAAAAAGGAGTACAAGGATATCCTGTATATTAAGGAGAAAAGAAAAGGTCCTTATTAAGCTGAAGTGTGAAAAAAACCAATTGTTGATTAGAAAAATATATAATATGAATTGTGAAATAACATGAAAAGTTTTTAACGTGAATTTGTGTCTTCATGTCATGTTGATGTTAATGGTTAAAAATTCAGAAATTCTTAAAGAAAATCGAAAGGATCTTAAAACATTTATGACACAAGGATTTTTGCATCTTGAATTTGCTCCATTTAAAGCACATTTTAATTTACGCCGCATGTTGCTATTATATTCGATTGCGCGTATTACATAAGAATGTTACGATTTTGAGAAATGATTATTCAACGAAATTTGAAATTTTCTCAAAATTACAAAGTGTTTAATGATTTTTATATGACCAAGTCAAACTTATTTAAGAAAACTATAGTGAATCAAGGATATTCAGTGGGTTAAAGTGGTTCTCCGATGAGATATGTTTCATAAAGTTTATCATAAAGTTACATAAACAAAATTTTTTGTTTTAAATTTTTAGTTGATTTTTTGTTTTTATAATTGAAATTAAAATCATCTCAAATGTGTGTAATGAAATTTAATTAATTTATGGAGAAAAAAAATTATTCTTGATTACGTGATTACTATAAAATTTTGTGAATCAATGTAAAAAATTATATTATAAAAATTTTGAAAAATTACAATAATTTGTTCTTTTGCAATAAAATTTAATTAAAACCATTTGAAAGTTTTCAAGTTGATATGAATATCACTTCACATCGTGTTTGATGAGGTAATATGATTACGTGATATACAGTTACGTGTGTTAAATAAGTTCTCAAATAGAAACATAACAAAAATAAATGATAAAAGTGTCAAATCAAGGGGATACAAAAATTTTATAAGTTACGAATATCTCTAACCATATGGTTAAGAAGTTATGTAAATCTTATGATTTTAATAATACACAGAGGAAAAAGTGTTTACGTGAAATTAAGTGTTTAAGTGTTTTTATTAGATAAGAAAGTAAAATAAAAATTATATTTTGAAAAATATGTGTTTATTTTTTGATTTTCAAAAGCATTTAGAAAATTGTGCTCAATAAAAATTCGTGTATTATGCAACAAGATATTGTACATGTAAATAATAATAAATAAATCATTCCATTAATTGTGGAATATAATAATTGTGTTTTATGTATTATATAAATAAATTAATTAAAATGTACAAAATTGCCAAAGATGCATTTGCAACAAATGACTTTTGTTTAGCAACAAAATTATTTGAACGTTGCATTGAAGAGACAAGAAATGTTGAGGAGTTTTTTAAAATTCCACAAAATATTCAATTGCAACAATATGAAGATGATGATGAACATGATGATGAGAATTTATCAAAAATAATTGATTTATATTTTAATTATGGTGATGCATTAGCTAGATGTGGTAGAATATATGAAGCATTTGATATATATAGTTCAATAGCTGGTCAAATTGGTGATATACCAATTGATAGATTAAAACATTTTTGTATTGGATTATTAGAATATATAAGAAATTCTCAAATACCATCTGATTTGAGTTTAACACCTAATAGAAATACTTTAGTATCAGTTACTGTTCAATCAAAAGTACAAGAATTCGACCAACATCATCAGTGCCATCTATATTTGAATGGAATGAGTCAAAGTAGTCATTTTGATCCATTGATTTGTTTAATATGTGAAGATGTCTTAAAGGCACCAGTCACTGCTTCATGTGGACATACTTTCTGTCGGCAGTGTTGCATTCGGGCAGGACAATGTCCGACATGTTCTGTTCCATTTCCAATCATTATCAATCAAATATCTCCGTCGTTTTTGCGACAAACACAAAGTTTTCCTAATAATCATAATAATAATAATATTAATATTAATAATAATCACATGGAATACGATGATATGTGTGATACAAGTGCTAGTGGACGTAGTGATTTAGATATTGTGAATAATAGTTCAAATGGTTTGGGTGCAACTTCACTCGGTTTGAAGTCTGATGTTCTTGTACGTCGACTTGTGGAAAAATGGTGGTCAGCTGATTTACAAGCACGTGAATTAAATGATGAAGCTGTCAAATATTTGGATATAAACTCATTGGATGATGCATTGAAATGCTGTAATGAAAGTTTAGAAAAATGTAAGTTAACAATATTATTTTGAATAGAATCTTCTTAACTTAATTGAAGAAATTTGAAGATTTAACATTTATTTTTGGTACAGACTTCGGTTTGGCTTTCGTCCAAACAATTCGTCGAACAATTTTCTTTCGCTGCAAATTTAATTACAATGTTGTTTGATTAAATACCATTTTTACAGGTGTCAAATAGGTGAAAGATATTTGACTTATCACTTAATAGCTTATCTGTTTCACATCAAATTGAATTCTGTATTTTGAGTTAAACAAATCACAATGAATTACTGTCACTGTGTCTCTCGAAATTCAACTTAAATGTCCAAACAATGTTTTTTCTCAATAAATTTTATTCAAATGTTCACAAACTGCACATATACAAACGTAAAAAAGGTTGAGGAAAAAGTTCACGAAAAAACAACTTTGTTGCGCATGATGCGGGAAAGAGAATGCCGATGGGGCTGAGGTTGAGGACGTTTCGCAAATCTATTTTTCGTTTCAATTTCAAGCTGCATCTGTTTGTTGTTAGCCTTATCAAAAAATTGAACAAATTTTGTCCATCATCGTTCTGTTATACAACGAGTATAAAATATTTGAAAAACCTGGAATTAACTAGTATACTTTTGACATTGTACCTGAAACCTGAAAACAGATGACACCAGCTCGAGTGATATAAGACGTTGAGGTGATGTAAGGCAATTAGCATATTATGAAATGAAAACCAGTGCCATTGGACTATTTTGATGTTTGCCTTAAAAACAACATTGACCTCCGGACGAGTCTTTGACTTTGACCAAAACTTGATTTTGAGTTAATATTTTAAATTATTTAAAATAGAAAATGTATCTTTAATGAATTAATTTCTCATTCCACTCACACAATATCCATATCCACTTGATATCACCCAAATGTTTGCCATACGTGACTCAAGAAAATGTTCAATGAGGAAAATTTTAAATTGAATTCGAATTAATATGCAAAATACTTTGGTTGTCTTGATTCCGGATAACTTCCGGCTGGAGCTAAATGTTTATCATGAAAAACCATTTTCAGAGAAACATCCCAATATTATTTGGAACATTCAAAATTCAAATCTCCACGAGATACAAATAAATCACGAAAACATTAAACGCCCAAAATGTCGCAAGATGCAAAATGGGGGTTGCAGGTTTGCAGTTGTAATGAAACTATGGTGCACGATAGCACATTCCAGTGGTAAATCAGGAATCCCCTTGTGTGGATACTGCAGAGACACCATTCTGTGTAAAATTTATGGCGTCAGATGTAGTAGCAAATAGATTCTGTATGTCACAAGTGCACACAGGTGGAGAGTATTTAATAAAATTTAAATTTTTCAGAAGCCTTCTAAACAAACATGACTTGTGACACTTATGTAAACCTTGTGAGTGATCGCGTTATTCTGATGTAATTAATTTTTTCCAACAAGTGCAACTCTGTTGCATTTTCATCTACATTGAATCCATTTGTCACAATGTGATATTGTGATTTTGTTTTACATAACCCAATTTAACTGAGATATTGCTATACCGACTCCGGTTTTCATTTATTTGATTATGAAACGTTTCACATTTATTGGCGTCTTGATGTGTCGACACTGTGTCAGCAAAAACTTTATAACTAAAAATTATTAATTGAAAAAATAAAGAATTTAGCTTACCAAATCAAACATTTATGTAATCAAAAGGGTTAAACTGGTACAATCTGTACAAAAAACATAAATCATGTGTAGGTGTTCTCTGATTGTGACACAAACGCTTTGTGATTCTCTTATCTTATATAAACAAAGTTTGAGCAATTTGTTGTGATTAATTTTAGGTTTAATTATCAGTGATTGGGAAGATGTCACTGTGATATGGTTAATGATTAATTCAAGTTGTGTAATAAAAATTTTTAAGAAAAGTAGTTATGTAACGAAGCGTGCGTCCTAAAAAAGGTTTCTTATTAAATTCCTCATGAATCTCAAGTTTAGATTCTAGCGTACACGTGCCTGTTAGCATAACACTTTGAATATCCTTGAAACTAAAATCGATTTTGACCGGATAATTTATTAAAACTCGGAGAAACCAAAACAAAAGGATATAAAGGATTCGTTCTGTTTCTTTTTTAGTCCTAATTTTGTTTTCTCCAAAACTGCTGTACGTGCTATATGTTTTTGGTCAAATTGGACAATCAATCATTTCAAAAATGACCAACTACTTAGTTGCTAGTGTCATCATTAGTCATATTTTTATGAATAATGGTTTCACTTGTGTCACGAAATAGGGCAATCAGAATTAAATTTTGAGAACTGTAATAAAGAATTTGGAAAGTCTAGAACAAGGAAAAATTGATAAAACGTGCGGCTCCAATCATACAAATAAGAGCCTTAAGGAATCGTTAAGCTGTCACGGACGTTAGAACAAAAAAGGAAAAAAAAGAAATCGAGAATGAAACGCAGGAGAATAGTGTTAGTGGTTTTATCACAGTGTGCGTGTGTGTGAAAAGTCAAGCAGTTTGAATTACCAGAATGATCAAATTGTGGTTAAGCGGTCAGGGTAGTGGTCCGTTTGGTATCATTATGGTCCTTCGTAGAATATATTCGTAAATTCAATTGCAAGGACACCGATCTTTAAATTCTTTCGTGTGTTAATCACTTCCAGAAGATGATGGAAATATGTAACAAATTTCCAATGAGCAGATGTACAACAAACAAAAATTCATGTTCTTATACAATGATTGAAAAAATGTTTTAAATTTTTTTTCTGTTTTCTTTAAGCAGACACTGAAATAACAAATAAAAAATAAATAAATAAATATCCATTAAATGAAATGCAAGCAAAACAACTACGTGATATTGCATAGGAGATATAAACCTTATGTCACACAACAAGTACGTAATAACTTGACAGACTTGATGTAACGTCCGTGATATTTTAAAACGAATTACATAACATAAAAGTCAGTTGAAATTTTGTCCAAAGCTGTACCAGCTATTATAAGCGAACGAATGGCTCAATATTGTGCTCAACATTGAGTGTTATTCAATTATTGCTCAATGTTGTCTAATACTTTTCTTAATGCCAGACGAAAAAAAAATTATTTCAAGAGACAAATTCAACAAAAATAAGTAAAAATTTTCTGAATGAATATCTACCGCAAGTGTATGAGATATTGCTGTGATTAGCTAATCCATGTGGATATCGTGAAAGGAAGATATTACGATGGTTAACATGATTTTAGCCGCACTCATACAATAATACCACAAATTAGATGATCTTAACAACGAATTGCGATATTTGTCTTACATGGTTTTCGTGTTACGACACTGGGTTATCGCGTTACTGTAATATGAACCTGAAGACTTTTATTAGGTCACTTTTGTGATATACTTTTTCTTTTGATATTCTTTAAGCAATGATGAACTCATAACTGTTTTATGGAAGACTTAAGGGCAAATTGCTGACTATAGGCCTTCTCTTCAATCTGCATCAGGAAGATGACAGCTCAATACCGGGAGTTATTGATGGTTTCTCTTGAGTGTTGGAGGATATTCGTTAAGAAATCACTTGTTGTTGAGCTATGGATAACTGTGATACAACGAATGTAAACGACATCCTTTATAATAACGTCTCCTCATATATTTTACACTTTTATTTAATAGTACATATACAGTACATTCAGAAGAAATATGACCATATTCACTTGCGTCACCAAAAATACTCAATTTTACTTCTAACTGTTATACAATACGGTAGAAATCAATATGATAAAGAATGTGAAAACAGTCCATCCAGCATGAATGCTCGTCTCTTAGGCTTATCCTTTTCAATTTTCTTGAACATCATTTTAATTATGAAATTAAATGAAGCAACCATTTTCCTTTGTTCCATTAATCAACAGAAAAATTGCGTTGTAATGAAAATTTGCAAATAATTATTAGTGCGTAACGATTAATTAAGGTTGTTTACCTCTACCTCGCTCATTTCTTACCTTTCAATTCCCGGATTGTTCAAACAAAGAACGAAAAGAGAAAACGTGACGATTATGAGAACAAGAACTTCTCGTGGATTATTGAATGTGACGTCGTCGGTGGTCCTTCTTTTCGGACCTTGACTCTAAGTAAATGAGTTAAGGTGGACATCTTTTTGCATCTGAGTATACATTAATATTTGCTGCGTTCGGTACCCTCAAAAACTTTTCGGTAAAATGACAAAACCCAACCTGAATTTTTCTCTCAAAATATCAAAATTTGACGTTAGCCGTATTACCCGTAAATGCGGTTAGGCATCTAGGAGATTTTTGTGAAACTGATGCGTACATAAGCAAGGGTAGATTTCCATCAGGCAAGTACTTTCCCAGTGTAAATGGCACGCAGCAATTTTCTCTGTGTGATATTGTTCCTCCTTTAACTTTCCTTCCAATTCAATTTGAATGTCAACCAAATTGTCAAACGTATCAAAATAAAACTTAATAAATCAATATCATAATCACTTATGACTTTTGTTCTCAACAAAGAGTTTGTGTTATTTACAAAACTTATTACTCATAACTGAACAAGAGAACAACGAGCTAACACCATGTTCAAGTACACAATAATAACAGCTGCATATATTTGATTATGAAATCATGACAATAACAACTGGATTTAGCAAGTAAACTTTTATTTTTTGTTTATTAACTTACAACTTATTATAAAACCATACTACGTTTTTATATAAATTTCACAGAATTGCGTTTAAAAATGAGAGATTAATCTCATAACTAATATTAGCTTCAGAATTGAGGAAACCATGTTTTCAGCTTTTCAGAACTATGTTATTTTGTGTTCGTGACTCTTATGTTGATTTGTTATCAACAAAACGCCATCTCTCGGAATATGTTTGTGGTAAATACTCATTATGCCGTACATAGTTTACTTTATCATTGATATGATTCTAGTATTCTATTCAGTGACTTAATAAAATTTAACTTTAAAGGAACTTCTCTCTAAAGGATGCATATTGAAGGTTAGATGGCAGCACTTTAATTTTTCGAAATATATTTAATAAATTGGGTTGGTCCGTTGCCTTTTATTATAAAAACGAGTTTAATATTTTTTATTATTAAAACAATGACAAACGTCTAGACGAAAAGGTTTCCAAAGGAAGTTCGATATTTTCGTGGGTTTTTTGTGATTCACCTGAGTTGAAAAGTTCTGTTGAACAAAAGAGGAAAAAAGTCAACCTTGATTTGCATACGTCGTCATTGTGGAAAAGGTTGAATGCTTTTATTCGGTTATCGTAACCTGAGTCAAGCTTCATGTTTTGTTAAGTGTAAGGAAAGCTTGTAATGCAATCATTAACCCTAATTACTTCACAATCAAATGAGGTCAAAGACATTTGTGTAATTGAATTTTTTGTTGTTGTGGTAATTAAGCACAGTCACATGTTCAAAGCTTTGCAACACCAAGGTGGATGTTTCTCGGATATGATTTTCTGTTGTATGGAAATTGATGGTTTTTGAAGACGAGCCAATGTTTTGCAAAAGATGAGTTATCCTAATTGAAGAGGATACTGACCTCTAACCTCTCAAGGCTTACTGTTTCACATCCACTTTATGATGCCGCCATGAACATAACTTTCCAACAAGACGGAATGAAACTAAATTAGAAATTTATAAAGTACATACAGGATATCACGTTGCAATGCTATTACATTAAAATCACATTTCATCTTTATTGGTTGTGCTTCCGGGGCAAAAGACAATTCCAGTTTTTAATGCAATTTTCTTAGCTTTGTTTTATATCCGCTACTGTTTCCGTCTCATGAAGAAATCAGATTTTTTTTATCTTCCTTGGTTTGTCATATCCTGACAGACAAGTCTTTTATCACTTAAATCAAAGTCCTTGCGACACAAGTCAAAGGAGCGAATGCTAGTTGCTTGCTATTGATTCTTGTCCTGTTTTCTAGTGTAATTGATTCTGAGTGTTGTTGTTACCATAATACAGGCGTCCAGAAGGAGACTTCTCCCGGAAATAGGATATTTTGACTTCATCGATTGTCCTTGTGAATACAATCCTCTCAAATTCCTATCTGCCGCTAAATGCTAGACAAGATGTCCTTTGAAATAAAGTAAGACAAACTCTTGTGAAACAAACTTCTCAAGGATAAAGTCCTGATAATGGACATGTGCCACCTCATAAAGACACAGCACAAATGTGATACTCTTTGCATCCTGTAGATTGAGGACATAAAATTGCAAAAGAACAGTGGAAAGTCCCTCTATTTTCACACTGAAAGTATTGAAACTTAGTCAACAGATGGTGTTGGCTCTGTTTGGTTTTATAAATTCAATTTGTAAGTAATTGCAGGAATGAAGGATTAAGAAATGTTTAGTGTAAACTGGCTTTGATGAGTTATTTCAAATGGTACAGAAAAATATAATTAACTTTTTCTCGTTTTAGGTAAGAACTTCAAAAATAATTCATTAGTAAGTAAATATCACTTGAATTTTCTGACACAAATCACAGTGTAACATTCAAGTTTCGAGTTTTCTTCAATTTTTATTCATTCAAATTTTGGAAAAATCCGGAAACTTCGAGGATGATAACTCTATCTCTTATGACATCCTCTTCAAAAAGCCATAAATGCATGTGTTTTCTTATTTACCTCATTTTCAAAATCACTCGAATCGATATCCGCCCAATAAACCGAATTCACCTGATTCTGTAACCAACCATCAAACCCGAATCAAATCAAATGTTATATAAAACCATGCGATTATGCAGTACCTACCGAAGTGCTGTACCCAATAAAATTAAGCAACATCTCATTGCCTTCATGTTACTTAACCATGAAATCCACAAAACCCACAAAAACAATTTCTTAATTGAGACAAAAGCGGCCCTAAATGACCACATATGCGTCCATGTATCCAGGTGCCTTTTAATGCCACGACATTTATATAACATAAAAATATATTTGTGTAACTCCATTTTGTAAAATATGTAACTTAAAAATTATGCCGCAAGAAAATTCACATTGCGCGAGTATTAAACCAACAAAACATTCGCCAAAACCTCAACGTTGTACCGGTTTCGTTTAACTTCTTACCTTACTGGAATGAAAATTTCGAAATCGAAAATGTCGAAAATGTCGAAAATCGTAAAAAAAAAAATGGTTGCCCTCGTTATAAATAACTGTTATAACACAATAACCTATTGCACAAGGGCAAGTTACAGATAAAACAAAATTATTTTTACGAAATTTCCATTCCACCTTTTGTTGAATTTTGTTGAACGCGCGCAGTTGGCGTTTCTCAAAACGAATGCAAATTTTATGCTCTTTTACGTAATTATGCAATATTATTGAAAGAAAAAAAGTTATTTTCAAAAAATATATCGGCTCCCACATGATGTTTTTTTTTGTTTTATTTTTTCAATTTCAAATTTAGACATAGAAACTAAAATTTTTATGTAATTTCTCTACATTGCGACGTGATTCGATTGCGGAAACCTTCTACAGATAATTGAGTGTTACTTCGAAGTGAATTTGAATTTCGAAAATCGGAAAAAAAATTCAAAATTTCTTGCACCTTGAATGAATTTCAAAACATTGCATGGCGGTGTATCGATGTGAAATTCGACGTTCACTTCGAAAAATGAATGTCTCAATTTTCGAGGCAATTATTTTTTTGTTTGTTGACCTACTTTGAGACGATTAATGAGAAATGTCGGCAATATGGTCACGTGACTTTAAATTGAGGATGAGCAGAGCAGGTGACACTTGAGAATACGAGCTGTCAAAAGTGCATTCAGATTTTTGAAGTAAAAGTAACAAAATCTGGTAATGTATTTGTCCTTTCTGGTAAAAATGTGAAAGAGTCAGAAAAAATATACGAAGATCCGCACAAAGAGAAGATCCCGATAATAGTCACGAAGCAAATTCACTTCATAATTGGACTTTAAATTGGTATATGATTAAACAGAGTTCCTTAAAGGACACATATATGTATTATATTATTAACAAATTGGCGAGATTACAAAAAAAGTTTTCGATTCCGTGAATTTGTACCATTAAATCGGTTTCATTATCACAACAAATGTTTGTTTTAAAGAAAATCGTTTTAATTAAACGCCCATCCACGTGTCACATTTCACACGTTCCAATAAAAATGGCGTCAATGACACAACAATGACGGTTCAGCAATTTATCTGGTCTCATTAAAAACACACGAAGACAGTAAATTACTTGACAACGAATAAGCGTGTAAATGGATTAACGATTAATAAATAGTATAACTATTTATTAAACACACGTGCATGTATTAACTACTTTTTACGAAGATATACCATTTGTATGACAGTTAAAACTGCAATCTTCTTCACTAAAGTAGCGTTTTTCCCATACTCGTGAAAACAAACATTATGAGCTTTTTTTGAGAGTAGCTGCTACTGTTTATAATTTCCTCACTTGAATATGATAATGACTGTGTGCAGAAGTGTAGTTTACTGCAACGAGGACTGCATAACGACTTGCACACATAAATCCATCGTATTTTTCACACACATTTAACACACTTTTTTAAATTTATTTTTTTCCATTATGTTTTATCTAAATTATGCTTTTTTTAAAATGTGGTTTTCACAAATACAATATTGTGCTTTTGGTTGTTGCATGTCCTAAAGTAGTTCTTCATCTTTCTATTTCTACAACGTTTCTTCAAATGGAAACTGCAAGTGATATCCTAATGAGAATTTGTTAATTATATATTGAATAACACAACAATTCAATTAGTCATTCAGCTATTAAGAGCTAATTCAGTTATTAATAGCTCATTTGGCTACAAACAATTTTCATGTTTAAACTAAATTTACTTTTTCCTGTAAAATTCCTGTAATTTTAAAAAACTTTATGTAATTCAACTGAAAATTAAAAGTCATTTGCAGATTTCCTGAAGTATTTCCGATTTCCCCTAAGATGTTACCCATAAAATAATTTAAACAATTTCCACAGCTTAATTAACCGAATTAAAAAACAAAACATCATTCAAGGAAACCGCCATTAAGGATACAGGAGTAGATATTTAATAAGATACTATGGCGTTTTCAACAACCCAATAAAAGAATTCAAAAGGAAGTGAATTTTTCTGACCTAAAATAAATCGTGATTAATTAATTTACTCCCACGAAAGCTTTGAAATTTGAACTTTAACGTCAATGCGTTTGGCAGTGTTTTATTATTTTTAATCAAATTTGAAAATTTCTATTTATAAATTTGCCGCGTAACGCAGGAAAAAATTGAATGCGTCTCAAAGTGGCACAGATAGCTTGAAAACAAACTAATTTTTCATGTTTTACGTAAGGCTTTCAAGTTTCTGTAAAAAAATTAAAACAATTTTGTCAGTGAGCTTCTTAGAACTACAAACTTGAATGGTTTTGACTCCATTAACATTTGGATATCTTCTCAAATTTGAAGAAGTAGTTATATTCAATCACAAGGCTCTGAAGATCTCGTGGGGATGTCACGAAGATTTAGCTGGTTACAGGCTAACTCTTTTGTACGTCGCAGGCGTACTTGCGCTGCCAAATAATACATCCCTCGAATATATACTGAACAGCTGTAGGTTTGTATGAAGCACAAAATTCTTGTAGGAAACCTCCAGCTGGGATTGATGAGTTCAGGAGGTGTTAGACTTTAACTGTTCGCTTTATGGTCCTACAAAAGAAAATGAGCTAGACTTTCATTCATAATACTGGTAGCATAAGGGATTAATGTCTGCAACCACTTCTTTGTGTTCGAAAGATACATTTCACTCCTATACTCCACATTCTAATAGTGAATCCTATCAACGTTGAAATGGAAAATCCGTCATTCCAGGTAAAAAGCACCATAAACTTTTGCTTTGATCACGACGCGTGCATGTAATTCAGTTTATTACGAAAAAGTTTGATGCTAAAAAATAAACAGGAATGTGAATCTGTTAAAAGTTTAAAGCTTATTCCACACAAAACCACTTGCTTCCGCTCTAGAAACAAATTTTAAAAAAATAATTTCAAAGAAAAATAATATTTTTTACCCGTAACCAAAGTTTATGAGAAATAAAAGCTTTCGCCTGTAATTGACATGAAAGTTTATTGAAATGGTTTAGATGAAAAATTCAAAAGAAATGAAATTTCCTTTTTGTTCCTTCTTGTTTTAAGAATATCCTTTATTAACTAGGTAGTTCTTGGAAATTCCTTTTATTACCCACAAGCTTTCCCGAAAAACAAACCTAAAACAAGGTAAACTTCTCCGAAATAACAACCTCAAATTATTCGTGTTATACACGTGCTATTATTTTGTTTTCATTTCCATCATTGAACCAACAAAAAATATTTCTAATAACATGAAAACCAGCTTAATATGACTTTAAGAAATATCGACTACATGAAATTTTTATGACAACTTTGACACGTGTTTTCCACATTCTTTCATTGATGGAGGCCACATTGTATAACACTTTTGATTTATAACATTTATTTTAAATTTGTTTTTAAATGTTTTATCGCTATTCAAAATGAATAGTAGCGATTTAGTGGAATTGTGGTATTAACAAGTGATATATCAACTACTGAAATGATGAGTTGTCGTCGAAAAGCGCCGGGTAGATGCAGGAGTGAGTCATTTATAGTTTGACGACAAGATGCCGCTATTAGAAACTGATATTTATGTTTCTCAAGTTAGTTGAACTTATATCTGTTTGGATTCGAATTCCAGTGCATGGAATGATGGATGACTCATGAAATGATCGCTAAAAATATCCTTAAAGCTGACCTGAATCCGTCAAAGAAGAAAATTTTGTCCAGAAATAAAACGAAATAAATTTGTTGACATTTTTATTATTCTAATTAAATTTGAATTATCATGTTGGCATGCCTGTGGACATATATATGAAATGTCACAATTAGTCAAGAACTATATTTTTCGTTTTTTCGTAAATGCATTTTGAATTATTACCTCCAGAGAACAAAACAAACATTTTGGTTAATCAGATAAAACAGCGAAAAAATGCTTTTGCAGTAATTCGAGAGTTGGTAGACCAAAAAAACAGGGTGTCTCTGAAGGGATCGGGGATGATTTTGATACAAATCATCACGCGAACACGAGACACAAAAATAAATGACTCCGCAATGGAGTCAAAATGTTGTTTCGTGGAGCATAGCTTGCAGCGTGGGTTTGAACTGAGTTGGAAACCACAGAATGGTCGTAAAAAGGTTTTACACCAACTACGTTTTAAGTAGTGTAATGGGAACCCCAAGGGTTTGTCCTCATTCCAACGAGACACAAAGGAAATTCTCCCCAAAAAATCGTTCATGACACAGCAGACTCTGCAGCCGACATTGATGGAGTTGGGACAGACACATTAGATTTTAATTAGGGTAACATTGCTTGTTATCTTTGGAAACCTTGTCTCTGAATGTTCTTGATACAAACGACAAAGTAGCGTTTCAATAAGTTGTCGCTCCTGTGCAGGATCCTTTAGATTACGAAGGAATAAGCTCGACAATAAAGATGTTCTAAAAAATGTCGTACAGAATGACGACTTCATTCAGGACAATTCAAACACTCGAAACATGTTTCAAACGCTATCTGGATATCACCAAATTTCGTTACTCATGAGCGAGATTGAGCTTTAAACAGACAAGACGTTTCTATCACATCCATTTGTAAAGGGTTTAAGTAAATATTAGGTTTCGATAAAAATCAGAAAACATTCCCCACATCGATTCTATTTACCAACGTATCCCATGTTGCATAACATCAAAGCCACATGAGCCACAATAAATCGTAGATTACATTTTCTCTACTGATAAATTTAAATCCGAAAAAGCGTCAAACAAAACTTTATGATTTTCAATGAAATAATTTTTTTTTAAACATTGCATTCTGTCTGGGTCGACTCCATCAACAGGGCGCTGTCCCCCCATTTTGCTACAAACACACCTCGCCCATCACTTCTACACTTCTACAATTCAATTTTTCAACGTTGGCGTTTGAGGTTATGTAACATTTTTCCAGGTCATGATTTTTCATATTGAAATTTTCAAGCGACAAAGAAATATGACGAAAAATAAATTTTTTATGACAAAATACACGCGACACTCGACAACACTGCTATTGCTGCTATAGATAAAGCGTCAGCGATAAAATGATTTTCGAGCGGAAAGTGTAAAGGTGACATTCATTGCAATGTTCTTACGTCAGGAAAATATATTTGAATATGGTTTCCTAAAAATGGCCAACAGATGTCACTGTGTACCATTAACTTCTGGCGACTCAAATATGTGGGAACATGAAAGAAAAGAGAAGTTCATAGGTAAGAGCATCTGCACGGAAAGCAGAAGGACGCGGGTTCAATTCCCAGTCACGCAACATTTTATCTTCCACAAACTCTTACCTATAATGACCAACAAGTTCTTATAAGTCTTCTAAATACAAGAGGCGCTTCCAGTAGATCTTTTTGAAGACCACAACATTTTTATTCTCTTACCAAGAGATGTATCTGTGTAGGACAGACGTGTTATCATTCACTAGCAGTGTTTGCACGTTGGGAACTATATCAGTAGGGCATCCTGAATATGATAGATTCTACCAACAGTGACAACGGAGTGTTTTTACGGCAGAGAACTATTTTAATGTGGTGTCCAATAAATGACAGACCCTTGGAATTTAATTGAACATTCAAATATCTACAGCAGATGTCAGCACGTCTAAGAAATTGCTCAACGTAGCTGAACCAAAAAATTGTAGCTGCTTCAAAAGAAACGATTACAGCCAGAGATCCCCTTAATGATCTCAAAATGATTTCTCGTCCAATAGATATGATGCTATTTTACCTGCGTGCTAGATGCTGAAAGGAAATCTTCCATGACCACTGGAAATCCACAAGAATTTCTACTCCTGTTCGACTGGGTGCCAGATGAGCTTTCCCGTCATCAGTAGAAATTCGCAGGACTAATGAAGGATGTCATCCGTGGTGGGAAACTGTGTATGAAATCAATCAGTCTTCACGTTACTTGCAGCAATTCCCGAGTTAGAGCATCGGTGCGTTTCTTTCTTTTCGTATTAGTGAAGATAAAAGTATTAGGAAACAAAGTGTTTCATTCAAACTCCAAAACACTAAAGATTAAAGATTCATACAGCATTCAAAAAATGGGTTCCAACAGATGTCACTGTGTAGGATTGAAATTTTCTTACTGACGTTAAATGACGCGCGTTAATATTAAGTTACAAAGTAGGAGGAATGTATTGCGAATCATATAACAAATCCCCAAAGGGATATTGCTAATGCTGAAACGCAAAAAAATCAAAAGCTGAATTCTTGGAGATGATAAAATCATTTTTCGTAGAAGCAGAACACCAGTGGGAGTAGAATTTTCGAAACGAATTGAATTGAACGGAAAAAGTAGAAGAAAAGAAATTACCATAATTTTTCTATCAAATCAAAATGATAAATAATACTATAACGAATCGTAGCATGTTTTTCATCGAACTGAAAAATACTGAGAGGGCAACAACATTACTTATATCTATCATGACACAAAGTAAGAAAATCACAAGAAAGTCAAGAGAAAAGTGGCAACCAACAATTGTCCGTCCTTGAATTATTTTCCCACCACAATCTTTGGCCATTTTCCAAGTTCCAAGTTCGTCTCCTTTGTGGGACTGTGTTGCTCTTTCCCCTCGCGCATTGGAGCAAAAAATTTACAAAATGAAAAATTGAAAAATTGAAAAAAGCCAACATGACTCGTTTCCGTTTCCAATTCAACCGGCCAACGCACTCCACCTTCTTCTTCGTCGCGGTCGTCATCTGTGGAGCACCATTTATGGGGCTTATGTGAAGCAAGGCAGATGAACTCCACATCATTTGCTCCAATCAAAAATATTATTGGTTTTATTGAGACTGAACGTTCTGTCTGCTTTCTGTTTTGATCCCACGAGAATTTCGGGTTCGTCAAACTTTTATAACAAAAGCTGGACATGACACTTTCATCCAGAAATAGATAACACCCTCAAATGGGGATCGCTTTCATTTTAGTGATATCAGTCAAGTGTGAAAGCCAAATGGTGTTTCCTATTTAATTTGATAAATGTTTTTATACATTTAGCAAGTGATAAGCTTTTGCTAAATGACAACAAGTCTCTCCAAACGCAAAGCTTTGCGCCAGAATTTATAGACTGACGACATGCCAAACAATAAACGAGGAAATACACTTTACACATGAATCTGTGTGAGTATGTAAGGTCATCCACCCTCAACTTGAAAGCACACATTTGAAACGTTTCTAACGCCAAACATGCAAACAAACTTAACAATTTATTAGCTCCCCTTTCGCTCCACAACACAACGTTTCTTCAATCATGAAAACACACAGTTCAATAGCAACAAGAACTTTGAGCTTAAGCAATGCGACTCTTGTGTAAGTTGGGGAAATTGTGAGTGGAGCATAATTCCCCATTACAAAACGCCACACTTGTATTCCCCCCAAATTCTAAACAAACCTTGACACGCTCATTTCAAAGATGTTAATTCACTTTGGCGCTATGTGTCTGTATTTTGGGGGGCTCTAGACCAGCTAACTCATACCTGCCCCCCCCTTCTGTTTTACATAACAACTTGCCTAGATGTTTTGTTTCTATCACGTTTTCTCTCTTCTCGCATGCGCTCTTAGTTTTTATACTCAATTCACTCTTAAATTCTCCACATTCTCCCCTTTTTTCCATATTCAACAAAATATCACGTTGTTTCTCTTTGGTATTTCCACGTTGTTATGTTGGGGATGCCATTGAAAATGGAAAAATTGTGATATAATCAAAAATTATTACATAACCAAAAAAATTTTCAAATCTTCAATTCTTTGATGTTTTCATTTAAAAAACATTTACGAGCACGTGTTTCAAATTGCAGCCATTTTTGATTTTGAAATTTCCAAGCAATATTACATAAAGACCGGGTAATCAAACTTGGCGACTAGTTGCCTTGGCGACAAATCTGAAGTGGAGTTACTTGGAACTAGATGACATCACTTGGAGACACATCTTATACAAGGGACGCCAACTTCAAGTGGATACTGGGATAAGTTTTGAAGCCTATGACATAACATAATGTGAGCATCTCATATAACATTCAATAAACTGTCAAAGTAAATGTAAAACTGAGCATCACGGTCCGCCCGGTTAGGTTTTCGGTATTCTCCATTAATCTGTCTCTCCATAGATCATTCAACTCCTCAGAAATCAATGTCAGGTCAGTGAGTTGCCTTCTAAGAGGCGCAAAATAGCTGTCAAGCCTTAGAGACCATTTTGGCATTTTTGTATGAAGATTATTAACTACATATCTCAAAAATCAATATCCTGTCAGTACATCGACCCCTAATCGGCTCCATAATTGTAAGCATCAATTAACACATGAATATCTCAAAAACAATTATAAGTTGAGTTTATTTTTAAAAGTTCGTAAATAAATTTTTCGAAAAACTTCTGTACATGCCCAAAATGAAATGTCCGCAAATCCCTCATTAATCAAGGAATATAAAAATAAAATAAATAATAACATTTTTAAGTTGGTACTGTTTATTTCTTTTCAATTTAACGATGTCGGCAAGAATTTTCTCAGTGGGAGTTGAATTTTTTTGTAAAATGAGTAAATAAGAATTTGTCATACCGAACTAAAAATAAAATTGGTCTTAAAATCAAAAGGAGTACATCTCAATTTTTAAAACAATTTCGTGAAAATCGAAAAAATACTTAATCTCTCAAGGGGAAGCAAAAACAGTTAGGTACGCTTCAGCGTTTGTGTGTTGCCATGAACGCGACACAAAGAGTCTGCATCCTTGCATAAGTAGTTGTAAACTTTAGAATTTTTTTGCTAATTTTCAAAACGACTAAGCGTGCTAAAGGATTGAAAATCAAAAGAATAGAATACAATATCACTTCGTTGTTGAAATTTGTATTCGTTTTCTTGAGTCAAGCATGTACAGTGTAGGTTGATACTTTCGTAGGTGAATAACATGACTAGTCACTCCATTTTAGGAGGAACAACTTATCAAATGAAAGTTCTGAGAATTTCAGGTGAAATTTATTTAAATCATGACACAAGTGATGATACACAACAGCTATTTATAGCTATGACAAACTAACTAACCTATTATCTAATATATCTGTTTAAATTTCATTTCTTTGATATCTGGTTTTAAGGAATTGGATTACTGTTAAGGAAGTATATTTTGCGGTTGTGGTAAATTCGAACAAAATCCATCAGAAGTTATTTCTATGGAAAGCAGAAGCCCCAAAATAAAATTTGAAATTTCAGCTTAATATTTAATATGTAGTTATTAAATTGTTCTGAACACTTCACAATTTTTATTTGGAATACTATTGCAATATATAATTCAGAAGAAGAAATAGAGGAAGTTACCTCCAAATAAAAATAAATGTGTAGTTGTTTAATTCCATGTTGGAATTTTGACAGTCGACTTCCAATTGTTACTGGAAAATGGTTCCAAAAAGCATCAGGAAGAGTATACTGTTACATCTGTCAAGATTGATTGTCAAAGCTTCCATTTCAATTTCTCCAATATTATTGTCTACACACTAAATGAAATTGCATGACAGCTTTAAGGAAAAAATCAATGTCTAACAAACAATTTTAAAAATGTCACAATGAACACTCGCACTGGCAGCACCGATCTGTGTTATGCAGTGATTCTTGTGTTTACGTAATTTTTTTTCGATTTCTTCTTTTGCTTACTCAATACAATTACAAAGAGAATAGAACTGTGGAGAGTGAGAGACAGGAAGAGGAATTACTTAAGAGTTTTCTCTCTTAAACTCTCAAACAAAATCTCTTTATTCGACAGAAGCGACCAAAAACCACGCGATGATTTGCTAGTATGTTATGTAACAATGACACGAACCGAAAACACAAAGATTTCGAAAAGTTCTTTTGTTTCTCAAGACTACACGCGGTCAAAATTTTAAAAATAGAAACAACAAATATTCGGAAACGTCAACGTAATGACGCCACTGAGGAATGTCCATTGATCTAGTGGTCTTCTTCAAACTTCCGGCGATCTGTATGTCCGGTCTGGGTTACAAAGAAAGCCGGCAAATGACGCGTCGCGTCTAGCCATGACTCAGACGAAATTCCTGATCAAGCTCAGTTCGAAGATGACGACACAAAACGGTTTTTCTGCGGATTAGCCGCGGTTTATTTTCGAATTCTCGCTAATCCGTGAATCGTTGATGAATCAAAAGTTTTGCGAAGCGACAAAAATAAAAGAAAATGAATGAATAAGAAAATTTTTGAAAAAAAAAGCAAATATTCTTAACTGAAAACGTTTTCAACGCCTCCAAATTATGTAACGAAAACATTCGATTTGTGGCTCCCCGCAAGTGCCCCTTCAGATGTCATAGAAATTCTTTGTTTTTGAGTTCGAAACTGAATTCCGAAAAAACCACAAAAACAACAGAAAACCGTGAAAAAAACAATGTTACGCAACAAACAACGCCAGGTCAACCTGATAAAAATTTTTAATTTTGTTTTGTTGACAATCGAAGTAGAGTTTATTTATTTTTATCTACGGTGTAGAACTGCGATGTGTTTATGTATGCAAATGTCGAACTTTATTCGGAGGCGGTCTCATTCGGAGCAATGAAACTTCATGGTGACAGACTAGACGGTTCTGAGAAAAACAACTTTCACAACCACTTCGCAATTCAGGAAATCCACGTTTTTGGATATCCGAAACTTTGTCCGAAAACAGAAATTCAATATCAACTTCGTAGAATTTAAAAATTGATTAATTCTGTGTGTCACATTGCCATTTGAAAATCGGTTTATCCAAAAACGAAAACTGTAACGGAAAAAAAATTTTATCGTTCAAAAACATATTCGAGAAATGAGAAATTCTTATTGACCACCAGAAGAAGGAGAAATTGAAAAATGACATAATGTGTCCATGTTAAGCTACAGAGTCATCTAGCTGTGAAATACAATTTACTTTACTTGCATATTCCCAATGAGAAATGGATCAAACCGAGAATTGCAAGCTCAATGACTAATAATTTGAAGGAAAATTTTTGGAAATATTTGTTTTAAAAATTGTCGTTGGAAAACTCGAAATTTTATCAAAAACAAATAACTGTAATTTGACATGACGAGTTCATGATAAGTTACAGAGCCATATCTCTTCATTTTTCATGAGCAAATTTTGAGACAAAAATTTTACTCAATTCGGTAACACAATTCATTCATAATTCTATTTTGAATTTATAAATCTCACCGCCATTTTCTTTAGACAACCGCCATTATTTTGATGTCCTCCTTTTATTGATAAGGTCAGCAACTTGAATCAATTTAATACAAACCTCAAATTGCACTCCAAAACGGATGAAGCAAAAATTAAAATTTTTGCGTCGCCATATCGAAAAATTTATTTTGTATTTTTTGATAATAAATTCAAAAAATATTCAAAATATTTGTAAATAATAATAATAAAAAGCCCCAATGAAAAACAAATTGCGACGAATTTCAAAATTCGCACTTGAATCATTCAACTTTCCCAAGGTGAATAACCGAAAGTCCCCAATCGAAAGACGAAAAGAGCAAATTTTTTGGAGCTTTTTTATTTATCAATTCTAGCACCAAAAAAATTTTCTTTACATAGAGCTTTATTTTGAACTCAATTGTTTCATTTGCTGACCTTGTAGGTTTTGAAAATTTATTAAATTTAGAATTTCACCAGAAAAGCTCAACAAAAATTATATTCGAATTATGCAATAGCATTCACACAGCAAGTGATATTGCTAATATTATTTTTTTCCACGTCAAACAATAATGGGGAGAAAAGATTTGTCAGTCTGTTTGTCTAATAAAAATTATATTTTTGGGGGGTTCATTGCATCACATTTTTGTTTGAAGGTCAAATATTTTCGGTAGCTCATCATATCAAATTTTTTTCGTTATGATATTTTGAGTTATTTAGCTTTTCATGTCCCTGAAGAGTGTCAAAATGACGGTGAACTTGAACTTGAATGCAAAATAATTTTGCGTTTGTTATATAATAACTAACGATAGCAATGGAGAGAAAATATTGTTAAAAAGCTTTTTGACTTAATTTCGAGTAGCTACATTCTCCGGATAACCTTGAATTTATCATTGATTTTTTGCCCAAGAAACACAAAAACGTTTCCAAGCTTTTACTGTTTACTTGTTTAGTAACGTCTGTTTTGTATTATGATAAGCTTTTGTTGTACACTATGAGAAACTGTTTTAATCACCATGAAATAAAATTCAAAGGCAAAGCGTGGAAAGAAATGAACATGATAAAAGCTCAAGTTCGAGGAAATATCACTCTGTAGGTCGTTACACTTGTAAGTTGATCCATAACACAGCATTCTAGCGTTTTATCTTGATATCCCTGTCTAGTATCCTTTACTGTCTTGCACGTGTTGTACTAATCTACTGTTCTTATATAACGTTCCACGGAAAGAAGTAACCATTTTTCTACATACATAACATCTTATGTATTAAAAATGAGGAATCGAACCTAAAGAATTCCGATTTTCCAATCCAGGTGAACAAACAGTCTCATAACCCCAATCAAATTTAGAGGTTATGTTGTTTCTTGATCACAACACAGGAAAGGGTAATCTGAAACGTGACCCACAAAATAAAGTCAACGTGAAAGATTTTAAAATTTTCAAATTTATTTATCTATTCAAATATAATATCTCCAACACGAAATTTTTTTAAAACAAACTTACTGACACATATATAGTGAAATTTTTTAAATTTAAATTACTAAAGACCTTCGTTATTTAAAAATAAAACAATAACATGATAAACAACACTGAGGGTTTATGTAATTTGATATTTAGTGAATTTTTATTGGTGGTGTCTCGTGTCCATGATTTCCAAGTTGATGGAATTCAAATTTAGGCAAAGTGTTTAGTGTTTTCATGAAGTTCTGATGTTTTGTAAATTTGTGAGGTTTCGTAAGTTTATTGTTACCTCAAGTGGTATTTAGTGTTAAACCTTAAAATGGCATTACACCAATCAAACACCATTGATTACAGCACAATTCAAGTGATAAACAAAGCTTGTGCAGCATAACAGAAACAATACAAATGAAAATTAACAAGGTTCTTTGGCATCAAAAAATAAGGAAAAGCTTCAAGATACTTTCTAGATATACCATGAAATTGGATTTTTAACAGACATTATTTTTGATACCTTATTATACAAATTGGACGACACTTACATACATTCTAGGAAGAATTCTGGATAAAACCTTTATGACTCCTGAAGACGATTTACTTAATTTCCTACAAAAGTCATGCTAACTTCTGAAATGAAATTCTTCCAAAACGAGAAAGCTCATTGAACTGTAGTACATATTTATCGAGTGGAGCAACTTTAACCTTGAACAGTGCGAATAAATGTGTTGGCTCTTAAAGAGATGAGTTGAATGCACTTCCGATCAACTTGATTTCGCAAACAGTCACAGGGTGAATCATTAGCCCAGTGTTAACAATGTCCACAGGACATAGATATGAAAAACACAAATACTTGGTTTGCATCATACTCTAATCGGTAATTGTCATAAGAGAAACATGTGCAACAAAGTGTGACTAAGACGACATGATTCAGTTATAAAATTACAAGAAAACACAGTTATACGACAGCATTCCTGTTAATAAGGAAGTTATTTATCAGTTATATGATTGATAGACTATTTACTGACATTGAACATGATTTAACATATTTAATATTCAAGTAACTATAGTTGTAACAACACACATAACTTGTGACACTGGTATGGTGCAATTTCAATTAAAGCTTGTACGTGAGCTTTTGCACATAGTATAATATAAACTTGATCTTTTCTTTGTTTTCAAATTTAATGAGTCTCCGTATTCTTCGTTCAAGTACAGGCGGAAGTGTAGAATTATTTTCCGTTTTATTTCATTTACGTAAGACTTTATTTTAAGATAACATTTTATTATAGCTGTTCCATTAAAAAAAAACTTGTGTTTTATTCAAAATGGCGTATTCAACATTTCAAAATGGCTGTAAGGAATGAACAACCGTCAAAGTTCTTGTCGTACATAACAAACACTGAAATTCATTTTCGTGAAAAGCTCGAAAAAGTTTCAAACAAAGCTATATTATGTTGACGCTGAATGTTCATTAAGAAATGCTGCAGTTTGTTAAATAAACTTTAAAATTCAGAAGATATTAAAAATTCTATTTCCGGTCAAAGGAACGAAAAAATGCTCCTTAAAGTTTGACGTTTTGCTTGTTTTTAGCGAAAGCAATTTGTTTGATTAAATAATTGTTTTATTTAATATTCAAAATGGAAATCACAATTTTATGTTGACATTTGTGTCAGTTTGGATTCAAACCAATTGGTGACATATTTAGTAACTAAACGTCAATGAACTGATGAGTTTATTTGTGAAGAGAGTGGTGGTTAGATCTTTGTGAACTTTCTCACCAACCGAATGTTGTTTGTAACGTTTCAGTGCAATCACACTTGATTTGATATATTTTCTTCGGACGTCTGGTCGAAAAGACATAAATTAAAAATTAGACAAAATGAAATTGATAAAATATCAACTTGAAGAATTTTGTTAGTTATGTTAATATTTTGTTTACAAAAATTTCATTTCATAAACATCATAAAATCAAATAATATATTATTAATCTATTTTTATCATTTCAGCTCCAAATAATCACAAATGTCTGCTACTACGCGCCGAAGTTCTTTATCGCCTCAATCACTTTCAAAGTTCACTTGCGGACGCTGAAAATGCACTCAAGACGCGACCTGCATCGGTCAAGGTTAGTTTTTAAACTTAACAAAAAAGTTGATTTTTAATTAGTTTTGGCATTTCTTTGTTTTCAATCTGTTAATTAGTTGCAAACTGCGGAACGAGTTTCTACTCCGACAGATAAAGCTTGATTACCCAGACGGAAAGAACTTCTGGGAAATATGGCATCAATCCTGGAACCTGCATTCCCTAGTTCATTCATTTCTTTTTCATTTTTCTATGCTCAAGCTTTACTACATATTTTCCTTTGTTCAGTGACTTCTCATTCCAATTCAATGCCAATAACTTGAAGTCACCTCGTGACGCTTGTCCGTACTGCTGATATACCTGTAACAGGTTTCAAAGCAACGTAACTGTTTCAAGACAATCATGTGGAGGTGTCATGGCAAGATACGAGACAACAAAGACAGTTCATAGCACATTCACTTTTCTTGGCCTTCACTGTCAGTTCGAGAAGCTTTGAATGTTGAGAGTAGTGTATTAAGCTATAAAACTTTCGTCAGCTAAAAATTAATTTCAACTGGAGATGAGATACTATCAATTTCATGGTATTTGTAGACATGATTCATTCAATTCCCAGCTTGGCTATCGTCATTCCCAGACATCATCGCGCATTAGCTAGTCTAGTCGAGTTATTTCTTGATTTTATGTCGTCTGAGATCTGCCAATGTTGATGCCATAACTTACATCCTAAGCAGAAATAACTTTCATGCTCAGATTTAGTTATAAGCGCAAAATACAACATATGTGATTAAATTCACAATGGGAAATGTTTTATAAAAAGAAAACAATTTAATTATATTTTTAGTAACGATATATTTGCGTCAAAAATAAATAAACTTTTACTGTTTAGATTATAAACTTGTCGGTCATTCAACTATTTTTATTTAATGTGTTCAATTAGCTTTTTTCCAAACAAACCGCTATCAGTTGATTAATTTCAAGTTTTTCTTTTGTTTCTTTAAGTAAATATCTCCTTCATGTTTGAAGGTGAAAGTGTCATTTACAGTCTAACCTTGATGGAGAGTACACAATCATATCTCTTAAATTTGTTTGTGTTTCAACACTTAAATTTAAAGTTTTCGATAAAAATACATTTCGCATCAATATGAAATATTTCCCTTGACATTTACACACTTTGAGGGATGATCTTGTATAAGATAACATCTTTGTTTCAGTTGGAATTAAGAATATCAGTTACATGAACCTATTAAATTAATTGTAAACACCATGGATTAGATATTGTATATGTTAATTGAGTTATTGTAAGTACGCCACGAATCAGATATGTCCCTTATCATTGTAATTAAGCAATACAAAGGAAACTACTGAACATTGAATATGACATAACGATAAAACTTACGCAACACAAAACAAAACGTAATTATTTAATGTTATATGATCCAAACTAGTAGATAGTATTTTTTGCTATGAATATTTTCATACCAGGTCATGTACACATAGTACACCTATCTCGTAATTAGCTAATTAACCGCTTGTTAATGAATATCATGTAAATAAATTAAAATGACAAAGTCCATGCAAGGAGGTTGTTAGCACTTTAACTTAAAAACTTTTATTTAAACTGTTTACAATTGAAATTCAATACGATCAATTTATTTTATTCTTCGTAATTCTAATTGTGGTTACACTACTTCCGTCATTTATCAGTCAATAACGCAATTCCACAATAGTTATGATGACGAACTAGAAGATTTCAATTTATCTAGAACAAATTATTGTCACATTCATTGCATAATTCCATACGTAAATTATTTAATCACTTAATCAAGACTTAATTAGTTCAGCGAATTAACTTTACATAAGCGGGTATTGTTTTGTTCTAGTATTACATAACACATAATTACCATGTAAGTGGGGTAACTAAGTTTCTTCCTTCATTTATTTTTACATACTTTTGTTTTTAAATCTGAATCATCAATTAGATATTATTGCATAACTAATTTCAAGTGGACTTTTCCGAAATCTGCAAAAATAAAATCGAGCATTTTATCACAAGTATCACAAACAACTTCAAATATGACGTCAGATATACCTTATTAACATAACAAAATGTTTATCAAGAATTTTTGTTTTATATAACATTCGATAAAACATTTTCAGAACTGTGTTCGTATTGCTTCTTATCTTGTCTTATGTTCGATTGTGAATATGAGTCAATTCTTGACCTTCCGGTGTTTTATTTGACTTTCGAAGATAGATTGCAGTTTATTGATTCAATGTTATGTAAAATGCACTTCCTGTCACAATAAGACATGGTAAAATTACTTAGGAATTTCCTAGAATCAAATGCGCATCAGTGTTTGATATAACTCGACCAAGAAACTGACTCAGTATATAATTATATCAAACACAATTCTTAGATAAAATGATCCTTAACGTACCAATCTACCTCGAAAAATTCAGTTTGACTAAATAACCATTTTGATTCACATTAATATAAACAGCAATGATTTGTCGCTAAGAGGATAAATGCTTTTAAAATTAGAATTATGAGTTAAGTGTAAATTCATGAAACACATTTTGTGTGTTTAAATAAAGTACAAAATATTTGAAGCGTATTTAATAACAAACACTTGACCTGTAAACGCATTTTCTTTTGTCTTTTGAAGAATTCCTTAAGTTTTCTGTGAAATTTTTTCAAGAATGATGAGCATCTTTGAAGTATGCCAAGTTTAAGATATCATTTTGGATTTGTTCCAAACTTCTTTGGTAATGTTACAATTTTGATTTAAATTAAATTTGTAACAGAGAAATTTATAAATTACAATTGTTTATTGGCATCGCTTTTCCACAAAATTGTGTCGTTCAACTTGGGCAACCCATTTACTAATCCTGAGAATGCCAATTCTTTTAACAAGCTTTTATTGTTAACAATATATTATAAAACTTTATCCGTTGCAGGCATATCATCGAAGGGCCCTAGCACTGGCAGGACTTGGTAGAAATGATGAAGCTTTGATATCACAATGTCTAGCAGCGTATTTAGATTGTAAAATGTCTTATATATCATCAACAACATTTACAAATGAAATGTGTCGAGTAAGTAAATAACTTATGTCAAAAACTTAAAAATAATAATCAATAAATTGTTTTAATATGAAGTCAAGAATTAGCTAGACTTATTTCGGTTATAGCGACTTATAGCTTCACGCTCAATAAAGTCTGTTATATGTTCAAGATCTAATTATTGTAGCTCTTCATCTTCGAAATCATAAAGCTCGTTTTATAATATAGTACAACTTTGATAAACGCAACTAAAGGAAACTGTGGCGGTTGCAATAACTAGTAACACGTTTTAATGGCTGGGAAGGAAGAACAAACTGACATAATTACATATACAGTGTCATTTTATACATATATGTCCGCTATCACACTATATATCAAGGGACCGCAATCTCTTTTTCGCTTATGGAAATTTCTCACTAACCCGAGTTTCTACATAACTTAGGGAGACGAATAATGAAGGACCAGGCAATTACTCTCACTTAAAGAGTTTTCTGACTGACCCAGTTCTCACTTTACGTGAATATATGTATCTTATTCATTGCTAAAAAGATCTGAAATTTTCAAATGGGTTTCCTTACACTTTAAGTGCTCGGCCACAGTTAGTTGCGTTTTTTGACGATTTTCGACTATCAAGGGATGCAATTATCGATGTTATACTGTATTCATAAAGTTTAAAGTATTAAGAAGACTATTCGAAATTGTTCTCAGTTACAAATAAGTTCAACTTTTACTGTGAATCACATCAATAAGCCTTTGCTAACGATTCCATGAAGTAGATAAAGTAGATTCGCTTTTAGATGGAATGTATGCCACGAAAAGAGCATCCACAGGGTATCGAATGCGAATAGAAAAAGTCATTAAACGTTTAGGGAATTCAAAGTAGATAGACAAGGAACGTCTCTGTTAAGAACAAACGTAAATTTATTCCATGTAAATAGAAAAATATCTTCGTAATTCGTTGTAGAGGAGTAGATTGAAAGGTAACGATGGAATATCGATCTATTTTGCAAATCAAATTTTTTATTAAAAAACGTATTGGAATGTACTTGAAGAGTGAAAATGTAAAAAGGCACGTCTAATTGAAGCTCTTGTGATGCAATTGATATAACAAATGATTATGAAATATTCAAAAGTTACTTTGTTTGTTTAGTTAGACATATTAACCATAAATCATTCATGGGTTTCCGTCATTTTTCGATCTCACGGGGAATTTAAATTTAAGCAACATAATATAATTAAAGATTACTTAATTAACTTTTCTTTGTAGTTATTACAACGATTCTTTGTATCATCACGGCATCGATGCTCAACATCAACAACAACATCACCTTATGCTGATGTTGCAAAACGAAAAAAGAAACGTCGAAAACCACTACATTTAGCAGCTCAAAATTTTGGGACCAGTGATTGTGATGAGGCCAATTCAAGTTGTGGGGAAGATGACCTACATCACCATCGACATCATTATCAAACACTTCATGACTATCCCCAGAACTTTTATCATAACAATCGGCATACTTTCCGTAGTCAAGTTATTCATAAAACTCGTCGATATTCAAAACGTACAACATGCATGACAGTCGATAGAACAACATCGATACCAAATGGAAAACTAAGAAATCTTCTAGGCAGGGTACATCAAGAGATTCAGAAAATAAGACGTAAGTTCGAGTTTATAGAAAAAATCAAAACATAGATTAACTTTTCTCGATTTTCAGGAATGCAACAGAAGACAACATTTCAACCAAATATTCCAACACAAGTAGATGTATCAGATTTCGATTGTGTTTTATGTTGTCGTACCTTATGGCGTCCAGTTATAACACCATGTGGTCACACATACTGCTGGGTATGTTTGGATCGATCTATGGATTATTCCTCACTTTGTCCATTATGTAAATCACCATTGACCGAACAATACAAAACAAATCACCGTGGGACAGTAGCAACTTCAATTCCATTTTCATTAGGAAAGAAATCTGTGACAAAGTTCTTAGAAGCTGCTATGGAACGATTCATTCCAGAATGTTATGAGAAACGTCACCGGCAGGAGATTGAATTAGAACCATCAGTACCATTATTTATATGTACAACAGCATTTCCTCAAGTTGCATGTCCATTATTTGTGTATGAGCCAAGATACCGATTAATGGTACGAAGAGCTATTGAATCCGGTGAAAGGCAATTTGGTATTGTGCAACCCCATACGGGTATATCTAGTTATTCAGATATTGGCACGATGCTAGAAATTCGAGACTGTGTTCAACTTGGCGATGGTTGTTCAATACTCAGTACTGTCGGATGTAGAAGATTTCGTATTATATCGCATGATGAGAAGGATGGATACGAAACAGCAAAAGTTGAATATATTTATGATGAATCAATACCAGAAAGTAGACTTGCAGATGTTAAAACAATGCACAACTATGTTTACAATAAAGCAACAAGATGGTTTCATAGCTTATCCAATGATTTCAAAGAAGAAGTCTTACAAAGCCACGGTCCTATGCCAGATGTGGAAGATGATTGGCCGTCAATAGCTGATGGACCAGCATGGGCATGGTGGATTATAGCGATTCTGCCATTAAATCAGTGTTTAAAAGTGAGTTTAAATGAAAAAATATTTAATTATTCAATCTTAATAAATATATTTCTTGTTTTTAGGTAAACATTCTTGCAACAACAAGTCTCGAAAAAAGATTACGAGCAATTAATAAAACTCTCGAAATACAAAAATCGAAACAACGATGTGTCGTTGTCCAACGCGAAGGCTTACCAACTTGTCAGGCTATTGAATCTTGCCAACAAGGTGCTACCTCATCCTCAACAAATGATGATCAACAGACAGGAAATGATACAACTGAGTATATGTTGTAGCTTTTAATGGAATGTCATAATGAAAATCAGCTGAAAAACCAAAATTAAATTGTGGTAAAAAAAATTTAATTAAATCAACCACATTTTAGCAAATTAATTTAGTAAACTTCAACAAAACTTTCAAATCAAACAAAGCTTTAAACACTAACAGACTCTTATTAAGTAAAAAGGTAATATTATTAATGAATGAATATCTCGAAACGATGTAAGTGTGTCTAATATGCCCTTAATTAATAAAGGGAGCCAATTTAGATAAATGTGAAATAATAAAAATGTATTTATAATAACGAAAAAATTTCTCAAGTAGATACAAATAGCAAAATTATACTGTATAACTCGGAATTTAAAAGCGCAATCAATTCATTAACTTTTTTTATTTTCTCTTATATCACAGTTTTTTATATAAAATTTTTAAAATAAATATATATCTTAAAAGTCATACAAAACAAAACAAACTAGTACTTGTAAAACTTCAAAATACATTCTAGATACAGAACCAAATTATAGATGATGAATAGATAAATATTTTTAATATAATCACAGTAGAAAAGTGTACAGTAACTATTTAAAAGAATTATATGATTAAAAAATTTATTAAAAACATTCCAAACTTCCACTTTTTTCAATAAATTTCAATTTTCACTATTTAATGCAACTCTTTTTGGAAAATCATTAGCAAAAATTTCAAATGTTCTAAGCTTTAATTTCATCTTGAGATTTACTTATATTTTTTCCAAATATAACCAAATATTAATAAACACATTTTGCGAAGAATTCTTTATGGGATTTCGTTATCAATTCGTTTTCATTTCATGATTTATGTGATCTTCTTTTCATAATTTTTAAACTACATTAGCAACTAATTAATAATTTTCCTCGTTATTTTCTTCAACTTTAGTTTTGAACTCTTTCTTATGATTCCGTTTGGCTTTAACCAAACAAAATAAATTGATAAATCAAAATTAAATTAAACTGATAACGAAACCTCAATAAATGCATTCAATATATTTTCAACCAGAAAATTAAAAACAAATTGCAAAAATTAATGAAAAATTCTGATTATCATAAATTTTTATTATTAAAACGTTATTTTATCTAAGAAACGAGGTTTTCATCTACGAGGCACAAGAATTTTCATGTTCTCAATAGTCATAAAAAAGTAATAAATATAAATACATTTTATATTACAATATCAATGAAATATATAGACAAGAAAATTGACAGCTGATTTAAATAAATAACAATAACTTTGAATCATTCCTTTATTTTGTCAAAACAAAAACTATGTTGTAACTTCATTACAAGTCATTAAAAATTCTATTAGTTTAAATTGAATAGTTGCTTAAGTTGAGAAAGAATCATATCTCATTACTTATTTTATTACATTGATGGAAAATTTAATAGAACCAATGAAATTTATCTTCCAATTATGTTTGATAACAGGAGCTAAAGGACTTAAATCAGATGATTCTTACATTCAAATTTGAAAGTATTAAACACCAAAATGACTTGTCATGATAGTATATGATTTCCCAGAAGTATTCGGGTATTTAGGAATTTATTTATTTTTCATTTAGTCCCTCGATTCCACACCGAGATTTAGGAAAAATTCTTGTTAATTTCATAGCCTAGAGCGTATACAAAAGCGCTGTGACTCGACAATCTCTCCAAGAACTCTAAAAGATTCTTAAAGAAAAACAACATAAATAGCTTGCAGATACATTTTATATTTTTATCTGAAAGTGATTTATATTGAATATGATTTGACACACTTATAAGTTAAAATATTAGTTTCAACAATTTGCTATTAAATCATAATCAGACACAAAACGGCTGTCGTACAAATAACCTTGTAACCAGATACATTTAAGAATATCCCATTTGTTTGCTATTTGAGCTACTCAATCTTTAACTAAAAACGAAACTTGAATCATGTAAATCTTGTGATAATTTTAGATATAAATAAATGTTAGAAATTATAGTTTTACATGATAATCATAAATGTTTACTGCTTTTGATCTACGCAAGAGTAGCTTATTTGAAATGAGTTAAATGATACAGTAAAATGTAATAATTTCATTGGAAATTTTTGTTGTAAATTTGTTAGCTTTTAAGAAATACATTTAATTATAAAGATAACATTTCCTATTAAGTTAGCTTTTTTACATGAACTCCCTCATTAGAATTTAAAATTTATATTATATATTTTAGATAGTTCAATAAATTTGAATGTTTAAGATTTTTTAAGGATCAATGTGAATGTGTCTTTTTTTATAAAGTATATTATAAAATTTAATTTTGTAATCTCTAAATAATCAGCGTAAATTGTAGATTTGAATTAATTTATTTTTTGTAATAAGTATTTTTTTAATGAAACAAATTTTCGTTTTGAGAAACATCTTTTTTTAATATCTTCTTTTGTGATATAAAAGTTATGTTACTTTAATATTTATTGTAGAACTTACGCATATGTAACTTTGTTTTCGAGATTTCCTTACAATAAAAAAGAAGTATTTAATATTAAACAAACGTGAACTAAATAAAAGAAAGTTTTATTTTTATATATTAGTCGTCGTATGTTTGCAATTATTCTTTTTCTTCGTAGTCATTGTAAAATTGGTGTTTTAGTGGTTTTGCAGCATTGAAAATTGTTTTTGAAACTAAAATTTATTTTTAAAACAATTGAATGGAAAATGAATTTAAAAATTCTGTGTACAAAATACAAATATGATGATCATAGTTTCACTTCTCAACAGTTTAGTATCTGTTAATAAAATTCACAACAATCTTTTATACAAAAATTTAGATAAATTTTTTTAGAAAATTAGATAACTAATTAAATGTGTCTGTGGATGTACATGATAGGAGAAATTGTATGCGTAATATCTTTGTCTATATTGTGTATGTATAGAAGTATACATAATGTATTAGCTAATAATATTTATTAAAAAAATTTTCTCTGGTTATATATTCTTATAATGTCATACATACTTTGCATAAAAATTCAATGAAAATTACAACCAAATTTTATTCATATTTTCTTTTTTAATATCAATACAAATGAATATTTATTTCAATCTATGGATTGTTTCATTTAACAAAGGACGAAATTGCAAAAAAGGATCAAGGAATCAAATCGTGATATAATCTTGAATTCGTTGTTGATTTTGCATTAACGTTCTGTTAGAAGTTCTTACCGAAGTTTTGCCACTAAACCTGAAGGTTGATAAATTAAGTGTAATATTTGAACAATGTCCTATGAGTTATAAGCTACCATAAAAAGGCAGAACATCACATTAAAATTTATTTAACCTTTTAAATACCTATTTCACCCATTCTCTTATGAATTGTCGCTATTATATCTGTTGGCACACCTTCCTCTTTTAGTTTTGAAGATTCCATGCAAGGACAATGTTTGATATAATAGCTTTGAGTTGTATTAAGGTGATTGTGAAGCCTGTATCATCCGTATACTACAAAATTTAACATAAGCCATATATGGTATTTGTATTCATGATAAATGTGATAAACGGAAGAGATGTCTTGTGAAATATACGCGTCCCTCATAAAAACAGGATTTATTTTCGAAAGCTCCTTTATTTATTCCTCATTATATAATTGTAAAAATGTCTCATAAGCTAAAGTTAAACTCAGATACTCAGAATCATGATAATTGTTTTTAACCTTAAAACAGAAAAATAGCTATGATACGGTTACTCTATTATATTTAATATACTAAAAGCTATACGCAGAAGAGTCTTTTGATGGAGGCAAAATCATGTATCACGGAAAACTACTCAATATTGCCACATACCACAATGATTGAACATTAATTTACCACTTAAAATTGTTGCGAATATATCTGATAAAAGTTTGCATAGTAATAGAAAGAGCCATAATTACTTTATGAACCAGAGCTAGAAATCTACAAAAATAGGATACAAAACTGGCTAATAATTTGGGATCAACTGGATATGAGGTTTGGAAATGTATTCACTCACATTTTATCTCAGTCGAATAAGTATGAATTCGGTCTATTTTGAGTAAAAATTATAAGGGGAGTTTTCTTTATCGGTTAAAGTCAGGATTATCTTTGTCGGTAGCCAGTTGAAGATACATCAATTTTCATCCCAATCTGGCTACTCTCTCTCCTGATATGGACCTGTCACCATATGTGCCGTTCGAATTAGATGGGAACGGGTGGGCATCTGCTCCAGATACCGTAACCTTCAGGGCGCTGATGAGGGTTGGTTGAGGTATCACCCGAAATCCCAGCAATTTTTTGTGAGACGCTGATTCTCACCCATTACGTGCAGTCCGCGTGGTTTCATGAATCGGCAGGCCTCCGATAAATCGTAGAATAATGTATCATGTAAGATTTCTTTATTTTGTGGATTTGTTCCATTACGATGGTATCGAGCAACCTTTGCTCATGTCCAAGACCTAGGGCAATGAATAAAAGTTACTTATCTTTATTTTGGAACTATTGTAACATTCATTGTAAGTGGATCCGCTCCTACTGTGACATCCGGTTTCATCAATTCAAATGTGCATCTTGAACTGGCATTCGCCGATAAAATGAATTGAATGCACTTCATGTGACTGCATAGATCTACTGCAGCTGCCACTGCAAAGCTTTTGCGTTCCAATGCAAACTAGAATCAAAAGCTTTTTCTCGCGGCAGAACACAAATAAACATGAACAAGTTAGATGTATTGAAAAACGCTTAGGTTGCATAGAAACAGTTATCGTAATGTAATGACGTTATCACATGTACACCACCGCACTTTACCTTATATATAATGATGAGATTGCGCAACAGATAGTTTAATGTTATACAGTAATTCATAGATATTTACATGTGTAACAAGCAAATTGTGTTGGATAAAAACATTACCATTGCATAATTGATTTGTTTGTATCATTTAGGGAACATGAACGACATCTGAACGTGAAACATTGAGAAATATGTAGAACTTTTAAACGTTCTCTATCTAACTACTCTGAAGTTGGCTTATTTCCCTTCAACAAGTTAATATATATTTGTAATAAATAAGCTCAACTTGTTACTGTACTAATGAGCTTGAACGATGTATGTGTAGTCAAGAATTTTCACGATTTTCCACAACCTTTCGTGGTTGTTTTCGTGCGGTTATCTATCGCGATCAAGTAGTGGAAATTGTTTTTAAAAAATTAATTACATTAATTTTAAATGTAATACACAATAATAAGTGAAATTAATGAAAATGTATTGATATTTCACAAAATCGGGAAAGTTTTTGTAATGAAAAGTGCCTGAATTGTTGAAGAAAACTTTTGAGAAAGTTTCAAATGAAAATATGGTGGTTTAAGAATATGTGATTTCATGAAGAAAATCGTGTGAAATGTAATATATGAATTAAAATTTATTTAAAATAACACATATGAATGAGAAAATTCGATTTGAAATTTATTTAATTACAATTTTTCCTAGGAAAATTTTCAAATTTTCCAAGCTCTAATTCGATAAAGTGAAAATAGAAATGGCGTCCTTCTTGGTGCTTTCAATACACTGAGAATTCCTTATTGGTTAAAATTAAATATTTTCTCAATATTAAAAATGTTGATAATTGTTCAAATAATTTTCATCGAAAATTTAGTAAAAGGGAAATCAAATTTTTGTTTTACTATATTGTTCTTAAAGTGCATAACATCATCTCTGAAATTGTGTAATATGGAGTATGCGGAAACAATTATTAAGTAATTCGCAGTCCGCTGTTCGTATTGATTTTGTTGCATTTTTACGTCATAAACAGCGTTTGTAGCATTGAAATGTGTTTGAGTATCTACTGCAACTACAAAAAGTGCAATTTGTGATATTATGATCTTATAGTGCTGAAAGTTTATATGTATTATTAAAATGCATTAAAGCTAACATTTCTATATTATCACCGCCACCGGTTTCAAATGTTTCAGTTCTATGTGTTTTATCTCATTCGAATCAAATGCAATTTTTATTTTTCAACATGCAACTAGTGAAAAGCTTTACTTGGTGTGAATGCATTTACTTCAGCTTTCGGGCAATGAACGAGACTGGAAATTTCATTTGACTAGCCAGTCGGCGGGAGGTAGCATCCGACAAATTTGTTTTGTATTTGAAATAGCAATTGCATTAATCAATTGCATTTTATTTGGTCTACATAACTTTTGAATCAGGGAAAATGTTTTGCAATTTAAAATAAGGAGGGCATGTTATGTTCGAGTTACGTGGACATTTACTTGGTTTACTTGGCGCATTTTGCGTACGATGCGATGCGGTAACAATTTTGAATATCTTTAATAATACTGTTTGGATTTGATTTCAAATAATGTAAACTTCCAGTTTCTCAAGGAGGTGATCCTTCACAATTTGATCGCTGTCTAGTCTTTTTGAAAACTACTACTTGTCTGTATATTATTTTATATTTTAGAATATCATGTATTCGTAATAACATAGTAGAAGCGTTCAATTGATACCAATCACGACGAACCTGTAGGACATATCGACGAGTGTGTGCTAATACCGTGTATGACCAAACCGTGAATGTCGATTTTGAGATAATTTTTTTATTTTGTATTGCAATATTTAATTCGACATTTATGAAAAAATGCATGCAAAACCGCAAAAGTCCAAAAATTCAAATGCAACTTTCTCAGAATATCAATTTTGCACATTCAGACGCGTTTCCAATGCCAGCTTGGAGTGGATTGGATTGGCTTACATGTTCCGCTCGTTTCGCATCCACGCACTCGGCCATATGTGCCTCTCGTGCAATCTGTGCCCAACGTGGATTGAAAATAAAATCTGGAGTGGCAAGAAGAGGTAATTCGGACCGATTCCAAAAAGTCCCGAGATCGCTCGAAGTGTGCGACGAACTTTTGTATTTTTTGTGGTAAAATTAGTTGAAAATGGAAAATATAGTTACTCCTAATATATCAAAGTTATTAAAATTCAAATATGGTTATGTTATGTCTAAAGAGTATTATAATTTTGATAATTAAAATGACTGAAACTATGGGCCACAGATGAATGCCAAATCAATCCAATCTGGAAACGAGTGCCAGAGTCAGCTTCAACACATTCCACTCCAAGCTAGTATTGGAAACGCGCCTTCATAGTTTTGGCATATACCCGACGATATGGAAAAATGTAATTCGTAGCCGGAATTTGAACTCTTTCACCACTGAGCTACGTGAATGCTTCATAAATGTAAATGTATAAATGTATCTGCATTCATCATAATGATCCACTATCATGCTCGTATTTAGTCGCCACAAATCCATTACAAGAATATTTTGGAGTCTTTTCATCCTAGTGGTCTTCGTTCCAAGATAAAAACTATCTTGGAAACTTTTAATCTTTGGTAAATTGGTTAGCTCCAGAGATATACATAGTAATGAATGAATAGGTTCAGTATTCCTATAATTCAGGCTTTACCCACTTGTGGAGTAGTTCCCATTTGATTAGGATGAAAGCTGAATTCAGAATTTTCAGTCCTCTGTACGGTCCGATATATCCACGCAGCATCGGTTCCATTTATTGACGGTGTTATCAGATATGTTTGACTATTAACTAACTTTAGCTGTACAAATTGAGCGTAACATTCCATCATTGGAATGCCCATGGCAATCAAGTTTAGTGTACGTAAATCCACCTCAATATGAAACGTAACGTACGAACTACTTCCTCTAGAAAACTATGCTGTATAACACAGCTATTGCAACATAATCAAAGTCGCACGGATGGCCTTGATTCATCCGTCATAGCACCAACTTGAATCCAGATTTGCGTGAACCCTCCGTCAGAGAAACTTTCAATTGTTTCCACTGTACGCATTCCATTGTAGATGTATCTACTTCGATAACTTTGAATTATGTCATTTGAATTCGTTACTCAATTCTTCAATCCTAACAGATTCCATAACACAAGTCGCGTGCTTTTAATTGATACAAAAGCTTCAGTCATACAGAATTCAATAAAATGTTTGTATAAATCCCGGTGTACTTGAACTAGAAGTGGGTGAAATGTCTGTTGTTGACCAGGTTTGATTTGTTTTCTCTTTTCTATGTAACGATACTAAACTATGGCTCCTAAATGTGAGAGGTACATATATTCATTACCAACCATAAATGATATCACTGCAGGGTGCCACGATTTTCAAACAGGCCAAGATACTATAACTGAAACCATGTCCCTGATGTTTTCAACAGATTCATTGAACATTTATCTCTGTGATTATGAACGCAAGTTCTTCAGGGATTATCCCAGTCACACGAGATAACAATCCTGATGGTGAAAGGAAAAACATAATTTCCATTACATGACTACATGTTCTAAATGAATCAAATTCATCTTAATGAAATCAATACTAGTAAAGTATACTACAGATTGAAGCCTGTTCTAGATATTAACAGGAAGAGACTGCAAATTTAACGTATTGGGAATGATGATTCCGGTGTCTAGGACAAATACACGCTTTCACTTCGTGATAGTCAGCTTTATGTATGAAACCTACCAGGGTACAAAACATGAATTTGGTATTATTTACAAATACCTGAAATTTTCTGAATGAACATTTCCCATGAATTTCCATACAAGATAACCGTTTTGAATGTATTAGAAAGTGTGCCGGTAGAGAGACATGCGCCGTCCAATACTAAGTGTTATGTGGATGGAAAATTCTGTGAACGAATCGTTTTGTATAGAGCAACACAAGTTTAAAGGTAAAAGGTAAACAAACCGACACAATTTCATCTCTTCCCGAAAATCTTCATTTCATATGTCATAGATTTCGCAATTGCGCAGACTAATACTACGTAATTAAATCGAATTTTCCCATCTGTAAGAAAATTAGAAAAAAATTCACCCTAAAAAGAATTTTTGAGAAATTTTCCTTGCAACATTCAACAGGGTTGCTATATTTTAAGTTGTATTTGTGACGTGAATCAATTATAGCTAATATCCTGAAAACTCCAATTTTATTGCAGAATTCTGAGTCATTAGTGTGGAAAAGTTTGTTTGAATCAAAGTGAATAAAAAGGACACATAAATAAACTCAAAAATATATCAGACATACGTCCTGTTTTGTGGCAAAAGCTTTCAAAAATACGTAAGTGCAACATAATGAGTCCCAGAGCAAATGACGGAAGTTGTTTTTCATGTTGCGATAAAGTAAACCATCGCATAATATTCCTAAACACATAAGAATAATAACGAAGAGAAAACAACATTTAGTGTTATCAACATATCTACCAAATTGATAAGTAGTTAAATTGAAACTTAAATAATTATTTGAAGTGCATAAGCGTTCGGTAGTTACATTGTCCATAGAAGGTCTTTGAAAGTTCCTTTCTTACTAATTTCAAGTTCAAATTGTTATTTAATTTATTTTGTGATTGAATTGTTATTGCAATTATATTGCGTTGTAAGAAAGTCACGTAAACTACTTCTTCCCACACACACATATAAATCTTTTGCAATTGTACTATTTGGATTCAGGATGGATGACGATACGGATGATAAAGATGATACCAAGAGGTAGGTTTCAATTGTTATATAAAATCATATTCTTTAGAGTAAATGTAGCATACTGATGATTGTACTAGTTATTCACGTTTCTGGCCTACATTACAAATTTAGAACGTGCTGCCTCAGAATCTTGTGCTTTTGACGCACTCACGTTCTTTCCAAAATGGGTTCTTCATACACATATGTGTGTAATTACAAAACAGGAACGTGTGCTTTCATTGTAATGTCAAGAAATAACTGGCTAACCAAATTATCTAAACTTTCCAAAGAATTGTAAATATCTATGTCATTAGCTTTCAAACTTGAATTCAATTTTTGCACCAGTGTCACTAGAAAGAATGAAAAATTAAATTAATTTTCTTAGTGGCAATCAATAAAATTGTTTTCATATATTTTTAAAGAAAATCGAGGAATCTTAGCGAAAAGAAGAGACGTGACCAATTCAATTTGTTGGTCAACGAGCTCAGTTCAATGGTGTCCTCCTCAAATCGGAAGATGGATAAATCCACTGTCCTCAAGTCAACAATATCGTTTCTAAAGCATCACAATGGTAAGATCTATCAATAACATTAATTAAATAATAATAAAACTCGATGACATTTTGTAGAAGTCGCTGTGAGGTCACGAGTTCATGAAATTCAGGAGGATTGGAAACCATCATATTTGTCTAATGAAGAATTCACACATTTGATTCTAGAAGCGCTAGACGGATTCATAATGGTGTTTTCTTCCACAGGACGAATTTTCTATGCATCAGAGAGTATTACGTCCTTATTGGGACATTTACCTGTAAGTGGTAGTTAATAATTTTGTTAAATTACTGTATAACCATTTAATAATTTCTTTCAGAGTGACCTCTTAAACATGACAATATACGACTTAGCATTCGAGGAAGATCATTCAGAACTGTATACTGTTCTTTTGAATCCTGGATCGGTTACAGATCCCTTACAGAACGGGTTAACACGTGATAATCAAGTTAGCTTCTCTTGCCATCTTAAACGAAGAGGTTTGGATTTTCGGGACGACGTCACATATGAATTAGTACAATTTATTGGATACTTTAGTAAGACGAAGAATATTTTTAAAATTTTAATATATAAAATCCTAATGGTCGTGAAGCAGAAAATGAATTTCATTCTGCGGACAATTGGATTAACTCTCTGAAAGCGGAGAAAATTCATTTTATGTAGTTCAAACACAGACTGAATTTCTCTCAGTTTCCTGGAAATGAATTTCATTCATCGGAGAATGAAATTTACTCAAGCGGGCAAAATTCATTTTCTGCATGATGTCAATTTTTATCAAATATCTATAAATTTTTATTTTTTCTAGTATGAAATAATGTACTAAGCTGAAGATTTAATTTTAGGAACTGATGTTGATGTAGAAAACGTCGTGCCAGGAACACGAGGTGGATGTTATGCGACTGAAAATGATACGCGGTTAGTTTTCGTGGGGACAGGACGTCTACAGGCACCACAATTGATACGAGAGATGTCAATTGTTGACTCATCAAAAAGCGAGTTCACGTCTAGGCATAGTTTAGAATGGAAATTTTTGTTTTTGGATCATAGGGCACCACCGATCATAGGTTATCTACCATTTGAAGTTTTGGGTACTTCAGGTTACGATTATTATCATTTTGATGATTTGGAGAAAGTGATTTTATGCCATGAAGCATGTAAGTTGTATAAAAATTTTGGAAAACATCTGTAAACAAATTTAAAAATGATTTTTGTTTTAGTAATGCAAAAAGGTGAAGGTACATCATGTTACTATAGATTCCTAACTAAAGGACAACAGTGGATTTGGTTACAAACACGTTTCTATATAACATATCATCAATGGAACTCAAAACCAGAGTTTGTTGTGTGCACACATCGTGTTGTTAGCTATGCTGACGTTATGAAACAACTACGGAATAATACAAATAATAACAATAGTAGTAGTCATAATAATTCAATTATGAGAGATACAGATGACTCTGATAATATAGTAGATAAACAGATACAAACTTCATCGTCAACAGTCCCCAGTTCCCACTGGAGTTCAAAGAACTCAAGATCCTCAAGATTTGGCGTAAGCCAGCGTTCGCCTAGTGTTAAAAGTCGTACAAGACATTCAACATATCATGGAAATGGATCAGATTTAGGTTCGATGTCCGGAGGATCTCCTGTTAGTCGACATTCTATGATGACACATTACAGCGCAACGGTATGTTTTCAGCATAAACGATTGAAAATTTTATTGAAATTTTATTGAATTTTAGAGATCAAGACTGAGAAATAATGCTCCTCATCAGCAACAGCAACAAAAGATACTTCAACAGCAGCAGCAACAACAACAGCAGCAGCAACAGCAACAACATCAACAACAACAACAACAACAAGAACAACAACAACAGCAACAGCAGCAGCAACATATGGCAATGCCGGCAAATACAGTGAATCCAGTACCTCCTCAACAAATGCATCATCAAGGCCTTGTGAGAGCGTTAGGACCACCACCGATCATAGCTCATCCCTACATGGAGCAACCATATTTAGCAGCAATTCCTGTACAACCCGTGATTGCCCCAGCATTCACAGCGGCAGGAGCTGTTTTATCTCCAATTCAGGTATACTATCATAAGGAGGTGAAATGTGAATGTAATTTTAATGTGAACCATTACTTTGTAGCCTACAGCAGAACTTCTAGCACCAAATGTTGTGATGACAACGACGCAATCTCAACTACAAGATCAGCTTCAGCGAAAGCACGAAGAGCTTCAACAACTCATTGTTCAGCAACAGGAGGAATTAAGAAGAGTATCCGAGCAGTTATTGATGGCACGATACGGTCTCTTACAACCGATGGTACCAGTGTCGAATGTAAATAGCAGTACAACAGATCAATTAACTAATCAACAACAACAGCAGCATTCAATGCATCAAATGCAACAGCAACAACAAAATCATACCATTCTGATCGGAACAGTTGACCATCAACAGCAACAATCACTACAGACTGTAGATCAAAAGAATGTTGATCCGACTCTTGGTCAAGTTCAAACCGATGAAATGGTCTCTTACATGCAGTTAACCACAGTTCCTACATCCCATTTACATCACTTACGTCTTGGCACAGAGAATCAAGAAAATCAAGGGCAACAAACGGCCGGAGGCCAACAAACCCAACAAATGGGTATGCCTAATGAGTTAGAGGTTTTACCTTATCAAATGTCACAGGAACAATCACAAATCTTGTTCAATTCTCCAAATTCCCCCAGACAGAATTAGTAATATACTTCCAATTGGACCCATTCACTCATATACACTGGTGGTCCAAAAATTTGTTTATACTAAATCAAACTCGACTACCTATATATGTTATACGAACAAAGTATTAAAAATTTAGGGTGACAATACAAGATATGCCTGAAAATTAAAATAATAAGAGCTTTGCATCTGAGGCCAGCTTATTTTTAGGGTTTATTAAAAATACTCCGAGATATATCCATCAAAAACGAATGAATAAAACAAAATGTTTGAAAATTTTATGAGAAAATTTAAGAGCTTATGTGAAATTCTAAAAAAATCACGGACGACACAGGGTGACTATAAAAAATAATTGAATATTGAATAATTCAAATTTGTCTTTTGAAATTATTTTTCCATATTTTTGTAAATATATTGTAGTAATTATAAACATATAATTGTTACCATTGTATAAAAGATGATATTTAAATATTTAAAGAATTTTAAATATACATATAAATTATTATACAAGTGTATACATATATATATATAAATATTTTTTGTATGTTTTTTCCGTGGTCTTGTCTTTAAGATGGTATTGATATAGATAAATAAATATATAAATTTACATTGTAATAAGTGGTACAATTAAACTGATATAAGAAACTGCGAAAATTTAGTTCCGTCAAAAGGGAAACTTAATTTTCGCTTCCATTTAAAGGATAATAATATAAAACTAGTTTTTTAAAAGGAAAGTTATATAATGTATTGTATCAGATAAGGATAAATTTTGTATGTGAAGTTTTATTAGATGTAGTTGTATTATAAATTCAAATAATAAATGTACTATAAGTAGTAAGAAGTTAATTCCTTTTTTACAATAAAACCAACTATTTTATAGCAGGTATAAGTGTATAGTCTCATTAATTGCATACACAACTGGACTAGTTCTATTGCTCGAACAGTATCTTTCGGGTTCTAATTCTATTTTCAATAGTACCTACTTTGTACACAAAGCTCATGGCTATAAATTGATGATTTTATGGGTCATAATAATTTGTCATCTCCAAAATTGCACGGAACGTCATGAGTTAAAGTGGACTAGAATGGTGTTAAATTGAAATGTTAACATCTTGAGAAAATGTGTACGTGATCAGATTGATCTGATCGTATGATGTTTTTAAAATATTAAAGACACTAAATTTTTATATAACCAGTTTAAAAGTTCTATCGTCATTCGATATATTTATTTATTATTCTGGTTAACTAATTTAACAATTCAAATGTAAACAACATTATTGATTAAAAAATTAATATTTAAACCCCTTTGTACCAGGTGCACAAGTAATTGTAAGGTGACTTCTAGTGTTTTAGCAAGAGTATTGACGTGAAACCTCTAACGGCTTCAGGGCAAATTCGAATCGAGATTATCAACATAACTAGCTGATTATTTTTGTAAGTTACCTACATGTTGTTTACAATATTTCAAACTGTTTTTCAACTACGTTTGATCGTGATGCTCTTGTTACAATTTACGTCTCACAACGTTCAAGTTGATTTGTGTTAAAAATTGAATCATTGGATTCTTATAACCGTTAGTATAACTTCTGACCTAGTAAAAAGTTCATGTTTTTACATAAACCTTTCTTGATGTCATCTTTACTTTGTTGCTATGGTGAAGCATAAACATTGTTTTGTAGGCTCGTCATTAGCAAAACAAAATCATAACATGTTGATTGGTGTCTTCGTCTGTTATCGAAATGATTTTTTGACTTAATTCAACGAAAATATGATATTATTTTGTAGAGATTTGTAAAATTAGACAATTTATATTCATTATTCTATGGCGCCCACAAGTTTTATGCGACAATTCAACCTGTTTATCTTAATACGTTATCAAGGAAAATGAAACTATGGAAAATAAACATCTTACGATTTTCATTGTGTTGGTTCTGGCTTCAAGAAAACTGGGTTCCATGTGTACTATATTCCGTTGGACGACTGGAATGATCCAGGAGTTGGACTTGAACAGATTATCGTCATGATAGTTCTTTTTTAAACGACAAAAGATGACCATTGTCATAAGAAGTGATTCTGATTACATCGAAACACGAACATTGGTAACAATGTGCCAAATTCAAGTTCGTTGTCATGAAAATTTATTTCATAGATCACTTGTGGCTTCTAAACTCAAGACTCCCGACTCAAATTGAATTAATTTAGAAGAATCCGCTTTAATAGCGGACCATTTTAACTTAAACTGCCTCCGGAATATGTAGAAAATTCCACTGAGGCGTTTTTTTCCATCAATGCAAATGTATTTAAACATGAAAACTGAATGGATCGACTTTAGTCGACCATCGATAGCTAATCCATCGATAGCTGGACAAAGACAAGTTGAAGACGACTTCAAAAGTTTCGAAAACTATTCAAAGTATTCCAAGTGTTGTGGAAGCTTACAATTGGTGTTTTGTGTAGTTAGTTGTTAATTACCTGTTTTAGTTTAAAATTAGTTTTACCTTTTGGTTAAAATCAAGTCGTTAACATGTACAAGGCTCCAGTGCAAGAGGCAATCGATGAAACAAAGGTATTTATTCGAATAGTTTTGAATAATTAAAAATATTTTGCATAATTTATTGCAAATTACTTGTAAATAAGTAGATACTGGATTAATGTTTATTTGAGTGTTATAATTAAGGTAACTGCAACCATTACCAAAGGGTTGTACGATCATTTCTGATTGGATACCAGCGTCTAGACTTTAGAAGATTCAATATGTGGTTTGTGGTCAAATAGGTTTGAATATATGTATCATAAAATCAGGGATAATCATCTTGTCACATGACGTACACAATGACGGCATGTTCTTATCAAAAACTGGTTAGTTTGACCATATTGAAAAACAAGACAAAATGTCATGTTTATAATGTTGTTGATAAGCTGCTCTTCAGGGATTGTTTAGCGCGTGCTGAACTTGAATTTCTATAAAATTTTCATGGACCAGTTTGGATCAAATAAAAATTTGCAGTAGGATGCAGTTTTATGTTTCAGGTTTTGGTAGTTTTTTGACTTTCTTCAAGATTAGCACATATTGCTTTACATATTTAAATCACTTTTGACACTTAAATGTTTGAAAACATTAATTATGAAATCAATATCTCCAAGAACTCAGCTGGTGTCTTAAGAGCATGTTTGGTTTGATAAAACAAGTAATAAGTTATACTTTATTTGTTATGCTGCTAGCATCCTGTTTCGTGGGACAAATTTCTATTACCGATGTACAGGAAGTGTTTCACCAAATGCTACGACATTATCACTAGATTAAAATATGCATAGTTTGTGGCTGCACTGGTAATATTGAACAAGAACTTCTGGTTTGAGTTAATTCAACGCCGATGTCTTCTAATCACTGTGAGAAATCAATTGAATTCATAAAAGTAGTGACAAAAAATTTGATATTCAATTAAAAGTTGTTAGAAAATAACCACTGAAATTCAAGGTGCTAGGTACCTTCAACCTCGAGGGTTTATTGTTGTTCTGCGGTATGTAGCTATACTCTTTGTTTATAAACATTTCTTGGAAGTAACGAACTGATGATGTAATATTGCCCAAAGATTTCGAAGTAATAAATAATGATCTGGTTGATTGTTGTAACTATATTCAATTTTTTTGTTAAATTCAAATTTGTTTAACATTGAACTGAACGTTTTCCGTAGAAACAACCTTTTCTCACCTTTGAATTTTTCGTTGCAAATGCAAGTTTTTCAATTGCTCGTGTAAGTAGATACTGCGGACAAGTTTCCATGCAATTAATTCATAATATGAATGTAAATAAATTGCAGTAATATCGGAATTTTATATAAGCTTGGCTGTATCTACGTAGCTCAATGTGGAGCATTTAAAATAGAACGAAAGCATGAAGTCGGAGTCAGTTGTAAACAGGTAGACTCTAAAGTCAAATCGAATTGTTTTGTGGGATACAATTGAAATTAAAATCAAAAGTAAAGCAGTTACTGATTGAGTTATAATGCATTTTATTGTGATATTAATTTGTGTACTTTTGTGTTTTTGCAGCCAATGAGGGCGGAAGGAAGTTCGTACATCATCGAAGACCATAAGTCCCAGGCGGCTCTCAGTACTTACATAATATTGTCGCCAAAAACTGAAGAGATCGGAGCACTTGCGAAGGTGTTAAAGATCTTTAATGATCATCATGTGAATTTGATGCATATTGAATCACGATCATCGTTGAGGTTGCCTGGATATGAGTTCTTCATTGAGTGTGATACTCGCAGTGAGTCCCTCGAGAAGGCGATTGCAGAAGCTGAGAAACAGTGCAGTTATTTTAGCATAATTTCACGGGACTACAAGGACAATGATCATGTTGTTCCTTGGTTCCCGAGACGTATTAGGGATCTTGATCGGTTCGCTAATCAAATCTTGTCGTATGGTGCTGAATTGGATGCAGATCATCCTGGATTTACAGACGCTGCATACAGATCAAGAAGGTACGAATAGTGACAATAATCTTAACGTTTGAAGTGAATATATTTCTCATCTAGAAAATACTTCGCCGACTTGGCATACCATTACAAACATGGACAACCTTTGCCGAGAGTTGAATATACTAAAGAAGAAGTCGAGACTTGGGGTGAAGTGTTCCGGAATCTCACAAAGCTATATAAGACGCACGCATGTCGAGAGCATAATCACGTTTTCCCTCTTTTGGTGGAAAATTGTGGCTACAGGGAAGACAACATTCCGCAGCTAGAAGATGTTTCCAACTTTTTGAAGGGTACAATTTGAAATTTTAAGAAAGATTGTTGACATGACGTTCTCCTTAACAGATAGCACGGGATTCTCCTTGCGTCCAGTAGCTGGGTTGTTATCTTCAAGAGATTTCTTGGCTGGTCTGGCATTTAGAGTGTTCCACTCGACGCAATATATTCGTCACCCCAGTAGACCCATGTACACCCCAGAACCAGATGTGTGCCACGAACTTCTTGGTCATGCTCCTCTCTTTGCTGATCCCGCGTTCGCACAGTTTAGCCAGGAAATCGGTTTGGCGTCTCTAGGAGCTCCAGACAATTACATTGAAAAATTAGCCGCTGTAATATTTACTATTAGAATGACTTAACCTATCTGCTCATGATAATCATTTGCATTTACAGATCTTCTGGTTCACAGTGGAGTTCGGGTTGTGTCGACAGGATGGAGAGTTGAAAGCTTACGGAGCTGGACTTCTTTCATCGTTCGGTGAACTCCAATATTGTCTCTCCGGCCAACCGAGACTCAAAGATTTCGATCCACAACTCATGGGCGATCAGAAATATCCCATCACTCAATACCAGGAAGTGTATTATGTTGCTGACAGCTTCGAGACTGCAAAGGAGCAAACGATGTAACTTCCTCTACTCACAATTTCCTACAAAATTTCATATCCATATATTCGTTTTCAGTAAATTCGCCAACACAATTCCTCGACCTTTCGGAGTACGTTACAACGCCTATACCCAAAGCATAGAGATCTTGGACTCTAAGCACCAAATCGGTGCCCTCATGAACAACATCAACCTTGAGGTGCAGATCCTGCAGAATGCTTTCCAAAAATTAAGATGTTGAAACTGATATATAATAATTATTAAGTTTGTAATAAAATAAAGTTAGAATCATTAGAATCAGAATCTTAGAACAAGAGTGATTATTGCCCTTAGTCAGCGTGGTGTAGTGTTTCGTCATTGAATCATTAAGACCGAGAGCTAGATGTGAAGTGTGCATCTCATCTCCCTAGAATGTTCTACCTGGTGTTCAAAATCCTTAGCCTTAGAGTATTCTAGAGTATTCACGTGTCTAGTTATTGTCTGTGGCTGTTCTTTGCCACACACGCGACGAATGGTTGTTATCTGTGATGGAATACAAGAAAACCCTTCAACTGCATGAGCAGTATTATACAGTTGAACAGTTTTAGCTTGGTCTCAGAAAGGTTCGACGTAGTTCGACTTCAGTTCAAAATGTTCGACATAAGTGGAACCACGATTTTCCTACTATGTGATTTTGCTGGACACAATTTTGAGTCAATTTCCTCAGTTCTGTTGAATTTTTAAGGAAATCAAGCGTCTTCAATCAAGGTTTTACAGTTTCGGAGATGTTCCAAATATTTCGAATTATGTCCCCAAATACTTTAAAGTCAAGGAAATATCGAATCGGTTATTTACGGAGAAACTAATGTCATTCACAAACTCCACCATTTCACGGTCGTCCCCAATTTCGAAAAACTTTTCCCTACTTCCGGATTCATAACAATTTTGAAGTGATTTTGTCACTTATTGCCGGAAATCATATGTTTTACGTTTTTGGACACATTAATTCTGCATTAGAGTACAACTCAATTTTTGTTTTCACAAAGTTTTGATAAAAATTTCTACATACATGAACTAAAAATTAGTTATTAAACATGTATTTCTAATATATTAAAACAAATTTTGCATTTTATCGATTAGAATGCAGCAATGTTTACATAATTTTTTAATACGACTGTTATCAATAGTTTCCATGTTCTGGTCAAATCATCCCCTAGGGACCAATGAAACTTTCATTTTAAAAAAATTTATGCTTTCTACATAAAATTCTTAAATCATGATTTACAATTAAATTCCCAGTGATGAAGTTGTAATCTTGAACAAATTTAATGTCAAAGTCTTAAGATCCATAAGCCCCACAATTTAACTTGACACAAAACTCATGAAAGCATGAAAATCAATATGACTTCCTCTTTACGTTCAAGGAATTTGAAGCTTTCGATTAAAGCTTTCTTGAAAAATCTCATAAATAATAAATTATTTCCGCTCGTATGACTTGAAGCTTTCAGTGAATTTTAGTCTTCCGTCCAAGATTAAATCCTTTCTAAAATTTCCAAGAAAATTTGATTCTATGTTTAAATTCTACTCAGATTCAATAAAGTATATTCAAAATCATTATCACGTTAGACTCTAATTTTCACGTTCAAATGGATTTGAAACACTTCATCAATGCGTCCTGAGTGTGTCAAACACAAACTTCCCAAAAAAGGTCAATTCAACCTTTCCAAGGGTTTTGAATTCTGATAAACACTCAAGCAACAAGGATAAGCCACCAATCCCTCGTTAAATTTTCAACGATTTGGTGTCTTGAGGACTCTCAATGTCCAAAACCGTCAAGTGTCCTTAAATCCAGGACAAGCTCTTGAATTGTGAATGACGGAAAAATCCCTCTCAATTCGCTGTTAATTATCACATCAATTAAGTGGATATTCAATTATCTGATTGTGATAACATGTAGAGAAACTACTGTCATTCTCATGGATATCAAGTTAATTTGCATATTTCTGAAGTCATTTTCAGAACTTTGTCTTGGATAAAAGTACGTAAACTTTATAACATCATGAATTCATCTGATTAATTAAACGAGCTTTTAAACGTTCTATCAAAATCATAGATCAACGTTGAGCACATGAGAGCAACTGAGAATGGGATCATTTTGAGTTGGAAATTTGAGACTTTCATTCGATTACTTTGCAACAACTTGGACTCAAGTCACTCAAGTGTTCCAAATTGAGTTTAATTTTATTTTATTTAACTTATTTTTGTGAAATGAAGTTTTTCAAAAATTCCACCCGTAAAATTCGTCTTAATTTTGTAAAGTTTATCTTCACATTAATCTTCATTCACTCAAAATGAAATAGAATAAAATTTTCTATGGAATTTTCGAAAGTTTTCCAAACTACTTACTCTTGACTCTTCATTTCTGCAATGTTGATTCATCTTCTTGTCGATTCATTCAGTATATTTGGGAATGGTAACTTTTAAGTCTTAAAACTTAAGGAACCACAAGCTCAAGAAGATGCTTCCGAAACTTTGGAGTAATCGTCTTAAAAGAAGCTCTTGGACAACTTTTTGTTTGGAGCCAGTTCAAGCCAGGTTGTTGAAATTTTAGAAGACATTAAGTAATTATTTTGTGACTTGTATGGTGTCTAGTTGATTTTAGGCAATTTTCAGGAATCTTAAAGTTCGGCATTTCCTTCAAAGTAGACTAGTAACGATTGTTTCACTCCTCAAATCTCAAGACGATCTCATCAGGATTTGCGTGTGGATTCCAGGAAATGCGGATTTCCGAATGTTCCGTATGTTCAAAAGAAGAAGATACTCCTCAAATTACAAATTGTGTGAAAATCCAAGCGAGATACGAATCGACACTACGGTATAACTCCATAACTGTCAACACCACCATCGATTATAAATGAAGAAACTTGAACATTTTCCTAAACATTTTGAAAATTACAGTATAAGTAATATTTTTAGAAAATTTTCTAATAGAGATAATGACTGCTTTAGAATATGACATATTACGTAAGGGAAGAACATATCTCGTTTAGAAGTTATCTTCACTCGCATACGAGTAAGGACGTAAATTGAATTTAGAAATTATTGACAAATTCTCTTAAATGACACAGAAACTTTATAATTTATGAAAAAGTTTCATTAACGCTAGAAAACATTTCATTGAATAGCTAACTTGATTTATAATTCGGATAACACTTCGCACATCAATCGCACAGTAGCACAAATTGCGTAAAAATTTAATTAAGGTTCGCCACGTTTTTCTAAACAACCAATAACTTTATCATTTGCAAGAAAAGTTTTAAATTTCTCGTTAATTTTTAATATATTTTTTTTTATAACAAACACAATTCGCACAGCAGACTAAAAAGTTATCTTTAGTGATTTAAGAGTACCTGCATATTGGATTTAGAGTTTTTTCATAAATAATTCCAAAAATATGTAATTTCTTATTGAATGGTGTATTGCAATTAAAAATCTCGTAACATATCGAGAAGTTACCACGGGTTAACAATTGACATTATTTTAGAAGTTAGTTGCAGAAGCGCCATCTTTGAGTGAAAAGTTTGCTCACCTAAGGAACACGTCCGAAATGAATTCATTGTATAGTCCTAATGATCCTAGAGTTTATTTAAACAATGGTGGTCCTACTAATATCGTGTGACGGTGGCATTTCCCAGTCCTTTTTACTTTATTTTTAAGGAACACCACAATAACACGCTACCTGAATTAAACCTAAACGACTCGTATATTTCCAACGGACAACATAAAAACGGCACTTAAAACAAATCGAACTTCATTTCGATATTTTCCAAGGAAGGAGGGTGTTTCCCTGAATTTGGCAGAAGGCAGTCATTGTGAAAAATAAAAAACAAAATGGCAAATAAAGTCCGAAGCTTATAAGACCACTGTGTCCTTTAAGATGTCGGCTACTTCGTGAATTTTTTAACGCAAAATGAACCCCAATTCCTGTTGTTCCATAAACAACGTTACTTAAAGCCCATAATAGGAACGTCGGCATGCACGTGAAAATGATATAACAAGCGTTAAATGAATGTTTGTTATGTGTTATATGTGAAGTAATTAAAGTTAAGCTCAAAACAACTTTCCATTGAAATTGAGATGTTTGTTTCCATGTTGTTCTTCCTTTATTCCATGGAAAATGAAAACTACTTAAGAAAAATTGCTTTTCTACAATGAAAACTACAAAAGCTATGTAGATACTATTCTACGTGAAACATGTCTTAACATTTTGTCTTGATACCTTCTTTAGAAGATAAAGTTTTTGATATCCTCCTTGGAGGCAAAGTTGCAACGTTCGTTCAACGTTCATGTTCACTTAACCTAACGTTTGCATATAAAATTTTCTAACACTAAAAGCTTTTGCTATAACACTAATACAATGATATCAAGTGCTTTTGTATTGTTGCTTTCATTAACATCTGCAATTCAGTGTTTCAACATTCCTCGAAACTTTGCTAATATGATCCTGCTTGCTTCAGAAACACTTTCAACTTCATTCAAGACACTAAGACGTTCCACTTGCCCTAAATCCAAACGATTTTGTAGCCTTTAGCCTCGAGCTGTAGACACTTTTGAGATAAACGCAAATCAGCTATTTGTTTGTTTGTATCAATATCCTTTGTAAAAAGGACACGTTATTACTTTCCTTTCGCGACAAACAAATCCAACACTGGAAAACAAAAACACAAAAATTGCGATAAACACCTTTTATTAACTCGTGTTTATCCTTTGAAACTCTTGAAAGACGAAAGACAAAAGATAAAAATATGCAAAAACACGAAAAACATAAAACTAATTTTTGCAGGTTTTAGGTTCCCACAGGCGGAAGTTCCGGGAATGTAAGGAATCATCCCTTAATCTCTAAGAAACGCAAAAAAAAATATGAAGAACAGCTAAATCGACTTCCTTATTTATTTAGTGACGTTTGATTTTCAGTCGAGTACCTGAAACATTAAAAAGGACTTTTTGTGGGGGAGTCCTCCAGTGGAAGGATCAAAACGAATACAAATGAGAAAATTTTCGGTGCCTACCAAAAGAAAGACAGAATACTTGTTTCCTTCTATTTCTCTTACTTTCCGAGGACATTTTTGCTGATTTAAATATTTGAAGGTTTTTGGTTTTCCGCGAATCATCGTCTTGGGGTAAGTCAAAGGTTCATTTTTGTGACTGTTTCAAGTTTCGTACTTTTGTTATTTTATTCCTTAGAAAGTTTCTGACGATTATCCTGTATTGATGTTTGCTAATCTTTTGAAAATGTTACCGAAATTGAAATTTTAAACAAACACCAAGATAAATGTTGACGTTCTCTGGTTGCCTACAAAAACGCTCAAGATACAGACATATCTTGGATATAAACGCTATTTCCGGTGAAATCCTGAATTATATTAGCACAATTTCTGGTAATTCTTGTTATTCTTTGGTTGCGAATTTTTTCCCATTTTCACCTGAATGAGAAATTCGGTTTCATCCCTCATAAATGAAATTGACTCTTTTAGGGGTGGATTGGAAATTCTTTTGAATACAAATTTATCGATTTTCATTCCATTGGAAATTTTTGTGTAATTTTGTGGAATTTTCCAGTGTTTTAATGTGAAATTAAAATTTTAATTGACATTTTTATCGTCCAATTACGCCTCGTTCGGGTCATGTTTGTTATTTGGCTGGGGGCCAAATGTGACTGGCTTCCTTGTCCTATCCCATTGTGGATATTCAAAATGTTGTTGACGATCCAATCCTCCGCTCAGTATGGCAACATTGAATCTGTAGCTCCAAGGAGGAGGTCTAGGCATTGTCATCATTACGTCGACAACTAGATTTCGCCGAAGGGTACTCAAAGCCCTTCTACGTGACGGATGTCTGAATTGAAGTGTTATCTTAATTCAATTGAAAATCAGTAGCACCAATTTAGAGAGGAAGAGCAGACTGACTTCTTGAAATATAGAACCTCACCCTGATACAATTTCTGTATTGAAAACGTCAAAAATTTAAGTTTGAAATTTGGCGAAATTTCTGTTTGACTTCCGATTCGTTCCATTTTGAAAATTGAATTTATTGAGTCATATACGATAAAATTTAGTTTTTTAAGCAAACTAGGAATAGTTTTACTTACCAAAAAGTAAAAATTTCAAGTTCAGTTTCTTAGGAAAATGTTCTAATTTAATTTGGTTGAGTAAACTTTTCGACGAACCAGCAAGATGCTAAACTCTTCCACAAAGTTGAAAAAATTTCGTAAGAATTGAGTGAAAATTGTACAGGAATTTTGGATCATATTTCAAGAGTATTTAAACATGCGAAGTTTGTTATATTTTCTCGATGCTTTCTTGTCAATTCGATTAGAGACATGAGTTAATCGAAAAGTGAAATTTCGCTACTCAAATCATTATGAATTTTTAATAAAAGTATGCAAGTGTGACTCGGACCCGCACATGAAAGGTTCCGTACCACTGCACAAAAAACAAAACTAGTTTTTTATGATAAGTTGTTATAGTGGCCATAATAGTTCCCAGTTTGTGAAAATTTGAAGTGTCCACTATTGTGGTTCACGGGATACAGCTCTGTGAGATACGGACGGACAGCGAAGTCATATTGAGAGGGTTCCGTTATCACCCTTTGGGGTACAAAATCCGAAAAATTACGAAAGTATTAGAAAAGACAATTATTGAAGTGTTTAAATTCAAAGAGTGATGATATTGGATAAAAGCCTGAAGGTTTTGGCCATGAAACCAGAATTCCAATTGGCGAAAACATTTCCTTAATTTGTTAGTTCGGCGAAAACTTTAAAAGAAAAAGTCGATTTCACTGATAAGATAAGAAAGTACAATCATTCTGGCAAACATATGTAACCAAATTAACAATGAGCTTCATGATAACCTCCAACTAAACTACTTGAAGAGATGTTCTATATGCGCCACGTGCCAAACATTGAAATGTTCTCTTGGCGCCATGTCAAATTCCAGAAGATTTTACCATACTCTTCGGTTTTTATCTCAAAACACAAATCAGGGAATGTTTTCTACAATGTGTGCTAAAGATAACAGATGCCGAGATGCCTTAGGTATCCTGCCAAATTGACTCAACAAAGTCTCAACTGTTGTCTTCAAGTTGTTGGTACACTTCTGGAACGACTTGCATCTTCCTTATTTCGAGTAGTTATCTTTAAGTAGTAAAGTTTTCGCACTATAACCACAAACAAAAATACTCCTTCTTCAGGAATCTTATACAGAAATAATCGATTAGATAATTCTTAGAAATTATTACAGACATCAATTTGAGAATAACTTTTGAAAATCCTGTTTGCAAAAAGAATTGCCTCGACAAATCTTCAGTATTTTCCGTGAAATGTTTTCATAACACCACCTGAGCCTCAAATGAATCAATTTTGAATCATCAATTCATTTTCCACGTAATTGAAAAACTACCTTTGAAAATTGTATTGCATTGTGAAAATAAAGCTTGACATAATAACATTGGACCTTGTTCCAAATTCAAACCCTCAGAGACACTATTTGATTCAAAAATAAGGTTAACTCCTAAAATATTCAAAAAGAAATTTTATTGTGCTCATTCTGATCCCCCACTGCAAAAGCAATTGTTGAACAACTTTGGAACTCTTGCAGAAACATTAAAAATTAACCAAGTCATAACTCTTGACCTTTGAATGGAGCTGTTGAAACTTGGAGCTTTGAGTGAAACTTGTTAGCACACAATAAAACGTTTTTCTGTTCCTGTTACTCCCGAAGCCATCAGCACTCTTCCTCGAGGTGCATTTGTGCTTTTATTTGCTCCTTAAGTCTTGAAGCAATCTTTGTTTCCTTATACACTCCATTGAAGAAAAACAAGTTTTCTTAAATCTAGGCTGACTTTGCATCAACGTTCCATGACACCTAAAATCGTATCATCGAAGAAGAAACTTATCAAAGAGGCAATTTTTGGTTCATAAAACGATGTTAAGGATTTCCCAAAATATATCACCAGCCGATACTTGTTATTCACCAAGATAATTTTATACAAGATAAAAAGCATAAAAATGATTCTCTTGAAATTCCAAGTAACAAAAGAAAATTTATGTAAAGTGAAAAACATGAAAAGATTCAAAGATCAAAAAACATCGCCTTATATCACATACAATATCTCCTCGGAGAAGAGATTATCTTCAGAAATATTTGCATTCGAAATAACCAAGAAATGTGAATAATACTCAAATGTTATGCTTTACAAGTTATTTTTGTGTATCATGTTGTGTTACACAGGGAAAAATACAAACTTGTCTTATATAAAGTATTTTGCATTTTAATATGCAAAGTATTTCATTTTAGAAGGTATTGCAGATAAAGTATCCCTTTACGGTCCGTCAAAGCAAAAGGAGTCTGGTACATGTTAGTAGAATATCCGTTTCTTTTTTCCTTTAAACATTTCAAAATCATCCCCGAAAATGTACTGGAAAGTCATGAATTGCCCACGACACAATTTCTTTTCGGAGTCTTGTTTATGAAGTCGGAAACGGGACACGACCCGGTCGAGATGGCAATTTTGACCTCGTTATTTTGGGAGAAGATTTATATTTCAATTTTCACTTTTTTATTAAGAAAATAAATTTGGACGGGTTCTCAATAACCCGGAAAGCCGAATGTCTGTCTGGATGGCTGGATGGTTGGCTGGCATTGCGGCGGGTCACGTTTTAATGAAATATTTTATAACATTTTCCCGGCGTGATTTAACCCGCAAATATGTTGATTAAATTGAACCCGAAATTTGTTTTCGTATTGATTTCCTGCCAACTACAAATGTTATTAAAGTTCAAATTTATATGCAACTTCGTTCAATACAGTAGGTGTTGACTTGTTTTCAGATTTTTCACGTTTCTCAGGAATCTGGAATGTGACATTGTGATAATAACACTTTTATTGGGAAAATGATGTACTGGATTCACACAGGAAATTAAAATTCTGAAAGGATTCATATACATACCGCGAAATCGGAAATAAACAGGTGCATTAGTTCCGGTACACAATCAAAACCAATTATCTATTTTCTATGGGGAAAAAATTTTCAAATTTATCTGTGTAATTTTACTCAAAAATGAATTTTAGATATAGGGACAATAAGTTACTCCGTTTTCATTTTACAAATACATGCAAAGATGCACATATATTTTATATAGGAAATATTCGGATTATTTCTTGCCCGGATAAATTCTGATTCTGTGAAAATATTTACTCACAAAGCATACCATTCAATTGGGAAATTTCTTGCACATCATGTATATATTAATTAATTTTTTGTAACTAATACAGTATTTGAGAAATAGTTTAGAATGTGTTCGAATCCATAATATATGATGAGCAGTTAGCTGAACAACAAGTTATATTTAGAGTTAACTTATATAATTTCATGGATGATCAACTCGTCTATAAAGAAAACTTGAAAAGTTGCGCATTAGAAATCAAAATAAAAATTAGTTTAGCCTGTTAAATTTTTCTCTAAATCAAATCCACAAAATGAGGACTGCAATTTACCTTCGTCCACATTCCAGAAACACATAGACAAAACACTTATATTAAATCACAATCATATAACGTCATATTTGTATTTGCGAATTGGAATTCTTGTCATGCTGTAGGAATTATGTTTGAAATAAAATTGAATATTGTTACGCCGGTATGGGCTGATACGTTTGCAGCACCACGAAGATCGTGCGTAATGGAGTGAGGAGTAGTATTAACGAAGGCCGGAAACCTAAAGAGAACTTAGGCGTGGATTTTCGGGTGAGACCTTAACCAACCGTCATCAGTGCCCCGAAGGTTGGGGTCTCCGGAGCAGATTGCACCCATCCCATACAATTCGATGGAGGTAAGTCGGATGAAAAACGAATCCGACTGCGAATTGTATGGGGTGCAAAATTGTCGATACCGGTGGCGATCGATGCAAATCCCAGTGTTGTAACAATATATTAATTCAGATATTTAATTTGAAAATGGAAATTCACACATTGAATATGAAATTAACATAATATTTTCAATTAAATTTTGCGCCATCTCCACGTGAGAATGTAAAATATCAAAATAAATTGATACATGGAAACTAGCAACTGTTACATGAATAAGAAGAAAGGAAAAGTTTTCAATAATGTCAAACTAATTCGCACGAACCCAAAGCTGATATCACATATAAAATATCCTTGATATTCCTAAGTCCTTTGAGTGCTCAAGGATGAGGGAAAAAAACTATCGTCACAGAGAATTGTTGAAATGAAATTCAAGTTTGTTCGGATGATATCCTTTTTTCTTTTGATACACATACAACGCTAACACATTGGATATCCTCGACACATGCGGTTTCATGAATAAAATTTGAAGAATAGAAGGGACATAAGTAGATTTTTCCAGGACACAGGACACATCACATGAGGATATGATTGAGCTAAAAAGGACGAAAGCTCTCTATCAGTGGTTTTTGACAGATCCTTTTTTTATATCCAAGGGATATTTTAGTATTCATTAAATGCTGTGATTGATTCCTTTTTAACAGGAAGTTGTTTGGTTATTTGATACCAGGCTATATCATTTGTCCACGAGAATATCAGATAGAACCTATTTCCGTGAGAAAGGTTACACTTCAGATAAGCCGGAACGCTCCAGGAAGCAACCATCTTTGGCAAAAGTTCTGTTGTGCGTCAGCCGAAATTAGTAACATGTTAGACAAGGATAGCATACAATAGAATAAGAGATTTATTTATGAATCGAGATATTGAAACCCTAACCGAACAATTTGCATGGAACAACAACAAAAACTAATAAAACATGGAAAGGTTCATGTTTGCGGGGAATGAGGTAAGGCTGCAACAAAAAGTATCCTTTCAAGCTCAGGGTATTGATGTGTGATTCCCCTTTTTAAGTGAAAATGTAGCATTATTCATGTTAAACAACGACTCTATGTTACAATGTAAAAAAAAACTTCTACTGTAGAGAAACTTCTATAGAAACGGTTTCTGTTGAACTCTCGAGTTCGTTGAAATGTGGAATTGTTTGCCCCAGTTTAGTATTAAAGTGGAAATAATATCAACTTGCTGGGGTGATATTCAAATGAGAGTTTTTCCAATTGAAATATCACATTGAAATTGTTGAAATTATAGTTAAAATCTTTTCTGAATATCTACTGTGATTTATGTTAATAAGAATTGCTACAATATTCATTTGAAAACGGAGGAAAGTTTCAATGAATTTAATCATAATTGGTAATATGCAACCAAATAGCGTGCGATAGCAACCCCATCAGGTTTGCTTGTTGTCGTATGGTTGGGACAAAGCTCTGAAGGTGAGGCCTCACAAATTACAGCTATTGCAAAGAGTGCGAACAAGAAGGGGAGACAATTGAACATCTACTATGCTTCTTCCAATCACTGCACGAAAACGGTGAACCTTGGAGGTCCATTCTCGGCGGCAATGGAAGTAATATTGTAGCAGAAATTTTTGACATGTTTATGTAACTTACATTGTGCAACGATTGCTCTAAATGTGTTGACCCCAACTTATATATTATAAATAATTCGACAGTTTATTGCGATCTAAATGAACTCCTAATAATTTTTTAATCTACCTGTAAATCAACTTAGAGTAATTTAATGTATATTTCATTAAATTTATTAAAATTAATATAAATTAAATATATATGATATACTTACAAAAATTGATTTATTTATTTAATTCCATTTATGCATGAGAGAAAGCAGTTTCCAATCTGCTGGAATGGAGGTTTTGCGTGCATTTGGATTTACAGTGGAATGGAATGAATTCGACACACGACACACATACAGAGGTGGTTATGAAAATTGCAACTGTATTGGCTGTAGGTATCACAACGGAGAATATCTCCAAGCATTCTAATTTTTAGATTATGATGTTTAATCATAATGTTTGAAATCCTGATAGTACCAAATCGCACTACGTTCAATTCTAAATCCTCCAGCCTCCTTGATATCCCTACCTTTCTAGTCCAACATACAGCCATAATAGAACAAATATAGATGGATAATGACTGTAATCCCTTAAATGTTATAAATTCCTTATGAATGAAAGTACGTAATCCTTCAGCTATAGCTTTGGCTTATTTACGCCACAAATAAGAAGTTGCATTCAATCAAACGGCAATGAGGTATTCAGTTAGCTGCCTCCTTGAAAAGGACATCGAAATATTTCTAACACAGAATGCTGAGGAATATCTCGAAGGTTGATATGTTGAATTACAAGTCACAGAAGTAACATCATGAATCCATAAAGGATTCCTCCATGGTACGAGAAGGACTGATGTCACGTAAGTAAAATATATCCCTTGAAATGAGTTGTACATCAAAATATTTGAAGGATGCCATTCCATCTGGCACGGAAATTTGCATAATTCCAAAAAGAGCACTTTCAGTTTAGTAAAATAAGCTATAGACCCTATATCTATTTTGTGGAGAAATTCTGTTATCCATTTAACAGCAAGGATACACATCTATTCCGACTTTGACGTGGTTCAAGGACCTCTATGATCCCTCGTGCAGGAGCAAGTGTTTTTATCGAAATTCGCGCATACATTATCATTTATTATATAAAAGCATCCTGAGTTTAACTCATATAGCACAAGGTTATCCTGTATACCATCTTAGGCGACATAAACTCCAAAATGGCGAACGTAAATCTTAATGGGAAACCCATCAACAACACCAATTCGTTAAGGACTTAAAATTGAATGCCATTTTTTGGTGAAGTGGTTATTGGTGCTTGTAGATGCTTTAGCTTTCCTGAAAACATGTAACTCAAAATCGGGATTTCAAACGTGCGAATTTATGGAGTCTCTCAAATCTAACAAACACAACACAAAATGGCGTCACAGGAAGTTCTTCGTGATAAAAGCAGGAAATCATATTTATTATGAATTATGTTACAATGAAAATATTTATTTTGATTTAAAGGATAATGTGGCACAAATTCACAAAGTGCTCAATAAAAGTTCAATATTCAGATAAGTGCTATCGTAAGGAGTATTCTTCATTTTGATCCTTTTAAAGGAATATATCAGAAATGGCTTTCGTGTAGTGTTAAATGGATTTTCTTCCTGAGGTCCTTGAAATGTTTATTCAACTTAAGGATGTGCCCCATCACTCAACGTTAAATCGTATTTCATTGAGTCTTTTCCTCGTAAATCTACTACTTGCCAAGGACATATCCATCCTTAATCCTTTGGAAAATTGTATCTAATATAAAATTTCAGGTGTCATCATAAGCCAATAGCAGCCTTGATGTATATTTGTAAGACTCAATATTGTCCTTAAGGACTCACCTCAAATCGTCATATATGACACAACAAAATACAAAACATGCATTCGTCCTTGCGAGTCAAAACAAGGAGATACCGGACAGAAAAAACTGACTAAGCCATAAAAACACATTTTAGACACGAACGAAATCGTTTATTCCAGGATAAATTGCATCTGGGGATGAATAAAAGTCTAGAACGTGGAATATCCTTTGTCCAGGACGACTACTGATACCCGAACATATGGGTTTCAGGTGAAATCGATAACATTATCCTGTACCTGAGATTGAATTCTGCTTTTCATTTTTGGAATGTTATGTTTGGTCAAAAGCCAAAATGAAAAAAAAATTTGAAAATGATTTTGCCAAACCAATAAGGATATCTCTTATATAACATCGAAAAAACGAATTCAACAAAATGAAAACCTTCCTGCAATAGACGTGGATGAAACAAAGGACCTACTCGATGGATTCAACGAAACAGATTCATCAGGACGAAATTTTTTTTCGGTTTGTGTCATCGAACCCTTCTCTGTTGTCCTTTGTACGTTCTGTTTGTGTCGAGTGAGTTTGATGATCCTTCATGTTATTGTCTCGAATGACAGAATGATAGCGTTATTGTCATGTCCAGCTCTACAGGATTCTTTTATTCACCGCGTGCAAGAGGAAGATTTCAAAACATTCCTCGATGCATTTCAGGGAAAGTGTGGCTTAGGTTTTTCTGGCGTAACTCTTTCAGAAAACCTTCAATTTCAAAAATTTCTACAGCTAACGAAAGGAAAAGTCTGCTATTTCCTTTGTTAATGTGCTATTTTTGAGAAATTATTGGGAAAATACGTGGAAAGAAAAGAAAATGTGCTCGTGAAAGCTCAGTGGTCAGACCATCTGCCCGGAAATCGGAATGTCGCGGGTTCGATTCCATGTTCCACAAAAGTCTGGCTTACATGTATATGCATTAAAGTGGACCCAGATTTCAGAAACTTATCCGGTTTAAGTTCGTAGTTTGTACGTTACCGTAGAAAATGGAACCGACTAACCGGCCTGGCCTAACAAGCAGATTTTCTCAAGCTAGTTTTATTCAAGAGATAAGCTGGTTTTAAGCGGCTTCAGGAACCAATTTGTTTGAGTTGTTTTGACAGATAAACCCATTTTGGTATGTCAGGTGCGGTTGGCTAAACTGACTAATCTTTAGCCGGTCTTACTAATCTAACTTAACTTTAACTCCACGTCTGCCAAGGCTATAAGAGACAAATATACATAGCTGTTCTACAGAAATTTTGTTCCCTGAAGTCCAAAGAGATTTAACATAAAAGGGCACAGTACCTACTATTCCAAGAATTGTTCCATTAAAAAGGATTTTTGCGCCACAGTATTCTCATTAATTTATGACATATTTTCCAAGATTGCAGCAATTGCAACAATTTCCTGCCTAATTGTGCAAGGTTTAACCCATTAAATCGGCATATTTCTCGGTTGAGACAAAACTAAACTTGATTTGATTAAAATTTTCATTAAGGTCACATAATTTACAACATTCTATTATATAATATCAGCGAATAGTTGTTATTAAAAGCTATTACAATTTAATGAAATGGTTTGCCAGCTTTATCAAAGTTGAATAAAACTCTTAATTACTTTGTCGTTGAGTTCTGTGCAGTCCAATTAACAAGAAAATTATTTGTTGAATTTAGTTTTTGCTTCTTTAGGGATAAAGTTCAAGTCGAAAGACTTTCTCTATCCTGTTTCATAGTTTACATCTTTGTGACTACTTTAGATAAGGAAAATTATTAATATATTGTTTAAATTAAAATACACTTTAAAATTTTTACTTAAACCTGGAATTGGATTTGGTGCAAAGCAAGGGACCAAGAAATGCAGACAAAATGTAATTGAAAATTTCAAGGAACTTGTCCTGTTTTCCATGCTGCCACGTTGGAACTTGCTTTTCAACTTTTTCATTTCAAATAAAATTGTCCAGCATCAAAAATCTCAATGTCATCAGGACGTGTCTATATTCCCGAGCATAAAATTGTCCAGATTAAAAGACATTTGTCATCTTTTGGATTTTTTAAGACAACATTTTCGTTCTTGTGTTTATCATTTCGTTCCTTTCAAATTGATTTCATGTCATTCCAACGTGCTACCTACATTCACATTTCTTCCAAGTATCTTAATCATCATTCCTCGAAGTGGTTACAGAAATTAATTTTGTCCGATTTCGACTTACTATGACTTGAGCATCAATTGCATTTTGAGAGACACGATTGTCAAACTTGTGTCGAAAGTGAAGGTAGCCTGCCTCAAAGTCCTATTCACACTTCTACTGATAACCGAAATTCAATTTGTGACTTGACAACATTGATACAAATATGCTTAACACCTCACACACCAATCTGGTAATCTGTCTCCAGGAAAGAACAGACCACACAAACCAGCCTAAAACTGCCCCAAACCCTTCAAGTTCTAATGGGGTAATGAGGCTATTGAGAACAATCAAGAAAGTTGCTTAATTGGCTATTGTGTTTGTGAGATAAAATCAGTTGTATGTGGTTGGAGCTATTAGTAGCAGATTTTCCAGAGAATATCAACATGGTATTAACTTATATCTACTTGAATATCTGCTTGATATCTCCTTAATATCTTGTTCAATTTCAGTTCAAATTAAGTGGATGTTTCAAGGGATATACCCTGGCGTTCTGTTAATCTCTTCTCAGAAGGGTTATTGTGATCAAATTAAGGAAATATCCTCCGTCTTACTTCTATACCATTCAATTACATAGTAGGAAATATACATTTTTGATGAATCATTTAAGGACATCTTCAAGGAACTCGATTACAAGCAATATAAAAATGAAAAATCGTTCGCTCTGTGTAGAAAATAAACTTAAAAATGTCGTTTTTCTTCAGAATCCTTGAAATATCTCGTCAACTGCTCAATCAAAGCTCAAGTATCACTTTCAAGATTTTTATATTATTGCCTCCCCGTAGAATGATATCGACTCGTCTACTTCAATTATTATCTCTGATAATTGTTGTCAACATCTTGATGTTGCGTCTTAACTTGATGGCGCTTTAAGAAGACTTAGCTCAAATTAGGAAACTCATTAGGCAGATAAAATGACACGTGAAAACGCTTTGAGCTATTAGTTCGAAACTGGCTCACTTCCCATGGCGAACTTGTTGTTATTGGTCCCATTTTGTGAATCTAAAATTTTGACATATCTCCATGTTTCAAGCACCTTCCAGTCGACTACTATGGCCTTAAACTCGATAACGGTTTGTGTCGATTATCTCGAGAACAAAACATGATATCGATGTGGTACTAGTTTCATTTGACGCACAATTGCATATCTTAAACCTGATTCCGGCTGTCAACAAAATCGGCCGAGCCATTTTTGTAGAGAATGGAAAAACTTAAAAAAGGAAATGTACTAAATTTCAAAACATTCAAAATGCGCTATTGTCGTTGTGGTGAAAGAACCACACTCTCCTGTCAAGAGTATTAAAGTATTAAATCTAGTAGGTTTATTTTGAATTAAATTAAAAACTACATAGTAGCCTACAAAAATAACCGTTCAAAAAATTAATATTTTTGAGTTATTAATTAACCAGGTTGAACTGTGTTATAAAAAATATATTGGAATTCGTGTTTGATTAAAATTATTTAATGTTAGTTTGTCAATAAGAACTTATTGATTTATATTAATATTTAAAAAAGAATAATTGATCTAATGAGCTCTTCCATCTGTAAATTTGCAATACTAAATGTAAATAATATAATAAAAAGGATATAGAATTCATTGTGATTTATTTTTCATCTGTGAGGTTTGTAGTGGCCTCATTAAAAATTATTTTTGTTTCTTAATCGCTACAGTCGTTATAATTGTTAAATTTATTTATTCATTCATTCATTTTCCAGGGAAGTTAGTCATGTGGACGGGTTCTTCATGCGGATCACACTCATACCACTCATTTTATTTTAGTTTGCGTTACACTGGTACCATTAGTAGTTATATCCGATGTGTTGAATGCAATTATTCGTTACTTTGAGATTTCGGTGAGAGCGTCTTAAAGTTGTTCGCGTTTCAAAAACTTTTTTATTTGCATCACCTTCATATCAAAGTTATAAATGATGATATTATGATTTTACGTTCTTAATTATCCCGTTAAAAAGTTTATAAAACTTAATTTAAACTCTGGCACCCACAAAACGTCACAACATCAAAGTGCGCGTTATGATACACAAAATGTGTTGACATAAATAAATTCCACCGTAAAGATATTTTCCCCATACATTATATCCGAACGTAATTAACTCATATTAAGAAAGTGATATCAAAGTGTTACAAATCATAACGCCTTCATTTTAATTATTCAAAGTGTCACACATGAAAATTAACACAAACATATTTCTCCCGCCTAAACCTCATTAAGTTCATGAAAATTTTGTGGAAGCTTAATTTTTAAATGAATGTTATATGGAGTTATATAATATAACATGTTTTACATGTTATCAAACAAATGTGGTTGTAATTTTTCAATGGAAAACATTTTAATCGCCTGGATTTTATGTTTTGTTTGGATTGGCGGGGATTTATTCGAAGTAAACATGAATGTCGTTCAATTTTAAAGGCATATCACTTGAAATTAATAATGTGTCACTCATATAAGTGATATAAGGTACTTTAAAATAAAGTCATGGAAACGATTTCATCCAACAAATTTATTCAAAACAGCGAAAAATTCACTTAAACTACGAAATTGCACTCTGTAAAATTTTGACCGATTTCCAAAAGTACTTAATAATAGTAGGACTGTGATTGAGCATCAGTATCTTGTGGATGCCATCTAGAATGTTGTGTAAGGGTACACGTACGGGTATCCTGCAAGAAACTTTAGTTATAGCGCCTTCAATTTCGAGTGAGAGTTATGAACCCACCATATGCTCCATATGTCAACGAATAAGGTGAAACCACATATGGCGTGGAGTAAGCGGCATATCCGAAAGGATACGTTCCGACAGCAAGGTACTGTGGATTCGGTGATGGAGCTGGAGCAGCAGCAGAAAGTCCAAGGAGAGCTAGTAACACAATAACCTTGAAAGATAACACTTTAAATAGCCAATAACCACAAAAGTCGAGTTTATCACTCACGAATAACTTGAACATCTTGAAGACACTTTGAGACATCGACTGAACACAATTTTCTGACAAACAAAAAATGCCAACAAGTGTTCTTATATAGACGTCTAGCCCATCAACCATTTAGAACGTGAGACAATTTCATTATTCATCGGATAACCATTCTGTTGCTTATAAGGTTAGCTTGTAACGACGTTTAGTGTTGTCCATCTTTAAGTTATATAACCATCACTTCGAGGCCGACACTGTTTTGCATATTGATTGATCAATTTGTCAACTATTAGTTACAGAAGGCGATTCCGTATGGGCAATGTCAAGGCGACGCCATAGGGCCTTCATTCTCACCGAAAATATTCGGACAAAATTCGCTTTCATTCGTGACGCAAAACACTTAGTGTCTTGTAGTAGACTTCTTTCAATTGCGTCACCAATGCTAAATATCTGAAAAAGTTTAATGAAACTTTGTAACGATTTTTGTGGTCTTCATTCATTCCGAAAATATTCGGACAAAATTCGTTTTTATTCGTGACGCACGTGACACACGACGCTTGGATTGTTCCAATGGATTCCGATTCAAGCCGTGATCAATGCTAGACATATAAAGGCTAATTGATATTCATGTCAACGTTAATATGGCTACATCAATTTCTATTTCTTGTTTGGGTTTCCGAACCGGCGAGACTCAACTCAAGAAAACAGAGAATTCCAGAACATTGCGTCCTGAATTTACTGACACCAGTCATATTGAGACGCAGAGTTTTCCATGGAATTCGCTCAGTTCTCAGAAGTTAGTGGAATATCAGAAGAGATATGTGTTATGGGGTTTGCTAGAATGTGTTATTGTGGAGATTTTGATAAATCTCGTGAAGTTGTAACACTTCCAAGAACGATTTTGTTTTAACTCGTATTCGATTCGTTGATGGAATAATTTAATTATGGAACATCTGAATAACATTTTATAAATTATATAAAATTCATCATGTTAAACTCAATATTACACGCTTGTCATAAACGAAATTACCCAACTGTTTGTAATAGAAAATTTTCCATCACATAAAACAAAGACACATCCTTTGAATCTATTGAAAATATTTTGAAAACAATTTTCCAATTTTCTTTACTTTCAATACAAGTTAACTTTTGTGAAACTTTTGGAAATAATTAATTTCACTTTCCGAATTTCCGGAGCGATGAAAGTTTTCTAAATTCAATCAAAAAATTGTAACTTTAAAAGTTCCTTTCTCGTTTCGAAATTGTGTAAAACTCATTCAGCTGTTTATGAATTTCACACAAAAGACCATGTACCCATTCATACATGTGCATGTATTGGAGTTATAGGAAGTTCGGGGAAACAAAAGGAAACTTCCGATTTCCGGTCTTTGACTTTCGGCTTTCGAAACAGGGTTTCCCTGAGCAGAACTTTTGCCTTTTGATTACCTTAGAGGTGTGCGAGTGGTTAAGGATAACCCTTTGTAGAGGTACTTAATCCCTTAGTAGGTAAATAGTTCTTTTGATGATATCTCTTAGATTTCAAAAATGACGTTTACTGAATCAAGATGACCTCGAGACATTTTCTTAGTGATGTCACCAGTGTGTAAAGTAGAATTTTGTGATTGTCTCAATGAATGACACTAAAATTGTCCACATTCATCCAGAGGAATGTGAAAAATTCCAAGAGTTATGTATCCTCCACAGAAATGTATTCAGTTACAACAACAATGTTTGTTAAACATGGCGGAAATCTTGATATTATACATTTGGATTTTTGTTATTCAAATTCTTGTCGCGTGTTTTATTAAGGGCGATACGTTGCCTCAAGTTCAAGGGAGTCCCTGTGCTGGAGGAATTTATCACGTGAATCTCCATAAATTTGGTTGCTCTGCTCCTGTTTCAGAAAAAGCTTTATGTAGAATGATATATCTAGTGTGAAAATTTTGCATAAAAACGACACGAGATTTCGAAAAGTAAAACGGATGCCCGAAAAATGGAAAAGCTCTTACAGCTCTTACAGCTTTTCCATACGATCATTTCCAATTCAAATTACGGCATTAAATGGGTAAAAGCCAAATTCCGGAAAAATAAATTTACAAAATCCGCTCCTTGAAAATATTCTGCTAAAGCTCAACTAGAGCTTTGAATACAAAGTCTTCGGTGGAAATTAGTGTGATAAAAAGAGACTTCCAAATGTGGTGTGACTTAGTTGATTTGATGAGTCAAATCGATTTCCGTGAAGTGCATCATTGCACTTCCACACAGAGAATGCAATTTGAAAACTTGCATGTTTCCATTGGACTTAACTTCAGCTTTCTTGAGATATAAAGGGGGTAAACAAATCGGAAAAGGTCAGAAGGTCGGAATTAAATCGAGTCCAGTTTGACGACTTTGGAATTAATTGAAATTTAATTGTGGGACGTGAAGCGTGATTGGAAATAATTACTTCCGGATGGATGCAGGAGGGTTCTCCTTGTTAAATATCAACAATGTTTCACTTACAATGATGACATCAGAGTGAATTCAAACATTTGACCAGAGTATTATACTTTGCATGGAGTGGGTACTCGACCTGGAAACGAAAACTTCTTCCAGGAAGTACGAAATGGAAATTTTAAATTAACTCCAAAGGATTGTGTGTATTAACTCTATTTAAAAAAAATTGTCTGCAAACTTATAGGTGCGTTCAAATATTGCGGTTTAAGAATGAACGAAACACCAACGTCGAAGGTAGAGTGAAAACTTGATTTCAGAAGTAGATACTCTAAGGAAAGTGGATACTTGAAACATTTTTAAAAATTCAACGTCATCCAAATTCATAAATAGAAGGCCAACTCACCTTGGGAACAAAAAATAACTTATAGAAAAAAAGTTAATGCTATTAATATAGATTATTGAAAGAACATTGAGGTACTACATATTTTCAAATTCAGGATCGCGTTTAAGGAATAAAAGGCAAAAAAGACAGGAACGCTCTTGTTAGCACATTATAGAGAATATTTTGGAAAAAAAACCAGAAAGGCGTAGTCAAGTTCCGCGCTGTAAAGTGTCCGTGAACACGTCGGAATAAAATTATAATAAGAGGGTCTTACTAATATGCACTTGAACCAAACTCTTTAATAGAATGGTTATACAGAGGAGTATGGTTACAGAATAGATAAGTCACAAGGTTTTTACTCTGCGCTGTCTTTTCATTTCTTCTTCGATGCTGCCGCTGCTCTGAAATGTGGTTGGCACTGGACTTCGTAGTTTTTTTTGAATTCCTTTTGATGCGAACCTTTCTCCTATTTGCGTTTTATACAACTCCGCGCATATTAACGACTCATATGAGACTATATCTTTCAAGTTTTTAGTTTTCAATTTAATACCAATTTATGCAAAAGTTCTAGTAGTTCTTCTCAAGCTCTTTACAATGACACCTAAATTTTACACAACGCTCATTCACAACAATCACGCGTAGGCGCTTATACTACCTCGATAATTGTCGCGGACAAAATACACGCTGCACGATAAATAAGTACAGATATGATCTACCCATTGTGACCTCAACCGTTGTTATCGCATTATTAGTCTCGTAGTTATCAGCGATTGAAATCTGATGGTATTTTGTAGCGCAAGATTGTTTGACGGGCTATAACTGTACTTAAAGAGTGAAAGGACGTCTTCATGTCAAATATATTCAAATATATTCAATCAAAGATAATTTGTAATAATAACACTGGAAACTTTTGAATAGTTAGATTGGCGCGCGTTTCTCGAATTTGTAAACATGAGAAATGTAAGTTAAAGACTTTTAAAGAAGTTTAAATTAAAAATAACATAAATAGTTTCATACATTGCATTTTCAGTTTAATTTTAACTTTCCATTGACTTTCTTTTCTGGGTCAAACAATCTCAATTTCACAGCGACCTTTAAATTGAAAGGTCTAAATTTTGGAACTTCATTCATGTCCTATTTGAGGATGGAATTTCGGTTCAGGATGGCTTGTGCATTCCTTTGTTGAGGCATTATTCTATTTTAAAACGTTCAAGCATTGTCAAAAATAATTCTTCCAACCAAAGTCGGATAATCCTAAGAGCTCAGTTCTCGTACTAAATATCCTAACGTCAGATATCGTAATTACTCCTAAATCATATCATCTCTCGTTCATATCCTGTAGCAGTTTCGATGAATTCTAAAGACAAAGTTAATTTAATAAACTGTTTAAAAAAGCATCTAACATATTGAAATCTACTGAGACATTCTTCTAATGATTCTCTAACAAACGTAGTAAGCTCGTCAAATTCCCGTCTGCTCCCATTCCCATTCATGTGCTCCATCAATTTGAATATCACATTCCGTTATTATGCTTTCAGTCTTCCTTTGATGTCTGGAATGTGTAAGTAAGGACGTCTTCAAAATTTACTATCAAAATCTCTGCTGTTCACGAAGCGTACCTAAGCTCCGAAATGTTGATGAGAAAGAGCATCAAATGTGTGTCCATACATGAGCGATTAGATATCTCAAGTAATATGAAGTTGTGTTATATAAACCGATGCAGTTGTTTCTGTTCCATTCGGACTAGCTCTGGTGCAGTTCCCTCCACATGACACTTACCATTCCTGAAGTTTTGTGATTTTCCCATTAAATCCTGTGGAAAACAGTTTCCGGATGTGGAATAACGTTAAATTAGACGAGCAGGTGATTCGCCTTTTATCCTTGACGTTTCGTCAGGAATTTGCATTTTCCAATGGTGCTATTTTGACAGCGCTTGGAGTACGCTGTGGAACTAAACAAACGCTTGGAAGTAAAGTTTGAAAACTTGCAGATTGATGAACTGGAAAAACATTTTCCGGAATCATAAGCAACCCTCAACACATTGGTAAAGAAACACTCCATCCTGAGACATCCTGAAAGTATGAAGCACAACTTAAAGTATTTCGCACTTATTCTTTTTCCAGGAATTTTTTAAAAATAAACGAAAACAAAAAATTTGTTGCAAAACTCATGAATCATTTTAAACCACGTTTAAATTTATGATAGCCCTTACATATCCATTCCCGGTGTCATATCCTTTTATTTTCCAACAAGCCAATTTTTTCCAGACTCAACATTTTCCTACCCTCAACATTGTTTTACCCTTCCCATTTTCGGTGATTCTCAACTTTCTGCGTTTCGTTGTTTTTCACTGGATTCAAATTTATGAATTGTGAAATTTCTCGCATTTCTATAGAACAACATGGAGAAGAAAATATTTTGTTAAAGCTAAGTTAACGAAAAAACAAAGCTTTAGTAGCTTTACCGAGATCTGGTTCTTTTCAAATTTAATTCTTTTATTTGTTACATGATTGTCGTAAAGACACAAAGTTATATGTAGACAAAAATAGGACAACTACTTTAAGTTCTGGGAACTCACATGTGTTCCACGTTTTTTCCAATTTTGTCTGAGGGCGCCGCGAAGCCGCATGCCAAAGGAGTTCCAGGTTTTTAACAAACATTGGTTGTAAGCGTCAGCAAAGTCCCTTAAGAATGTGGCATAAGTTCTCAATACCATATTGCATCGGAATTATACTAATTATTTCAAAATGTGATCAGTGCAAACTAGGCGTTGGCCAATGAGTCCATTTCAGGTTAGTATGATTTTTTAAATGAAACCCTCAGTTACTGTGAGTCGTGACTGCATACAGGTCTTCCATGACGCACATCGAGTATCCTTCGTTAGTCTAAAGGACTTGTTGAGACTTCCATGGAATTAAAAAGAAATTCAGAAGTTCCCAACACGAACATAGGCACACCATCTGCAATATTTCCTGGACTCGTTACAAGTGCAGCATTCTGTCCTTTTCAAACAATAAAAGAATCCAACTAAAATGTTTTTTTTCACAAACTTCCGGAACGACTCAAAATATCCTTGAGTGTCTACAAAATGCCATGAGACTCGTTTGCAGCTCTTTAGACGTCTTGTTCAAAAAGTTGACTTTCAATATGAATTTCTATTAGAAAAATCCTTTTTTTATTGTTGATTTTCATTTTGTGTCTAAGGACTTGGTGATGTTCTTTCGGAAACTGTTTTGTACGATTTTCAAAAGGAAGTCAATGCACATTTCCTGCATAAGACTTCCTGTACAAGTTTGACGTCAACAATAGTTTCTAAATTGCGACCAAAGTTTTATTTTCAGAGCTTTTTCAATGAGACTTTCAATGATCGTTTAAAAACTTTCTCGGACAAAGTTTCACGAGACAATCCCATGAAATCGGCCAGAGTTATGTGATCAAAGTACTTCACAAGTACTCCAATTCAAGTCGGAACAAGTGTCTTCAAAATCATTGTATTGCCCAATGAACTAATAACTACAGGAAAGGGGAACCAGATGGTGGCGTTTTCACGGACTCATAACGAATGCTGCGTTTCCGTTACTATGGAAAAATCTACGAAATCCTTCAACTGATTTCTGCTCCGTCTTCATGTCCTCACGTAAGGTTTATCGTTCAATGATTTTCAATTTGGCAAAGCAATTTAAAAAAAAGTCACGCGTTACAAGTTGCCAAGGATTCCGGAACGTTATGAAGTTAATCAGGATCGTATAACATTCAACAATAACTCATGAAAATTCTGAAATAGATAAACCACAGGAACGATGTTATTTTAAGGATGTTTTAGGGTGAATCCCAGCGGAAGTCATTTGTCGACAATTCATTCAATGGGGAAGTTCCGCGATATAAAAGGTGACACGAAGCAACGTCATGGAATTGTGGAGGCACCAAATCCTGGAAATTTGAGAATCTCAAACGTGCACGATTGCCCAAATAAGTTCACTCTGTACCGCGGACAAACTTAACCGAGAATTCATTGAAGTTTCCTCGAATTTTAATTTGAGGGAACAGATTTTCGAAAGTGACTCTTTCATGTGGCCATCGATTAAGAGCGACAGTTTTACATGACTCATCCAAATCGAATCCTTTTTAAAACTTTATTTAGGGAGAACATATTTTGGAACAAATTCAAGCAAATGTTCAAGGATAGTTGAATGTATTCACCGGAATCCTTTACAACAGCATGAGCTATAATATGAGATTTTAGATATTTGCTAGAAGCTATTGTGTGGTTAATCACACAAAATTCACGTGGTTCAATCATTTTACGTGTCACTGGTTATGGCATGATTCCATCAATGATTGTACCCTGATAGAATTTCGCACAAAATGTTACGCCTAGTTTCGTTCTAGGGATTTTCATTTATTGCAGAATTTCAAATAAAACAAGGATGGAATTTTCAAAACCATCAATCAGGGTAATTCAATTTTTGGTTCATTGGAAAACCCACAATCCTAAAACATGAAATTCGGAAATGAATACATGAATGAGGATATTGAATACGCGAACTGGGGAAAATTTTCTTAGGAACAAATACCAGTAATTCATGCTTTGCTAATAATATAAGCCTATACTGAATTTGTTGCACCTGCAGTATCGATTGTATCTACAATGGAACAACTTAATGTTCTTATAAAACTATTATATTTCAAATTGTACTTAATGTAAAATGTCAAATTTGAAATATGGAAGCTACCCAATTGGCCCACAAATGATTGTCCTAGGGAGTACGTTTAAATCGGACCCCTCAAATATAAGTAATTGCCCCTAAATTTAATAAATAAGTAGATAATTACATAACGTTAAAAGGGAGGAAATTATTCCAAGCACAATATTAGAAAATGTCTGAAAGGGATCATCCTTTGAGAGTCGAGGGGCGAACCGTCTACGTCTGTTCACAACTGGCTATGATGGTTATCCTTGTTACTAGCCAGGGAAACTTCCCTTAAAGTGCTTTTTAAAGTAAGCAATTTTGATGTAGTTATGAGAAATTGTTCACATTTTCCCCGAAGCTGAAAGAACTTTAATGGCATTCTTGAGACGCATCAAGTGCAAGAAGAGATTAAGGACATTTGCTTGTAGATCCCAGAATCGATTTGCAATAAAGTTGGAATGTGCCATAACAGTTAAGAATGCAGTCGTTTCCTTATATCGTATTATATACCGTCATCCCTTGGATATCCTTTGAAGAACACCATTTCCAAACGCATCCTTCAGGGGTAATTTATCATCTTCACTGAACATTCATAGTTTCATTGTAAGAGACGAAGTGGCCAATCAATCACGTTTATTTGTAGCGTTTTATTGATATTATCCTTGTTGTATTAACCTAGCATTGCTATTATTACATTCGTTATTGACGATTGTCCTGAAAACGTTAAGACGTTATCCCTTTTTATGTTGTTGAAATAAAAAGGATTCAATTATGAGTAGCAGGATTTATTTTTTAAGGACGTTTTAATCCACTAGAATCACTCTTTGCGGTTATCCCTGCATCTGTCGTCCATTTCTGTTTTGTATTCTGGAAAAATGTCCCTCAGATTTGCGGGTTTGCCGCAATCATTTAAGTTTTGCCTTGATTTCCGGCAAGTTTGTCAGGTATTCACACTTCTCCGAGCTGTATCACATATGTGAATCACGTGTTATTTGGATGGATAAAATCAGTTTAATCGAAACATCCTTGTGATGGTCATAAATCCTTGTGATTCATGACTTGTAAATGATCGTCAAGGTACATTAACCGAATTGAATGTTTCCTATTTGTGAAAATTTCTGTAATGAGAGGCCATTAATCTTTTATTTCCTTTCAATATTTCTTATCTTTCATTTGTTGTATTGTATATCACTTTCACTTTGAGGGAAAAACTTTTTCCTCTAACATGAAACCCAAGTTTGAACGTGTTCTGTTATTAAATTTTCAGGAAAAACCATCGCATATGCTGGTGTTGCTAATCCAGATTTATAGGATTATCCTCTCTCATCCTTTGATTCATTCACACTAGGAAGACGTTTCAATGAGGTCCTTGTGAGCTTAGAAACAAGTGGTTTATATTCCATGAATCTATTTCTGCACGATAAGCTGTGGAATTTTCACACTTTGTCTAATGATCAGATATGCATCCTGCAATTCCTTAAATCACAAAAATGGAAATTTTGACAAAATTGAAAAATCTGGTTGAAAGCATTAAGTGCTGTATCTTCTTAATTTCAACATGAAATCCCCTATTAATTACTCGGTTAAATCAGAATTAATTATTATAGCACGTGTAACTACTTATTACGGTCATTACGCGCCACGACGACATTTAATTATGATAAAAAAGGGCGTAAAATCCAATTCGGACACACTCATTTCGGAATTTTTATTTTTTCTAATTTTTATAGTGTAATAAAGTTAAAGAGGAGCAGCTTGTTTTTGGCGGAAATGAATTTCAAGAAAATTGCGGAAAATTAAATACGAAAAAAGGAAAAAATTGAAATCGAATCAACATAGATGGCGTCATAAAATGACGATGAACGACTAGAATAAGTGCTCCATTAAACCGCTGGCGTTACGTTAATTGCCACCGTTTTGCGTATTACATTCGTGGAACATATTGTGGCGATGTCCTTAAATGATATCCTTGAGGATTCACTACAACCATTTTGGAAGACGCCATATTTCATTCACCTGTTGCTCAATGTGGCAATTGGGGGGATTCGGAAAACAAAAAAAGAATGTGTTCAAGGATCGGTGAAATTTATCGCCTGTAATAACACTTCGCAGGTATTTCACAGGATAATATTAAGATGTTTGGATGTTTCCTTGTCACAGCCTTCACGACAACCCGAATTATTGAATACATGAATTTCGTTGATGCTGTGACGGTTTCAAAATTTGACCTAAAATTTTTGCAATTGGATATGACATCATTTGGATGGCACCCGGTAACCGACATTTTGGAACAGCTGCATTTTGGAGCTGAAAATATTTTCAATTAATTTGGAATTGTCTCGAATTTCATCAAGTTTACAGCCGAAATTCACTTGATCCAAGGCGATGAATGCAAAAAAAAACCGCCAATTCGAGGTGAACGGACTCGTAAAAATGACGACCTTTCGCTAAATGCTTCTTGTGACACACAATTTGGGATTGCTCCAATTCGATCACAAGACTGACTTGACCTTTCTTAATGGGATTTGACCAAATTCGAGTATATTTTCCTTTTAGAGCTGTTAAGAATCGGACAAAACCTCTAAAAACTCTGAAATTGTGATTTACGTCCTGTGATTCAAAAGGTCCCTCCAAGCAGATTTCTTTCGTTTATAAGTGGTTTATGAAATGAAAACCCACTCGAGGCACTTATTTCAAAGACAGAAAATATATTTTAAACTATTTTCGACAAAATTTTCAAAAAATTTGTTTATTTTTAACGAGATTTATTGATTCAAAGCTTAAAATTTAATTAAAGTTCAAAAATTTTACACTCAAGACCTAAGCAACACCAGCGCCGTAAGTGTCACAACTGAACCTCAAAGTTTTGTTCGAGAAAATTTCTCGCAGACACGAACCGTTTTGCGTTCGAGTGAAAATTTGTCTAGTTAACTCGAACATGGACGTACGTCGGAAAACTTGAAATTTATATTATTAATTGATTTTCTGTTAATTTTCTTACACAATTCTTTAAATAATGATTCAAAAATACAAAACGAATTTACTTTAACCTATGAGATGTCTGAAATTTATTAAAATATCTGCTAAACACACCTGTGCAAAACGAAAAGTAACATTTGTAGTGTTTAAATTTGTTTGGAGTGTTTGAAATATGGAGAATTTCCTCGATTTCCTCTTCATTTTAAACAATAACTAAATCACTACAATCGAAAAAAGTGGAAAATTTTAAAAAGTATCAATTTTGTTAAGTTTATCATGAGCAAAAGGATCAAAGTTTCAGCAAAGAAGAGCAGAAGAATTTTCAACAAAGACATGGTGTAACATTTGTAATGTTTCATGGTAAATTGAATATTCGAAACGCAAATTTTAACTTATTTTTATGGATTTTCACGTAAATAAACTTAACAATATATTATTATTGTATTTTAGTATACTAAATGTTTTCTTACAGCCCAATATTTAATAAAAACACAAATTAAACTTACAGCTCTTGTGTGTTCACAAGGAATTTCGCATACAATGTTAATTATTTATATAATTTTTTTAGATCTCTCAAATATGTTATCATAGTTGAATCCAGGAGATGCCTTTAATTACAAAAGTAACAAAACTAAATGAAATCAACATCTTTAAACTCGTTAAATTTATTAAAACAAAATGAACAACATGTCCGACGTGGTTCGAGTGTTCAAGAACATTTGTAGTGTTCAAGTACACTGGGCGTTTTTGAAGAAAACAAATTTCAATTAATTGTTAGCTGATTAATAGCTGATTTCTTAATAATTCAATTAAAAATCTTCAATAAATATAAAAGTGTTTAGTTTTTATGTCCTTTAATTTATGGAAATAGAAGAAAACAATTCAGTTAAAGCGAACGAAGACATTTGTAGTGTTCTAGTTCGTTCTGTCGTGGAATTAATCAATTTTCAATTGAAGTTTTGTGGATTTCAATGAAAAATAAATTTTTAAATGTAAAACTAAGAATTTGGTGAATCTATCAGCCTTTAAAAATGGTTAAAAATTTCAAAGAATTTTGAATGAAAAACGATTGAAAAACGAGTCGAACAGAACAAGTTCGAGTTCGTTGCCATGTTTGCGTTGGATTCACTTCGAAGATGCTCCACGAAAGCTCAGAATCTCGCGTGACCCCATCGTACCATTGTGCTTTTCCTTCCCCACTGGAGGCATTGGATCCCCAGCTATTTCCCGTCAGACAAAACAAACGACAGCTTTTGTGCAGACCAAGAAACCATCGAATCTCGATTCAGTTGCTTCTGGACGCGAGATGTTCGAGTATCGCGTGTTCCGTCATTCCCAGTGAATTCTGCTCCATTCAATTGAAATAGTAACTCGCCGCCATTAATTGAATTGAATCAACTGTTAACTTCTGAGTTCGAAAATCTCCCCCTTTGGACAATCAACGCGTCCCGAACCGATTCAGGCCCCCCCAAAAACGAAGGACAACCGACTTCAATCGAAGGAAACTCGATGGCTTTGTGGACAACATTTGCTCCCTGGTGCGGTCAGTCGACCGTTTACTTTCAAGCGTAAATGTTTCGCCGTGAACGGAAGTGAATCGAATACGGCCATTTTTACGGAAGTTAAGGGAGTGAATTAGAATTAGAGAAAGTGATTATATCGGAAATGGGTTTTGCGATTACAGGAAGTTCTGTCCTTTACGGCATTGATTGAGGGATGTTCTCGTGGTGGAGTATTTGAAATTTGAATTTCGTTTTTGTTCCTTCATATTTGGATTGAATTGACACGAATAATTTGGGGCGAGACAGGGTGTAAAGTTGAAGGGATAAATTTCGTGTTGTGTATTACGTGCCCGTGGAGTGATTTATTGCAGCGAAGAAGCGATGAAATTGAATTTTTTCTTGAGTTTTGAATTTTCTTTGATTTGAAAGTGAAATTTTACATAAGACGACATGATGAGGATCATCGCTAATATTCTGTGGATTTACGTCATCCTGAGTAGATCTACGACAAATGCCGGTGAGTGACAATGGACGAAACTTTCTTGTATTTTTTACTTTATTAGCACTTTGCGAAATTACTTCAACTTCAACAGAGGGGATGAATTTTGAAATTAGGCTAATTGGGGTTTTTTTTCGTGGGTCGATTTGAATCTTTGTGCCATAAAGTTTCCGGGGTTCTGGCAGTTTGAGAGCTTCAGCACGCTTGGGAAAAACGAATGGAAAATTTAGTGCACTTTGAAGAAATGCTGGACGTTTTTATGGTGTCGCACACGAGAGAATTTCTCGGGTATAGATTTATTGATGTTTTAAAGTTTTTGGAGGCATCCAGACTTGTTGCACTCTTGAGGAAACTCTTCGAAGTCTCCAAATCTCAGTATATAAATACTCCTGAGCCGAATATGTTAGGATTCTCGAATGGTTTCAAGAGGATCAACGGATATCCCCTTTAAAATCCACTGTGGGGAAGATGAAAATCGATTTGTTGACATTTTTCCTGGAATTTACCCTCGTTTACCTCGAACCAAAGGGAGAATGTTTGAACAGTGAGTTGTGGACACACTGCGGTTATCATTCCGACGTTCATTAGGATAACCATGCTTCGTATATCAACATCTACTTATCAATATCTTCTAATTAGCAATTTGTTTAGCCACAATCGATTTATGGTCACAAATGTTTGGTTTATAACTTTGAAGTACGTTCTTGATGAGTTTCCATTATGAAGAGTCCTTATTGTTGATTTGATTTCGTTCTAAAGTTGAACAAAATTTTGTTTTCAATTTTGAAAAACTTAAATTTCCGGGATCAACCAGAAACCACACAAAGTACCCAACATGGATTCATGAGAAACTAGATTTAATCATGGAGGGAATCGATGAAAGCTTCTACTTAAATCGAATTTAATCAGATATTGCAAAGTTTCTGGAATCCAACCCACAATTTTCCATTTCAGACTAATGTTTTGGTGTAAATTGAAAAGATAATGTTTGCTCTAAGCTTTATCAAGGTATCGCGTAAATCCCTAAAAAGGTTGAAGAAGAAGGTTCTCCCAAACCTTTAGATGTGAATAAAACACACTTTGGAATAGAACGAACTGAAACTTATAAATTTTTTATTAATTGATCCTCTTGTGATTTGAGTGGAACCACTTAAGCTTTCCATAAACTTTCCCAGGATCAAAACGAAAAAGAAAAAAAGGATTCTAAGTTTCTGCTTTCTCAAACACAAAATTCCAATTCTCTTGTCGTGCCATTAAGTTTTCGGGATTTGCGGTCAAATAGGTTGTTTACTTGATACCCATGAATAATGAATTTTGGATTTTGGGTGAAAACGCTAGTTTTTCTTTTAGGTCAACTTATTTTTAGGGATTTAACGCTTTTATAACAAATTTCTTGGGAAAAATCCATTTTTAAACGAATTATTCATTAAGAAGTTTCTTTGCCACCAACATATTGCCTACGCAAGAGACATCAAGTTCTGAAAATGTCCTTAAACGGAAAAGTGTCCTTCTAAGAACAGAATTTGACACGAAATGATTGCTTAAGGATTTTTCCAAAATGTTGAAATAAAATTCTAATAATGACAACTTGTGTAAATTCATGGAAAAGGTTTGAAATGTTAAAGTGTCACATTCGTAACGCAATGTGGTGTTTGCAACTGGCATTACCGGGAAATTCAATTTTTCTTATTTTTTTAATTAAATAATTTATTTTCACCGCTTGGTAGCATTTTCAAAATAATTCAATAATAATTTTACTTTTTATCTGAATTAATGTTCCGGAAGATTCAATGACATGGACATGACTCAAATGACACTACTTTCTTAAAATGTTCCCAAAATATGTGTAAAAGTTTTAAAAGGTTAAATTTAGCATCAAGTAGGTACTTCTGTATATTCTTCATTGTTTTATATTCATTTTGTTGCAAAGCCTTGTTGAAGAATGTGAAAAGTATCTAATAAATTGTCCAGCATCCTTTAATTGACACTTACATGACGCCACGTGTGCGTGTTGCCTGTAACTCGAGAAAATCGAAATCCTTATTAAATTTTTCTTGATTTACTGGAAAACCAAACAATTTTGAAGACTCCAACAAATGTTTTATTGAAATTCCTATTTGATCTTAATTTTAATCAAAATTTCTATAAAATCCATGAAGATCTATTAGAGTGTGAAGTAGACAGGTTCATGGCATCATTACATTTTGGAGTCTTAAAGTGTTCATGAAATGTCTAGAAATCGAAGTCATTCGGTATCGTATGGTTTCTCCAATTTGCGTCTTGACCAAACTTCAATGTCACGAATCCATGAACCTTCTTCGAAGGAAAATGTCCTGGACTCTATAAAGGAGACGATCCTTATTAATTTCCATACTTCATTTCAGACTGTTTTATGTCCGAAAGTCCTGACCATAAGCCGGTCACCATACCCAGCCAGGCAAGAGGAGGAATCCTCTTGGGACTTTTGCTTGTGAAAAATTCAGACTTTTCCATTTCCTTTTAAAGGACATACCCGACATATAGATATACCTAAAACCCTGTGCAGGCCTACCCACAATAAATCCTTCTTTATGTTGTATCCTTTGCTGTTTTTTCCTTCAAGGGGTGAGCTACAGAAAAAGGTATAACAAGGAGAATGTACTGTTTGTCGAGGAATTTATAGTGTCTTAAAAATTTATCGATTATCGATATAAGAATAAGAGGAAGAAAATTCTGTTATATACCAAAAAAAAGGGTTTTGTTTTTTACATTTTTTATATTTTTTGTTCTGAGAAATTGATAAATCCATAGAAGTTGTCGAAGAAAACCTAAATTAGGATTTTCTTTGTCCGGTTCTGTTCATTTAAACAAGGGAAATAAAATTTTAATTTAACATTTCTTTTCTTCCTACTCTTTCATTCATTTGCATAAAATAAAACCTTCAAAGGTCAATAAATCCATCGGACAAAATTCATTACGAAGAAGAATTCGCTAAGCCCGCGTCACATTCATAAATTTCGTTTTTCTTTGAGAAAACCCAGAAATTTCTGGGTGGAAAGGTTCAAATTGTCTTTCCAATTATTTTTATTGCACAGTCCCTTATAAAAGGTAAATAAAAAATGAGTTTTCTTAGTCTCTTAAGGATCAAGAGTAATTCCGGACCCATCAACGGCTAATTGTATCCTTAAAATCGAAAGTCATAGGGAGCCGTCCCCGAAGAGAAGACCCTAAAACCCTTTTCAGTGACTGGTTCATTTTAGGGCAATTTCGTTTTTTCCTTAAGAAGCAGCACGCTTGTGACACTCACAAAGTATATCTTGAGTGCTTCGTCTGGAAGTCTATTTTGTTCCCTGGTTTTGCTAACACATGTTTTCAAGTTGAGTTCTCAAATTTATAGTTGTGCCTATTGAAAACTCTTCCTTGCAACACTGTTTCTACTTTAGATACCAAATAAATTCCATAATGAAGTTAATGTTTCATAAAAGGTTGAACCCCTTAACCCACAAGGCCTAGATTCAATGAAACATTGCCCACTGGACCGAAAGAACCACAATTGGCGTCAAGAGTGCGTTCTGTTTGGTGACTCACTGGTTTTGAAGTCATGTTTATAGAAAGATAAACCATTCAAGAGGTCTGCTGTTGTTTGCTGTTATAGAATAACCTCGAAAATAGGTTATAGGTCGTACATACGTGATACTGGAATCATATCCAGCTAAGAAGCTACATGAGTCAAAGACAACAAAACTCATTGTCTGAATAACGAGATAAAACAAAACTCTCATGCATATAACAATATCTCCATTGATATTGTATCACAATATAAACTGTTATCGCTATTGAGATATTCACATAAAATAAATTTTGCCCAAATTCAAGCATGACATAGTGTAGCAATCAAAAATGGTAAAGTCGTTGCTACAGGCCGCAACCCATGTTTGTTTAGTTCTCTTGATTTGGTTGTATGGTCTAGACTAAGCTTTCATGCGAAAAGAGGACAAACGTATGTTCTTTTTATTATTCATGTTTGAGGCTATGAATTGAATTTGGAATTTGGTAGACATTTTCATGTATAACAAGGACTCTGCCGGTGAATTGTTTGTGATGGATTCCTTCAAACCTTCGTGACAGTCATCTGAACAAAATTGGAAAGCCGTATGTCATGCAAATTCATTCCAGTTTGTCATGGAAAAGGGTAACCAACATTTTCAATTGTCCTTGTTTGTAAAATTTTTGAAGGATTAAAATCCCCACAGTTTCGTTTGGCTACTCAAAGTCGGCGCAGCTGATAAATTTCCACAAATAGAAAAATTCGGAGTCACACATTGCACAATTTTCCTTAGAAATTTGTCTCCATTGTTTCATGCAGAGAGATCCAAGGTAACTGAATTTCAAAGGAACTAATTCCTGAATCCGAAACATTCGAAGTCATGCAACACACAAATGGGAATGAGCAGTTTTATTCGGAGAATTCCCCGTGGACAACTCCTGAAAAAAATTCTCTAAAGCATCCAGTCCCATTCTTCCCTGCTGGACGAACTTAAGCGGTACAGATCAAGCCGTAGGCTTTACTAGTTTCAAAACGTTCTTATCTAGGTCACAGGTGGAACAAATCCAAAAATGCTTCATGGATTCTAACATTTCATCAACGAACACTTATCAAAATGCTAGCAAAATTGTTTCAACTTTCTGAATATCCTCGGGAGCTATCCGAAACCGTTTAAACTCCCACTCGAATCTCATTAATCCGAAATGAAAATCCGAATTTCCTAAAATCTCCTTAAGTGACTACTTAGCGTCAATTTGATGTCAATCTAAATTTGATGTGACAGAATTGAGTTAACGAAAGCGCTAAGGATGAAGTTTGATTAATGACGTGAAGTTTGAATTTAACACAAGGATGTCGCTGGTAGCACGTGTAAATCAATTCGGAAGATCATCGTTCGATGAATGAAAAAAATTAATTCGAAAATTTCACTGTACCTACATATTTTAAATAAAGGACAAAATTCATTTAAAATTCGAAGGCAATCTTGAAGAGGGATTGCTTTATTATATAATCAACCCAAATTGATGGTCACAAAATGACTGTGAAGTAAATTCAAGAAGGATTTTCAGAACGCTGCTGATTATCCTCGTCCACGAGCTGGCACGCAGACGAGCAGATCTACCAACAACAGGTTCCACAACACTTCACATTAACTTTCCAGGCTTGACGCTTAATCCCTTGTTGATGCCAATTACCATTAACTAAATTGTCTTATGCAAATTTCTTATTTAGTTCTTATAAAATAAATTAACATTATTCGTAAAGTTCCGCCAGCATTTCAGCAAATGGCGGAGGCGGAAAATGGCGAATGAATTGTCGTTGACAAATCGATGAACATTACACCAGTCTATAGCAGGAAAGTTCTATTCAAGTGTTTGTATATTGAAGGGGATATTGATGTAGATATAGATACAAACACATTGAAACAATATGCTCCTTGTAATAAGTTAATTTTTTACTTGAAGCTTCCTGTCTGTCGTAGGCTTATCACAACATGGCGACACGAAGTGGAGAAGGGAAAAATTAGCATTCAAGTTAGATCCTTGAAGGATGAGGAAAATTCCACGTCGATTAGTCTAATCCTCGTAAATTAGAAGTGTCTATTGTATTAAGGACAAGCTGCTCGTGGATCCTCTTAAGTGATTATTCGTCGCAAGATGGATGATACTTTATGAATTCATTTTTTTTTTTTTTGAAGCCAGCCAATTTATCCAGATTTTCGTGAAAATCTTCATTCTTCTTATCTTGGTAGGTTTTATCTCTGCGTAACGATATTATTTTTAAAAACTAATTTTAAGTTTATCCAAACCTTAAGAAAATTTATTTGTTGAAAATTTTCTAAGCGATAAAAGTGCACAACCACGCACATCAACAAATAATACCTTAAAAAGGCTCACAAACAAAATGGCAGCCTTCAGAAGAGGCATGAGACACTGTGCATTCAAACTATTCGATAAATTTGAAGAAAAACTCACACATATTGGCTGCTCTCAGAAGAGGTATGAGGCACTCTGCATTCAAACTATTCGATAAATTTGAAGAAAGACACAACACGCGATTGGAAGCTCTTCAAACTTCCAACAACGGTGGACCAACAAAAATTTAGATAAGGCGTAATCCAGATTGTTGTAGGAGGAGAAAGATTTTACAAATTCAGCTTGACCTTTGAAATAATTGAATTTCGATGAATAATTCATTGAGAGTGATTTGAGCAAAACATAATTTCAACTGAATTTACATTAAAATATCACCTGGAATGGTTATAAAACATTTTGCTTTATAATAACACAAAATATTAAAAACCACTCGAGTTCGATTAACCTGGACAATGAAATAAAACCGAAAAAATATGTTCAGTCGAAGCATAGTGGGTCAAATAAATGAAAAAAACTTAAAATTCAATAAATATTAAAGTGCACTAATTGTTTGTTTTTGGTTTATTGTTTTTCAATCCATTTTTGTAAATTACAGAAACTCATTAATTAGTGGTAATTGAAAAAATATTTATTAATTCCGGAATTTCGATGGCGTTGGCAGTTATCAAAAATGGCGGATTTGAGTTGAGCCAACATGGATTTCGAGTGGAAATTAATCGGGTTCCAATACTTTTCTTAAAAACTAACTCTTTATTTGTTTAATTAACAATGACCAATTATAATAATTACAAATTGAAGGTGTTCGAATTTTCCATTGCCTTCACGAACGTCTTTAGCTATAGAGATTAATGGCGTCAGAGGTGCGTCTTCTCGCAGTGCGTCATATAGTTGCTTTTGACTTAAAATGGAGATGGCGTTGCATGACAAACGAGTCGCTACATTAATATGGACATTAGCGTGACACCATTTGGATCAAATTTTGGACAAATCCGATTTGGTTAAGAAAAACTTTTTGAGCTTTCCGGTTAAAGACTTTTAACTGGTAGTGCTGTTTACCCAATGATGTTAGGCGTTTCCGGAAATGACCGCACATCCTGACTGAAGATAGTGTTATGTTGAAGATCGCCATCATGACACATAGCTTCGTGACATTAGCGTGACACCATTTCGTTCAGTTTTGGGAAAATCCGGTTTTGTTGAGACATATTAGCTTTGACCAAAACTTTGTGAGCTTTCCGGTTAAAGACTTGTGAGTGATAGTTTTATTGAACTGAAGGAGAGAGCGTTTCCAGACTTTACTGCACGTCCTGATTCACAATGGCGCCATGATGTAGTGTCTGCGATTTTTTAGAAGCATTTCTTTGTATAAAAATTAGCTTTCACCAATCATGTCGTATCCACATTAATCGATTTCAAACTTCATTGTCTAAATCACCTGACACAATAAAACACCATTTGAGATATGAGTTCACAAACCTTTTCCAGAATGGGTTAAATAAGTATCTTCTTCTCTGTCTGTTATATTTCTATGTGTCAATGTGATTTACCACTCAAAACAAATTCCTTGAGAAAAATCAAGAAAGGATAAAATATGCGTCGGATTTAAATAAATGTGGTAGACCAATATTTGAAGTTATCTAGAACTTGTTTATGATATCCCTTAGATATCCATGTTGCTGACATAGGTGAATGATGTTTTATTGAGTTCCATAAATACGAACAAAACTTTTGTAACTGGAATTCTTTCTTTGATTTTGTATCCAGAAGATTTACAACTTTGTCCTTTTCCACAAGGAATCTATCTTCCTTTTGTTAGTTACATTGAGTCATTAATTTAACAACAATGACGCAAACAAATATTTAACGTGAATCAGCACGTTGTGATTTATTTGTTAATGAGATCTTATCACAAACCGAACTGTTATTCTTAGACAAATGTTTTCTTTATCTCTTAAGTTTATATAAGAAATGCTTAACCGAAAAGTTTATACAAACCACAAAAGTGTTCTAGTTTTATTTGAAATTTTCTAAGTGTTTACGAAACGCTATTAGTATGACATGATAAAGTGGTATAATATTATATAAGCACAACATTGTCTGTTTTCCATTAAACAAGCTATCGTAGCGTGCAAAATTCAATAAAATTGATTTTCCAGGTTTTGAAACAAACTTCAGGCGATTTTCATGAACATTTCAAAATGAAAGCATCTTTCGCGATTCATTGATTTTTAGAAGATGAAAATTTCAATTTTCCTTGAAACTCATTTCTAGAAACTTAACAAAACTTAACTGAACTTCACGAGAACTTCAAGAAACTCTTTAAACTCCATAAAATCCCGGAAACATGGAAGATGTATGAAGAAAATATGAAAACGTTGAACAATGATTTTGGGGAGGTACTTCTTGTAGCCTTCATTAATGCTCCATCGTCAAGTATAGCATCTTAAAATCCTCAAGATATTATTATTAAGATGTTGTTCCTTATGATATTACATTGTACCTATGCAGGCTCCAAGGAACACCATTAAAGTCACGAAAAACGTGAGAAGTTTTTACTAGGAAATCTTGGTTATCTTTCAGGGTAACTTGATTTATCCCCAAATTAATCCCTCATCCTTCCTGCCAAAATATAATTTCGTGTATGTTTAACCATGTCTGATCCAAATTATCCCAGTTATACGCCTGCCACCATGTTATTATTAACAAAATTTTCATTTGTTAATTGCATAATTTATGCGCTGAAAAATTAGTGAAATTTCAGTTGCTTCTTCTTGGTTTTGTACGTGCGATGAAAGTTTCTTCTTACTTTGTGAAGTTGAGGAGTTATTTTAAAACTTATGTTGAGAAGTTATAACAAATTATTAGTTTCTATATAAGCTACTTTTTGAGTTATTAAGCTTCTTTCGACGAGAATTTGACTGATTTATATGACGTTTATTTTCATGGTTCAGAGCATAAACTCAATTTCAAAGAAATAGCTTCTGGATATCTAATCGCTTTTGTAGATTATGGAAGGTTTGAAGAGCCTATTTTCTCCGAATGATCCACCAACTTAACCATGATATCTCCTCATTACCCTCTCGTACAACACTTTATCTATATTAAATTTATTACAAAAAGTAAATATACAAGTATTCATTGTCCTTAGCGAGGTCACCAATCATGAATGTTGATCAATCCGGCCATATTTTGCTTCTACAACAGGTATGTCTCACTCCCTGTATCCTTGTATCCTATCTCAATCGGTGGAATCAGTTGTTTGCAGTCATTTAAATTGGTAATTGCCTTAAAAATAGCACATCCACCGAAGCAGCTAAAATGTAAACTTCAAGGAACCATGATGAAAGTTTGGATGGAAAATTCTCCTACGAATAGAATTTAATTTCCTCTTTCTTACTTGCCAGAAACCCTTCATGGAGGCACACAACCCTTCATGTTCAGATGTTGTTAAATTGGGGTCCTGTCATAGTTATTCAGCGACTAACAACAATGTGAAAACCTTTTGATGACATCAAGCGCTATTCCGCCATTTTGTGTTCGTGTTTGGTGGAAGTTTCCCCTTACTCCCTCGTCACCAGCACAAGCTAAACTAATAATAATTAATTAAACTACTTATCACACGTCTTTATCAAATGTAGTCAGGGTATCCAACCCGTCTGCGTTCCATTGAAATTGGCATAAGTCACGACATCCTCGCAGACGGTTTACCTACAAATTACAGAGATTAGCTCGTGATTTCGTATATGATATTATATATTCGGTTAAGCGGAAGTTAAAAGAATGTTTTATACGTTTGCAAAAAGGTTAAACCCACCGACATTGTTCTAACCCCAGCAATTTGTGACTCATATGAGCTGAAGATGGACTTCCCTCGAAAGGTCAATTTTAATATCTTATTGATGTTATGTGATATCTAGGGATGGGATTTCATTCAACATATAACAAAATCCTTCAAAATGTCAGCAGTTTTTTAGGGTCATGAACAAAAGATGAGTTAATAGTGACGGATTTGAGTCATGTCAACTTTGTTCGAAGAAAATTCTTAAAGATCCGAGTTACCTCTCGGTTATAGATGATAAACAGAAATGGTTTATCCACAAATTTCCCCCAAGAGTGTCATGAAAGTATAGAGAGGCTACTGGTGACGCAAATGAGTCATGTTTATTTTTCCCAAAAATTCTCCCATTTAAAGAAAATCCTTCTAAATATCCTTTGAAAAGGAAGTTTTGTTCATGTTATCCTTATCCCTTATAGAGTTATTTAAGGCACTCCATTTAAAGGGACGACGTCATGTAGAGTAAACCCTTGACAAAATCTGTTCACACATCCCACGCCAGAAGGACCTCTTAATATCTTGAAAACCTTCTCAAAGGACATCAACCAAATGTGTACAACGTAAGGTTTGGAATGTCTAAAGGATGTTTTCGTCCTTTCTTGTATGTTGTTCCATGTGGAAGAAACCACACTCTACCATTTGTGTCTTCTTGCAAAACGGAGTTACTTGGAATGTGAAATACAAGAAAATCCATTTTCAGGACTTTTTTTCCAGGACATTTATTGTACACTCCTTCATCCTTAAAGGAAAATGTAAGTAACACGGAAGCTCATTATTAACATTGCTCGATTCCATGTGTGTTACTGATTTTTTCCACCACGTCCTTTCAAGCTTATCTTTATTTTCGTGACACCCGAAAAAAAGGATCACGGAACGCATCTTGGAATTAAGGACACCCGGTTTTGTGTACTTTATTTTAATGAACTTGAATTATGTTAGCATCTATAACTTGATACCAAATGGAAGGTAAATAATTTCATGTGCTCGATTTGCCTCCAACACGTATCTTGTATAAAATTGATCCTTCGGGTATTGAAAGGAGATAATGGTATTTGTTGAACAAGGACATGCAGTCTGGGATTGTTTACCGATAACTTCTATTGAGGGAATACTTCCAAACGGAATTATGTTTCAAGAAGTCATGAAATATTATTTTCCTTTAAGATTCTTGATAAAAGGACATTTCTGTTTTTCTGCCAAAGAAGCATGACATAAAAACTCATCTCTGACTTGTTCAATGGAGTCAAGGACCTCATCATACTCCTTAGAAGGAACTTCTCGAAAGGAATATCAACTCAAAGTCGCGGACGTCTTTCAAACAAAATGAAGGAACTGCTAACGCCATTTTCAATTTTGTCGAAAGCCACATCGTCGTCAGGACTTTCTCGATGGTTTTATAAATTCTTTCCTTAAGGAAATGTCCAAAGGAAGTTGTATCCTTTGTGGTTTCCTTCCTCTTCTTTGATAGTCCTTGATTTTTTTAAGGGAAATTTTTGTCTTTCAAATAGACTTCACGTGATTATGTTTTGAGACATTGCTGTCCCTTTCAGAGTTTTCCTAATGAGTCCATTGACTCCACTTTTTGAGCTTGATGCGTTGTGTCATCAAGCGAAGAATTTCACGTTGAGGTCATGAACGATTTGCCGTTTAAGATAACTGGTCTATCACGGTCATTATGTGACGCAGCAACCCACGTTCTGGCTACACTTGACGACCCGTTTTTTGATATCACATCAGAGTATCATCTTAAAAGCATCTCTGACAAATGGATACACTCATCTTTGAGATATCAATTACCCTAATCGGATTATTGGCTGAAAGTTGATGCTATCGACACAAAACGATGAAAACTTTCTAACGCCGAACGGTGGAAAAAATTCAATTAAGACTTTTCTATTTTCAATAAACGTTTATGCCATTCAAATTTAACAAGTTATTAGTAATAAATTAACAGTGATAGATTAACGAAATCGATTCAAATTTGTCGCTTCTTGTGACACGAGGTTTCATCACATAAATGTTGTCATCATTTGAAAACATTGTGTTAAAATTAATAACAAATATGTGCAATCCTTTTGGAAGTCGTTTCTGCTTTCTGAACTGGTAAGTACTTCACTGCGGAATGTCCTTCAAAACAAGGTATAATGAAAATGTGGTAAGAGACGTTCATGACATTTTCAGTGGAAGTGTATCGATTATTATTCACCCCAAACCTTCTGAACGTTCAATTTCCAAAAATTAGATATTTTTAATTGGAATTCGATTATTACTTTTCCAAAATGGCGACAGAATTTCGAATGAAACCCTTCACATGTTCAAACTAAATGCTACACAGCGTGAAAATTATGCATTAACTTGATTAAAATACTATCAAATATCCCAGACAAAAATATAATTTAATATTTTACATGCGATTAACCCCATCAAATAAATTAATCCACCTGGAAACTAATTTTGTGGAATATAATATTTTCGAACAATTTCCACATTTCACTCAAAACCGAATTTTGATTTTATTTTCGAAAATTTCTACTGCAGAATTGGAAAACCTGGAGTTTTGTAATTAATCACACGTTTTTGCGTTTAATGTTAATAAATACATTCAATTAAAATCAGTGAAATCTGGTCTGGTTAAATAATCGAAATTTAAACGATTTTTGAAATGAGAGTAAGTCGTGTGGAGGACTTTGTGAATGTTGGCCATATTTCGGAATTTATTTGCTAAATAACGATATGAACTGGCTCGGGTGGAAACAGAGAAGGTGGTAAAAGTTTGTAAAAGTTTCTGACATGTTTGGTTCTAAAATTGCATCATGGAAAATTCGGGTGGCTTTTCATAAATTTCTAAAAAAATGAAAATATTTTAGGGTTTAATAAAATCAAGAAGTTTCTCTTACATAATATTATTAAAAATTGTTATTTAAACATTTAAAATTAATTTATTAAAGTTATGTCAGGGTAGTTATGGCTCCAATTTGGAAATTCCTCAGGAAATATTTGCAGTAAAACATGGTATAAACTTTTAAATTTGATATAAAAAAGTTATCTAACGTATTTGTGAAGGTATAACCATTCCAATATCACCTCATGAAAAATGCCCAGAACCCAATCAAGTTAATCGAACGAAACTAATGTCGAATTAAACATTCAGGATACCTGTGTAGACTAATCGTGAATATCCATTTAAAACTATATCTATATCATCAAATAATCCTGTTCGAAAACATGTCTACAGTTTGGTAGAACTTATAAATCATTGTACATGTTCGAATGTCAACCCTTAACAGAGAAACGTTTATCCTTCGACATAAAATCCATAAAACATATTTATCACTCTGACATTTCTAATCCTCTACTAGTTTCTATGTATATCTATTATTCATTAGCATTTATCTATAGATCTACAGTATTCAAAGAGCTGAGTTCTACGAAAAAAAAATTGTTAATAAAATATCTGTCGATGTTGTTAAAAATGAGTGAAAGAAATTTTCCACTCTACATGATACTGACATTATCCTTGTTACGTTTTCTCCCATGTACAGCGCACACGTGCTGGTGTGTTAAAGTGATATTAAGGAAAACGTTACCACGGTTCGGTGATTTAGCAAAATGGAACCTTTCACATAGACGTAGAACTGCGTTAAATATCAACAAAATATTTTGTTTATATCCTTATCCTATTAAACCAAATGAGGAGAAGACTTCAGCAAGAGCTTGTGCACCAATACCCAATATCTCCAAAATTATCAAACAATATCTCATGATGTGTGCTTTATAGAACACTAAATGTTATTGTGAAAGGGGTGACACGGACACCTTCAAAACTATTATTAACAAAAATTACGCTTCAATCACAAGCGACGCGTCGTGAAGATGATGGGGTGATATCTGAAAGTAAAAACATCAAACGCCGTTCATTGTAATTAATATTTAACGTGATCACGAACAGTACAATAAAATGAACAAGGACGAAAATATTATCCTGGTGTTTTTTGTGTCCTTTCAATCACAATAATTTGCGCAATATCATGTCACGCAATGTGAGAGTAAAAATTTTATCCATTTCCTTGACTCAACGTCAACGTCGATGGGTCAAAATCGTTTTGCACGCAAACGTCGTTAGGAGAAAATCAATTTTTTTTTTGTTAATATTAGCGTTCACAGGATGTTGTATATCCTTGTAATTTGTGGATAATGTTTAAACTGCAACTTGGTTTTATTTAATGTCCGGCAATCGAGAGTCGGTTTTCGTGCGGTTGTGACATGAATTTGACGTGTCGCGTAATTGGATATCCATTTATGATTCATATTAGATATTTACTTAGATATCGTTATTCACTGCGGTTTTAAGTGAAAATTAGAGTCCTGTTTTTGTAACGAGCCGCGACAAAGGCATTTTTCATGTAACATGACCCATGAATCGTGACGCGAACGAATTTCAAAAGAACTTTGAAAATTTATGCATAAACAAGGATGTCAACTCTAGTTTTGAAACAATAGTACCTACCTCACTATATACTGAATCCGATACTTCCAAGAAATCGCCATGCAGCTCCTACATTTGTGTCATGAAATGCGTTGCTTGCGTCACATAAGTTTATCTACATAATACCGCAATTTACTGAGGAGATATTGTTTGATCGAATAAAATTATGATTAAAACACCTTGTAAATGATTTGTCTATCATACGATTTTTAATTTTTTCGAAATTATTGCTTTTGATTTCCGTCAAATAACATTTGCGTCAAGAACCTATTTTCAATTTTCCCAGTCGGTGCTATTTGCGTAGATGTTATACAGAACAAAATAATAAGTCCACTTTGTCTCAAAAGAAATTATCTCGAAGTTTTGTTGACTCTACCAAAAGCTCAAGTTGATTGACACAAGATATTGGAGTGGTTATTGTAATTGATACGAGACCAACATCAGGATAAGCTCAATATCTCATGAAGTGGTCATACAACATACGATATGAAGTGTTTATATTACCAGAACTTTGTTTGAAATCAACCCTCGTGTTGTAATAAGGATATTGCATGTCATCGAGGGGGACTGTGTTTATGATAAAAAGGGGGAAAACATATTTCCTTTACACCTCTTTCTCTTAAAGATAAAAACTGCAATGTTTCGAATTTCACATTCAGTCGAATTTCATAACAGCAAACACCCAACAGAATCAGGTGACAAAAATGCAATCACAATTTCAACACATATTGCTTATGGTCACCTACGTATGTGTCAACGTGACATCTCTGTGTCGTTAGCCTTACTTGAAAAATATGTCGGAAGGGTCTCTACATGAAACGTTACTTAAAGTAAATATTTCTGTTATTAAAAGTTTCAAAATCAATCAATTCTTCCTTTACGTTCCACACTTGACGAGGCAAAGCTCATTCCACAGCACAACTCGTTCCACAACATGGATGTAGTTCGAAATGCTCCCTAAATCCATAAAACACTTTTCAAATAAGCAGCAATTTTCCCCGAAAATTGAGTTGAATCCGACATACTTTTCCGGAAGTGTCAAGGTACTTTAACCTACAGTCGAACGATGGTATGTATGTACTTCCTGTGAATTCCAACAACCTTGGCACCACCTCACCCCGTGTCAACTAAATTCAATTTTAAATGTTTTCTGAAATTTTTCACTTCAACAACTTAAACTTTGTGTTCCTTGAATTCCAGGACTCGTTAAGGAGGCGCTCTCAGTAAAAAAACGAAAAATAAAATCAATTCGTTTTATTTTTATCCTTTTTTATTTTCCTTTTTCAACACATCACCGCCATCTTGTCAAAGTTTCCATTGCAACAAAGTCGTCCATTTTGTTTATTTTTAGTACTTCAGAAAATTAACTCCTGCGAAACGTTCTATGGAATTTCATTAAAATCGAATGTCATAAGTGTCGCCCTGTAAATTTTCATTTTTTGATTGTCGCAGTTTTGAAAATTGAAATTTTATTCAATCAAATTTTTAACAACTGTGCAAAAGTTTATTTAAGAGAAAAATTACCTATTAAAATTGAACTTAAAATTAACTAAGTTACGAGAATGCATAAACTTTTTAAGGTTTTCTTAAGGTTGAATAATAACCACACCAGGTTGAAGGTTGAAGGTTCAATTTGCTGACAAATGTCATTTGAGTCATATTCGTGGCGTCACAGAGTGGAAAGTATAAGAATATTTTATAGACCAACGATAAGCTTAAGGGCAATTAAACAATCGGTTCTACAAAGTTCTCATTAATTTCGGATAAATTCGGATTGATTCATTAGTCCGAAAGTTTGGAGTAATAAAAGTCTGAATTTGAATAATCAAAGTGTTTTTTCTTTTGGTTTTCGTAAGTCAATGTTAATTTATTGACTTTGTATAATGAATTATTCAAATAATTCATCAGTACTAATGAAAGTTTGTTAAACAAAATAAGAACCTTTTTCGTCCTGTAGCTGGTATTATCGAAAACTTTGAATTAACTTAATGGGAAACTTTGTGAAATCTTCTTTTGTTCATGACGCAATGATGGCCACTGGCATTTGATCCATTCGTCATTTGAACTTTTGACACTTTAATGGGGTTTCTAAAATTAACTCCTTTATCCTCATGCTGGAAGCTTTAAATTTATCATTTCAAAAATATTTATTTTGTTTATCCTTAACAAACCTACGTGACATCGAGTTGAGTTGTTATCACAAATACGACATATCTGAATCCTCAAAAGCGTTATTTTGGAGAAGCTTTTTCTTCAACAAAATTTAAAAAAGTATTATTAACAAATGTATTGAATTTTTTCGAATTAGATTGACAAACAATTTTTCAAATTTGATGACTTTTCGATTAGTGTCACATTCCTCAATTGAGGAGATATTTGTTAATTGAGCTTTATGGTATTTTCAGAATGCACTAATTGTTATCAGAAGTTTATTACAAAAGCGGCTTTTGAATTTCGTAAAAGACAAGACACATCTTCGGTTGAAGGGTTGTCTCGAAAGTGGGTCAGTGATATTTTGAATTTGAATTTGATTTGAATTGATTTATTTAAAATTAATTAACCAATTGGAATTCTTTTATTACATAACATACATCCATTAAATACCTCATCAACTCGATATCATTGGAATAAATTGATTTGATTCGATTTTAACGATTACAGAATAAATTTCAATTTAATACTGTGACGAACGTGTGCCATTGCGAAAGCTTCTTCTAAGGTTCATATGCAAATCTGAGTGTGAGTTGCAGTCGTGCATCATTCAACTGATTAAAACTTCAATTGCTCTGTAAATTTTTCAATTAAAGCTTCAGTTACTTTGCATCAACTATTTTCGAAGTGTCGCTTAAGTGACACTCAAATGATCCTCCTTCAATTCGACGTGGAGGACAAGAAATTTTTATATCGTTTCCAGGTAGAATCGCTTAAAGAGGAATCTTGACGTCGAGTTCTTAAAGCTCTTCGCGTTGCCGTTTGCAGTAGACCTTTTGGCGTGAGGCCACTGATTCGTATCGTGGTTTCCGTTGGTTGCTTTTGACATATTTTAAAATAATTTCTGTAAATTTTACAAAATGCCACAGTTGTAATACGGTAACTGTATCAACCGCAAATTTAAATTTGCACACATCAAATTTGTGGTGGAAAATATGCGTTTATTTTTTTCCCGTTAAGCCGAAAATGTAAAATGACCAGAAATTCATTACATTTTTACATAATTGAATTGAGGAGCATATTTCTGAAATGGTTTAACTGAAATTCAAAGGATTCAATCACACTGTGGCTTTGGCACAGATGGTGACCCAGTTCCGCCAAAATGTGGGCTTTCATACGAAATCCTTTTATATAAAACAAGATAATCTAGGCTGTAGATTATCCAATGATTCTATCCAATCAAGCCTCAAAATCTGAACATTTTATGCAGTTCAGCCAAACTTGTAAAGGCTGGGATTGTCCCATTGAATGCAGGCAATGCCAATGGTGCAAGTCCTTCTCTGATTCCATGCCTCAGTTATTCCTCACTAATAAGAGTGCCATTCGTAGTACATGACTTTTTCCATACTTGTTGCCAATTCTTTTCCTGAATTTACTCCTGACTTTCTTAGTCCTGATGCATACTCACCTGTTATTGACTCCTTGACATTATATTCCTGTCGCTTATAAAACTCATTCCTGATTTATATCTCGTAGTAATGCCAGACGCGTTCCTGACATAATTTCCAACAATTCCACTGGTACTCCAACTCCATCACTGTTTGGTTCAGTTCACATGAACAAAAAATTTCATAAATTTATTTAAAGAAAAATTGTCAAAGGAATATTGCAATTGTCCGAAATCCCGAATCAAGATTCGCCTTTGATCAGTGCACGGGTTCAATTTGTGCCTATCGTTAGAATCAAATTAATTTTAAATTTTATTAAATTTGTTTATTTTATTTATTTAATCATATTTCAATTGAGCCAAATTTCCTTTTTATTTGAATTTTTGAACAAAAATATTAAACATAAAAATTCCATTCAATCTACCTTGATGAAACTAATTTGATATCTTACTCTTCCCTCGTCAATGCCATCTTTATTTGATTAGTTAAAATTCTAGCCAAACTTGACTCATGAAGCGTTATGTGAGCCATTGTGTTTCAAAGGCGTAAATCAGCGTCAGAAGCATTCCCAAAAATTGTATCCAGTAATATATACCACGTTCATGTGTTTGAATATAATCAAAGTCTTTTTAGGAAGCGGGGACGTTAAAAGCTCTGATAATAATGACTGTTTGACAAAAGGATAAACAGCAGCAAACAGAAAGGATATCGTGATTGATTAGTTAAACAGAAGCGCTAACAACGGATCCTTGTCGTCATTGAATCAGGATGATAAATTATCATAGATAATAAAATATAAGTGTTTTTTTGCTGGATAATAATAAATGCGATGAAAGCCTCCTGAAATGAACGAGGGACTCAACAAAGATTGAAAGGATATTTCATTGGCTTGCTTTGAGAGATATTGGAACAAAAATCTTAGAATTGTTAAAGTTGATGAAACACGAAACGTGGATGCTTCGAAGGAATGCTCAGTTAGTTTTGGAAAACATGGCTTACATACATAGTCAATGCTCAATTAGCTGATACACACTATCGAATGCGCAAATAACAAGAACCCAAACCAAAAGAGAAACCAACCAAAACGCACGTAACCGGTTTTGCGTTTAAAAAAGTTTTCTAGAGTACTTGTGTGAGTGTCGGTATGGAATTTTTAAAAGATTTGAAATCATAAAATTAAAATTAAAGAATTCTTTTTTAGTTGTAATTGAAATTTTGCATAAAAGTGTGAAAATATGCTGTAGAATAATGTTCTGCCGCACAATCTCCATCACTGTCTGGTTAAACTTGAATAAAACAAAAAATCAATTTAACAGAATTTAAATCTAGAATTCCGTAGAAACGGACATCTCTTCTATATTTTTTTATCTACTTCATTTCTGTTTGTTAGAAAATCAGAATAAGAATTAGAATTTGAAGGTTGTCGTTCTTATCACAGCCGTTGTTTGCATAAATCTTTAAATTTGCATAAATTTTTTATCATCTGTTTTTGTGGATGATTTGACGTTCTTGATTTAGTTCGGAGTAAAGTCAAAACTTCAAGTTAATGCTGAATAAATCGTGTAAAGTTAGCTCTGTTCCGGTGAGGAAGTTGTCTTTCATCAGACACATCCTGAATGGGATGTTTTTCAAAGTGTTGCAGGAATTTCTGGACGCAGAGACTTTGAAAACTTTAATTTATCGCCGGATTTGAAATGAAGTGCACTTTGTGCCGGCCTGAGTTCTCTTTTTATAGCAACTGGACGGAAAATTTTCCGACTAATATTCATTTCTGATTCAGGACGATGTACCTTCTAAAGGAATTTTTACAATCAAAGAGAACCACTGGCTAGTTTTATGTCTTGAATAGATGAAGGCGCTTCTATCATGGTCCTTGTTGCAGATGGACAGTCAACATATTTGAAAGGATATGTAGTCACAATACAAGTCAATTCCAGGAACGTAATGGTCCGCAAAATCTAAAGGGATAGAAACACCCTTATAATGAGGGTTCGAATAAGTCTGCACAAGTTAATATGAGAATTGAGCCGTCCCGATCTGAAAGTTAAAATTTTACTCCTTAAAGCTATGAGGAAATTAAGTTCAGAATGCTAGAAGTCGCCATCTTGGAGAAAGTGAACTACAGAAATTCTTTCGAAATTTATATTAATTGCCTTAGGAGGGACAAAGCTTCCTTAATCCCAAAACTGTGTTTCCGGTCGATCCCTGAAAAGTTCCAGGCAAATCCCCCAGTTCCACCTTGACACCTAATTGAGTCAGCCCAGAGACAACTGGAAGGCATCCAGACACTATGTAGATGAACCCAAAAGGTTTCTGAGGTTTTTTGATTAATTGAAAAAGTCAGGTTCCGGGTACATGAATTAGTGTCGTGGCAATATTCCCTCAATGCCTTGTAAGACATCTTGTGCTTGTGGTCGCCTGGAATCTATCTCCGGTTCTGGAAGTCGTTTAGTGACACTTGTGTGCCCTACATCTCGACTTGATAATTTTATTATCATCCTAATTACAAAGCCTACTACTGTCAGGCAAGGAGATATCTAACATCCTAAAAGTCTTTCCTTATTGAGATTTATCCTTGTGTTTGTGCTACCATCTTGTGTTGTTAAGGTGAATTTCCATATTGTTCACAGGGAAATATTAAATTACTTGCAATTTATCCTCGCGTTTTCATTTTACTCCCCTTTCGTGAGGGCACACTTCAAGGCAACCCTGTGCTCCTTTTAAAAACAACGAGGGATTCGCCGAACTGCTTGAATTTTCATTCGCCAAGATTGATGACAGCATTGGAATATTTAAATCAAAAGCACTTCTAATATATGAGCACTTGTTTTAAGGATAAGAATATCCTGCCATAGAAACTTTACAGCAATGTTTTCCGACACACCCTGTGAAGTGGAAAAATGAATTATGTATGACGGGAAAGATGCAACGGAGCTATGACTGGAACCAGATGTGATTTTCGGTGAGATTTATACGTTAAGCAGGTTGTTGATGTCAGTTTTTATATAAGACAACTTTTTGATTGAGTTCAGATTTTTAAATAACTTAAGAAAAATCAAAATGGCTTAGATAATCAAAATGGCAATTGCTTGAAAAAGTTTTCAGACGTCTTTATCAAGTAAACAACTGTCCAACTTGATTTTTCACTTCACAATAATTGAAGCAAACAGAAGTATCTAATTCACTGAATGATTCATAGATGGCTTTAAGCTGGATTCACTGGTCCGTTCGGCACGTGCGGAACTGTTTTTTTTTTATATTGAGTTTTGACAACTCTCATGCCGTACTCATTTTGTGGCGAATTCAGTTCACTCTCTGCCAAAGTTGAACCAACTTCAACTTTCGTCCGGAAGATTTTTGTTTTCGCCGTGAATGTGTTCCGCGTCGCAACGTTCAATTTGTGGATTTTTCTTAAAAGTGCGGCAGATTCATGACGAACGAATGAATCATGACCCAAGACACTCTCTTCGCAACGAATTAGATCCGCACGCGCCGAACGGACCAGTGAATCCATGCATTAAGATGTATGGCGAATCAAATATGATCATGGAACATGAAGAACGAGAATGTGCTGCTGCTGGTTCGCTGGCTCATTGGAAAGATGATCGGCCTGCCAAGCAAAAGTGTGGCGACTCAAAATATATGTGGGAACATGAAGGGAAAGAGAAATGTGTTCGTGATAGGTCAGTGGTCAGAGCATCTGCCCGGAAAGCGAAAGGTCGCGGGTTGGATTTTCGATCGTGAAGGGTTCAACACTTTTCTCCTTTCATGTTCCGCAAAGAAACGTTAGCACGTTTCCCTACCGAGGCATAAAATGTTTTCTCCGTTTGTGCATTTTATTTCGATGGCAAATTTTTGGCAGTTGTTTGTTACGTCTTCATTTATTTTTTCCCATTGCGCTTTAAATCGAAGTTTATTGATTAATTCGTTCTCAACTTGCAAAAGCGTCATAAGGCTTGCAACGTCAAAACCAAACTTTGAGTGTCTCCAACATAGTTGTCTAAGCATAGTTTGCTACAAATGTGTTGGAATAAAAATCTCACGCATGTATGTATTGAATGAAATTTCCACGCTCGCAATTTCGTGTTACCATATGCGAAGTCGCTGCAAATTTAACGAGTTGCCAGATATATCCAATTTGTGAATAAATCAAATCAAAATTTCATATCAAACGAATATGTTATCCTTGATAAAAAAAAATGTGTCCTTTTTCAAGGATCATAAATCAACTCATGATTATGATGAAATACTTCCTCCACGTTAAAAATAAAGTTCCTCCGTTGAATACGTTTTTTTTGAATATTTGTCGTGTCCTTAATATGACATGGAACGTGCTTGATATTCAAGGCACAGGCACCGAAGGCAACACAAATAGCGAATCGATTCAATTTTGAATCTTAAAGGTTTGCCATTTAAGGATGACTATACCTCCTTTCACATATATATCTTGATTCTGCTGGTGTTATTTGGGACTTCTTCCCATTTAATTGGCAAAACTCTTAAGGACCTCGTTAGTCGCTTTAGCACATAACTTGGAGTTATCCAATATTAAAATAGATTTCCGTAGATTTCTCCAATTTTTCTTTCTCCATAAAGCTGTCAGTGTCAGTTAATTAACTAAGAATTAATTAATAAATTGTAATTACAGGAAAAATTTTAGCCCCGAAATGGAAACGCAATTAACGACGCCACAGTCTTGTTGACTTCGAAGACACACTTCTGACTCCATGACATATCTAGTGATGATATCACTTGTGACTACAATTAATTTATTTTCGTGATATTTAAGGGAATGTGATAGACATGTGTCTGTGTTATCGTGATAACATATCACTTGGCTTGCCTCAGTTGACAGATACAAGAAAATAACAAGTTTGGTGTCTGCTAACGACTCAATGTCATTTTGTATCTCGAAGTGTTTTGTCTGAATTAAGAAAGTTTTGTGATTTTCTTGTTCCATCAAATAAGGTGAAACTTGATCAAACTTTGTCCAAAAACTTGCTCATGACATATATTTGCTTGACAAAGTTCTAATTTTTTCCAATTTCTCAGTTTCCTCTTGTTGCATCCTTATGGAAAGGACGTTTCGAATTCTGGCATAAGGACATTTTGACTAAAGTAACTCATAAACCAATCGAAAAGTAGAGAAGACATTTTGCTTGTTAATAGAAGTCATTTTGAAATGCATTCTGGAAAATTCCTAGAACTGCACATTACTACAAATCGACCTGAAGAACTCTACCATGTGAAAAGGTATAAATTTATGTGGATATCCTTTTTAACAAGTTTCTCTCATTCTTGTGGTTTTAAGGACTCTTAGACAGTTTCCTGAACTTATTTGAAAACTTCTTCTGGTTTTCGTGGAATTATCCTTAATTCATGGTTAATTGATTGCGGTTTTGCAACGTTAAATTGCATGATGTTGGATGTTTTATAAAAAGCTTTTCCAATTGAAGCATGATTTTACAAAGATAACTTCTAAAAGGATAATCGTGAAGATTCAACTCGGTTTCATGCATCCAAGCGACCTGATTTGGAACATTTCCTATAATACCTAATATAACGTATCAATATTATCAAATGCGTCCCTTAAATTGAAAGTTATCTGCTGCGGTTAGAAGGATTTAGGGATATTTCGAAAGTTGACTTAACGACAGCAACTTTCGCGAACAAAAAGTTTTAACTCAAATTTCTTGGAAAAGGATAATACCTAATTTCCTTGGGTGTTGATAACAGTGAGCTCCACATGAAAGGATTCGTAGAAGTAGTCACGTAGTTCTGTAATCTGTGGAGTTGCATCACTTTATCCTGCCGACATTTCATAAAAAATTTCTTGCGAAAACTTTGAAAAAGTTTTCTAAAAAGCTTCGCCAAAAACCAGATTATTCTTCAAGAATACACGGAATTTATCAAACTTAATAATCCTTCAAGAAAATTTCATCAGCAATTTGTGAAGGAACAGTGCATTTTTCAGGATACTACAAAAATTATCTTGCCTTTTTTTCCGCGCGTCTCCTGGAAACTTCCTTCAATCAGAAAGGATCTTACGATGAACAAGTCCTAAATGGTCATTGATTGAAGAATTTTCTCTGATCCTTTTTTCCTTCGCCATTCATCCAAATAAATCCTTGTTGGCTCCTTTCGCGTCTGTATGATTCCAGGCTCATGAAAGTCTCATGACGCTAAGGACGATGCTCCACGGTATGAAGATTTGATTAGAAGCCGATTTGGGGGGAATATCCTTTTCAGTCTAGCATGGATAAATCCTCAAGTATTTAGGGATTCCTCGCAAAGTTCAAAGGGTGAAGCTAAAAAGTCTTTACTCTTCTCCAAGTTTGGCCCGTTTCACCAAGTTTTCTGGTACTCTTGATTGAGTAAAGGCTCTTGGACTAGGAAGGATGTAGTTCTGATGATTTATCTGCGGAATGAATTAGTGCGGTCCAAGGAGGGGGAATCCCTTTCCACTGGTATTCCACATGCCACTCTGTGCATTTCTTCTCCGTTCTGCAGTGCAACTTTTTCGTCCTTGAGGCCATATTTGATGTCCACCGAAATTCCGCTAAACATCAAACAAATGAAGCGTCAATATGTCCCAGGCGTAAATAATCAAAATGATAGCATGTGCCTGCGTCGGGTTAGTATTACTTGAAACCTTTTTCCACTTGAGTCAAAGTGTTTGTCCTTTTTCAAAAATTATTATTCAGTGTTTGCCCAACAAAATGATCCTGTTTGAAACAGGAAACTTTCCTCACATCCTTTAGCCAGTAGAAAAGGACAATTTTAAGGAGTCGGAGTCGTATGCGTTTGTTTCGAAATTATTTGCAAACAAACATTTTTAAGGGTTGACAAAAGTTTGTTTTCAACTTTAGGGTATAATTTAATCAGAAAAGGTTTTGGAACGAATCAAACTGAACAAACACAATAACAAAAATGTCGTCTTCTTGTATTTGTTTTGCTTTTCACGAAGTTGGACTTTTTGTATTCATGGCAACACATTCGAATGGAAGAATCTAATTGACTGTAATGGAATCGAATAATTCCATGACATTGAGCCAAATTAACTGACGCCTGAGTGTGACACAGGCGAGTCATAACAGTTTAACCAAGAAACCGAGAAACCTACCCACAATTCGATGAGCTATCATTATCCACAACTTACCTGTTAAACTGTGCTCAATTTATCTTCGCAAAGACTGAGCCGCGTTGCGTCTGTAATGGCTCATTTAACGTAAAACTCTTATTAATTGACGCAAATTACATGACGGAAAGTTAAACAAAAGTATGTTTTTGAAAGTAGCTCAAGATTGTTGAGCCACAGTAAGGGGATTGTGTGGTAGTTAGTGAAATAGTTGACACATGATGAAATTGTGGCGGAACATTTTCGATAGTAGCTCAACATTCTTGAGTCGTGTTCAACAAATTAGGATACTGCCACCTTGAGGGGATTGTAGAAATTGAAAGTAGCTCAACGTTCTCGATCTGTGCTCAACATATGGAATAGGAAGTAATTCATGTACATTCACTCCTCAATATCCGATCAACATTCTTGAGTAATACTCTTCAATAATTTTGGGGTTGTGTCCGCTTCAGGGAATTGTGAATAATAGTAAATTGGTGAATGTTCCTTATTTGTTAAAATACAAGTAGATCTACAGTAAGTCTGTGATTGTTAGGAGTTTCATTTATCAACTGCATTTCATTGAAGTGTAGTTGAAATTTTCAGGTAACCACATACCTTAAGGCACCTGTCCATTGTTGAAAATTTCTAATGCATCCAATTGTTGTTGAAGATGCAAATGCATCTTGATGAATGTGTGTTTGAGCCGGAAGGAGAATGCAAATTTTTGGAGAAATATTTCCATTCATGAAAATGGAAAATGAAGGAAGTTCTGAGAAACCATAAAAGAGGTCAGGAACTAACCCATTCCAGGACATGGACGTAATGTCAAATGAATCTCGAAAATCAAAACTCTCTTATGCACATATTTTCGTCTCAGAAGAGATAATTCTCAAAAGCTCATAACTACGAAACTTTGAATCATTTCCTTGGTTTGATATAATATCAAGCGACCGTCTGCTGGTGGTCCCTTTTAATTACAACGGAAATCCTTAGGAAAAAAAATCCTTATTTACTCATTTGAATGAAGGAATTTTTCACATGCAAGGATTCACAAGGTTCCGTGTGTAAATTTCATAAAAATTGTGTGAAAAGCTCGGCATGAATATCTTCCGAAAGGAAGCGAAAATCCTTTTCCTGTATATCCTTTATCATTCCCTTGGATATATTTTGAATGAATCCCTACTGCGTCACATTTCATCCAAGAGCATTCATTGGAGTCACATTTTAACCCAAAAAAAGGACTTGTGGTTGTAACATCCAGCAGAGAAGGATTAATCCTTTAGTCCTTTTACAACAAACGCCTGTATTTGTGTATTCCCAATTTGCAGCAAAACTTGCCACATATAAAATCCTTACATCCTTTATTTAGTGCAACATTCATTGCAACATGACGATGGATTGCACAACAGATTCATGGGTTAAACTTTTTTCATTTACTAAAAATTTTGTTAAAGTGCTCAAAAAATTGAGCAACTAGTAAAGGGAAAAACTTTGTGCCTAATGGAATTGAAAATGGATTTTATTCAAAAGGCTCTATACTATTATTAATTTCTTTTGTCAAAGTTATACAAAGGGTTTGTACAGAAGCATTCTAAATTTTGGAGGTCACCAACGCTGCAAAATTCAAAATGCAGCCTTTTGTTTCATTAGCAAACTTCATTACGAATCGAGAATCGTCCTTCATCTCACAAACGTTTATTTTTTCTCTCTTTCAGAGCCACTGAGCTTGGAGCCATGGAACGTTGAGGATAGTAAAGGTGAGATTAAGATTAAAAGTATATGTTTTCTTAGAAAATTTTTACAAGCCAAACAAACTAATAATTAGAGGAATGACAAGTTACTACAAAAATCACTTATAAGCAGCTACAATCCATGTTAACAGGCTACGAATCTGGCATTTGTCGCATTTCTAAACAAGCCTTAAATCGTAAGATTCCCAAGAACTAAAAACTAATGGAATGAATAAGTTAACTTTTCTTTTGAAAAACCAAAATCTCTTATAAGCTTCTTCATCAAAATAAATTTCCAGACAAGAGTCCTAGATTTGTCCAAATGTTCTGGAGGATTTCCCGTGAGATTCTTAACACTGTCCAACGAACTAGAAATTACTGGAAGGAAAATACAGCAAATTGAAAATCAAGTCTTAACAATGAAGAAGCATCAAATTCCACGGTTCCCTGGTTTCTCTAAATAATAATCTTCACTCTGAATAAACACTTAATAGGGGAAGGATCCAAACACCGCACCCACCGAACCAAAAGCTACTGGAATGGATGTAAACCTGAAATAAATCGTCAGAAATCTGTATTTCCAACGATAAAGTATGACCTCCTTGGACATACGCCTTGCCACAACCGTTTTAAAAGTCGTAAAATGTCGGACGTGTCCGCTGAGTCGTAAATTTTAAGCAGCACTTTAAGCTGGCCAGAGATTTGTATCTTAAGGATATGAGGCATTTGGGGTTTTTTACGACACATATTGCTGCACGTATGTATGAAAATCACATACCTCGCAAATAAACAATTTAAAATCAGGAAAAGTCGAAAGAGGATTTGAAATTTTTTTTCGGAAATACAAAAAATATATATGCGAAAGCGTGGAAACATGCGAATAACCTAATAAACGTGAAGCCTAACAAATCGAAGGGTGTTGGAAAAAGCAATAAAATTTTCGATTTCTCAAAAGACGCCATTTTGCGAAAGGAACTTCTCAATATGTATGACGTCGCCATTTTGAAGGAAAAAAATGCTTCCTTACAACGTAAAATGTATAAATTTCAAGCACCACAAGCAAATGTTTGTACGTGTACAGGATTCCCTTAAGGATTAGGATTCAAAGCAACGAAAAAGGATTGAATCCTTGTAACTATAAAATTTACAACATCATTTTGAATGTGAACAATAGGGAGCGTGTTATATTTGTTATTGAGTGTATCAAGGTAACTTCCTTATTGTGTGTCCTTTTACGTGCACATCGTCCTGGGAAATGCGTTCGAAATGAAAGGATTCCTGAAAGGACTTTGTTGCTAAGCGTTTCGCATTAACTTCCTTGGGAATCGATGAATCTTTCATGTTTACTCAAATTCATGTCGAAGACATTTTTAGAATCCTGAATTTTTCAAAATGGCGGCGAACTCTATGAGTTTCCATCAAATGGGTGCTACACAAATACCCTTTTTATCCCGAAAAATGTTCTCACAATAAATCTTATTTCAATTAACTTGAAAGCTCAAAACGGTTCTTTAATGTCCTTTTACCTGTGGTTAGTACCACACATAATGTGGTGAACCACAAAGGATTGCAGATAATGTTGTTATTATGACATGAAAATTTCTTGAAATTTTATTAAATATTTTTGCCACTTTTCAACAAAATTTTCTGTAGTGAAAGGTTAACGTTCATGGAATACATGACACACAGTTGAACGGGTGAAAACCCAAATTCATTGCTGAGTTATATGTGGAAGGTTATTCAGCTAATTACGCTAGCAAACATTAGAGGATTGAAATAATGAATCTGGAATTCTGGGAACAAACGATGGAACGAGTAATTTATTTTCCACCCCACTGGAGTTGGGTACGGTTCCGTGAATCCGATTCGAGGGAAACATATATTACTCGACGTCAGTTTAAAATACATAGACGCGTCTCTCTCGTGAGAGTTCAAATGAAATGAGTATTAAAGAAATTTAAAACATTTTATGTCCTTATTGTATACTGATGTTGATATGTGAACATGAATGAGTGCAATTTAAATGAAGTTCCAAGAAGAGGACTTGTCACGTGGCACTTATGTTTTCTTACTTTTAACGACGATGAGTAAACAAAAACTTTCAGGGATCCGTTTCCTGCAGATATAAGCATTTATTTGTTTTTATCACGCCCACATTGACTTGGAATCTATTGGACCTTGTGTCTGAAAGCTTCTGAAACATGACACTATGTGGAACCGATATTCACCTTTTCTATGATTTTTTGGTACCATTATTTTGTTAGAGATACATGTTCCAATAAGATTCACTTTATTAGAATATTACTTCACCGTGGAAGGGCAGATTTTCATATTTCATAACATCAAAATGATGTCATGATGATACTTTTTAGGATTCCGTAGCCGAATGGCAAAAAACAAAACCCTAAAGCTGGATGCACTGGTCCGTTCAGCACGTGCGGAACTGTTTTTTTTTATATTGAGTTTTGACAACTCTCATGCCGTACTCATTTTGTGGCGAATTCAGTTCTCTCTCTGGCAAAGTTGAACCAACTTCAACTTTCGTGCGGAAGATTTTTGTTTTCACCGTGAATGTGTTCCGCGTCGCGTCGTTCAATTTGTGGATTGTTCTATAAAGTGCGGCAGATTCATGACGAAAGAATGAATCATGACCCAAGACACTCTCTTCGTGACGAATTAGTTCCGCACGCGCCGAACGGACCAGTGAATCCAGCCTTATAGTTTCGTCATGTGCGTCTGTCTGCCCATCCGTCTGCCCGTAGGTCACAGCCATTTTATTCGGAGACTATTGGGACGTAAGGTGTCTCCTGTAAACCGCTAGACAGTGAATTAGTAAAAGTACCGAAAACAGTTTTATTATGGGTGGCACTTCAATTGGAATTCTGGAATTCGTTCCCAACCATGGAAATGGCGTGACATGACACCAAAATTGCACAATTCATGGAACGAACTGGGTTCATGATGACACACCTTCAAAATGCAACAATACTGTGTGGTCGATTGATTTTCCGATTAGCAGCTTTATTAAAGGATTAAACTACTTAAAGCCCTATTTCATTTTGATATGTGTCTCCCAACAGAAATGACGGACAACTATGAGTGAAGTCACAGTGGTGTCATGTGCAATACACTTGCACGAACTTAAATCAGATGCACGTGGAAACGAAGATCGGTTAAAGGATTCAAAAAAGGATCTTGCAAACATATTGTAGTCCTTGTAAAATAAAGAATTTATCTTTTGATGAATGAACCTTTAGTGTCTCTTGAAGTTTGCTCAATGTCACGATCAAAGAGACATTTTCGATTTCAAGACTTCGAGGGTAGAAATGTCACCAGTAGGTCAAAAAAATGGACAAGAAATGAACTCAAATATTTCATTAAACTTCCCAAGGAGCTCAGAACTTTTAAGGAACTCACTCCTGGAATGTGGGATCCAAAAGAAAATCGTAGAGAAATCCAATTCCTTAAAGAAGACTCCGCAAAGGTTCTAATTCAGTTAGAAGGAATTTTCCTGGGGACCCGGAATTCCTGCGAAATTGGAAAGAAAAAAGTATTTTTTAAACGACTTGAAAATGATGTTGCCAAGTAAACCGGGATTTCCCTACAGTTTTGTTGGGTGGAAAAAGTTTTGCTGACAAAGTTAAAAATTTTAATGAAAAATTGAATTTTGCAAGTCATTTGAATCATGACACCTCAATTAATGGAGTGCCATGGTGGGTCTATTTTGGGGTTAATTTTATTAAACAAAATTTGATGAGAATTTCCAGAAAGTTGGTCTTTCACCCGTTCCGGGTTTGAGTTGGGTTAGAGTGGAAATTTCAGTTCACATATGACGTGGAACGTCATGACGCAAATTGGTGCTCTTCATTTGCATATTTTCATGTAAAATTTCATAAATTTGCTATTTGTGGATGAAACCCACCCAGTTAGCTTAGACAACACTCGGGTTTGACCCGTGATTCAACCGGAAAATTCACTTTTAAACGATACAAAATCCCTTCCTTTCGTTGGGGATTTCATTTTAATTTGATCATTTGTTTATTGACGGCATTTGGGTTTTAGACCGGTGAAAAAGGTCTGGATGCAGGATTATGCCGGATTATAGCCGGATTAGGATGTGAATTTATCAAGGATAATCGAAATTGATTTTTTTTCTTCCTTTTAATTTCAAGACTTCCGAGAAAGTCCTTTTTGTATTTTAACCGAAGTCGACGTTTAATTTACCACGAACCGGATCCATGTGGCTGGGGTTTTTGGGTTCATATTTCATGTGGCTTTTAACGATTCATCATTTTGCATTCATTCCATATACTTCCATTTCATTACATTTCTAGACAATTTTCCATCACAGTTTTAAGGATATCCACAAGATCTGAGTAAACTTGGTTTCATCCTTAACATAAAGTATCTGACTATTCAAATATGGCCTTTAAATACTAAATACCACAAGGATGTCACAGAGAACTCATTTTAATGTGCCTCCAAGACCAGCTGGCCGTTCTTAAATTTCCAAAAACAGAAACTTTTCTCAAGGTAATCATAGAATTACTTCTATTCTCAGTTAATTTAATTAATTCCGTCACTTTTTGATTATGAAAATTAGTAAACTTTATCACAACACCGAAATAATTTTCCCAACAAAACACAACACCAAGGCATGACACCAAACTCATTCCTAACAGCAACTTAAGGAATTAAGATTTGTTTGTCTGGAAATTGGGACAACCAGACAATTTTGTTTGACTTTCTCAAATTAGAAACAAAGAACCAATTAAGGATCAATCGTGTTTTTGCGCATTCCACTTAAATTGTGTCAAGTGTCACAAGTCGTTGATGGCCCCATTATGGTGAATTTGTGAATGAAATTTGTTCATTCCCTCCATCTGGCATTTGATTTATTTTAGTCACAGCTCCTAAGTAATCACTTAGATTAACAAAAACTCAATGAACTCATGGAATTTGTTGACTTCCTGATATAGATCCAAGTCGCAGATTCATTAATGAAAACGACCAACAATTATGACACAATTAAGGCGTAATTGTGGCGTAAGTGTGACGTTAATGCAGGCAATTCCTCAATGGAAGTGTTGGTGATCCATTTACACAAACACTTAATTGATTTTCAGTATATTTTTATGACAAAAATATCGAAATTATCCCTTGTACCAGAAGGAACTCTCTGTTCACATTCTGTTCTCTGTTGAAAATTGTGAAATTCAAACAAATTAAATTCACGTAAAAGTGAAATAGGTCTACCAGGACTGCGTCAACTAACTTTGTTTTGAGCTGAGCCTTGTGTCCAATCAAGGATTTCCATGAAAATGTAACATAATCTCAGAACGTCTTAAAGCTTAAGAATTAGCGATAAATTTTTCCATCACTTCAAGTCGTTATTTACACGAAAACAGGGAAAGAAGGAAAAATATATATTTACGACACCATTAAGGGATGATCCCTGATAGAGTAATATTTCTGAGAATTTTCTTTCGCCAATAAAGACGAAAAACAACAAGAAAACTTCCATGCTTTTTAAATATTCATGAAATTGCGGTAATTCAAATTCATTTATTTATGAATACAAAATAAAAGCTTTATATAATATAAAAGGGAATATCTCGAACCGTCTCATGTACACCTTTTGCTGACTTCTTTTTCTCGGGGTTTTCCTTGGGAAAGCTTCATTTAATTTTTAATATCCCAAAAGTTTGTGTTGGAACGAAATTTAAGACATGCTGATATCACGTTTGTAAGTGATATTAAAGGAGATATTGAAATGTTATGGATGTTATGAGTTATTTGAATTTTTCGTTATTTGAAATTTCCCATTTTTCAGATAACCAAGTTTGTTAATAGGTTGCCACCTAATAACTTATGAGTTATTGGTTTTGATTACGTTTTACCTGTTATTGCCTCGTAAACCTTCAACGTAACCTTGAAGGTGTCTTTCCAGTCGGTTTTCAAGAACTTCCTCAAACAAAAACGAATTTGCATGAGATTCTCACATTAAAATTTCTTTTTCTCATAGTTATGAATTTATTAGTAATAAATAAATTTTACTTGATAATTATGAATCAAGCGGTCAGTGACACCCTAGATGGGGAAAATTTTCAAGTTAATTGTCTCAACGGTTCGGCACCAAAACATTTGGCACTTCCATGCCATTGACCGGATAATTGCCATATTTCCTGATGAGTTCTAATTAACCCTGTCGTTAATTTTTTGCCCCACAAAAGTATCAAATTTTGACCGTTGACCATATGAAGTTGATTGAAACTATTTTTAAGTTCTATTGACATATTTAATAAGCTAACAAATCCTGATAATTGGGTGTTATTAAAGCATCAAACTTCATACGTCTACGTCCTCAATTCGAGTTTGAAATTTAACACTTTTTTGACGTCACGTGCGTCACGACAAATCAGTGAATTTTGAGACATTTTCAAGGGGCGAAATCATTTCAAGCCACATCAAGCCTTCTACAAATTCTCAAATTTTACAATATGAATTCCTGAATGAAATATAATACTTTAACTATAGAGATTTAGAACAATTCAAAATCAACGAATTATTTAACCCAATTCGATGTGCGTCATTTTGGTGTCATAATCGCTTTTGGCTACGTCAAAGTTTTTGGTTTCAGTGATGAAGGAACCGGATGTGAACTATAGAAATTGAAATGGTGGTCAAATGAGAGGAGTGGATCTTTTCATTACGACATCTTATCAAAAACTACTTTTAGCCTGCCACAAAAAGTCCTACAACACCAAGTATCACCACAAGCCAATGCTTCAAGTTACAAGAGTATCAAAACATTCGAGAATTTCAAGACAGAGCTCAATTTCTATGTATACAAATACATATATGTAAAATATTAGATTAATGCTCTATGTACGATAATTTAACATAGGTAATAAAATTATTACCAAAATTAATTCAATTTAGTTTGATTTCGGTGTGAAGAGCCTTTAAACTCTAGTAGGCAAATACTTATGAGCGGTAGCGTTCGTTGATGATTACCTACACAGGATAACTTCTCGAATCTGGGTCAAATTTTGAGTTATATTCCGCGTCATCATGTTGACAAAACAAAATATTCGTTTGTGACCTCACAAAAAATGTCACAGCACCTTTTCTCTCAACATCCTGATAACTCCACAAGGATAGTGAACATTTCAAATGAATGTCCTTGCAGTTTTGTGTTGTATATCAGATAAAATCGTTTCAAAACGCAAAACGTTTCTTATACAAAAATGATATTGAGAAAGTTTGCCAAAACTATTTCAACGTTTTTGTGTGAATAGAAATTTTGTCCCCTAAGTGGCTCGGAGTGAGTGCCCTGGTAAGAACTTCAATTATCCCAAAGAAACTCTTTGAAAAGAAGAAGATACCTGAAGCATCTCTTATCTGCAATCGCTGCTATACAAATATTTTATATTTTCCATCTTCCAGCACCAGCACCAATTCAAATACAAATACAAAGGTATTTCATGAACACTTGCATAAATAACTTTTAACAGAGTCATGTCCTTCTTGAAGGAACAGACAACAGGATATCCTTGAGAAATGGCTGAAGCCAAGAAAAAATGTTCTCCTTTTTATAGCTTATCTCGAACTGAAACAATGAGTAGGTCCTTCGAGGCTGATTAATATAAATTTACTTTATCCTGTTCCATGCATATAGTATATATACAAAACACAGAAAAAGGAAATTTTTTATTATTGTATAACAAGTTCCAAGGATATGGGCTGTTTCATTTCGATTGTCATCAACATAATCGTTTGGATTTTTGTATTTGTTAAGGATATTTCTCCAGGATACAAGTATTCATTTTGCCATGTCAGAATTGTAATTTTGTTTCGTAACTGACACGACATTCATGATGGAATTTTGTCGGTGTATTAGCCCAAGGAGATGTCATCATCGTTTTTAATCGTGATAAGGACGAAAAAGGGATTCTTCCACTTCAAGATTTCACGCATTTCACAAACATGCAAATTAAGGATGTTCTGTTTGGTGGAAGAGACTCATGGCACAACATTCTGGGAAATTTCAACCTTCTAAATGTCCTTGTCAATGGACGCTGTATCGCTTCTATGAATCTTCATTCCGTCAGGATCACATCAACTCTTCAAGGTGACACAAACGGAATTCAAGGAGTCATGAATGAGTAAAGGAAAACTTTTTGAATGCTGCTTCCTCAAAGAAAGTCCTTTGATTGCAAAGAACTAGTCAAGAATGAAGATGAAGACAAAATGAAGTTAACAAAGTGTTGCATTGATGTCATCCCGATTGAAGACTCAAAATGACTTCAGGATCGGATAATTGTGAGATATCCGGAAGCTTGTGAGAATCCGAGTTTTTACAAAAGCGAAATATTATCGCGCAAAAACAAGCACAAACTTCCTCGAATTGTTCCTGTTGTATTTACTCCCGTTGGAAGTAGAGAAATTTCCTGACACCCTGTGGTATTCGGATAATCTTTCCGTTGAGTAAAGTCGAGTTCCGGTGGAAAATCTTTGAAATTTTTTATCCGTGAAAATCTTCAACATTTTTTTTCGTACTTTTTCTGAATTTTTCCCAAGAAATGACGAAGACATCCTCGTAGCTCTCCAATCCTTGCCCCAACAGGTGACAAGTGTTCCTCTTAAACATCACATGACTGTGAATAATTCATGACTTCACGATGGGGACCATTCGGCGTAAGCATAACTCGTGTACATGACACAAAATATGTATTCATTTTTATTCCCACATTTCGCCATTACTCAATTGACAGCCGAAGTCAGCCGGATATTTGACGGCACCGAGTTGGGTCAGTCGAGTCATGAGTGTCAAGAATGACTCGGAACATTGCAGGTTTCACGTATTTCTTAAAATGACTCCACAAAACCCACCAGAATCCTTTGTGACGTTACCCTGAAAATGTCATGTCGAAAAATCCTTAAAAAGAAATTTTAAGCTTTTGTCGCATCTCCTTTATTAAAACTTTTGTGGTTTTAGGGACGCTAAGACGCGTTTCTTAAACGAAAACTTTCAAACTCAACTGGTTTCCCAGTTATAATTGGTCTCGTTTGGGAAAAATGCCTCCCACAATAAGGATCTGAGGCAGTACGAAAGACGAATTTGAATCCTTTTTCAAATGAATTTCTTGTTCAAGGATTACACAAATGAGAATGTCATTATACCAGGACAAACCGGAAAATTTTGAAAGACGAACATTTTTGAATGTTCAAACCTCCCCTCTAAAAATGGAAAGAAGTAATTAATTTTGTTAATATCCTTGTTTCCTCCTTCGTTCGGGTCTTGGAAAACTTCTCCCGATTGCTTGTAAGCAAAATATCCTTTTTGACATGTCAAAAATACAAAGACTTTTGATTTGTAATCCTTTTTCTGAGTAAATTAGTGTCATTCAGATTTCAAAGGACTAAATGGTGCAACCCATTCCTGACATTGTCATTTACATTGAATGAAAGACGCCTTCTTAAAATCTCTCGGCTTATTTTAGAAAACAACGGTTGTCATCCTGCGGTTGACATTTGTGTTTTAAGGAACGCGAAATTTGACTCCTGAACATCACGGGGCGCGTTCATGCCTTTATTTTCACTGTTAAGCTATTTGTTTTCTTCGAATCATCGTAAGCCGAAACTTAGAGGGGGAAGCTCGGGAAAAATATACGAAAATTCGCACAAAGAGAAAACGACGATCATAGTCCCCGCGTGCTGCTCGTTTTCTCCTTGACAGATTTGGCATTCGACGTAACGTTTTGCTTTTGACTTCTGAAAGATCGCCTAATGAATGTTTCCAGCTACAGTTTCCATAATTCGAGTAAATGTCGTTGAAAGTAGCTCGAAGTCTTCTCATAGGTTAAGCGGTAAATGGAGTATCATTTAGTAGTACTCTTAACTCTTATATCGTATTTCATTTCTAATACCATACTCTAAAGTTTAACTAGTGTTTTGTGTTATTTTCCATTACAGATTTTATACCATCCAGGAGCAAAGGATATTCCCCGGAAAGTGGAATTCAGCAAGTGGACGCAGATCATGACGCAAGTGATACCAGCGACTTGTCATATAAAAACAAATTTAATTTTCACCAACACACGGCTAATGAAAGGTGAGTCCTTGTCTTCTCACACTTCTGATGACACGTTCATGACGCAACCCAAATTCAATCGAAATGGGCGCAACTTTTTAATGAAAGTTTTTCTTCGAGGAATGTTTTTGAGTGAAAAAGAATCCCCGGAACTACTTGAATTTAATCTGATAAAAAAGTTCTAGAACTTTTTCTCTTGTTCCTCGAAAACTTTTTCGTTACTTAACGGAAATTTCGGGACTTCGTAAAGGAATCCCATTTTATGGATGAAATTGAAATTGTTTTACTGTCATAAAATATTTTCAAAATTACATTCAAACAAAGTTTCAAAAAGATTTTCAATCATTCGTAAATGGAATTACAAAATTTTATATTTCCTACATTAAATCGTGTAATGAGCTTTTATGTTTCGAAAATTGGGGGGTTTCATTGAAACTTCCCGGATGCCTGTGTCTTATTTTGAAATTAAATAAATTTTTCATTTCAGATGGTCTCATGTAAACCCTGAGCATCATCATGAACCTGGGCGGAATGAGGAGCAAGTGGCGTTCCCACAGCATTCTCAAAAGAAGCGCGTCAAGGTGCGTCGGAAGAAAGCCAGACAGAATGTGACGCAACCCATAACTACTCTCACCGCTATGGCGACGGTCATTGATAACTCAGACAGTCCGAACCCTGACACGACGACCAGGATGGAGATCCAGAAACGGGTGAATCCGGTAACAGGAGACAGATACGACGAAACAATCCTGAAACAGACGTCAGCGTCATTAGACATGCCATCATCCTTGGAGTCATCATCGTCTCCGATTGTGATGTCGGATATGGAGCTTGCTGACCCGGGTGATGGAGTCCGAACTCTTGGTCAAGCTATCGACTATGGATCTGTGGACACAACTAATGATGAGAGTCAGGTCAAATCGGACGATCGACGTCGGAAGGTGAAAGGTCGTGGTAAAGGGAAAAAGCGAAAACAGAAATCGCGCCAGAAAAAGTTAGAACGTCAAAAACGGCTTGAGGCAAGAGAGGAAAAGCGTCGGGTTTCTTTAGCTAAACGACAAATGAGGGAAAAACGTAAACTTCAACGGTTGGAAAAACGTAAACGGAAATTCCAACAACAGCAACAAATTCAACAACAAGAACAACTACAACAACAACAAGAACAACAACAAAACAGCAACGTTGAGTTAATCAAGGATGCAGGTTAGTAAGGTGCAATTAAATTCAAGAGAGCTTTTCAATTAAAGGTGAATTCACCCTGTTTCGATTGATTTCTAAGTAATTTAGAAAGTTGTCTTGAGTTCTCGTTAAGAAAAAAGGTACAACCTTTTCAACATTTTCACAATTTCGTGTGATTAAGGACTCGGTTTCATATGAAAACTTCATGACACCCTTGTGACGCAAGATACAGAATGTTTTCGTTAACGACCATCGCCATGGTCAGGACGAGTGTAAAGGTTAAAGGGTAAAAGTTTTCTCCACACATTGAGTAGAAAAATGCAATTAAGGTTTGCACATTAAAAATTCTCATCCTGGCATGACTCATTTTTAATTATGTCCTCTTTGAAAGGACACTCAATAGAAAATGCTTCCCAAACCCAACAGGATTCAACTTGGAAATTAAAATTCAACTAGTAAGGTTCGTGAATGTAAAGCTTCATAATTATGTTCGTAAAGTAAATTGAAGGTTTTGACATAGAAACTTCGTGGCCGGAATAATTCGAATTTGAGGTCCTGCAGGGTAAACCTCATGGATGCAAACGTTGTCCCTATTTCCAATTTTGGTCATTTTCATTGACTGGAATCACTCCCGATTCATGTATAAAGTTAGAGTAAAGTTTGAAAATAGAATTCTTTGAAGGAAACTGTCACTCAGATCCTGAAAATATCCTTGCAAGTGTTGACTCAAAACATTTATCTTCTTGAAAAGATTTTTTCGATAAACAAACATTTTGTCCTTAAAAAGCGAATTTTCCCATAAAAAGGACGAAGTCATTTTACAGAATTTAAGAAATTTAACAAAACACAAAATGGTGACATGGGGAAAGAGGAATTGTTTTCAGCAAACCGAAAAAAAGCAGAAGACGTTAGATGACGCAAAGCTTCACCAGAAACCATTCACGAAGTTTTTAAAGGGAATTAAGTTATTGTTCCTTTCTTAGTCCGCGTTGAGCCTTAAATGCCAACATTTCAAATACATCCACACTCCGCACTCACACCCTTCGTAGGCCTGAGCTTAGTGACTCCCTTATTTATGGCTCTTTCATGGAGACACTTTGGAGTTTTTGAGCTATTAGGAGTCCTGTAAAACTGTAGAGCTTAAATCTATTTAAATTTATGCCCTATAAATTACAGAAGAAGACAATGAGCTATTGCCGTTTCATTTTCAATGCCTGTTCTTAAGCGATTTCGCGCGAACCAAGTTTGCAGCATTTGTGACTTATGTGACATGGAAGTGTTTTGTAGTAGATAAGCTTGAAGCTCATTATTTGGTTTAACTTCTATTGAATTAATTCAAATTTGTTTTGTCTTTCAGAAAATTCCATAGCACTTGATGCCGCAGATGCGCCATTTCCGGAGAAGACTCAAAATGATGTTGAGTCGAAAGGGGCACCCGAACCGGAAAAATTGGAAAAACTAGGAAAACCTGAAAAGAAACGCAAGTCCAGGAAACGCTTGAAAGCGGAAAAGGTTAGACAGAATAGTTCCAGTCAATCCAACCTGGTCGGAAGTCCAGACGCTATTCGAAGGGAAAGTAATCATGTTAACGATGATACTGATATCCGCAATAACGTTGGATACCCGAAACATCCGCAAGGGGAAGAGGATGCAAACCAAAATGACGGCGATTTATCATGTCTGAAGGACGGGTTTGTCCCGGCTCCAGAAATCAAAAATGCCGATATCAAATATTTAAGGTAAGTACATATTTTCCTCTTTTTTTCACTGATGTTGGCACACCTACACAAGTTGCACGAATCCTTTCCATGAATATTTAAGAATATCCCATGCTTCACTTGTTACAGAACTCATCAGTGTCATGAATCCTTTACCTTTACTCGGGATCTTGAATACCCTTAAAAGTCTTGAATAACAGGACTTACAGGATTTAAGGGATATTTTAAAGCTGATGTGAAATTGAATGCGTTATCCTTCATTCTAAATTCAATACCACCATAATTGCGTCAATACGATTATTCAAGAAGTTGTTCAATTTTTAAACCAATTGATTTTTGAAGGAGATATACTTGAAAATATAAACTAAAAATATTTCTCAATATGTCTTTCATATAAAATTCAATGATAGCTAACGCGATATTCGCAGAAATGTGAATAATTCAACGTTTATTGGGAGAAAAATCTACTCGAAATCCACTTACATCAATTAAAGGATTATACCAATCAAATGGGATTAAATGATTAATTAAATGGGACTGAGTTAATTAACCGAAAGCTTCTTCATTATTATTCGCTTTGTTTCCTTTTCATCCTTGAACTTCTTCGAAGATTTGGAATTTTTGCCTTGAAATTGAAGTGACAGCACATGACCCAATGAATTTGTGAATTTCGTTATATATGACTCAGTTAGTTTTCAAGGAGATATCTGCTGCCCTTTTTTATATATGTATATCCCTATAAATCAGGACACTTTCTGTTTATAAGGCAACTAGATTCATTGATGTACGATTTCAAGATTGAAGATTTCTAGTACTGACATAACATAACACAACGGATTTGTTATTTGACTCAAAACACTTAACACTTTGGAGATATTTAGTTCTGCACTAGTATCATATGATATACTACGAGTCATATGTAGATTTTACTCCAAAATATACTAGTATTTACATTTATGTTGCTATCGAATCAGAACAGTAATCAGGCTCGTTCGTGAACTTAAGGTGACACCTTATTACGCTATGGGGAAGTTACTTGACATAACTATATTCAGGTAGGAGACCCGGTTCCGGACAAAGTTGGAATAATATTTACAATAATAACAACTTTATTATCTCAAGTTTGTGCTAATTAGTAGGCATAGAAGGCAACTGCGTCCATTCCCAATGAGTCAATCCTGAAAAAGCCTTCTCTTACAACGAAATGTATCCCTTCTGGCTCACAAATGAATATGACATATGCAAGTTTTCATGAGCAACATTAATTTTTTGAAGAGATACCATGAGTTATGAGTAAGTTTCAAAAATTCATGCTCAAAAAAATTTCCATTCCAAAAAGGAAAGATTTAAAAATAAACAGAATTTATTATCCTTTACCGAAATTACTCTTACATGTGCATCAGGATGAAAACATATTCTGACATTTTGAACCGTAAAAGGATATTTTCATTTTATGGTAACTTTGCCATAAAAAAACATGAAATTTTTTCTTCGTTTCCAGTAAAACACGAACATGGCGTGCCTTTTTCTGATGGAGCCTCTTCAGGGCGCAACCATCGAATCAACAGAGACTCATTGCTGAGGTCTCGTTTGATCACAGTTTAAGGTAAATTCGTTGAAAGATAATAAGTAGGGGTTCCTCCAGTCATGTGTGACTTACGAATTTTACACGCATGACCTTCCATTTCTCACAAACTCAGTTTGTAGTCGCTTGGAGGCACGTGGCCTCATATGCAGTCATTTCAATCAAAAATACCCTTTTCCAGGATAATATTTTCCGGACATTTGCTTTCTTCATTTTATTCTGATGAAGCGCGAAGGATTCACAGCACCCTGTGGTTTCTTTTAAATATGACCAAATTTGAATCTGTGAAATATACCTCGAATATGAATGTAATGGCCTGCGGCTGCTCACTTTCCAGTATATGGAGGGTGCCTGAACGAAAATGGCTCAATGTTTGGTAGATCAAATATTTCATCTCTTTCGTATCACTTGATCCCACCTTCGCAAATGGGGTTACGGCCAATTCCGGGGCCTTAAGGTAATAATTTTATTTAATTAATTTTCCGTCCTAGATAATAATTTCGTTTTACTTGGAATAATTGAATGTTATTTAAACCAAGGCAACTAAATCTTAATTGGAATTATTTCAAACATTTACTATTGTATAATTGTGAATTTTGTCGACTTGAAATGTATCCGACTGTAATTTGTCGACATAATGAAATGAGAGTGGAGCACAACTTTACCTTCGATGACAGCTGATATTCAATTAAACGCGAACGCATCAAACAGTGACATACACATGTGTTTCATGATTTTAGACGTGCATGTTCCTTCTCTCTGACTTTTTTTGTTTGTTCGATTATAAGAAATATAATTTCATCACAATATTCCTGGAACGAAAATAAAATTTTCATCAAAAATCTCAGCGATTTGAAACTGACAGTTTAATTATAAAAAACTCACGTTGCTGAAAAAACAAACGGACAGTTAAAGGTTTTATAAAAACACTGGAATCACTGACTGTGAAAAATGTACTAATTAATGAAAATTGTAATAATTCCCATCTTTTCAATAAAAGTGTACTTCAAAATGCAACAGGATTTTGAAAGCACTTGAAGTTAGCTAAAGCTCAATTGGTAGTTAGGATTTGCAGAGTTTGAAGTCTATGTTCATGAGTAATCAATTCAAAATTGAATTATTTTTCATTAGGGACTTTGAAACTTTGAAGTTTTTTCACTGCGTGCTCATTATGTTTTCATCAAATGCCACTCTTGCCTTTTCTGTTAACTTCCACGTGCACTTCATGACGCTCGTTGCAATTGTGCATCGCAAATTTTAATTAGACTGAAACCTTGACTAACAACGTCATTAAGAAAATTCTAAATCTATCATCCACTAGTGCATAAAAGGAGATCTGAAAGTTTTGAACTTTCGGATCAGCGGCACTACGTTTACTTGAATTTTCATTTACAAAATATTGTTTTGTATGGAGTTAGTTCCTGCTAGCAAAGAATCATGGTGTCATCCATTGTAGCATTTCCATGAATGGAGTACAAGCATTGCTATTGAAACTCTAGGATCAGTAACACCACGGAAACATATTGAATGGATTGAATTGATATTTGAGAAGATGGATCGAGTGGCTAAAGTTATAAACTTAAACATCCCTTAAAGATTTTCCAAAAAACTTCCCTCAATCCACTCTGACGTTTTTGTGGTGAAAGTTCGTTTGCCCCGTGTAAACAAAAGACGCAGACATATTGATTTCGTAGTTGCAAAAGATTTATATCATCCACGTAATAATGCTCCAAGACAAATGGAGTAGATGGGGCAAAATCTTGTTGTAATGGCGAGCAAGAATCCGGAGTTAATTAAAATTAATGGCAGCCAAATGGTTCCCTCTAATACCTGGAATCAGCTTTGATCGGAAGACAAGTTTTCGGGGCTCGTTAGAGTTTGATATTAATTAAAAACAATTTGTCCTTATTTTAGACTAACAAATCCTTTTCTTCATATTTTCATTATTTCAATAACAAATGAGTTGTGCTGAAGAACACCCGTAGTAAGAGAGATCTTCCATCAATTTCTTGGTTTTGGGTTTTCGGGTGATATCGACATCTCCATTCTTTAATGGATAATTATTCCACATCAATTTCCTTTCAATTATGGACTTAATCAAAACGAACGTTTTACAAAGCGTTTAATTACCGCAGAATTTCGTGTCATGCCTTCTACCAGCACCACCACCTCTCCTTACATCACGACGAGTCACTTGTGTCTTAACGAGTTTTCTTAATTAAAACTAATTTTCCGGCGATTTTTCACCGGCTCTTTCCGAGTGCACGTCTGGAAAATGGTTAATTAACTTTCTTTTGAAAAACCAATTTTTTATTATTAACTAAATCGCTCCGACGTGATTTTAATATTCAACTGAATCATCAAAGATTTTACCAAATATTTATATGACTTTCAGTCCGAAGAAATTCGTTCGGAATCAATTCGGAATAATTGAAAAAGTTTGAAAATTTAAAAAACATTTATTCTTCTGATGTAGCGTGGTTGGTATGCTGTGGAAATTCATTTTCACATCACATCCATTTTATTAACATAAAATTAGGATTTTCCCTATAAATGGTATTGGAATATTCTCGCCCAGGTTTCGTTCATGTCCGGGACATAAATTTCAAAGTCCACCCGAACGATTTCTTTTATGAGTTCATATGAGTTTTGCGTCATTTGCATAACATTTTCAGGGTTTTCGAGGAATTGTGTTTGATGGAAAATTATTTTTCATATTGATACAAGGTGGATTTGCTACCATCATTGAATCGTAGTGCATGAGGCCAAATGTAATAACAAGTAACACGTGTCTTGTTTGAAACCACAAAACCAAACCAGAATGTCATTTTTGACTAGAAATAAATAAAGTATAACCTTAACCTTTACTGGCAAAGGTTGAAACCTTCAAATTGAGCTTTCATTTGATGAACCATGACGATGTTATTAAACCTGAAGCAAGTTGGTGACAACATCGCCACTTGTGCAACACAACCACAGGGTAAGTAATGAAAAATTAAGAAAAAGGTTTCTTAACTTAATTAAAGATTCATTAGTAACCTCCGTCACCAACCTGCATCGCAATGTTCCTTATTAATATCGCAGGAAACGCTTCTGTCACAAACTGAACCTGACGCCAAGTTCATCGTCTCGAAAATCGAAAAGCAATTTTCTTCAAAAGGAAAATTTTCATTTTCATTTGCTGTAATGATTTCCACTGAAATTTTCGTCCTTAATTTAGTGATATTTCAATAATTCCCCACTTGCCCCACGTTGCTCCACATTTCACGCTCCAAACTTATTGGGGTTGCACCACGTAAAATATACACGACACTGTCTAATTTGCATATAACTCGAAATTGGAACGGGTTGGACCCGGTTTTTCACATGTTGGCAGTATGAAAATGATTGGATTTCATTTCAGTGCTGTTGATTCAATCAAATTTTGAATAAATAATTGTTTGTTCGTCCTTTGAAGAATTTGCATTTGAACAGGATCTGGTCGGAGAATATCTCCATGTTATACATAAGTAGCTTAGTTAGTGAGACCAATTTGCTGAGATGTGGTTTTTACTTTTTACAGGAACGATTTACGTGGATTCGAGAATGCAGTCCTGGAAGTCGAGTACATCTGTCATCAAGGATACAGACTGGAATACAGTGAGGGTAACATCCGGAGTAGCATTGATCCTGTGGTTGACGGAACTTTGCGTAATGTGTTCTGCAAGAAAGGACAATGGTTCGGGACACCTCCATTGTGTGTCCCTATCAAGGATCCTGTGAATATTAATGAGACTTGCAATTACCCAGGACGATGCGAACAGTTGTGTTATGTCGAGGACGGATTTGAACGGTGCACTTGCCTCAAAGGATTCAGGATGAAAGGAAACCGCTGCGAAGGTAAGGTTTTCATTCCTTAACATTTATTTTTTGGTCCAATTAATATTTCGCGAATGATAATAATTTGATCCTTAAAATCACGCCAACTGAAAAGCATAATTGTTCGCTTTGACAAAAACATAAACTTTGAAAGCTTCTCAGCAGGTTAATTAGAAACTCATGAAAAAGGAAAATAATTCCCTTATAAACAATTCCTTTTCGGTAAAATTTTCCACGACTCTTTTCGGTCTTACGGGAGTTGTAAAATAAATCCAGAAATTTGTTTATCGTCCTTTTATGCAAAATTTATTTTATTAATTCACTCAAGCTTCAAATTGTCCACGAACCTTATTAAATTAAAGCTTTTCGTCGAAGTTAAATTAATTCGAAGTTTACCTTTCGGACCAAAATTTTTCCGGGTACATATCCTGGCATGAAAGGATACCCCTTCGAGGACACAGAAAAGACACGAGTCCTTTCTCATGAACAGCAGCACTGCTGTCGCTGTTATATATCAAAGGATTTCCTGATGAAAGGACACACTTTGAGAGGAGAATTTTACTTCCTCCTTGACTCCAGGACGAAGGTCCTTTAAATCACATAATCCTAATACAATCACGTCATGAAAAGTCACGCAAGCGGCGTCATTATTAAGTCAGCGTCGACGAATCGCACCCGAGGGATCGTAATTTTTGTGGTTACGCCATTTTGTTTTCGTCCTTTTTTTAAATTCAATAAACAATTTTTATTTAATTTCAAAATATCCTTGTTGAGATTTTCATCATGTTAGAAACGCTAAATTTTATGGCATGACGCAGAAATATTTTTCCCTAACATTAAATGCGGTTTTATCGCCATAAAAAAAGTTTCAATTTCAAAATGGCTCCTTTAAGAATAAGGTTAATTTACATTTTCTTCGTGGATGTAATGCAAATCAGGGATAATTATATTTTTTGAACCATCAGCGTTTGATTGAAATTTTATTTTGAACATTTCACAGCAGAAGTGGGTGTTAAATTTGGATGAGTCCTTCGAAGGACTCTCATTGTTTGTTGGGCAGTCAGGAGTTGTTGGGTACCATGAAGCTTTCAGAGAAGCTTATAGAGTTATTATTGGCTAGTCATTGATCTTTGATTCCTAAAAACGAATTCACAGAAAGCTCATCGTGACAGTTTTCATCATCTCCAAAGCTTGAGAGCTTTTAGAAGATTTTCTTCATGGATCCATGTACGAAGCGATTATTTTATGAATCTGGATCAATATTCTCCAGCGAATTTTCTTTCAAAAAATAGAGGACATTGATTCAATTCGTATGTGCTTTTTTCGGAAAAGCTCGAATGTGAAAGCTCTGATTTGAGAATTTTAATTTTCACTGGTATGTAGTTAATGAAACAAAGCTGCAGTGTATTAAACGTCTGTTGTGTTTATGCATTAAAAAGTTAATTAAAGCTTAAAGCTTGTGTTGAATGACACTTGCAGGACATACAACTTTCTGGAAAAAATGTAATTTAATGTTTTTCATTAAACCAGACATTTGAGATAGACGAAAGGTTTTACACGACACGAAAGTATCCAGATAAACGTGCCGGACGGCGGTGTCCCTAGAAACCAGCCAATTAAGGACGAACTCTGTCTTCGGAGTAGACGCCTGATGTATGTTTGTCCTTGGTTCTTGTTTTTTTTCTGGCAAGTGTTACGTGATGAATATTTTTCCTTGCCCGGTTCTGGATGAGAAGCACAGTGACGCCGGGTCGGATAAAGTGTGAGTTTCATTCACCTCCGGGAAATAAGCGATGAAAGAAAACCGGGTCTTGATTAAATTCCGGATAATTGAAGTAGATAGATTTAATATCAGCTTCATGACACCAGTTTCCTTCCCCACGAAATCTGTAGATTTTCAACGACATTGTGGACGCTTCTTTGTGTGGCCGGAATTGTTGCCCGGGGATTCTTCTCGGCGTTAGAGAAATATTAAAGGAACCAAAATTTCCTTTGATTTATGGTGCAACGTGGATTATGAAACTCGTGCACGTGAATTTAATCTCGCTCGTGGTTGTTTGAAGAAAATTTCGCGTATCTTACATGACACCGATTGATGTAATCGTGGGCCAACAAGGACTAAGTGATTTATTTTTCTCTACAGATGAAAGAAAATGTAGATCTACGTCTTTTCTAATCATTATTAAGAAATTTTTGCGTGTAAAAACGACAAATATTCGACTTCGGTCGTGGAATTTTGAAGGAAATCTTGAGACGCGCAGAAGACGACGATTGAAGGAATCCCGGGATTCACACGAAATTGAACGCTGAGTGTTTTATATTCCTTTATAGATGCAAGAAAATGTAGATTTACTTGTATTTCAATCATTATTAAGGAAGCATTGCACGCGAAAATCTCGAGAATCTAATTTCAGTCATGAAGCTTTGAAGGAAATCGCGAGTCTCAGTAATTCGAATTGAACTTACTATTTTCATTACAGATGGAATTGAATACAGATTTTTATACATATATTCCAATCATTACCGTGTGAAACTGAATATCCACCTAAGAACTTTCGTGACACGATGATGACGCGAATTGGTGGAATTTGAAGAAATCTAAGAAATAGATAGAATCACTTGTAGATTTACGTTTGTTACACTAATAATTGAAATGAATACAGATCGAGTCCTCTGGGAATTCATTGTACCCCCATGGAAGCTTCCCCGCCTTACGTCATGTACTTCGTTGACTAAAATTATTTTATTACAAAATTTTAAAAGGAGAATCCCCAAATTTTCTATCCTCTCAAACAATAAAAAATCACTTTTCAATGTGATGTACGGAAGTATCCCCAAAATGGCGAAACTTTGAAGCGGCATCGTTTGAAGCATTAAAACTTTGAACAACTTTACGATTACAACAAGATACTGTAAGGACACCAAAATTTGGCAGCACATCTTAAAGCTTAGTGCACACGAACGTTAAAAAGTCCACCACTCGTAATGGCGTCATTTAATTTTCATAATTGAAAAACCGAAAGGTGTCATTAAACTTTATGACTCCTAAAGCCGCAACGGGAACAACTGAATTCGTCCATGCATGGCGCCATGGAGTCAACCCCGTGTACTCGGGCAGATGTCTAATGAGCCATTTTGAAAATGACAGCTTTAGGACATAATGCGATGAGGTGGAATAGGAAAAAACAAAATAGGATAGACGTGCGATTATCGTATATAATTGGATTAGGTTTGTGGCAGGTCCCTTTGCCCCACAGCGTTTTTTCCGGACATGACACTAAATCGGAGTTGATGTTCGTGGTTTCGGTGCAGTCCTTCCCTTATCCAGGATTTCATTATCCTTTTCATGAAAACTGCAACGTTGTCGTTCCTTACTTACTTGTGACACTTCCTTTCCATTCCATGGTGCGACACAAATGGACACTGTATTAAACACGAACTGAAAGAATCCTGGAATTTTTAATGTTTTTACAGGATATTTATAAATGCCATTTCTTGATCCTTTTTCAGATATTAACGAGTGCACCGAGAACACGTCAGTATGCGAGTACGGTTGCGTCAACATTATTGGGTCGTACAAGTGCAAATGCCCCAAAGGATTGAGGGTCGGCGATGCGAATAGCTGCATTGGTGAGTATCATGAGGCAAATTTGTGATTCAAACAAGATTCTTCCCTGACTCATACGAGACATTTCATTGAATCAACAAGTATTCTCTTCTTAAAGGTGAAACTTTTCTAACTCAAACGAGAAACTTTCGTGACACAGAGAAAACACTTCCCTGAATCAAACCTTTTTATGCCTTGCACAGACGGGACACTTTGAACTGGTTCCTGAAGTCATTATGACGTAACTGGTTCAAATTTGTATGGGATAACCAGTTCAAGACTGGATCAAAGATCGTGTTGAACCAGTCCAAAGTGAGTTTTGCATCATGTTGACGCCATCTGTTAGAAAACAGAGAAGTACGATTATCGCAAATTGTACCAGAACCGTACTAGAAAATTGAATGAAAATGACATTTCCAATAGCGTTCTGCTCCCATTTTCTTCAAAATAGCTTTTTTCCTAATAATTTGGCTTTGCATTTCCAAATTTTTTGCTAATAAAAACCAGTTCAAACTGTCCCGTCTGTCCAAGGCATTAGACTCTCACGAGATAGACTCATTTGTATTTCCATCAAGTCACTTTGTTGACACAAGAAAAAACTGGTTCGAATCAAACAAGACAGTTTCCTGACTCCATCGTGAAACATTTTTGACTCAAACAAAGTGTCTTGTGAAACACTTCACTTACTTCTGACTCAAACCAGAATCAAACCCTAACCCCCATGACCCCCCCATGATACCACATTGAGCTTTGTCCGTTGCTCATGAGGAGAAGAGCTATCCGTGCAAATATCCACCTAATGAAAAGCTCATATTAGCCCATTTACCCGTAATTACAGCAGGTGGTCCCTTGAAAGTAGAATATTCAGAAATCACTTTACCCAGAATGAGCTCCTATTCAAATGAATCCTTAACCTTGTAGGATATTTACATAAAATTAATTTGTGCTTCTTATACAGTATTTATGAAGGTAAATTATCCTTCTATCGTACATCAGTGCTATACACGTGTGAACATGACTCAAAGATAATCTGACCGGAAATAAATTTTGTCCGGAAAAAGTTTCTCCTTTTTCCGTTTTACCATTTCTCCCTTTTACGTTTTTACAATGAGTCCTTACGAATGTATGTACAAGGGAATCCTTATAATGTTGGTCATTTTATCATTTTATCATTTTGTGTATAGATGTGAACGAGTGTCTACTGAGGAATGGGCACGGACCCTGCCAGGACACTTGCATAAATACATGGGGCAGTTACAAGTGTTCGTGTGATGGACTCACCGGAAGTCGCTTGAGTGGAGACGGACACAGTTGCGAGGATTTGGACGAGTGTTCTATCAACAATGGCGGATGCTCCCATACATGTCTCAATACGATGGGTAAGGAAACCCTTTTACAAAATTGCAATAAATCCTTGATGCCATATATTTTGTTGTCTGGCGTCATGAACATGTCATTGATGAAGTTTAAGTGTTCAAATAAAACTTTTTCATGTTGTCCAAGTTACCCTGGTAATTTGGTAGTTTTTCACTTAAACCATACATGCAACATGAATTTAGAAGTGGATACACTTGATATTAGTGGATATTGTGGTCATATCCTGATATCCTGTCAAGCGGCTTCACATTGTTACGGACTTAATAAAGTTTCGTTTGGATTTATTAATTTTGCAGGACGGGCGTTTTGCTTGTGCCCAGAAGGATGGGTTTTGGACAAGGATTGGAAGACTTGTGTTGATGTGGATGAATGTGCTGATCCTAAATTTGAAAACCTTCGCTGCGAATTCGGATGCATCAACACTCCGGGGTCGTATAGTTGCCTGGTTGACTTCGGGGCTGATCAACCTATTGAAGTGGACGAACCTGAATGTCCTGATGGATACTATCGGAACTTCACAACTGACGATTGTCAAGGTGATTTTATTTGCTTGTTCAAATGTATCGATACTTATCTGTGAATATTTCTTTCAAAGATATCGACGAATGTGCCAAGAACAATGGTGGATGTCATGATCGTTGCGTCAACACGATTGGCAGTTTTCATTGCGTTTGTCCCAATGGTTTCATCTTATCCAACGACAGATACACTTGTATATGTAAGTAAATATATTTTGTTAAATTTATTTTCAATCGATCTCCACCAATCATTCATCAAAATTCGTCGATTTCCCGGAACAATCAAATGGAAAAAGTTTTGCCCCATTTCCGGACGACTTGTTGACTCTATACGACACCACGATGAAATCCGAACGGAATTTCGAATGAAATTCTCAAAGTTTATCACGAAAATACGCTTATATATAATAGGATATTTTTTGTTTTTTTTCTTTTACAATGTTTGTTGATATTAAAACGAAAAGTTTATCTCGTTCGAGCGTGAAATGTTACAAGAATTATGTTAAGGACTCTTTAAACTGTTTACTCAATGGCTATCCATTATATAATTTATGAATTATTCAAGTGGTATTGAACTTTTTCTGGAAATTTTTTCGGATGTGTGGGGATCACTTTAACCAGGGAGTGGAATTGGCTCAAAAACGAATGGGGCGTCACAAGGTTTCTTGACTCAAAGGGAGTTCTGCTCGAATGAGAACGATGTCCCTTCTGCAAAACTTTCTTAGGAACGTGAATTAAGAAATTAGCTACTATATAAATTAGTTTTCAAAAAACCGGGGGGTTTTCGTCTATCATGCAAAGCAATGGGGTTCCTTCAGTGCATTGTACTATTCTGCAAACTGGACATGGTCTTTGAAAACTTGCATGTACTTTTCACGTCAACATGACAAGCTTGCGGATAGCATAGGACTGAGAGGCATTTGCAAACTTCTAATATAATTGTTGAGTGAGTTTTATTGATATCTCCAAAATTTGCCGTCTCATCCGAAGCTTGGGTAAATGAAATCTAAAAGTTTTGACGCACTTGTGACGTGAAACAAGAAGCTCAAAGGGATAAATTTAAAAACTGGGACTATGTAAGGGAATTTTGCAAACATTGAAGGTTAAGGTTGGTCAAATTCTTTTGACGATATCTCGAAAAAACTGAAATTCAGATTCATGACCAGGGTTGATTTTACATTGCACTTGGGAGATGGCGAGCAATGTAGCAAGTGATGCGATCAGATAGAATACGCCATATGATGCATTGAAACTGATATTTGAAGGTGAAGGTTTATTGGATGTAAAATGTTCCAAAACTATAGAGGTTAAGGATAAGTTACTTCCGACTTTAACCCAAGTTAAGGCAGTTTACCTCATAAAGGTTTTGACACTTCTAACAAGCAGATGGAATGAACCTTAGGTGTTTCAAGGCACTGGCAGCACCAAAACCAAAATTCAGGTAGCTGACCCACGTAGGCGGATATAGCAAATGAAACAAATTTGCCAATTGTTTGTCATTTCATTTGCAACAAAACTTTGAAGGTCAATGAACGTTTTATAGCTTTATTATCTTAAAAGCTTTCAGAGTATCACGGTTTGTATCGGTCACAGAAAGTGTTAACCGTTTGCCGGTAGTGAGTCTTTACGGCAAATCACCGAATTTCAAATTGTCAATTAGAGTTTATTAGGTAGTTTGAGATACTAAAGTGCTTTTTGCCTTCTAAAGTACTTCATGAATGTTTCAGTTTATCTTAGTAAAAAATATTTTCCTTATCCTTCCATGAATCACGTCAGAAAGTCTATAATTTTTATTTTCCTGTAAGTTACAAGCAACCACAAACTGTCCATCATTCCCGGGAAAATTCATTTTAAATGATTTATTCCGCACGTTCCCCATTTGATGGAGCCAACATTTAGTTTGACCCAATTCATCAAGTGTGATGCGAATAAAATTGACTGAAAGTCTCCACAATTTTTCTCTACAAAAAATAAAAAAAGTCTCCACAGTGCGATTGAATGACGTGATAAATTAATTCAATTTGGATAAATGATTCTCAGATGAATAGGTTTTTCTAGGTTTCCATTCTAGGTCACTCACGGAACGAGGATTAGCGTCGTGACTCCATCTGACATCGACATTCAATTATCCACCCCAGCGGTGCTCCAACGAATCAAATGAACCAAGCATTTGAATTTCCCGCTCTGTGAGATTCCATTTTCTTCATAACACATTCCGTCAATGATTTCTCACAGAATTCTTTAAGACAAAATTCAAGAATTCCATCCTGATTGACAGATGACACCAAAATTGGTTCGTGTCAAGTTATTGTAGAAAACAATTTTCATTGGGAACTTGTGGAATTTCATTTATTAGGAACTGAATTTGTGATCAATAATTATGAGACTTCAACACGTTTAGCTCAACATTATCAAATTCACGAATTCAAGTTTTGTGGCTCATTAACATGGCGTCAAGTACGAGCATAACTGCGGAACCCTATGGTGAAGTAATTCAATTTGGTATCCAAATATGGGGCTGTCTGGCTCCCTTTTGGAACGACAATTGCGTGAATTTGATTTTCTGACATTTGATCAAGTACTATTGCTTCAAGTAATTTATTACTTGCACAAATAGACGCCCAATTCTTGAATTGTCTTGAATAAATTGAAAATGTGTCTCAGATTTCAGGTCGGGTCTTAGTGGGTTAGGAGCGCAAATAAGTTTTATGTAATAAATCATTTTTAAACGAAATTGATTTAGATATCGTTGTAATCTAAAACACATTCAATTCGGAACGTTTTAAAAGCTAAATTTGTCGCTTTTAGCGAATTCCAGATGAATTGAACGCCATTGACTTTTGTGGCGCCTTCGGACATTAGGCAAAATATTTTATCTTTGAGTTTCCTCGAATTAAACCTTACAAAAACCTGGCATCTGACACGAGTTGTTTTGGTTTCACTCCCGCCAAAAATAGGAAAATGATGATCTCTTTCCAGGTATTAATTTATTCAAAAGCAAATACATTTTTTTATCTGGGAAAAATTAAATTAGGGAAAATTGTGCTTATTTTCAATTTCTGTGAAAATTTCCTTTAACCATCTGCGTCGAATTTGTTTCGTTTTTTATTCAAGGAATATTAAAAAATTGCTACCAAATTTTAAATTTTACTGAATCACACAGAATATAAAATGAAACTATTAATAATTTTATAAAAGCCAACAAATTTTAATTTAATTGCTATTAGTTACTTGAAACTTTCCGGAAACTTTTATAAACTGTTAACAGAAAAATAATGCAAAAGCAGTAATTAAATTCATTACCGTGGTTGGAAATAATTTTGAAATATTATCAATTTTGTACATCTCGTAAAACTTTTAATTATACATGATAAAATTCAAAGAAACATACTTGGAAGCTTTTGGAAATGTTTTTGTGAATTTTTGGAAATTGGAAAATATAATGCAAATATTATTAAATTTTTAAAATTCTATGGAAAAATAGAATGACATTGGTAATCCCCAACATTTCCGTACCGTTGTTCCGTACCTTTTTTTTGTCATAAAGAAAAAGCGATGGAACAATACATTTTCTAGCAAATTTCAAAAAATTACGATTTTCGACCAAAATTATAGGAAATTGGGTTTTCTGTTGTTCTGAGTCACCCATTATTTTTGCAAAATAATAGCACTTTCCTCTGAAGAAATTGAACAAAAAATTCATTATTAGGGAACCTCTCCATACAAAAGTGTAATTTTTTAATGTCTTTCTTAGGGCAACTACCCCTGGGTCAAATCAAAGATACTAGCTCATCTTCGAACTTGAACTAGGTTTCTGGAATACAAAACTTTTCGCATTTACAGATTTCAATTATCTTCACTACTTTTCGAGTTATCATTTAACGCACAGCTACGACGACGACGACGACACACGAACGAAAAAGTGTCTCAAAAATGTGTTTTTTAAGTGAATGAACTAAGTCTGAAAAAAGGTTTTCGGGACCAATTCCTATACATCTCCTTTACACTACTTGTACGGAAAAGTAATACAAAATTCTGATTTGGTTCTGATCGATATGCCGATTTGGCAGAAATGTTTCATATCCAGGTGTCGTCATTATTGAAGAGCCAAAATCAAGAACCTGCAGGAAAGGTCTAAGTTCTTGTTACACTTGGCAGAAAATCAATTCTGCTATATGAATGATAGAAATTTGTTAAATTCTTGCAAACTGTTACTTTCTCCAGAAGAAAATCTTCAAAAGTGTGGCAGAAAAACGTAACGAAATTTTACACGTTTTTCTCGTTCGAAAATTCAAAAATAATAGTATTATTTTGAATTGTACACCCTTCCTTAGGAAATTTAATGATTTTTCCAAAAACGTTACGTTTTCAACCAAATTCAGAAAGCTTCAGTTTCTATAGACAAATGTTTGTGGAAACATAATCCCATTCATAACCGACTGCCAATAGCTCAAGAGCTTCGGAAGAGTTCAAAATTCCACTGCATTCTGTAAAAGCAGATATTTTCTGGCTAATCGAAAATCTGAAAAATGGAAATATAATATTTACATTTGGCTTAAAACATACAAACTTATGAGTTCCTCAGGATATTTTAGTGAAAAGAGTGAGAATGTCAGTTATAAATGGACAAAAGAAGGATTCCTTGTCTGTGATTCGATTAGATTGGCGCCTCTCATGACTCATATATCTTCCCTAAGTAGTTAAACATCCATTTGAGATGTACATCCATGTAGACATCAGCTGCAAGATCTTGTCATTAGCCCCAATTCGTTTGCGTTCGTCGCTAAATCGTTAACGCCTCCACTCAACATGTAAACTCAATTAGCACAGCTCTTGTGTCCCAGAAACCAATGCACTCGATATATCCCATAGATGCGAATGGAATTCACCAAAGATTTGCAGTAGAGAATCTATTTCTGTTTCTGCAACTTTCAATTAAAGGGAAACCATTCAACCTTTTGAAGTGTGTCGGTGATAGAGCCTTGAGCTGTTCGTGTTTGTGACATGTACGTGATGCCGAAGTGTTAATTGCCCAGTAGCCTCTTGTGTATCACTCCACGTCATAATTATAAGCAGTGCTGACACCCTCTCATCTCCTCGCATACCCAAAATGTCATGAAGTCTTGCCATAGACCCTCAATACCACATACGACACACCAATCGATGTCATCCAATTATGTCGTTCGCAGTCCAAACGTCAGCACATATTGTTTACGTCAACGATAATGATTATGGGTATGTGACGATGATGACTATTATTATGACTCCAACGATGTCAACAGTTATTGGAACATCAATTTAAATGCCAGAGCAAGCAATTTTCCCCGAGAAGGTCGTTTCAGGCAATCTTCAAGGAGTGTCCTCTTGTTTCTTTTACAAATCCCATCAACGCGTCAGAGACAGGGACTTCTACATTTCACAGGGTCGTATAAAATTTTTGTGGTCCTATCAAGTCCCAATCAAATATTACGAGCTTGTTAGACTATATTAGATCCAGGACAACGAGGACGTCTTAAAATAAATGTCAGGGACTATAAAAATCACGACTGAATGAATCGATAAGCGAAATTCATTTCTTGTTCCATCAAATCATATCTCTCGTGTTTGAAATATCCTGCCAGAAATGTCCTTGAGAACATCCTCATAAGATTATCGAGATTACTGGAATTCTTAGGATGCGAAATTCTCTTGTTGCTCCTGTCTGGGAAAAGGAGTTTCGTGGAAGGGGAGTAATTAAACCAGTTCTACGAGACAACTCCTTCGTTATCATAATAGCAAGGATATGCAAAGCACATTCAAGGAGATTTTCTGGGAGTAAAACCCAGTTTTCGTATCTTTAGTTCCTTTAAAAGCATTCCTAAAGCTCCAATTTTTCATGGAGTTTATAGCGTCGAATTTTGGCGTACATTTCATAATTTTTCGGTCATTGCATTTTGAATTATTTTTAAGTAATTAACAATCAAAAATTTTAATTAAAAATCGAATAATTGCCAAACATTTCCAAATCACAATTCACCTAAATTCAAGCAAAACATTATTTGAATTCAACCATATCACAACTCGTCGTATAACATAATTGACAAACATTATTAAATGCTCACGTAATCAGGTAAGGCCAATGTGTTATCCAAAATGCAAACATTTCATTACAAAACGTTGAAATCGCATAAATTACCCGAAAAACGTTGATAAATTTTGTATATTAATGTGCAATTGCCGTACAATGTCAATATCTCGCAATTGCACATTGTACAAATATTGTTTTTGATAACCCAGAGGAGATAATCATTCGTCAGTGTTTAGGAGTTTCATGGAATATCTCCTTATAATTCTGGAAGTATTGATATCAAACTGATTGTAAGTTTAAAATCAGGGAGCCATGAGGTTATTTGATCGTAGTGGGCAAAATAAATTTGAATAAAACGATTTGCCTTCATGATAACTGAGATGAAGTCCGTTGTTATTTTGGTGGTATTTGCGTCATGTGGTGCCACGAAGGAGTCAGTTGGAATATATCAAGTCAAGTATAACTAGAAGGTTATATTTTACTGGATCGTCAGGATTGAGTAGATAAAGATTGAATGATGTCTCTAGTAATAAATTGGATTGTAATATCCCCTTGTAATTATAGGGATATTGATTTCACACTATAATTAAGCAATTTATTACAAAGTTAAAATATCGTCTACCCGTATTTCGTGTAATTATACCATACCCGTCCACAAAGTGTACACCAAACCAACAAATTTCCATGTTCGATGTAACACTATTTGGTATCATGTAACTTCTCCAAAAACGAGTTAATATCCCGACCAGTCCACAGACTAGCTCACGTTTGATTTTGTTAGCTATACGAAGCTATCAATAACCTCGTGGATTATAAACTATCCGCAGAAGCACGTGAGCCCAATGCATGAACTATTTCCATGTTCAGCACATAATCATAATCTAAACGTGGCATCAATGTTGGTTAACTGCCGAAGAGCAGAAAACTTATCCATGTAGATAAACCAAACCCTAATACAAAACGCGGTAAACCCTATAACTTCCAACATAAAACCAAATCCTTAAACTGAATGTACCCATTTTAGTGTTTTCATTGATGATATTGATTGGTGCTATTCCACATCGATACTGAAGGGATTTATTGATTCAATAGTAGTTATAACACAAGGCTTTAAGCACGATATCCCGTTTTTTTTCTAGTGACAAACAGTTCCAGCGATGTATCATGTCCACCACTCTTCCCACCAAGACACGGTTATTTGGAGTGCAGTCGCCCCATAGCAAGTGACATCGATGGAAGCGACGCAAATGGGTCAGGCTCACGTCCAAGAATAACAAATCGTCCTGGAAGTCAGTGTGTTTTGCGTTGCCCGACTGGGTTCAGGATAAACGGGAAGTTTTCAAAACAATGCAGCGAAACTGGCCAATGGGTTGGAGATGACGATGGAACTTGTATTCGTAAGCCTTCATTTGGGAACCTTCCGCAAAACCGCTTCGTTCAAATTTGACTATCATTTAGGTTATCCAAAGCCTAAACTCATCTGTCCAGCTGATATCGTCCTGGAAACACCACCGAACGAGACAATGGCAAAACTGAGAATTCCTCGTCCTAAAACTGATGTCAACTACGAAAGGGATGTGAGTATTTCCCCGGAATGGGTCAGAAACTCCGAAGTAGCCCTTGAGGTAGGCGTCAAGAATATCACATACACTGCACGACACCCTGTATCCAGACTGACCATATCTTGCACCTTCAGTATAACAGTTCTGGGTTGGTATCATATACCCAGTATATAAACAGTGATTAAAACTCATTCCTTCCAGAGGGTTCACCTCCAGTCCTCAAGTTCTGTCCCCAGAACCAGAAGTACACTTTGAGCAAACAGTATGATAGCATAAAAATGACATGGCGCGAGCCAGTATTCACGGACAACGTCAATGTCACAGAAGTGTCACGAACCAATGTAAATGAACTGAATTAATTAACAATTTAATTAATGTATAATTAACATTTTTCCCCTTTAACAGAGACCTGGGAACAGTTTTGGAGTTGGCAGCCATCAAATAATTTACATCGCCAAGGATCAAGCTGGCTACTCAACTCGTTGTGTCTTCAAACTTCTCGTCAATGTGCCCTTCAGACAAACTTTGAGCCATCCGTTGCCCATTTATCATATGTTCTACAAATAGCTTGTTATATAATGATAACGTATCCCTTTTTATATATGATGTAGTGTCTAGGACTAGTTACGATGATTATAGGGTGACGCAACATTTTTTTAAAGGACAACATTTTGTCAACACGTGGTTTTACTGTAAAAGCACCAACAGCGACTGTGTACATAAAATTATCTGACTGTAAGTATTATTTTCAATATCTCCAATATATATTATAATATCACCCATAATTTATTTGATGACAGAATTGAGTCAAGACGTGGTGTCACGTTGCACCACTCTCATATCTATATCGCTTAAATTAAAAAGTTGAACTCCCCTAATTGTAATTAGTCAATCAAATCATTAATTAATCCATAGCAAAATAGTACTTAAAAGCTCATAAAGTATGGAGCTTTTTTAAAATTTTTACATTGAATTTAAATGTCGGTGTACTTCGGCATCATGAATAAATTGAGGGATTTTTTGGTCTCCTCATTAAGTTTTCGGGGATTTTGCAGCTTTGGAAGGCTTTTCCGATTAATTCAAATATGTCCTCGAAATGCAATTAAAAATGCATTTATTTTTTTGTTACAATTTACAAAAAAAGACATTTAAATGCGTACATCATTGAGTTAGTTCGTGTTAAGATTAGAGTTAATCTAATATTAGTAAGTTTACATTTACAGCAAATTTAACACTATTATTTATTATATAAGACTTTCTTTTATAAGAATATTCGTTTATAAGTATGAGTGTTTGATTACATTTTGTTCGACGAATGAAATAATTCTGAATTTCGGGCACATTTCGTGCATAAATTGATTTTATTTTTTGTGGGGATAATTTCGAAATGATTATCAAAAAGTTTAATTAAAATTATTAATTTGATGTCATGCCTGTTACATGCTGACCTAGAATATATTTCGTTGTTTCGATTAAATTCTGTTGTAGTCTCTCACATGCGGATAGTTGTATGGTGGCACTCTCTGGTTGTTCCATGACGCGTAGTAGCGCAGTTCTGGAAAAGAAATTTTCAATTTTTACTAACCAGAATTAACAAAAGAGATTTATAAGTATAAATTTATGTATAAAACAAATTGTGTTATAATTTCCAATATCTTTTTAAAACTTGTTTGAAAATTGCAATTCCAGTATCCAAAGGTATCACGTTGCGCTTGTGGCGTTATAAATCTTTAATGTGATCTTCGTTAATAATTTTGACAAACTATCCTTAAACCTGCTAAACCTATACCGGTTTAATAAAACCACCTGAAGTTAGGTCAGTTTAACCAACATCATCTGACAGACTAAAATCGGCTTATCTTCCAAAAAAAAACTCAAAGACAATGGATTCTGAAGTTGGCAAAAAGCCGGTTTCAACCAGCTTGTTCGATTGCTAAAACAATTTTTTTAATATATACCGCATGTGCGAATTCGTGAATCTGAATGGGCTAATTCTAGTACTTCTTCATTTAGTGTGTTTTCGAGCTTGCTAATCTAATTCCATTAGTCTAAATTTTGTTGTTGTTCGTTTGAATAGTTAGATTGGTGCATCTTTTGAATTTGTGAACTTGAGTGAAAATTTAAATTCAAGTTTCCAACAGAAGTTTAAATTAATAATAATGTTAATAATTTCATACATGACAATTCCACTTTAATTTTAAATTTAAAGAAGTTTAATTTCTACAAATTAAACACAAATTTCTAAAACTTCAAATCTTAATACTTCCATATGTCAAAGTTTAGACAAGCAAACCAATTCGCACAGCTTGTCTAATATATTGGAACGATTCCAATGAAATTCCAATGAATGAGATTAAGATTTAGCATGAATTCGTACACGCCCTCAATCGTTTTGCTCGCACTTTCCTCCACGTCATGACTGCATCTGGTACTGCATCATTTCCTGCCTGCGTCCGAAAGGCAATAGGTTTCAAATGCCCGCATCTAGCCAGCAATAGACTTCGCACATCGCCAACCACCCTTCGATCTAGCACACAATCATCACGGGTGCCATTTCCAATCGTGTGTGTGTTCGTAGCACAAATAGTCTCTCTCCGTTTAAACATCTTAATGAGGTCATATTTAATTGAAATCTGTCCTTTTGATCTCCTACTTAGAACATCAGTGACCAAATCAACTTCCCTCATATCTGAAAATTATTCCCTAAAAACCAACGGGTCATGCTTCCTTACAAAATTCTGCTCCACAATTGAAGATGACCAAACAATTCTCCAAAAGGAAAAATGAGTCCCTTTTTCCCGAATTATTTATCTCGATTTGAGTCCTTTTCAAAAGCATAAAAAAGGAGTGTAAAGCCACATGCACGTGATGTGAAGTGTAAAATATGATTTACAACAAAGCACAAACCCTAACATGGAACAGAATAGTCCCTGAATCCACTTTAAAAATGTGTAGAAGTAAAATGTTCATCCTTTCAACCTTTTAAAGCAATTTATTTGACTATGATAACAAAACAGGTCCCTAAATCCGTGTGTATCCGGTTTTAATCCCATCTTAATTCAAAATGTAATGAGATTCAGGGATTATGTTGTTTGCACTTTTTCCCAGTTGTTTGTTTTTTTCATCCATTCCTAGAAAATTAAGGACATTTTTCTGGCGTAATATTTTTTTTTGCTCTGTCCCCAATTCAGATGGTTAAATATATTTCGTTGGATTATGTATTGTGGTTAAAGGACCATAAACTTAACACTTCGACAAATTTTCAGTAATCCTTCGTTTTAGGGATATCTCTCTCTTTCCTTGAAGCCGTTGCGTATCATTGTAGGAGGAAAATTTAAATTCCAGACTATTCTGATGATCAAAGAGTCAAGTGTCCTGCTCCGTAAATTTGCAAAGAGGAACTGAATCAAAGTACTTAATAAGCAACATACTAAAAGGATAGTTTTCAGTTGAGTATTCTGTTTTGACAACAACATCTTATCATCGTCAAAGGAATCCTAATCAGATTCGTCCTTACTTTGTGTCCGACAAGCTACAAAAACATCCTTGAGTTTGTGACTACCACCGAAGTTCCTTATTATTTTGTACTTCTCCAATAATGTCCTTGTTTCAAGTAGACAATATGAAATACGAAAAATTTGTACATTGTGCATAGTTGATAAAAGGACTAAGGGACGAACCACTTTTCTTGCACTGATTGATGCCAAACTTTATAATTTACAAGCTACAGAAAGGTCCTTTGTGCCTGGAAGTAAGGACATCATGTTTTCTAGAATGCAAATCTGTCTTTCATCTTGTTTTTTCCTTATTAAGACCTGTGAGCCAATTGTATCCTGTACATTGTACTTACTTCTGTGTCCTGCATTCTCTTGGGTCTTACATTGATTGTTTATTTTCTTACAACAAAGGATAATTACCTTTTATGTTATGTCCTGGACAACCCTCGATTCAAACATTTTCGAAGACATTTCTTGTTGAGAATATCTTCAGATTGTCGTGGATTCAAGTTTGTAACAATTCATGAAACCTCTAAAGCTCAATTAAAATTATTCTACAATATTATGAGTTTAATATCCTAACCAGTTTAATTACATGATATTTGTTTAATCAGAATTCATATGAAGGGATGAAATCAAAGAGATGCCCTTGATTTAAAATATATATATCTACATCAATATCTCGTTAAATATCCTTTAATGAAAAACGTGCATATTACGTATCGGATATTGACAAGTTTCTGTACCTGCTATTCACATGAGAAACGTAAAAAATTTTCAAACTAAACAACTCTGAGCAGAAATTTGATGATATTGCAATGGCATTTTCAATATTTGAATCCTTTGACGTTTGATTTCAATAAAGAGAACATCTATTCTTCTTTGTTTGTCCTTATTACAGCATTGATGGTACAACTTTCATTACGTTAAAAGTTTCATTTGGCTGGAATCCGTGTTATGAATGTTGCGTCATGTTTTTCGTGACATATTTTGGACGTAATGCAAAATTGTGACTTTGATGTCGCGATTTTTTCAGATTATATCTTCTCAATCATTTCTATGAAGTATTGCCTTTTAAACGAAGTATTTTTTAACAGCATATGCTTGAAAAATTCATTTTCATGCTTGTTAAAACTTCAAACATTCGTTAACTGATTTTTATCAATTTGAGTTTGACCTGAAGCTGTAATTGAAGTTTGATTACGGATTTTTTAATACAAACAAGAAGTTAACATTTGTAACTGAATATACTATTATTAAGCGAATGTGTTTCATGACGCAACTCAACTTTTGAAAGTCGTCTTAAATGGTCTTAAATATAAAGTTCGAATGGCAACTTTTAGGGTTTCACCCGAACTTTCTCATGAGTAAAAACTCAATTCGAAGGTTTAAAAGATTCAAAAGACTTATTAAAATTAAGGTTTCCCAAGACAAACTCAAACCAAATCGAAATCAATAAAACGATTCCGGAAAGAAAAGTTCAAATCAAAAATTTCATTTTAAGGTTTCCCAACCAGAACCTAATTGAGATGAATGAAGACCAACCTGACTGGGGAACAACGTGCCTTGAACCACGTGCATAGCTCAGAGAAGAACTTTACAAAAGAATTTGTTATATGTTTTTCTCAAAATTGAATTTTTGTTCTCGAACTTGGTCAAAGAAATTTCTTAAGACATCAATCAATTATAGACAAATGCTTGATTAATACATTGATATCCGTAAAGAACAATGACTGAGTGCGAAAGACTCAAAACTCCCGTAACAATTTGGCCACCATTCTTTAATAACCGAGAGCCACTATATCTGATTTTTTGAAATTGTCGTGGAATTTGATCAACTAAATTTCCGGAGAAATTAATAACTTATTAACAAACTTTTGAATAATAGTAATAACTTAATAGTCTGACTTTTCGCGTCTGAGTCGTGGACTTTCAAAATTTACCAAAATAAGACGATTCGTTTAACAAAATTCTACAGATACATCTTTTATCTTTTCAGGATTTCATTGGAGTTGCAAGAAGCCACCTAGAACCCATTTTTCCGGAGCTGATGTCAAGTAACCAAACATTCACGACGAACTATTGACACCGATTTGGGAACACTTTCAGTTGACACTCACTCAATCTGCTTTTGAACTGTCCTGTTTTATAGTAACTAACAACATCTAATTTGTGTTCTCTAATACATATGTAAGTGTAAGATTTCCACACATGGAAGTAATGTAAAATAAAAACAAGTAGGATAATGATTAACTAAAAGTAAGTCAATAAAAGTGAAACTAATTTACAAACTAAAAGAAAAATAACTAATATACACGACTTAAAAGTGAACAGATAAAAACACGACAATATTTATAAATATCATATATATATATATATATATTTAACAAAATGGAATGAGGAAGTAAAAATATTAATTAGAGCGTTTTTTTAGGACAGAAAAACTGTTTTTATTTTAATGCAAAAAAAAGATGAGTAATTAAAAAATTAAGAGTAAAATTAATATAATTATGGACACTTTAATTGTAAGAAATTGAAATGATTTTAGTTTGTGACTAATAGTGAAATAAATCAATTAATTTTTAATTAAATGGAAAGTTTTTATTTTATTTTTGACGAACTTAGTGAGGTTTGTATAAATTTTCGTCATTCTCTAACCAAAAATATCAATTTGATTGCTACCCAAAATGTATCCCACTGTAATTGTTCAAAATAGTGAAATGAAATTGAAGCGGAAAACAAAGATATTTAATACAGTCGGTTTACTATTTGCCTCAGGTGTACAAATATATTGGCATACGAATGTGTTTCATGAGTTTGTTTGTTAGTCAAATTGTCAGGACTGTCAATCACGTGTCCTTTAAACAACACATTATACAAATGCTAGCGACTTATTCAAGGAATTTGTGCATCTGATTATTATCTGCATCTACTTACGTTTGGGCTGCGTTCGTTGCATGTACTTCCTATCGAACTGTCGAGTCCTCTTGTGGTTCATGTACCGGTTGATTCGAACATTTTTAACAAAGCATCCAGGAGAAACATGAACCTGAAAAAACAAAACCAAATGGAATCAGATGTGTTTGAAACAAAAGCAAAATAAATATTTTAAAAGTAAACATCTAAAAATAAAATCGTAAATCGTGTCCTTTGAATCTTGTTGCAAGGATTTTTCTTGTTTCAATATTTTCACAAGGCGAAATCATTGCTATTATATTCTTAAGGATAATATTTGGACTGTAGCTTTTTCAGATGAAAACCCCAGTTATTCTTTTGGACGAAAACTCACCTGGAATTTGTGTACTTTTGATATTATCGGAATACCTAATGGCCTGGAACTTGATGAAGGTTATCGTGGCTCATCGAGCACAAGAGAAAAATTTCAATAGTGATTAACATAATTTCCAGGATTTGGTAAACCTTGAATTTTGTTATTCAAAAAAAAAAAAAACAATATTTTCCATGTTACACTCAGCAACACTTCAGGTAGAATTGCTCCAGGTTTTAACAAACTACATCGACTTTTTCAGTATTTCGAGACAATAATTCGAGCCTCTATGGATTTCTTTACATTTTGCCGTTTCAATTATAGGTTAATAGGTAAATTTTATTTTGGACTTCAGCAGTTACAAGTGTTTTACATGAAATCAACGCGGATTGACTCTGAAACTTATCTAAGACACATTCATGTTCAACTCGATGTGAGCTTTGGCTCAGCTCAGACACGATCATGACTTGTTGATTTTCTGTTAACAATATTTTGTTTTATAGATTGTTTCTTTGTTTCCGTTTTAAATTAAAAATTTTTAACTCGCCACAAAATGATGGATTTCGCCTGACGTTAAATTAATGATAAGTTTGTGCCATAAAAACCTATTTAAGGGTAGCTAACCCTTAGAAATTGAAAGCGTTATATATGCATGAGTGAAGTAGAAGTTGTCCAGTTATTTCCAGGTATACAAGAATTGTTCGTGAAACTTTTCAATAAACGCGAGGGACATTAAAAAAAGGACGAGAAGTTTCAGTATATTCTGCACGTAATTCTTCACTACTTTTCCCACATTTGACGTCGTGTGGGAGGAAGTGTGGTGCAGGGAAAGTTACTGGGTTATCCTGTAAATACACAACAGCCGTTGCATAATATACAAAACCTTTATAATATTCATGAGTTAAAAGTACTTGGAAAACTCGAACCAAACGTTTATTGCTTTCTCCAAGAAACGCTGCATCTGACGTTCGGAGGTGTCGGCGGGGCTAGTGTATGACGAAGCTGTTACAAAGTACTTCTCGGAAATGTTATGAAGCTCCTTGTGTATACTCATGAACGTGAAATGCATTATGCAGACCAAAAACGATGTAAAGTCAATAAAATTTCACCGTCATCGCTCTTGTTATCGTCACGGCTCAATGTGGTTTGTAGGCGACCGACGTTTATTAAACCGCATAAAGTGGCGACGTAATGTTGTCGTTACAGGAACCTCACTCTATCAAGTGCACTTTGCCGGGCAAATAAATAAGACGCAAGGAAAGGATTATCAAGGCTTGGGGTAGCTACACCGGAAACGGAATTCGAGTCTTTGCCTTAAGGTTTTTGTAACAAACCTTATGGTTCCTCCGGCACACAAAGAATTTCCGCTTGATCAGAGCCTTTTAGTTGAAATTTTACGGGCCGGAAAATTCAGGAAACCTTAAAATGTCTTAATGGTGTCACGTTGAATCATGATCATCCTGACAACAAATGGACTTAACGACTCATATACCTTCTCGCTTAAAAGACTCATATACATGAAAACTCATACTGAACAATTTTGTATCTTATAGTGTTCATTCATATACTGTTACTCAATCAAGATGTTATAGAAGTGATGCCAAACTTCAAATAATCTATGTAATGTAATCTATTAGAAAAACGCATGAATATTGACAGCACAGGTCAGGTTGAAATAAGTGCCACATACCTGAGACAGCTCTCAATTCCATAGATCTATGAGATGCGAAACTACCTCAATATTGTTGTTAATGAATTTGTGTCAGAAGATAAAATGTCTTAATTATGCAAATTAACTGAAGAACAGAAGAGTTATCACGAAAAGTATTGAACAAATTTGCGCTCATTCTGTTCATTTTGTTGGCAATAAAACTGAATCAACTGAGAAAATTAATGTCCTCAAAGTGACACACTTTGAGTCATATATCCTCGTAAAAATTCTATTACCTCGAAAGAATTGCTGAATTGTATTTAATTATTTTACCTGTAGCTGTTACAAGGAATCCAAAGAATTTATTATCAGAATGTGCTTCAGGTGTTAAAGCAACCGAATAATCATAAACATAAGGAATTGCGGCAATTATCCTGATGGAGGTCTTGTAAAAATTAAATTTGTGTAGCATTTAATGTTATGCCATAAACAGCGCCATATTTCCGAGAATGTGTTTTGGTATATAATAAAATTCCGCCACGTTCTAGTAGCGAAAAAGGATGATGTTCTTTTCAAGATACATACCACAAAATGCAGTTGCATGTCTAAAGTCAATGAGCTCTAAATTGTTATTGGCTAATTATTTTCAATTGCATCTTCGTGCTTCAGCTTCAAGTGATAACGAACTGATAACAGACACTTCAGAAAAATGGAGTAACTCAACCTTTGAACCCATTTAATAAGAAGCCATCGAGGATAAAAGAATAGCACCATCATGGCAGCAAAAGACTTCAAATTTAGAAGATATTAATCACTCCAGAAAATGCAACAATGATAAATGCAGAAAAAGAAAATAATACTGAGAAGAAGACAAAGTGTCAAAAACAAGGAACACACGCAAAAGACACGCATTGATTTTCTTTAGCTGCAGTCGATCATTCTTGTTTTTGTTAACTCAGCATCTCTTGTTTAAAATTCTCTAAGAGAGGTTGTCCTCTGTTTATTGTTCTTAACCAATGTTTTCTCTCTCGCTCAGTAACTCCGCATTTGCGATATCCAAAGAACCGAATGTGACAGATTAATGGGCTCATACTGTATATCAAATCGCTTCCAGAGAAACGACGTCACGTCACACTGTTAGTCACAAAATGTTTCTAATTTCAAGTTGAACATTCTAACGAATTCATTTTCAATTGGCATTTCAATCATTGATGAAACTGCATATCTTGTTCAATGAAAATGTCGACAAACCTAATTAGAGTAAGTGAGAGTACCTAATTTAGATAGTAGCTGTAATTTGTCAGCTTGAAGAAAGAAAATAATTGAACAAAACTCCACTTCCATGTCGCATGTTTTATGCAGAATGCACTTTAGTGCATTTTGCTGGTAATTTAAATGTTTAATTGGCAACAGCATGAATTGCACAAGCTGTAATTGAAAAACTATTTTTAACATTTTTAAGTGTTAACCAAAACAATTGGCATACATTTTGCTGAAGAAACGCCAGCTGGACATTGTATCAAGTGTTCAATGTTGGTAATTGATGATGTGACCCAATTAATTTGGGTTATTGTCCCGGATCTTTTGCTATGATCGATTTGTCTTATACATAAAACAGATAACCGCTATAGCTATCTTGTATGACCTGAATTTGTGATTTTCAAAAATGTTGATTTGCGTGACTGCAACACATAAATCAAAATCATTCATGACAATTTCAATTGGCAACTTTGTAGTGTTTCTATTTAAAAGTATGGGCCAAAGTTGAATGAAAATCGCTAATGACGTCAACTGTTAAGCGTTTTACCAGATATTGATCCCGACTTACGAAACAATTTTAGTAGATGGTCGTTTATGATCTTAGGAAGCTCAAAGAAGTTTTATAGTTGAATCACTTTGCGTCCTAAGGTGTCAGGATTAGATGACTTTACTCGGCCACGGACAAAGTGTTAAATTGTGCCTTCAACATGATGTAAGACATTTTAATGACATTAAGTTGCCACATTTCTGTTCGACCCAATTTCGCTCAAAGGACACTTTTAAGAAAATGTCACGACTGCTTCCAGGAGCTGTGTGTAAGGGATTTCCATCTTCCATGGATGTAATTTTTGTATTTGATGCAATTTGACGCTTTCTGGTGTTAGAAAACAATTTCAGGAAAAGATCGCTACAGACCAGAAGATTTATGAAGGTCACAGAGCAGGGTAAAGTCGCCACAGTGTTAGAGAGTTTGATGACAATCTATAGTTTACTTCCAGTGTCATTCCATGTCATTTAAATGCCATCTTTATATGCGCAACACTTCGCCCCATCAAATGGAAGTCATGAAATGGTCCCAAAAATTCATGAGCCTCATGTGACACGAATCGGAGTCAGCAGAAATTGCTGCGAAAATTTATATTTTTTCCAACTCCAACTGTTATCCTTGAGAAAAACGAAGTGTTACTCATATACATTCTTGTGTTTTATGTTATATAACCAAAAGGTCTATAAGAAAATCGTGAAGGTGTAAAAAGTATCAACTCAAAGTTGAAATTTTCCGTAAATCCTATCAACCAAACCTGACTCAGCAAAATCTCATGAAATCTTAAGATATTTTCCAAAACTTTTCTACTTCCTTTTTTCCACAAATCATTTCTCGAAATAACCTTCTACGGAATCTACACAACAATTTATGCTTAACGTAGAACGATGGTTCCGTGTAAGTGAGTTCTCGTGTTTTGAATATTTCAAATGTAGAACCAGGAAAACCCTTCTTCATGGCGGAAAATACTTCCGGTATTGAAAGTATACCCTAAGGTGTGTCATACTAACCTTTCTTAACCTTCGAACCTTGCCCCAAGAGTATACAAAATGAAAGGCACCAACATGACGCCATTGACACATTGAATCCCATTTTGACATTTTCGATATTTGCTTGGAACAGTTTGCCACTTTACCTGTACATCACCTGTCCAAACACCTACCCCTTCCTCTCTTGATTTGAATGTGGTTAAAATCACTTGTGGGAATATTTCAAAATGTCCTTTTGAAGTTGCTGCGTGTTTGTCATGCGAAAAAGGCACCAATCCTGATTCATTCTATGTGCAGGTCGAATGTTTATCTTTTTTCTATGGAATATTTCATTTTGCGATAGAAAATTCCAGATACACAATATAGAGCCCATAAAAGGAAACTTATTTAAGTGTACTGATTTATTACAGACACTCGGAGTTTTATTACAGCAATCCGTAGAAACGATTTTGTTATATGTTCTATTTCGTTATTGATTGCTATCGTTTTCTCTACATTTTCTCAGTAGGAATGTGGGATTTACAGGACTGGAGCTAGTTCTCAGTTAGAAAACAGGTGGAGTTCTACCTTATAAACATCTTTTCATGTTTGTTAATGGCTCCATGATTCACTAGAACCTCTGGCATTCTCCAGAACTGTCTCAGAATTGATTCAAAACTTATGAATTAAAGGACACGATTATTTCTTTAAAGATTTGAAATAATTTCCTGGACAGAAAGATGGAAAACTCTTTAAGCCCTCGGGAATTCTGTGGGAAAACGAAATCAAACCGCGTCTGCGGATGACTTTTCAATTTTCCGTGAAAAGTGCTTTTTCTCCGAGTTGTGTTTAAGTTTATTTAATAATTTTCCTTTATCATAACCATTTAATCTGTTTTATATTTTGCTGTTATTAAATTGAATATTAAACCGGATGTGGAATTTAAATTGAATTACGCCACAAAACAAATTCACGTGACGCTACAGTAACTGAGGGGTGCTCTTTGAAGTAAAACTAAAATTAAAATTTATTTTATTGTTTGTTAAATTCAATAATATTGTAAAAAACTGATCAACTTTGGTCAATAGTTACAAAAGACTATAACGGTGTCCTTTTTGACGTGAAAACGAAAACAGTGATAGCCGGTCAAACTTTATTGCGTTACAAATTCCAGTCAGAATTCAATCGCCAATAACTACGAGACTAGTAATACGATAGAAGTGATTGAGGTCATAACGGATGGAAAATGTTTGTACGTCTTTATCGTGCAGCATTTGCTTTGCCCGTGGCGTCATCGTGTGACGTTGCGTGATTGTTGTTAATTTGCGTTGTGTAAAATTATAAATTAGTGCAACGTGAGAACGGGTTTAGCTAGGACGTTGATTCGGATGTCATTGTAACGACTGCCAGAACTTAAAGTGAAGCAATAGAAATATTCGTCAAATGTATGCAAAAATCGTTATTAAATTAAACATTGAAACAAAATGAATGACATCGTCTCATATGGGTCGCAAATGTCCGCGAAAGTGAATAAAACACAAATCAGGCAAAGCTCGCATCCAAACGAATTTAAAAAACATCAAATGTCCATAGTGCCGAGCAAATGTCAGAGCCACGGCCGCATCGAAGAAGAAATGAGAAAATGGCGGAAAACAATAACTTGTGATCTATCTATTCTGTAACCATACTATTCTGTATAACCCCGCACAGCCATAACACTCAACAAATTAAGTAACGCAAAGGCTCCCAGCCCCTGAGAGATTTTATCTCAGCTAACATTGTGGTTCGTGTAAATGTTCTACATGTGATTTAGTCCAGAGGACCTGTAATCCTTCAGAGTACAACAACTTCATGCCCTTTGTGGTCGGAAAGGATCAGGATCAAAGAGGATCATACGTCCGTCACTAGAGTTCTATAGCTCTGCTTGGTTCTGGGTAACAGACATTGAAGAAGGAACATATTTGTTCTTACTTCGTTCCACCAGTAACTACCTCCATCTAACATCTAACTTGACGCAACTTTGTCGAGTAGCTCTACATGTTTTGTTTGGTTACTCAACTCTTTGAAATGCTTACAAACGTCAGCAATACGAGGATTTTCAAAATACAAACCTTTGTAATCGTGGATTTCATTACAAACCTAAGGGTGTTCAAAATACAAACCTTTTTCAACATTGTAGACATTCCAGCGACCATTACCTCCGCCATTTTGTTAAATTGCCAAAGAAGAGAAAAACCCAAACACTAAGTCACACAAAGCAAACTCGTCACTCATATTAAATGTATAAATAGCCACACACAGCTCGGGGTTAAAGCAGATTAGGTTAATTAAAAAAACCATTATTAATTAAATAAAACAAAAAACTTAAATTCCACTTGGTTTTAATTAATTCTTAAAAATAATTTAAATAACAATTAAAAATTGTTTTACAGAAAATAAAATACAAAATAAAAAAACACTCACGCTAAATCAGTTAATACTTGTTTATGTGTTACAATTAGTTTTAATTAATTTCAACAAAAATGAATTTTCAAGAATTAAAAAAAAATTTCTTTAACTCAAGCATAATAATGATAAATGTCGATGAATTGTTTTAGTTTAGGTTTGTCCTCATCGTTATCCTTGTTAGACGACGTTTCGATTTGCCGAGCATTCGGCTTTTCATTAAAAAATATTCTTATACTACTTACAGGTTGATTTGTTTGTATCTCGATTGGGTCTTGACCCGGACACATTAGGAACGATCTGTGGTTCTCCAGACGATTCGCCTGGTAGCCAGTTGTAAGGTGGGCCTCTGACGTTGGTTCGTGCGTGACTAGAGTTTGTCCAAAAGCTAGTGGAAAAAATTTATTATGAGAGGGAGACACCTCAGACGCAAACCAACTTACCCGCTACTGTTATCCTGAAGTCACAGCGCGCTTGTTGGCCATCGCGGTCGGTTGCAATGTACCGGACGTGGTGAACGCCGGGCTTGAAGGTATCTCCAGGAACCTGTGGAAGAAAACATTTAAGTAGCGAATGGTTCAGAAAAGGTTTGCGTCCAGACTCACATTCGATTTGAAGATCTGCTTCATAGGTGCATGCGATTGGAATGCTGGCTCTCTCCAACCGACGGATCTCTCTTTCTCGTTCTCTTTCAATTGAATCTCCATTGACGGGGGGCAGTAGGTTATCTTTGGGGGGTGAGATCTCTTGACAGTGATTACACTTCGACAGGACACATGGATGTTTGAGTTGGGACTCTTGGCCCGGAAGCTTATCACGTGAGTTCCAGCGCCAAGATGTGCTTCAAGGTTCTTAGCCCAAGATGGTGTGGCGTCGACATCCCTGGAGGAGAGGTTTGAAATTTGATCAGATGTTCAAAAGCATTCCACTTGGCACTTACTTCCAATAGTCGACGTTTGTCTTCGGTTGCTCCATGCGGATGTGGATTGTCTTCTCGTTCGGGGGCAAGATTAGGATAGTGTCACGCGGACACTTGATGAACGGCTTGAGGACGTCTGGTTGAGTTCCTACTGGAATGCAGTATAAGTTTGAATCTGTTGTCCACACAGAGTCGACGTTGCAAACGGATACGCGTTTTCCAGCTGGTTTGTATCCTGGAGCGCAGTGAAGGATGCACCTTTCACCGACCGGCGTTAGACCAGCAGTACAGGAAACAGGCATCAAAGAACCGTATTCAGGTCGTGGTAAAGCTGAACAATGTTGAGCTGAAGCATGGATACGTAAGTTAATGTCACGTTTCACATGGGTGGCTGAAGCGTCACTTACCAACACAAGAAACTTCCGCTCCATCCCATGCACCTGACCCGTTACATAGTCGCATAGATGATCCCAGCAACTTAAATCCCTTATTGCACCAAAATGTGCACCGTGTTCTGTAGAACAGTTGCGCTCGGTGTCGACTCTTCGTGCAATGCATGTCACCATTGATAGGTTTCTCCAGCGGTAAGCAATTGTCCCGGATTTCTAAAGCAACCCAGAAGTGTCAAAAACTTCTTCAAAAACTTCTTCAAAAATGAACTTACCAAGACATGTTATCTTATCCCTCGCCAGCTTGTGTCTACTTGGACACTGACACTTGAAGCTTCCTGGAAGATTGAAGCATTTAGCGTTTGATGAACAGCCACCATTATTGACTTCACATTCGTTAACATCCACGCATTGTCCCATCGTATTGTAGACATATCCGGGATGGCATCGGCACTCGTAGCTTCCAGGAGTGTTGTGACAAGCATGTGGACAAGGACTGGAGATGCGACATTCATCGATGTCATGACAAGTGCGTCGATCTTGGGGATCCAAAGTGAAACCGTGGCGACAAGCACAAAGTGGTCCATGTTCCGTCGATTGGCAGAGATGTTCGCATCCTCCGTTATTCCTACCGCACGTGTCGTGCACATCACAGTTATGGCCGTCAGAAGACAAAGCATGTCCTGGTGGACATTCGCATCTGTAGTGTCCCATGACATTGATGCACTGATGAGAGCATCCTCCATTTTCGTTATGACACTCATTCACATCAACACAATTCCTCTCGTCGGGGCTGAGACGATATCCACTCGGACAATTGCACCTGAATCCTCCTTCGAAATTCTCACATACATGAGAGCATCCACCATTATGCGCCACTTCTAGGCACTCATCAATGTCAACGCATGTTCTTTGATCTGACGCCAACCTCAGTCCTGGCGGACACAAACACTCAAATCCACCTACAATATTCCGACAATCGTGGGAGCACTCTTTGTGCGCGTGAGTACACTCGTCAATGTCCAAGCAAGTCCTGTTGTCACTCCCTAGGGAATGTCCTGGTGGACACTCACAGTAAAACGATGACAATGTGTTGATACATCTGTGGGAGCATCCTCCATTAGGAGCCACCAAGCACTCATTGACATCCTCGCAGTTCCGATGATCTGGTCCAAGCACAAAGCCGCTTGAACACGAGCACTCGAATCGTCCAGGCAAATTTACACAATAATGAGAACAGTCATGAGCGTTCTCTTCACATTCGTCAACATCGACGCAAGTCCTTGCATCACCAGACAATTCAAATCCACTTTCACAAGAACACTCGAAGGATCCTGGAACATTGTAACAAATCTGTGAGCAATTGCCATTCCCCACCCCACACTCGTCGACGTCCACACAAAGTTTCGTGTGTTCGTCCAAAGTATAGCCCACAATACACTTGCACTCAAAGCTGCCAATTTGGTTAATGCAAAGCTGGGAGCAGTTCCCGTTATCTCTAGCACATTCATCAATATCCACACAATTCCAGCCATTTGCATCCAAGTGGTACCCGATGGGACACGAACAATGAATGTGTCCTTCATCCGACAACCGACACTCGTGGGAGCATCCCCCATTCCCGATGTCACATTTGTTAATGAATTTGCAGGTCTTCTGATCTTCTGCCAGGATTTGCTCGACAGGACATGAGCACTGATAGCTTCCAGGAGTATTCACACACAGATGCGAGCAGTTTCCATTGTCCGCTAAACACTCGTTCAGATCCAGACATGTTTGCGTCTCCCTTCCCATTATATACCCACCTGGACAGGAACACTTGAACGAACCTTCTAGGTTAATACACAACTCAACTGAATCACAGTTATGGACACCACTCAGACATTCGTTAATATCAACGCAGGAGTTATTGTAACGCTCAAATCCTGAGCCACACAAACACTTATACGAACCTTCTAGATTCTCGCACTGCTGCGAGCAGCCACCATTATTGTGGAGACATTCATTGAAATCAACGCACGTCCTTCGGTCGGCGTCCAGCTCGTATCCTGGATTGCACTCACAGAGTCCTGGAATTTCTGGATTACAGACATGCGAGCATCCTCCATTGTTAGTATGGCAAGGATTTGCGTAAACGCAACTTCTCCCATCTTCGTCCAGCTGAAGATCATCGGGACAATCGCAAACAGCGTAGCCATCAATAACGCGGCAAATATGTGAACAGCCTCCATTGTCCAATGCGCATGAATCATGTTCAACGCATGTCCTATGATCGTGGTCAAGATGCATGTGTTCCGGGCAGTGGCATCTGGCTTCGCCATTCACAATGGCGCATGTATGGGAGCATCCGCCATTGTGTTCATTGCAAGGATCTGGATAGATGCAAGTCTTCTGGTCATGACCCAAGCGCATATTTTGTGGACATTCGCAATGAACGTTGTTGCCTGAAACTGTACACTTGTGGGAACATCCTCCATTGTGGCGACTGCATGCGTCGCGTTCGACACATGTCACTCCATCGCTAGACAGATGCATTCCTTCTTGGCAGTAACATTCAGCGAATCCATCGACGGACCGACACAAGTGTGAGCATCCGCCATTGTCATCCGCACATGCGTCTTGACGACAGATCTTTCTGTCGTCGGACAAGACGTATCCTGAAGGACAGTGGCACTCAACCTGTCCATCGCGTGATCTACACTCGTGGGAGCATCCTCCATTACCGTGCTCACATCCATCCACGTACTGGCACGTACGTTCATCGTCCGCCAAATGCATTCCTGCAGGACAATCGCAAATAACGTAATCGTAATGCGTGGTGCAGATGTGAGAGCAGCCACCGTTATTGAAGGCGCAGACGTCAGAAACGCCACACGTTCCGTCTTCGAGGAGTTGTTGACCTGACGGACATTCGCATTTGTAACTTCCGGGAGTGTTATGGCAGTCCATGCGCCCACAGATTTCAGACGTTACTTGGCACTCGTCGACGTCAACGCAATTGCGCTCAGTTTCGTCCGTAGTGAAGCCGTCAGGACATGAACAGCGGTACGATCCTTGGGTGTTGTGACATTCGTGGGAGCAAGTGTTGATGTTCAAAGCACATTCGTCGATATCGACACAACGTCCACCTTCGTCGGAGTATCCTTGAGGACACTCACAGCGGTAGGAGTCCAACGTGGGGGAACAGGATCCTGGGTAACATAAGTCATAGCCACTGTAGGTGGCGCAGTGGTCTCCTGCGACGCAGGTCTTCTTGTCGTCGCTCAATTGATGTCCTTCGGGACAAATACATTGGAATCCGTGTTCCTCGTCCTCACAGCCGTAAGAGCAACGTGTTTTGTTGTACTCCGGGTTGGCCAAGTCCTCACAGAAATCGTGACTGCAGGTCTTTTTGTCCGACGATAAATGGAAGTTCTCTGGACACAGACAGTGGAAGGAACCTTCAGTGTTCACGCACTTGTGGGAACAGGCAGTTTCGTGCCTGCTGCACTCGTCGATGTCTCTGCACGTTGCACCGTCTGAATTCATCTCGTATCCCTGTGGGCAGTAACACTCGTAGCCTCCTATTATGTTAAGGCAGTACTGGCAGTTTGTCTTCCCTAACTGACACTCGTCGATGTCCACACAATCCTCGTCGTCATCTGGATTGGAATTATCTGTATACCCATCGGGACACCCTTCGTTTTCATCCAACCACGTTGTTTCCTTAACTACTGGTGGTTCCTGGACTTCTTCCCGCTCCTCATCGTATAGATCATCTTCATCTTCATCGTCCTCTTCCTGATCAACTTCATTGTTGCGTGGATCCTCCAGGCATCGATACGTTCCGGGAAGATTCTCGCAACCGAAAGGACACTGGCCGGCAATCGATGGATTCTCGCACTCGTTGATATCTGAAAGAAACAAAAAACAATGAGTTACTCTGAATTTCCAATAGATGGTGCTTTTATGGTGTCGATTTCATTTACAAAGTACGAAATTCAAAGTTACGTGACACCATATACCCGAATTCAATATCCTGTCTAGTGTGTTTCCACATTATGTGCACACAACAAAACTCCAAAAATTCATTCAAGTGCATAAAACCGAAGTTGCAGTCTTAATTACACCAAAGTAAATAAAACAAAATCGATTTTGCATATAAAATTCTGTGTCCCACATCAGAAACAAATTCTCCATTACTACGACACAATGCACTTTTCGATAATTAAATTTCTTTGTTGCAAAAAAATTAAAAATACTCTCCCCCAAAAACCCATTCTCCGGTTTCAGGTTACCTCATAACCGGTCAACTATTGTACCGACATGTCCATGACACACAGAACCACAAGCTCTAATCGAAAGATAAGGATACGAAGAGATTTTTCAAATTGAAATTCATTAAAATTCGATTTACCCTTTATGTGTTCGTGACAAATGGGACGAATGGGGGACACCAGGTGCACCAGGGGAGATGAAAATTGATTGGAAATGAAGAACGAGTAATTACCATCATTACCCACTAACACAGCGTTTAATCAACTTGTACATGACAATGATAGTATCTTTTAAGCACACGACACCTGGGCCCGATCACCCGGAAATATATTGTAGATTATTTATTTGACGTGAAATTTGAATTAATTAATTTATTTATTTATTAAAAACAGAATCCACTGACATGATGCCTTGAAGTCAACTTGAAGAAAATCACATTTTAATGAGCATTCCAAAACGACAATCAAATTTCATTTATTCATAATTCGATCCGGGTAATGCTTTCCGGGAGGGAATCCACGGGAGAACTTCAATTTCCCTGTCATGGAGTCATAAATAAATTCAATACTTTGAATTAAAGATGAATTTTTTCCCTTTTTTAATGATTCGTACATTTAAAATCGTCCTTTTTCGAAATTGATCCAATATCCCTAAATCGTTGAATTATTCCGCTATGTGAACGAACTGGCCGGAGCCGTGTCTTCCTTCCAGGCAATTTTCCATTGACACCATTTGCACACCAATGGGCCAATGGACACCGTGTCCCATTATGGGTTTTCTGTGCACGTTATACACGATGGCCTTGCTATAAATTAACGACATCCTTATATAGAACTGAATCGATAAGCCTGCCACTATCGTGTGGAACCTATCGAACACTTAATTAATTTTCAATACACGCCAGAACAGGTTGTTTACGAGGTGACTTCCAGTTCCTTGTGTTTTTGTGTTTCGGTCCTTGACTGAATTTATTTTCCAGGATATTCGAGCGTATGAAATATTTGTTTTACATTGAATCCACGATGTGTCCTGGTAAAAAATCGATACTAAATTAATACGATGTCTATCGTTACTTGTTCGATTATATTGAGGGTTTTGGTTTGGTTCGATTCGTTCGTGGGGCAATTTTGTTTTGTGTGTCCTTCAATGACAACTTTATTGACACTTCGTCTTCGTGGCATCGATTCAATCGATTTTATTACCCATTTATCAGATATACTTTTGTGATGTGCTCTTGTAGTGGCCGTAGGCAGCACATTAGCTGTGCTTGTGTGACGTTGTTCAGACAACATAATTAAATGTGGCACAGAAATTCCACCGGTGAAGAACCTTTTTAAATGAAAATATCAATTTCTGCCTCAAGGATATTTTCCTTTCTTGAAGTGCATCAAACTTTGACATACCAATCAAAACACACAGACACAGCACTGCCATCCAGAGGAGAATTCAATTTTTCAAACTAGCAGACAGAAAGTTTTCTTCTGATCGGGGGGGAGTTTCGAGATGTTTGCAAGCAACCGGTTTTCTAGGCTTTCTAGTGCTGGTAATTTTTGAAATCTCTTGATATTACAATACATTGTTCTTGAAAACCGGCTTTCACGTGTGTGTATATTTCATGTTTGTACATGAAACTTTTCAGAGAAGCTATCAACTGTCTTAGAATAGTTCAGGACATTAAAGTAATGACAAGTTATCCCTTAAAATAGTCCTTGTCAAAGTTTCTTAGAAATGACTTTGTGCAAGATAATTCAATGACGGACAACTCGTGTCAGAAAATGACTCGAACTGGAAGAGATAAACCCATCAAAATCATTATATACTTCAGGGATAAAACTTTCCCCTCATAACCCAGTAAATCTCATTTGAGTCACATAAATCACGTCTTAACTTTCACGGTAATAGATTTTCCCAAACTCTCGTACACAAAAGGATAAAGAAGCGAAAAAAATATTATATTTCATATGTTCTTCCTATTGTCTGTTATACAAAAAAAGGAAAATATTTATCCCTCAAAATAGAAAAATTCCACCAAAGCGAAAAATTGTTTCTTAGATTTGAGCTGATGATGAAGAAAATTCCTTATTTATAAGGAATCGATTTCATTCCAAGAAATTGAGGGACACGCCCGAATGGACGAGGCACATCCCTGGCTTTGTGTCATTCCATGAGTTGCGTGCAGTATGTGTTCGTTAAGGTGGACATAATTAAGGAAATTGGGGAATTGTTATTTTTAAAATGTCCGCAAAATCATGATGGCGTTCGTGTCTGTAAGAAGATAGTTACAGTGCTCCCCGATGGAAGGTTGATTAAAAATTTAAGTTATTGTGACTTTAATTGACTTTAAATCAAATGAAGACACCCGGAGCCTCGTAGCCTCGTAGCCGAATTTAGGTAGAATGTTCTGGGTTGGCAGGTATTTCCTGTTCAATAAAACCTTCCACTTGGCTTTTATCGAGTCCTGAAGGAATCATGAAAATTTGATTATTGTTTTTGATAACAATGAATTGAATAGAATTGGAGTAACAAGAAACCACCAAAAGTCATGTAGCCACAATAACGCCATTATGACGCAAAGTTCCTTGATGAAACTTTTTCTCGTTGAAGCATAATGCGCACGTTATCGGGAAAATAAATTTTCCAAAATACAAAAACAATAAATAACAAGGTTATACACCCTTTGATGACACAAACTTTGTCCTTAATTTGCGTGTGTCAGCAAGAATGTTGTATTTACCCCAACTAGTTGGAAAATGTGTTCCAAACAGAAAAACTTTTCAAAAACTCAGGCGGGCGAAACCCATAAGTCATAACAATTTTGAGGTTTTCATAAACAAGGATAATTGCATTCTTTATGGTTGTATTAGTGAGTGCAAAAATCTGCAGCAATTCAAAATGAAGATGATATTTTCATTAAATCCTTACACTTGTCTATGTGTGTTTCATGTGCGTCGTGTTGGTTGCATGTTCACAAGGATCACAAGATGGCATCAGTTCCATACGTAATCATTTTGAGAATTTAATTACGAAACTTTTTCGTTTCTACATCTTTCTCAATGGCTCTACGTTTCTCTACATCTCTATATGTCTGTGAAACTGTGTAACGTTGAATTCATTCCGAAATTTTCTTAAGTTCTTCAAAACTTTTAAGTTGATTGCACTGGAAAATTGGAGCGACAAATTCGTGTTGGGAGCCATTTTCGGGGTGGCCATTAGATGGAACCTTATACAGGCATTTACAGGAGATAGTGCGCCACTTAGAACTAAAGTTCCTCTTAAAGATAAGGGCGCAATTTTTGGCTCGTGTCGTCCTTTTGCTGCAACAGCATTCATGCTAGAAACTTTCTATCAGTCCCGTCCCGACCGGGTTAGGTTTCCTTGTTTGCGCATTTGAAACTTTCGGAAAAGTCGAGAATTAAAGTTTTGTGATAAATATGAAACATATGACTTGGAAACAGGGAAAAACTTAAAAACGATGAATTCGTGACACTCCAACGTGACGCTGTTGGGGCTAGTTGAAAATACATTTTCACGGAAAATGTTTCCGGGACAATTTTCTCGCTCGAGGAAAAGTTAAAAATTTTATCTACAAATTAGTGTGAAAATTGCAGCAACAGGATGCATCTGGAAATGGGCACAGGGTGTCGAAACTGTGTGTTGCTTGAAGAGATAATCTTGGTGAATCCTTCGTTATCCCATGAGAAAACTTTTACTTCTGACCTTGTAGGGTTTAATGATTTAATGATGTCAACCATTGAATACTTGCCGAGATATCAATACATTTGACTCAACCCTATTTGGCACCTCATGCAGCGAATTTATTAAACTGAGATGAAGTCATTTGAAAAAGCTCAAGTTTCTAAGCTTTTTGAACAACACAATTTCTTGTCGCCATATGCCACAGGATGTGTCTATTTTAGATTGATTATAAAACTGATTAAATTTTAATATATTGTAATTTATACGTTTTCCATGGGGATAAACTTGAAAGAATATCACCAACAGATGTTACAGGACTCACACGAGAAAATCCTTTTTTCATTTGAACATCCCTTTTTTCTGGGACTAGGTGAAAGGTCCATGAAGGTTTATTTGCTCATATTTTATTCGATTCACAATATTCTGAAGGTTATCCTTATAAACAACTTAAAAATAGAAGAAAAATCGTTTGAATAAGAAATTTTTCAAAAATATTTACGCAACTTCTGCAACAGATGGCGGTATATTGATAGGTGGATTTAGAATTTTGATACTGTTGAGTATTTTAAGGGACTCCTTTTTTATAAGCAAAACAAAATAATAATAATATATGAGAAAATGTCAGAAAACTCGAAAATATCACTTTTTAATAATTATTGATTTGTGGATGCTTCTACGGCAGGTGGCAGCACATTCGTTCTGATGACAAAATTTCAAGCTTTGTTATTACTAAAGGTTACAGTGGACTGAACTGTTTGTGATTATATAATGTAAATATTTTCAGCTACGTCCGATAAAAAGAATGTTCTTTGAAGGATGTCTCTTTGAAATTTAAGAATTTATGCAATATCCACAACAGATGGCAGCAGTTCCGCGTAAGACCCGCAGGTAAAGACTTCTAAAGCTCAAAGGACGTGGAATAAAACGCTCATTCCACAAAATCCCAGAGCAATATTACGTTTCCTGGAAAAACGACGTGATATTAAAGTCAAACAAATCATAATTTACGCGCATCTCTGCTTGAGGGCGAACGTTGGCTAAAAGAAAGCGCAGTTTGAGATATTAGATATTAGATATTGGATATAGATATTGGATGAAGATAAAGGAAATTGAATTCCATACCGGATCTAAGCAAGAGCGGGGGAAAAACTGAACAGCATATGCTTGACGAAAATTTAATTGTCTTCAGACGAACGTAACCGATTTGGTTTGTGTCTTAGATGGAACATTTTATTTTTCCTATTTGGCGAAACTGTTTTTCCCTCATGTTCCTTTTTGTATGTTTTTCTATCATCGAATATCAATTACCGACAGAACGTGCAGCGGGGAATAACATAAGACGAAAACGATAAGACAAAATTGCCCTGAAGGGCTGAAAGAAAAACAAACCCCAATCCGGGTTTGCTAAATCGAATTTTCGCCCACAAAAGTAGAGATTCCGAAGTGGGTATAGATGTGATGTGATACGGATATGGTTAGCATATCCCCAGACGGATTTACGTGGATGTAATGAGAAAAATCCCGGAATTGGACGGATTTGTTAATAATTCAACAATTTCAACTTATCCAGGGTTACACCCGTATCCCCCTTAAAAATAAGTCATCCCGTCTTAAAGGAAATGTCTATCAAACTTCCGGACTGCCTCGAAACTTCCAATAACCCAAATTGGAGTCACGTTGCGTCTTGAACAAATCATTTCCGGAAATAACTTCCACTGGAATTTACGGGCATCTCCGGAATTTTACGGGTTGATTATATTTTAAAATAAACGATAATCGAAGGAATTAAGTAATTTTCAAATTTATGAGGAGAAAATAAATAAAATTTTTTGGTTATTATATTTTTACAACACTCCTTTTATTTTTCCGTCTTATATCGGAAGTGCTTCCGCATTAGCTTGATGTCCTTAAAATGTTTTTATATCCTACAATGCTGGCTTTTGATAGATGTATGCAAATTAGGTTTTAAATTTTTTACGGCTTCATTTTCATTGCTGGCCTGGCTTCGAATTTATTCACTTTTAACGATATTTTTAGTTTGTCCGCATCAAAACTTTGTGCCTGGGATATCGTGATAAAGGACACTTCTCATATTATAAAGTGCAGATGGTTATCTTTAACAAAAAAGAAGCTCTGCACTTCAATCTACGATGAAAGCTGTATGAAATACATGACGAATGTCAACCTTCCGACTTATAACGTGTAGTTAGGACAAAGCTGTGGCGACTCTCTTCTCGTAAAGCCACAACCAGAATAAGGCGATATGGGATCCTGTAGGATGATCTGTGAAGCACACCGATTCCAGAAACTAGAGACAGAGAAGATAACGTCAGACTGACCCTTCTGAGAAGTAATTTTTAGTGGCACTTTGGAAAAGGATATATTCCCCACAACCGGTTCCCAGAAGTAACTATTGATCAATCTGTGCTCGAGAGGAATCACAGCATAGCACTGAGCATATTATACTTTTTCCAGAATTTATCCTGAATTATGGTTAATTTGAATCTCCTTCAGTTTGCGCCACATGTTCAATTCAAAACAAAGTAGAAAATCTACATTGTTCAAAAGATCTGCAATTTAATTATTAAGCAACAAGAACTGCTGGCAGGTATTTAAAAAGCACAGGATAATAAAAGTTTTAATTAACAAAAAACGATGTAAACACAAAGTTTCGTTTCCAGAATTTGCGTCCTGTTCATGTCAAACTGGAGAAACTGGTGTCATGTTGACTCTTGTGTCATTTTATCGTGCATTAAACAAAAGGTAATTTATATATATTATAAAAGTGAGTAAATATTATATTAAAAGAAAAATTTATTATTAAAATTTTAATATCAGCTATACAAACCTTTGCAAGTTTTCCAATCATCTGTTAATAAAAACCCATCCGGGCAAAGGCAAAACACCCTTCCAAGGGTTGTCAAGCATTTATGAGAACATCCACCATTATTTTTAGCACATTCCCCAGAATCTTCGCAAGTGTGATTGTCATCATTTAGGTGGGTACGGGGTAACCCGTCACAAGTGCATTTGTAGCTACCCCATGTATTTATGCAAGTATCCTGACATGGCCCGTGGCCATTCCGCAGTAGACATTCATTAATATCTACATACATCATGGCAATGGTATTATATTGGGACAGGAGATAAAACATTTATGTATGTGTATTATATGTACATTGGTTTTTTATTTTAAGGACTATTCTACCTTGAAGCTTTAAGGGACATTCTGTGATTCAGACGTTTATGATTCAAGCTACACTAGGCTCTTGAATGTAAAGCTCTTGTTTTCTTATTTACATATTAAATGTTTGATAGCAGGGATTTGTTCGCATAACAGTTATGTATTTACAATGATATCCGCAAGGACCCTCCAGGGATCAAAAATTTTCAGATAGCACAGAAGGGAAATCAGGGATTAGTAGGGACTCTATCTACTTCGTTTTCACACATTCCAGGATAATTATTTACTTGTATAACAGTTGATGTTCAACAGATACATCAATTGAAATTTCTTTAAAGGAAGAAATGTCAAGAGCCTTTCTGGAGTCATCGCATCCTTATAATTTTGTGTTCTACATTCCAGAAATATACTAAAGTGTTCGTCCTTTATGAGAATAGCACGCACGGGAAACCAGGGAGAGTTGAGGCACGCGATATATTGAAACGAGAAAAGGAATTGAGGAGAACGGATATTGATTGAGATAAGGGATAAGAAAATAAGAAGAGTCAGAGATCAAAGCCAGGACACCTGGTGGCTTCGCACTTAGGGAAGTCAAAAGCCAGTCGAATTTTTGGTATCAAATCATTCAGAATAATAGTGTGATATCATGTAAGAAAATCCTTTATATAACACATGTGTCTAGTAGAATCGGTTATAGATCAATTAACTTAAGCACAACAACTCAATCTGTGACCAATCACACGCAAAAGTGTTTAACTAGGGTTTTTCGGTTATTGAGACGATTTTGTTACGTCAATGTGTTATTTCCGATTCCATATAAGGCAACTATCAAAGGTTATTGAGTTATAACGTAATTTTATCATATCAATACGTGTTAACCTTCTGAAGCACCCCGATTTGGGTACAAATTTAGCGCTAATGTAGACGGCACTTGAACTCAGCTAAATAAGAGATAAAAGCCAGGTGAACATTTTAACTCAACATGATTTGTGTTAGAATGACGCCAATGTGTTACTTGAAGTGATATTGCATACGATATTGACACAACATGCAAACGTTTCGGACAAAGTATAAAAATTTCGACTCACGAGGAATGCGTTTCGTGAATCCTTTTTACCTTATTTTGAGGACAAGTACTTATATACATATGTACATGTGATATTTACAAAGGGAAACATTTCAAAAAACAAATTCGTAATACCCACCAACGCATGTTGTGCCAGTGGCAGCGTCCATTTGAAGACCGGGTTCACATCCGCATTCAAAGGATCCGGGGACATTTATGCAAATTTGCTCGCATCCGCCGTTATTGTGTTGACATTCATCGATGTCTGGAAAAAGTTAATCAAAAACGAATTTCAGAAAAACTAACTGTGTCTAGTTGAAAAATCCATTATCCTGACAGAGTGCAGAATCGATTTCAATTTTAGGAAGGACTTTCAATATCCTCGAAAACTATATCCAAACCAATGGGTGCAGTACAAACAAAAGTCGGATTTAAAAATTGTTTTTACAACCGGATTACCCGGGAATGTGTACCGGATTGGTGTTGATATGAAACTGTAGACGATTTCAGGATTAATTTTTTCCGTGTTTGAATTCCAGAACTCCACAAAATGGAGCCCAGGCCGATATTTTACCTTCAAGAAATTTACTTGAGTCACAGAGCGTTTTCATGATGCAACAATTTGAAGGGTTCTTCATCTCGCTATACGAAGTTGTTTAGAAGAAAGAAATGTTAAAGGAAGGCCAGTGGATTTTGCCCTTTCCTACATATGGCAAATGCGTCACTCCTTCTCGATGCATCTCAAGTAAAAGTGGAACAGATTAAACTTTCAAATAGATGGATTTTTCGACTAGAAGAGAAGGATTGATGCTTCGCTCCATGTGTGAGGAGGGGATAAAAAATCACTCTCACGTTGTCCTCGTTGAACGCTCTCCGAAGAGTGAAGAGTAAAGTGCGAAAAGTTTTCACTTACACATTCACGTTGGGATGGGAACCTTGCTTAGGGTTGTCATCAAGTGTTGTTAATAATCAAGTGCTTGGCCACAGCTATTTGCGTTTATCGAGGTGTTGCGACTATCCAGTGTTGCAATTATCGAGGTTATACTGTAGATGTTTAATCAAAAGTTATTCGTAACAGTGAGAATTTGAACTAATTCTAAGGTTACGTTTGTATAAAAATGTTCGTTGACTCAGGGTGGACTGAAGTTTAATACATACGACGCGAGAAGTTCGTGTAATTTTTACCTCAACTGATGACAACTTCAAAAGGAGTTATTATAGAATTATGTCTAACGAAAGATCCTCAAATATATTGCGTCAAAGATTAATGAAATAAAACACGAAAAAGCCCCTTAACATTCATGACGCAAGGAAGATTTAGGACAATATATTCCATTTGGCCGAAGTTCCTTAGAATATCTGACCAAATATCCTTCAGGTAATTGAAAATATCTTCACTGAATTAAAAGATGTGGGTTTGGCGTAGTAAACTAAGAATAACACTATAAAACTTTATTAATATTCATGACGCTAGAAGTTCAAGGACATTTTGTACTATGTATTGATTGAATAAGATAATCTTCCATGGATCGTTTGCTCACAAGGACGATCTTGAACTGTTCTAGATGTTGAAATTATATTCAATATGACATAATAAAGCTAGTTTACTCAATATTCATGACGCAATTTGGGAATTGTGGGAAAGAAAATATTGCGGAAAAATTTCTTTCCCTAAATTTCCCTCAAAGAAAATGTCCAATTGTTTGTGAAAAATATTTTAATTTATATAAATATTTAAACGTTTCCATTTCACCTTCATCAACAAACGTCAGAGCAATTTCTGTAAGGACCAAATTTGTTTTTCTTAATTCTGGGAAATTTATTACAAAATTACTCCTCTTCTCGAAGGGATGAATTGATTTTCATTTGACACATCTGTCAAAATATTTCCATTGCTATTCAAATTCGATGCTTATAAAAATGGGACCCGGATTGGATTTACCTTTTTCACTCAAGGCGACACATTTTTCTGGGTCACACAAGTTTAGAAGGTCCTGAAGTCTATTGGAAGTGTTACATATACAAAATGGTTACTCACCGTGACATGTCCGACCGTCGTTAGGATCAAGCGTGAATCCCTTGTAGCAGGAACACTCCACTCGTGGCTCAGCATCATAGGCTGTCACAATCATGCGGCACTCATGGTGACACCCTCCACGATCAGCACCACAGGATTCATTATGACTGCCATGATGTCCTTGCCCGGCATGCTCTTCGCGCTCGTAATCTCTCCGTTCGTCGTAATCATCTTCCTCAATGTGTCCATATTCATCTTCATGCTCTCCTCGCTCTGAGTGCTTGTACTCTTCCTCGTGTTTTCGATCCTCTCCTTGTTCTCTATGTTCCGAGTGTCCGTGCACTTCACCATGTTCTCTATGTTCCGAGTGTCCGTGCACTTCACCATGTTCTCTGCGTTCCGTGTGCTCATACTCTCCGGCCTGTCCTCCATGCTCTCTATGTTCTGTGTGTCCATACTCTTCCTCTCGTTCTCGGTGCTCACCATGCACCCTATGTTCGGAGTGTCCTTGCTCTTCACCATGCTCTTGATGCTCTCCATGTTCTCTATGATCCACATGTTCGGAATGTCCATGCTCTTCCTCACGTTCTCTGTGCTCCAAATGTTCATGAAGCTCTCGATGTTCTCCTTGTTCCTTATGTTCGCGATGCTCTCTTTCTTCGTTGTGTTCACCATGTTCTTCTCCATGCTCTCTGCGCTCCGAAGCTTCTTCATGTTCTCGGTGTTCCCTATGTTCTGTGTGTCCATAATCCTCAGCATGTTCTCGGTGTTCCCTATGTTCTGTGTGTCCATAATCCTCAGCATGTTCTCGGTGCTCTGCATGCTCTCTGTGTTCTGTGTGTCCATAGTGCTCTTCATGTTCTCGGTGCTCACCATGCACCCTATGTTCGGAGTGTCCTTGCTCTTCACCACGCTCACGATGCTCTCCATGTTCTCTATGATCCACATGTTCGGAATGTCCATGCTCTTCCTCACGTTCTCTGTGCTCCAAATGTTCATGATGCTCTCGATGTTCTCCTTGTTCCTTATGTTCGCGATGCTCTCTTTCTTCGTTGTGTTCACCATGTTCTTCTCCATGCTCTCTGCGCTCCGAAGCTTCATCATGTTCTCGGTGTTCTCTGTGTTCTGTGTGTCCATAATCCTCAGCATGTTCTCGGTGCTCTGCATGCTCTCTGTGTTCAGTGTCTCCATAATCCTCACCATGTTCTCGGTGCTCCGCATGCTCTCTGTGTTCTGTGTGTCCATAGTGCTCTTCATGTTCTCGGCGCTCACCATGCTCTCCATGTACTGAATGTCCGTGCCCTTCTCCATGTTCAGAGTGCTCGCGATGCTCATGATGCTCTTCGCGTTCTCCCTCTTCATGCCCTTCCGCATGCTCGTGTTCCCGCCTTGAATGGGTTTCACTAGCTTCAGACCCATGATACTCGCTGGGTCCATGTGCCTCGTGATGTTCTCTAGTTTCGTGATGTTCTTGATGATCGCGACGTTCCTCTTGCTCTTCGAATTCGCCGTGGCCACTCTGTTCTTCAACTTCACGATCTTCAGAGTGCCCATGATGCTCCTGTCGCTCTTGATGCTCTTCTCGCCCGTGGTGTTCAGTGTGCTCACGATGCTCTTGACGCCCTGGAGCTGGCCTGTGTGCACTACCTCGTGGTTCTTCCTCATCGTCTCCGTTGTCTTCGTCGTAGTTGGTCCCATCGTAATCTGAAATGAGAAATTAAAGTTGTCAGAAGAAATTTCTTTGATATTTGCAACAGAGTTTAAGGATGCGATTTATTAGCGATCCACAACACCTCCTTGGAGGGATTAACTCATGACACTTGGAAATGACAGATCTGTCGTATTGAAAAGCTGGACTCACTGAACACAGGGAATTCCCTGAATCCGTAAATTTATGTCCAGCACAATTGGAAGATTTATTTATAAATTTATTAATAACACTCATCGTGGACTTATTGGATGCCATGTTCCCATGATGTTTGAATACACAAAACATGAATCGCATGCAACATAAAACACAAAATCCACATGACACTAAATTAGAACAGAAACGCCGGCAGGTCTTTGTTGAAATTTATTTTTTGTTTGAATGTTTGGAATTTTTCCCGTCCCATACCAACGAAATTGATTCCACAAAATCACATTCACATGTCTTTCCATCAAAATCGGGATGTCAACAACTACGACATTTTGATTTCTGTCAAATTTAATTCGATGACATCCACAAGCGACCCTGTCACTTTATGCCAAATGGAAATGCTACCCGACTTTTCCTGAAAATGCCTGCCAATGTGAATGAACATCTATAGAATATCCACAGAATATAGGAGTATCTAAAAGACGGTTAAACTGTTAAAATCCATTTGGTGTTATGATATCTCCCGAATAACGTACAGCGTGATGTAGACCAAAAAACTTTCATGATAATGTCATAAATAATAGTAATACTTTAAGATAATAAAGCTGCACATTTTGGCAAAATATCCGCTCATAGATTTAGAATGATTAACTCCAACAGTTTTGATGCTGGGGCCGCATTGCTATTAGTGATATCACAAAATGAAACATGATTACCCAACAAAGAGAATGAATTTCGAATTTAAGCTTTCAATGCTTACCTTAAAATTAAAATTTATTAGAAGCTTTTATCCAACACAGATTGAGATATACGAGACGGTTAATAGGCCACAATATCTCTATAAGATAAATAATTTAATGTGTTTTGTCTTTAACCTCGTTAGACTATATTTTATAGCTGTTTACGCGATTTGTATCAGATATGATGATATTCTCATGAAAACTTTCTTTACGAGATATCTGAAATCGTGTTCACGTTTTTCGGATTCTCTTTGATTAATTAAAGAATTAACATAAAATTTGAGTTATTAAAGTAAGTAGCTGATAAGTCAATTCGAGATAATTACTTGTTAAGTGGTTTTACAAGTGCCATTAACATGTAATTTTTTCCAATCATATAACACTCATTATAATTATTAATATTCAGTGTAAATACAATATGTGTTTAATAATTTCCGATGAAACGACATATAAGGTTTTTAAAATTATACACTCACGAGATTACCGAAATCCAGAAATTTCAATAACTGATAAGTTATTGATGATAACTGATTACCATACAACAATATCTCTTCATTGAAAGTATTTGAGATATCACACAGAAGGAGATATAAATTTTTACATGCACCTGTGCCAATATTTCTTGGAATAACTTCAAAGCTAACCGCCATGTGCTGTTGATATTAATTTACCACATCAATAACAGATGCAAATATATGAATTAACTCAGATACCCCGAAAATGACATACAAAAATCGCATAAATGCAAAATTGTAAATTTTAATGAGACCAAAATAAAAACGACGTTGTGTGAAAATGATGATTTAAAATTCACAACATAAATATTCAGGAGATTTTCCATTGCACGGGATAACAAGAATATACCGGATTGTGAGGATAATCAGAATATTCAGGATATTCGTAGAATTGTTTTTTGATGTTTAAATTGCAACATTCGCTGGAGTTAATCAAATTTATTGAGTTTTGTAATGAACTCAATTTCACAAGAGATTGTTTGCATTTATGCGGTTGGGAAAATTCAAAAATGAGCAAATTTTCATTTGAATTTTCCGCCAAAAAATATGCGAAAATCAACATGAAAAAAGCTCATTTATTAGTTAAAGCTCATCGTGTGGAATAAAATTTATTTTAAATTTACATTTAAAATACGACATGACTTACAGCAGCATTAAAACAACATTAACAATTTGCAGCTCCCCCATCGGAATTCACTGGAAGTTAAAGTTGCAAGCGCCACAATTGGATACAAACTGGTTCGATTTAGCAAAAGTTATACTTGGAATAGCTGTTAGTAACAACATGTGTTGAAGTGATATTATCGCAGCGCTCATGGGTTTCGAATATGTGTGAGTTTCTGTTTGTGCTGGAGTGAGATGGACTGCGCTTTAGTTATCCTTATGGGAATATTAATTAGACCACAAACTCGTCGTTGGATGGGCAAGTGATAGAACAACAATTCCAGGATGCAGTCAAGACACAAATGAGAAAGTTTTCATAACACTTGGCATGTCTCCATTATTTTTTGGCAGACATCACCGTGCTTCCACCCGGATGACACGGAAAATTCGGCTGCATCAATCGTAACAATTGTTTCATTCTAATTTACCCTGATTTTCCCAATTGAAACAAGAGTTTTCAAAAGCTCAAGTTCATTCAAAGAGTCACGGAAACGAACATTTACGAATCACACTTTCACATCACTTTCTTTTGTTCTCCATTTGTTTTTCTTCTTTATCTTAAAACCGGTTTGTGATTTGTGATATGAAGAATTGAAACACAAAAATACTGAGAACAAATTTAGTTACGAAAATGAAATGTATATAAAAGGACGAATCTTGTAACTTAGCCATAACAGGATATATCCAAAATTTCGGAATTGTATGGAGTGTCACTGTAGGCTTTGAGGTTTTATGTCAACTTTCAGAATATCTCCGGCAGTTCCATTATCCTGTATTCCTTGGACATTTAACAGAATCCATATAAATGATATCTCTAACACGTACAAGTGTATGCAAAATTTTAAACTGTTAATTGGGATTTTGTAAATTGCACTAATTTGGTAAATGAAATCACAAAGTTTCGAACATTCAAATTTGAATATGGAGAAATTTCTGTAACCACAGTTGGATGAGTTTCGGACGCAAGGATACAAAGGATAAGGACATTCGTGTAACATTTCCCAGTCACACAAACCCATTTGATTAACTCAATTTTGAGATTAGCTTAGAAGGGATACATGAAATCAAATACAACTGCATCGTTTCTTCATCGTCCTGCTTCGTTCTATAGCTCTAGGTGATATTGTCAAAATATTATCGTATCCTGGAGGAATCCGTTCTCCAATTAATGCACTCTAACTCATGACTTCTGGCTCATAGCCCATGGCACTACCATTCGTTTGAGGGATACATTTTGGAATCATTATTACCCCAAAATGCATTGTTCAATTATCACCCATCCTGGCCAGGATATATCCAGTGGGAAGGACTGTGGATAAAATTGATTTTACCAAACAGGTAGTTTGATTGATTTCTGATTCATTATTAAAGAAATTCTAGATGCATTACATTTCAAAAGGAAGCTCACCTTCTTCTTCTTCTTCCTCGTAATCGTCCTCCGCCCCGGTACCTTCTGCCTTCACACACTGTGGCTCGTCACCAATCCATGTGCCTTGACTGCAGTACAAACGGTCGTGGTCCGGGTTGGCAAAGTCGAAATCTTCTTCGCACTCGTAGAGTGCAACTAAGAAAATTTTGCCGCCATGTTTGCGCCTAGAAATACAAGTACAAGTGAAGATATTGGAAATAAATTTCTTTCGTTAAGTTTGTTCGTTAAGTTATTCGATCTTGTTAAATTATATAAAGGAAAAGGAGATAATTTACTCGTTTGTTTTAAGAAAACATGCACTTACCTCTGGTACTTGGAAACGTAGGCACTATTGAATTCGGGGGCACGTACCCTCAATCGTCCCATGCAGGTTAAGTCGAGTTTTTGGGCGAATTCTGAGGTAATAGAAGTATCTTCAAGAATCTCTTGACCTTTCTTCTTTTTGCCACCGCCCGCTACGCCCTCATCCCGCAGAGGTTTCCCATCATCCGTAGCGCCATGTTCAACTGCAAGAAAAGAGGCATTAAAGACAATCCATACATAAAACGAGAATTGGTTTGGGATATAATGCTTGGTAATATCCGCCTGGAGATGGGAAAATAAACAGAAGAACATAAATTAATCCGTCTAGGGTCCATGTTCGTACATTAATATGCTTTGGGGTTTGTAGCGATCCCTGGGGATGAATTGATACGATGAGTTTTAGTTTCAGTTTTATTTTTTTCGGTTTTGTTTTTCGTTCTGTGTATGTTTTGTGTATGAACAGGGGTTGGCGTCATCTCCTTGGAGATGAAGAAAACGAACAATTCAAAATGTTTAGTGATAGGACAAGATGGAATCTATTGTAACAATCCGGACAAACTTGCATCCATAAGAATTGTTTACTCTGGCAGACCACATGCCAGTATCCTGTGGCAGATCCTTGCTAAGGCTGAGAAAAGGTTAAAGCAATTGCAAACATTTGTTCAAAGAGAATGTAATATCCAAGGATGTTACATTACACCAGGACTCCACTCGGTTTTGTTTGGGGTAGCGGTGGATTCATGGATGCTAGCATACGCTATAGCTTGTACAAGGACCAAAAGGATACGAATCCTGTTCGTGGATGTTCCTAAAACATTTTAACATCGAATAACTTCACTCCGGGTGTTGCGTTCTGTATATTGCGGTGGTGTTATTGCCGGGATAACTACTAATTGTGGGAATACATCTTGTTGGATTTATGGTAATTTTATTACACAGAATAATTAAAGAAATTATTTTCACAATTTTTTTTATACTCTCTTTCTAATTTCCTTATTATCCTTGTTGGATGCAGAAGTCTGCTGTTATTTACTTCCGCGTGTTCTTGGTGGAAAATTCAAAAGTCTTCCGTCTGAAGTCATTAAAAATTTTTCTGGAATTTCGAATTAACCTTATTTTTTTTTTACTGTTTTTGTTGTTGTTCTTGTTCATGGCATGCTTAAAGGTTCTATAAATCTAGTTGATGAAAAAACATCCTTAAGGAAGAATTTTTATTACTTCAAGTTGTTGTGATTTTTGCTCGTAATTTAAGAAACTTTCGAGATAAATTATTCGGTTTTCTTAACTTTCAGACGAGTTTAACGTAAAGAATCTTCATCTGCTTGCTTTTAGAGGCAAAATGGGAAAGCTTTAATGCTGGAAAATGCAGCGAATTACATAGAAAATTTTTCCAACATGACGCACACTTGACTCCAATTAACTCACGAAACTGACGCACAAAAATTTAATTAGTTTAAGGAATTTTTTAATTTCCTTGCATAAATTGGAAAGTTCCATAAATGGACGAAAGCTCGATTCAATTGTCAAGTGACACTGCGTCTAAATATGGCATTGATAAAGATTTCTGCGTCATGTGGTTTATTTGACTCAATGGTAATTGAACTGAGAAAGGTTTGAGAAAAAGGTTTGAATGATTTATTATCTGATGGGTAGAAAACCCGGTTTTTAAACCAAACAAAATAATACAAGCAACTTTTAATCGTGATTGATTTCCAGCCAATTTTTCATTTCATGACGCAAACCATCTTCTTCTGCTTCGTATGCGTCCACCCACAATTCCAACAATTCCACCGCCACATGACGCATAAATTCAAGTTGAATGATACCAATTTGTCGGTGAAATCGTAAAAAAGCTTATTCAGTCGTTAACCGAACAAAATGGTGGCCAATTAAAATTTACCGAATAAAAAACTCCGAATTTTGATTCATGTGTCAGGTTTGCGCCAGATAAAAACAATTTTTATGCCACGAAATTGACCGCCATTTTGAATATATTTTCGAGCAGTTTATCCGAAATTCGATACTTTTTTATATAACCAATCTTTAAGTTTTGCAAAGATAAGACAACTTTGATGGTTTGCTGTTTAAAATTCCACCCGGATTTTTCGTAACTTTTATAACGTCCACGCTATTTTTGTAGTTTTACTAACAAGCGTGACATTTATTTCCGTTTCGGAGCATTTACGTAAATCAACGCGTTTATGAGCAAAAAGTGTAGGCCATGTTTAAATATCTTCAAAGTTCTAGATTCGCGAAGTGAATCAACTCACACAATTATTTGTTCTTTGGAACAGGAAAATAAGGTGCGGCTTAAAACGAAACGTCTTCCATATGCTTCACATAACAATCAAAAATGCAAAGTGCAACAAGCTTTAAGCTTTCCCGGAAGAAAACTGCAGCGGCTAAAGGGAAGAAGCTTTCAAGTTCTCCTTTCCCCATGCTTCGAAGACAAACGCTTTAACCATTTTCTGTTCTTCTGAAGGAAAATTATATGATCCTGCTTTCAAAAGGATTTAAGCTAGATAAAATATTGAAAATCTGAGGAAATCACAAGATTTTCGAGGTTCATATCCTTGACAAAACACACTCAATCCTTAAGGGATGACTTGTGGCATGATCATTATTGAGTTCATTCTCTATTACATGTATGCAACATAACAAAAACAAAATCAAAAGCCTCAAACTTTGAAGTTTAAAATCGGATTTATAGAATATTTTCAAACAAAGCCAACGTTTTGATTCCGAATAGCAAAACAAAGAAGATTCAGATTAAGTTTGTCCTAAGCTTCAAATCCTATTAACGCCATCTTTGATGTGAACTTTGAAAATGCCGACTTTGTTAAACCGCAGTTTTTTTCATGATCTTTCTAATCGCGTTTGAGATGAGTTTAGATATTTTTTGAAAACTTTTTTCACGAATTTTGTTTCCTGAACTTTATATCCTGAAATTGGTGTTCTAAATTTTTCGTCCTGAATCCTGTACAAGTCTTTATTTAAGAAAATTGTCAATTTTGATCTGGAGGACAAATAATTGGATTGAAGAGTTCATCATGTTACATTTACAGGAAAACAAAAAACTTCGAGTCCTTGTAGAAATGGATCAGAAATGATTTCTTTTCAAATTTTGATCCAGGTAGAACCGATTAGACACACAAAGAATTAAATCAAGTGAACAAACCTGATAAAACCCATTCAAACAAGACAAATTCAATTTTCATCAAAATTAAATCCACCTCTGAGTCTGGAAGTATCCTTCCCAGGATGGGTGTACAAGGACTCCAGATACATCCAAGGAAACCTCCACAGTATTAAATATAGCCTTGGCTACGGGATAAACGGGAGGTCCTTGTTTAAGTTCTATACGCTAGACGAGTTCTGTCGTAGATTTATCAGTTTGCTCGTGTGAGCTTTGGAGTGCTTTTCTTGGAGCTTTGAACTGAAATATATATAACGTGTCCTTGTGCGTATCTAACGTATATTTCTCTTGATAAAAATGTTAACTTTCAAGCTTCATTGCCTTCGATTTTCAAGGAAAATTACCTGATTTCTAGAATTCCCCCACACACACACAATGCTTGTGGAATCCATTTTGGAAAAGTATGAGTTAAAGAAAACCGTGAATGTGGTTCTGAAGGACTTCCATTTCGGAATGAAATGCCAAGGAAAATGTTAATGTGTCAGAAGACAAGAATCCTTCCAGGGAACATCTTAACCCGACACGTGCTTCGGTCTTGAGGTACAACGATGTTTCACCTGGTGAAACATTCATCAGTGTCAAGTTGACGTGGTTTCTTAAAAGTTCAGTGTCTATTTTTTGGACAGGATTCAATATATGTCAGAAGTGACTGTTTGCGTTCTTGTTTCATATATTGTTTTGGAGGTTCTCCAGATGCTTCTCCTGATGAACCGAATTCATGTCATGTTCATGACATCGATTTAAATCAAGGTTGGGCGTCTTCATGGTTCAAAATTTTTAGAACTACGTTGCATCTGTTATAACATCTTGGCAACCGAGAATGTGTCTTACATGTACCTCGAAGGATACAAATTCATATCATGTCGTTGAATCAAGATTTTGTCACAACTCCGTCATCAAGAGCCGGGATTAATGGCGCAATGTGGGTACTAGGTTTTTAGATATTGTCCCATGAAAATGAGTAGGTTACTCCAAATTCATGAAAAAAAACCAAGGTTTCATGTTGACAATCAAAATTGAGTCAGAGTTGCGTCATCGTCATCACTTTCATTTGATTTTGAGTTGAAACTCATGACTGCCACCTGGACAAATGTTGCATTTATGACTTTATCTGGGTATTTCCATCAATCTTGAAGAGCTATTCACAAACCACTACTTATCAAACATGAAATTATGAAATTACAGGAAAACTAGAGCTTAGCAACGATATACCACCTCTCATATGTTATCGCCAGTTGTAATTGACCATCACATCTGGAACACTGAATCGTTGCAGTGTGGGCAACATAAAACTATTAAATTCAAAAAGAATCACTCGCCAAGTGTGGCCGCAAATGCGTCACGCTAATAATGACTCTCGGCGTCGTAAATTTGAGCCATGACCCACCTGACTCCAGTGCGCCATAAGGCGACACTGGTCTGTAATTTAGTACAAAATCTTAAGCTACTAGTTTTGGCATAAAATGATTTCAGTTCGTATCATCATGATCACATCTGACACTTTCGTAGCGCTTTACAACCTCATACATCTTCCGGATAACGTTTCGTAATGAAACACAAATTTCCCAAAATTTTCAAATCAATTCGGTGCCATGAACGAACGACCTGGTTCATATCAAAAGCACTCGTCCCCAAATTAACACTTCTCAATGAAAATGCTATAACGTAAATGAAAACGCGTATAAGGACAAAAGTTATTGCTTTCAATACAAACCCAAACCCTTAAACTTCAATTCACAAAAACCCCAAATGTGTGGAATTAAGGGATCAGCCAAGGGCTCATAAAATTTTGTTGGAATCATTCACGATGAAGTGTGATAAAGTACAGGACTAATACTGTATTTTCTCGGAATGAAACATGACCCGAAATTTCGGAGTTAATTAATTTCGGTGGCGAGTCCCTGCAATTGTTCCTCATTTTGCGTTTTGCGTCACTAATTGGACAGGCAATTTTTGGGGAAATTTCAACAGATATATCGATTTTCATTCCGTTTTTGGCAATTTATTTCTGAAATTTAGTTAATATCTATTACTTTGCATATAGGTGGGTGGTAATAACCACAACAGGTCCCAAGATATCTTACAGGTTTAGCTGTAAATCCAATAAATTTTACACTATTCATCATATATCCCAGACGAAGTTTTTGAAAAATTATAACGAATCTTTAAGTACACATTCAGTTTTAACGTGAGAACGTCTTTTCGCTCGTTAAGTACAGTGATAGCCAATCAAACTTTCTTGTGTTACAAAATATTGTCCGATTTCAATCGCTAAATGCGACTACAACGATAGAGCATGTCTGTACGTATTTATCGTACATTGTTTGTTTTGTCCGTCACGTCATCGGGGAAGTTCAAACGCCTACGCGGGATTGTTGTAAATTAGCGGTGTGGAAAATTATAAATTAGGGCAGCGTGAGAACGCATTTAGCTAGGACATTTATTCGGGTGTCATTGTAAAAAGCTTGAGACGATCTATCAGCACCTTAAGTGAAACAATAAAAATATTCGTCGATATATACGTTAAAATCAATATTAAATTAAAAATGAAATGAAAGATATCGTCTCATATGAGCCGTAAATATGCGCGAAATTAAATAAAACACAAATCAGAGAAAGCTCGCATCAAAACAAATTTAGAAAACCCAAAATGTCCAGTGCCGAGCAAATGTCAGATCTACGGCAGCATCGAAGAAGAAATGAAAAACGGCGTAAAGCAATAAACTTATCATTTATCTGTTCTGTAACCATACTACTCTACATTACGTATTGTATTAAAGTGATTGGGTATAGGACGTATTAATAAGGACCTCTTTTTGTTTGAAATTTAAGATTTAAAAAACATGGTTCCAATAATACGCTATTTTTTATTATTTCATCTATGTCAGACAAATTTGTTTCGACAACTATATGTTGTCTTCATCAGTGACAATTACAAAAAGTTTTGTAATTGTCACTGATGAAGACAACATATAGTTGTCGAAACAAATTTGTCTGACATAGATGAAATAATAAAAAATAGCGTATTATTGGAACCATGTTTTTTAAATCTGAAATTTCAAACAAAAAGTTTTTCAAACGCTATTACCAATTCCACGAACAAAAACAAACCCAAAGAACCTCTTATTATAATTTCATCCCGACGTTTTCACGGACAATCTATGGCTATCTCTCGGGTTATTGTTTTTTGGCAAGTTATCACTGAAATTCAGCAATTATCTTTAATTTAAAATGTAACCTCAGTAGCTGACCAGATATATGATTATTGAACTGTTCATATCATAAAAGGAGTTATTAGTGAATCACATTAAATCGGTTTTTGAAAAGGTGCTTATTAATAGAATTCGGGAATGACTTCACTAACTACCGACATACTAATTGCCGCATTTTACATAACGTATCAAATCAGGAATTTTCAGTCACTTGCACCGAATCTTTCAATATTCAATCAGATTTTGGATAGATATTATTGAAATTCAGGAATTATCTATGAGTTGCATGTAACTGCATGGTAATACCGTCAACAGTTCATGAGGTATCAGTTTCTGTTGCTGTTTATTTGATCTGTACACGTTACATTTTCCTGAAACTTTTAACAAATTTTAACAATATTGTCTGTTTAACAATCTGTCTGTGAATCTCATGATACGTTCTAAACTTCAATTTGATAATTCCATATCTCCAAGGAATATGGGAATATTGAACTTCAACTAGATTTATCAATTAATGAGAAGATCAAAGATGATCTTCATGATTCAACTTGAGACAGAAAAGAGACGCCACTTCGTTGAGCTTTCATTTTCAAGAAATCACGAAATCCCAGGAATCCTCCTTGACAGAAGAGAAGTGTCTTAACATAGACAAATGATACAATGTCCAGAAGTGATTGGAGCAGCCACTGGAAAAGCCTCAGATTGCCAATCAATATGTCAATTCAGTTCAAACGAACCGGCGTTAATTGAAACGAAACACAAACATCAATGATGCTAGAAAACGATTTTACATCGTTATTGGGAATTGATCAGGCTTGCCAAGGTAGAAAAACTAGACAGAATCCATCTGAATCCTTGAAGGGAATGTAAAACTACAGGACAATTTTATGAACGTTTCATGAAAACTTTACTCCGTTTTTATCGTTTCAAGGGATGAATGTGTCCCCCTGAGAATAGGTTAATACCAACCCAATAACCCAGTGAGGTATTTGCAAACATATTTGCAAACTTTCCAAGAATGATGGAATCACTTCCTTCGTCCTGGCACTGATTTATTGTCATTGATTTAGTCAATTTCCACATCAAATCGACTTTTATGGCCAATGACTGTTCTAGTCACGAAAACTGCAGGATGGCAGCGAACTGATTCTACCATTTCGGGTAGGTGCCCTGAATTATTTATGAATGACTGTAAATTGTTTGATCTCAATGACTTCATTATGACGCCGAAAATCGTGAGTTTTGAAATGAACGTTGTGCCAAATCCAAAAACAAACAGTGACGCCACACAACGCAAGTCATGACATCTGATGTCCGGAACGATAACTGACTCAAGAAACTCAATATAAATTCGGTAGAAAACTGACGACATTCTACCATCTATGGAAAACATGTTGAACAGTATTTCATAGACACAGTGAGATATTCTTATGCAGATATTCGGTTTCTTTATTAAATTCCATGGAAAATAACATTTTCAGAATCCAGCTGGTGTCATGAAGGAGTCGAAGATGATTTTGTCCTTAAATTGAATTTTCTGCATTGGACACGTCTTGACATGTTCAAATATTTCCTTGATCTCATGGAATTTGTATTGGTTTTGTTAACAGGACTCTTGACGTAGAGACTTCCGATATATGCATGTTGATTCTTGAAATTGACAAAATAATTATTAACTGGTATTACCACAATTGTACTTAAAAGCGAGATATGAGAGGATTATTTCATAAGTCTGTTAAGATTTGTCACTAATGAATTCTCATAAACAAAAACACGTGAATGTTGCAATTTCGAAATTCCCACGTGCAAGAGTTTCACGTGTAGTCACGTGAATCACATCAAAATCTACATACTTACGTTATTGTGTTTTGATTACAAATGACATTCCCACGCCCACAATGTAATCAAACGTCTCTCAGAACATGAGCGTCTTCAAGAAATTTGTTCTTTGAAGTTTGGAATTTTGGAATTTTGAAAGAACAAAAATAGATTTTGTACCGGACGAAACACATTAACCTCTAAAAATTTTGATTTTTTATTTTCCAACGTGGAGTTCATTTAACAAATTTAATTTTTGTTTTTGTCTTGAGAGATTTTTATTCCTCAAGACAAAATTTGTTCTTAAGAGCTCAAGAAGTTCGTCTCGTAATTCGACCCGTCCTCAGCCCATAAATCAGAATTTCATCGGTTTCATTAGCAGATGGGATAAAGAGAGATCTGTGTTAACTAACGAGTAGGGATTGGATCCAGAATCCGAGATAATCCGGAATTGATCTGACTTCAACTCGATCAGTCGGACGAAACTCCATCAACGTAGTGTCAGACGGTTTGTGCTCGTATTAAAATCAACAAAGGGCTGAAATCATGTAATAACCATGAATCACGTTTACGAGATATACATTTATCATATATATCACAGTATCAGCTAATAAAACCCACTCAAGTAGCAGGTAACTCCCTCGAGGTGCTTCAAGCCCCTTCCAGTTGTGGCGTCAATAACTTCACCTCTGGTCATGCGATTTTGTTGTGAATACCTTCAACACTATCATTATACGTTATGTTGATATTGTGATACTTAAACGGGTAATAAATGCCACACAGTGTGGCCGTGTTGGCCATTAATTGCGGTCCACTGAATTTGTTGGGGCTGGAGTGTATCCAATTCCGGCAAGAAGTGGTTTTTCGTAATACCTCAAACGCCTTGGAGGGTATTTACTATACCTCATGACATAATCATTTAATAATCTGTTATTAAGATGCTTTAGCATGAGATAGCTCTCAGCTGGTGGATGCTAATTTCTGAATTTCGTGGGTGATATTCGCGATACTGAGTCATAACGTCAAGCGGAATGAATCGATCATTGCAACCTGAAGAGGTTTCAAAGGGTTTTAGCCTATCAAGTCCTCTCTAAACTGTTTAAAATAAACAAATTGTTGAAAGTGTTCTTAATGCTATAAAGCTTTTTCTCTTTACGAACAAGCTAAGTCTAGGGGGTGTCACATAAATTGAATGACACTTCATGACGCCAAGTAGAAATTTGTGAAATTGCACGTCTATGAGCTCCTCATTTCTGAATTATTTATAAGAGAATATGTTTTATGAAAGAATCTGAATGGATTTGAGTATATAAAAATGTTTGAAACAGAAATATTACTTCAGAATCTCAAGAAGACACTTGACTCAATCGAATGACTTCATGGTGCAAATCGTGACTCAAGTGTATATTCGACGTCCGTCGTTGTAGATTCATTACACCTTGATAAAGAATGACTGCGAATGTTACTATTTAAGGAGATTTTAGTGGTCACTTGTAGAATTCTTTGAGAAATCCAAAATAAACTCAAGATACCAATCATGACACCAAACAGAATTTGGTGCCCCTAACATGGAATGGATATCTGTGATGTCTCACTATCTTTGGGTAAAATATTAAAATGAATGTATTGTTAACCTATTTCTATCGATTGCCAGATAAAGATCCTCGAGAAATCAAAAATGTTCATAAGTCACAGCAAAATAGGATTTCAATCCAATCGATGAGACTTCTCTGGATAAAACATAAACTAGTATTTAATATAATACCTGTTCAATATCTCCCAGTGAGTACAGCAGGCCAAAACCGCGAGAGAAAATCAAATTTGATAAAGTGGGCAGTAAATCATGTTCCTTCGATAGCTTCTGTGGATAACTTGGGCTAATCGAGAAGTGTGGATGGGAAGAGAGTGTAAATAGCCATGAATCAAAACTATATATCCCTAAACCTAAGAAACACATCTGTATGTGTATCTTTCTTAATCTTGAAAGTGCGCTCTGTTTGTACTCCAAAAATCGAACATGGCAATAAATATTGATTTGTGTAATTTGATTTGTTTTCATCTTGAATAGCAACCAACTTCAGTTGAATCCTTTTACCAATAACAACAAATATAACTAAATCCAGTTCTGTAGCTCATAACTCAATTCTATAGATTTCATGTTACTTGCATTGCAAAATCGAATGGAAATAAATCAACAATTTTAAATTGCTTTCAAATGCAAGTATCACGTCTGTAATTTGCAGATAAATACCATGAAAAATGGTGAGAACGTTTAAAGTCGATGCAATCGCCATAGATCTATAATGAATCAATCAAATATTTAACGTAGTTTGCTGAGGGCGAATTGCAAATATTTAAACTTCGAATCGGGTTTTCATTTTGTTTGTACTCATAGTGGGATAATAAATTCTTCGTTTACAATTTTATGTGATATGTGTATAGGGAAAAGTAAGTGTTATACTTTTCCAAGGAACACCGAGTAGTTGATTGTACTTCACGTAGCTGAGTTATCACATCACAGTTTTGTGCTACCAAAAACATTCGAACTTTGTGGGTATCACAAGGACCTCACCTAGCGTCTGAAATTAAGAACTACATTAATCCAAACTGAAGTCATTATAAAGGGACGTTCACATCCCAACGTGAACGCGAAAGTGGTTTATGTCACTTTCTTACATATGGAGTGATGCATCACTCCTTCCCTGAGTGTTCCCTGTGCACCTAAAGTGAAAGAGGAAAATTTCCACTTTGTCTGTTCCCACTTTCGAAAACAAAAGCTCATATCCTTGTTTTCCAACCGAAATAGTATTAAAAGAGAAGGATTGATGCTTCACACCATATGTGAGAAAGGGATAAAAATCACTCTCACGTCCTTGTCACCACTTTCATTTTCACTTTCTCTTTGGATGTCGGGACGTTGACATTAAGGCTTAGGGTTTATCTCAAATTAAGAATCTCAGTTGCATCGTTCCTTTGCGGTTCGCTTTCGAATGCAAATTGGAAGTTGCAAAAGGAGAACTATCTGAAAAAAACAGTCGACATTGTCTATGAAAAGGGAAAGAAGTTTGCTTAAGAAGTATTTCGCGCAAAAGAAAACAATTGAATCGAAGACAACGGAAGAGGTTGAAGCAAAACCAATCAAAAGCAACAAATTTGTCAAGACGATCCGCGAAGTGGTCCCAGCCTTAAGCTGGATTCACTGGCGCGTGCCGAACTCATTTTTACCTGCCAACAGGAAGGTACCTGCCAACAGAATCATCCTAAATTTCGTTAGATTATTTTCAATTTTTCATCTCAAATTAACTATAAGTTTTGATTAAATTTCAATTTTGTAATTCTTCCCAAAAATAAAATTTGCACTCGATAAATGAATGGGATTTGTACACTCGATGTCGCTCAAGAACCCAGCCTGATTTGGTAGATCGAGTTGTTAATAAATCTCAAGAAGACTCAACGAAATCATCGTTCTTCTGTTCTAAAAATCTCACGCTCTTCTGTTCTAAAAGCGTACTACAGCTTAGAGTACATATATATCTGTTATAAAATATACATATATCTTATCCTTAACGACCCTTGAAATATTTACGGAATTCTCAGAAACTTTGTAACCAAGGAGTGATGTTGATTGAATTACTGACAGAATTTAAATTACTGTAGAGTTTCATTCACGTTAAGAATTATCTCCCGTACAATACCCTGAATGGTTAATAATTCGAAAAATTGTGAAACATGAAATCAAAACCTACATATATCAATTTCATGTTGGCACATTCACAAAGCAATATCCAATTGCTGCATTTACTTTCCAACGAAATTGGTATTTTTACATAATAAAAGTAAACAATGAGTATGGATTAAAAAAACTTCAAAATTTTAAAAACATTTTTGCGAACTCTTCCGGAATAATGAAAAAATGTTGTGACATTCTCCCGACATGGAAAACGAATTTCAGCCAGTTCAATATCAATTTTGTTTAATTAAAGCTTTCTGGAAAAAAAATAAACTTCATCCCTTCTCCAATGAGCTTTATAACTTGATTAGTAAACCACTTTCGGATACTGGAGCACTCCCCAAAGTATCCATTCGCTATGAAAATTGTTTTTCTAAAAAAACATAACGCCGAGTTTTTCTGAATTCCATATTTTATTGAACGCCAGAAAAATTAACCCAAAGCACAGGGAAAAAAACACAAAAACCTGTTAAAAGCTAGTTTACCAAATATTTTTCCATTTATCATTTATCGTGCAAGTAGAAAAGCTAATATACAAGACAACATGATGATATATAACTATATGAAAACAGTATGCGTTCTGTATGAGCTGGACAAATGCCTCCACTTTATCAGAAGTAGGGAAAAATGTATAGCTACAAAAACCATTGAATCATTTCGAGCTTTTTCGAGCTGTGAACTGACCAATTTTCCGACAAAACTTTTCCCGCTTTTCTGCTTGCCCTGGGTAAATTGGGTCGATGGAAAGTTTTGAATAAACGCAGGGAAACAATTTTTGTATTCAGTTTTTTCATTTGCCACAGGACAAATTGCATTGATACCCGATAGATATGACTGTGTGTGTTGAGTTCGAGGTCACTGGGTAGTTTTCCCGTCATATCGGAAAATTGGAAATGAAAATTAACAGAGTAATAGTATGACAAAAATGAACAGTTTTTTTAATTTGTTGCACTTTCAGTTAACAATTTTCCAATCGATGTAATTCATGGTTTCAACAAAATTAAATTGCTGGATTAGATTGCAAAAGTTCGACGAGTTGTGGGCAAACAAACGTCAATTAGCGGCACCTACCAGTGGAATGTTTAATTATTTTTACAACGAAATGATCGATTTTGCGATTTCAGCGTCAGTGATACTGTCAGTTAATTTTCGTTCAGTGGTTTTTGGACACATACTAACGAGAATGCAAATAGTGCCCAGGAACTGTTCTCGGCATCTTCTCTTTGTGCGGATGTTCGTAAATTTCCTGTCTCTCTCTTCTTATGCTTGATTATGCAGTAATTAGACGTATGGAATACAATAATCAATTTTGATTTCTGAGCAACTATCGCGTCTTATTTTCCACCTTTCAAACATCTGCGCGAAACGAGAGAAAACCAGAGATCGATGAGAAGTGCACAGTTTCTTTGATATCCTTCATGTTATGAAATAAGGGATAATATCCTTTTAATCGAAAAGTGCGGAATGAAACCTACTGACCCCGTTTAAACTTTATAGAGTTTTGGATGCGAGAAGGTAGGTTCAATGCTCCACGATAATCCCCCTGAGGAAATGATTCAAGTCTGTGAGATATAAGGACTGACTTCCCCGGGGAACTTCCTTTCACAGATGAACGAATCCATTGTGAAGTCTTACTTGAAATCGAGGGAGCTTCGTGAACATTAATTTCAATTTGCTAAAAACAGTTATCGTTCCAAAAACTTTCAAAAGCTTTTTCTTTTAGTTAAATAGCATTTTCGCAAAAATAGTTGAATGCCAAATAAGCGTTAAGGGAATTGTCTGAAGTTATGAATTCAAATGCAAGTCCTGATTAATCTTGAGAGGATAACTTCAAAAGGATAATCTTCGTTTTTGAAGGATCGTTTCGAGGAAACCTTTTGATCTGGAAATGTTGATCCTTTTAGCAGGAGACGTTCCTCTTTTATCTTCGATTCAATCAAATCGATCCAACGTCTTTCACGTGTCAATGGAAAAGTTATGCAAATTTCTAGGAAATTCCGGAAAATGAAAGGGAAAATTTAATTTTTCCTAGGAAAGACTCTTGTTTGATGCGGGTGTTGTCAAAATTTATTTTCACACATCGTAATGGGTTTAACCTTTCTATGTGATGTATGATGCTAGTTGTTCATAAGTCAAATTTTGCAAGGGACAATTTCCGGGAAAAGTTTAAGAAAATCCTTAGTAAGGAACATTGTAAGTAGTAGTTTGTACCACTAAAAATTCAACTTGAAAGATATACTCGTTGGAGTCGTGTAAACTTTCTTGTACTTTATCCTTTTATCAGATAAAAAGCCACTTGATTAGGAGATTTCTCAAATTAAATTTAAAAGAACAGGACTACAAATTGAAATTTGGGCAAAGTGAGACACTCAAGATATTTGCTCCCAATTAGTCACGGCCTTTTAAAAAACACCTTTAAAAAAGCAACCATGTCAACATTTTCCTCAAGGCCCGAACCCCTTTGAATCAATTCAAGGATGCACATCCAACAAACAATTTACCCTGAAGGTGTTTCTCATGTCGACAAACACGTCCCTCTCTTTGTTTCACAGAACTTTGTAGAAGGCACAAACTGCAACTTTCCCCCTTAGCATTTGAAAAACCTTTTTGCTGGCATTCGACAAGTCAAAGGATTATTGCCACAAGGGGTGTGACTCCTGGGTCCTTGAGTTGTTTTTGTTCGAGGACGTAAATTGCCGTGTCATGAAGTGTTTCGTTACTTTGTTGTCCTTTTAACCATGTTTAAGTGCTTTAAATATCACAATATTTTTATAACTAGGGAAACCTTGTTACCAACATCACGTGCTTAAGTTATGCAATTAAAGTGTTTGACGTTTAATAATGCAATTTCCCATTTGAATTGTGTGTGGGTCAAGGTTCAATTATGGTATCTATATAATGCATCGATACGTGTAAGTATCGTCTTGTAATTTTAATTTTGTTCCTCGTGAGATTAAGGGACGCATTAGTAGAAATACCCACGTATCATCAATTTGTTCCACCTGCTCCATTCGGGGTAATATTAAGCGGGAGCAATTCAATCCCCACAAAATGGCGCTTTCATTGACTGGATGTGTTCTTTTGGGGAGGTTTGTAGCACCTGTTCACTATTCATTTCGAATGCTACAAAAGTGTTATTGTTAAAACACGTTTTATGGGACACCATTCCTCTTATTTTATATTCAAGGGAAATTCTGTGTCGTATCGTTTGTGGATTGACCCAAAATTGTAGCTTTGATGCATTTTTAATGCACCACATTTGGGCGATCAACTTTTATTCGTTCCCATTTTGCATACGAACCCGTTTATTTGAGATACACTTCCGAGGTGGGTATCGTGGTGGGTTTGCCACACAACAACAGGTGCCCCAATTCAATGGGAGATATTCTGGAATTTATTTGGGGCACATGAAAATAATGATAACTATAGTGACTCACCTCGTTCACAGCGCGGCGTCTCCTCCCAAATGTCTTTGTCCAAGTCACATCTGATCTCGCTCCGGCCAATTATCCGGTATCCTGGGGCGCATGTGTACACAGCGATTGCTTCATCGCCCTCTGTGGGCTGGACAAATGTCGCGTGTTCTACATATGGCGGCTGTTCGCAGTCTTCGTGAGTGTAGACAACTGGAAAGAAATTTTTTAGATTTGTTACTTTCGTGTTATGATGTCGTTATTTTGTATAATGTCTTCATTATCAATTGGATGGTGAGGGAGAAAGGGTTCCCGTGCCCATGATTCATCACGATAAAGAACAGTGTTTATGGAGCACTTGCGGGTCAAACACTGGTTCCATCTGGGTGGGAATTTTCGACGGACAACTGTCACTCATATGTCAAATGAATGTCATTTGTGTGTTAGATAGAGGCTTGCGTGAATGTCAGCAGATTGTAGTGTTGACTCGGTTCAACGTAATTTGTTTTTGGTTGCTGCATGAGTGTTAAAGGGATGTTGTAGCATGTCAGCTAAGTATTGTGTTGTGTCAGTTGAACTTCATTCAGGTTGCTTGAATGTGACCTGAGTAATGTTCAGGCTGTTGAATGTCATGACTGTTATCAGAGCGTCTGATGTTCTTAGTATCAGCTGTTTTGTGAGCAATGCGTTTAATTTCATATAAATGTCACATGAGTGGCAAATAAGTTCCAATAGGATGTCAAACAGATATCAAGTCTGTTCGCGCACTATATTGCAATATGTTTCAATCTCGAGGTTGGCGTCTTTGTACTTTCTCAAGCAACAGTTTTGAGAGAACTTCATGTAACGTCATGGAGGGGAAACGAGCTCGACAAATTTGGTCGAGGAAAATCGAGGTGCTTGAAAAATTCAGCCACAACTGTCAAATTTGCAAGTAATTCTGCTGAATGTTACTTAAGCGTTTTCTTGTAATTGCAGTAACAGAGTGATATCCTCTCAAACTTCTCATTTTTCTTCGAGTAAAGTCTAGTAAAGTCGAGTAAGCTCGAAAAGTACGCGAACAGATCTATTGTATGAATGCAGGTAATTTTATTGTCGCATGGATTTTGTACGAGTGTCATATGGATGTATTGAATCTCATATCAACATCCTATAAGCGTCAAATCAGTAACATTTGGGACTTGATGGACTGTGGTTACATTAGAGTTAGATTAATCTTATGTGAATGTTACATGAATGTAGGGTCTCATCTGAGAAAAATTTTCTTCTCACTTTGTAATCACAAGATTCTTAACGCACATGTACCTTTAGTCTAAAACATCACGACACGTGTGGGGTCTCATTGAACTCGTTGATTTAAGGGACAAATTTGTTCTTGGTGCGTGTACGACAAACATTGGAAAACATAAAACCAGAAAAGGTTCTTCATTTAGCTATTAAGAAAAAAGGAATTTTCAGGTTTAACATTTTAAAATTGAAATAAATTCAATTGGAAGTGTTTTAGTGCCTCAAAATGTCTCATGCGAAAACGGAAAGGTGTCATTGATTCCACGTAGCAACAAGAATCGTTAAATAAATTTTTTGAATAGTAAAACAATTTAAGTGTTTTATTGTTGTGGCTATAAAACAAAAAAAAAACACATAGACAGAAAAAGACATGAAATTGAAAGTAGACCCAGAAACCGGGTATTTAATCTAACAAAACGCCTACGATTGTCACATGAATGTCGCGTCAATGCGAGTCGATTCGGAACTGTTTGACGCAACTTCTGGGTCTCGTCGTCTGTTTCAAATTTTATTGCGTTTAAATTTGGACTGACATCATGAGTAGCTCATTAGGAGATGGATGAAGATGGAGTCAGCAACATCAGATGACTTCCATGTTTCCCTAATTATGTGATTTCATCGCTTAAATGGAGTCCACTGTTAGTTCCAGACTATCAAGCAAATAGTCTAATTAATTTTCGAAAATGTCAACGATAAAAAAGTGAAAATTAAATTGTTATCTTCTTCTTGTTTTGGAGGTTTTCATCGATTTTGTGTTATTGAGCTGTTTGCTCGGTAATTCCGATGCTAATCACATTCCCCCGCAAAGATCACTTTGAACTCCTTTAGATACGATTGGAGCAACATTTTCGACCAACTGGTACAGAGGCGTTCGTTTTGGCGCTAAGACCACACGGAAACAAACCGATTGGCATCATGAACATTCAAATTCCATCTGTCGTGTAAAATCCTTTTTGGGAAAACTTCTGTCTCGGCGACTTTAAGGACGATTTACAAGGGTTTGGACTCAAAATTTCACATGACACAATAATATTCGACAAACAATTTATTTCCGGGGAAAGTTGTTAGATGCACCTGTCCAAATTTTAAACGATTTTTTGAAAAATTTAGTCGCTCAAAAATTTCTGTGAGAATTTCTTTGTTGCATCTATGACAGCCGCAGTAGTACGTGTCGTAGGAGGTTCAAGAAAGTGTTAATCGGGAAATGCAATAAATCATCACTTAAATTCGAAAATTGAAAAACCGAAATGCACCACTGCATTCGAAAGTGCATTTCAATAAAAATTCAAACAAATTTTCGACGCATCATGAAATTTTTCTCAAATACTCCCTCGTGTAGGCGGAAGAACACAGTCCAGTGCGGCTGTAATCTCGATGGAATTCATGAATGAAAAATTTGTAACACCTTTTGCAATTCAAAATTTTCTTTGGTTATAAATAAAAAATTATTTGTGTCATAAATGTTTCATGACACCAACCTAAATTTTGATTTTGAGGGAGATCACTGTGATGTGATAATAATCCCATATTGTGGTTTTGTTTTAATTTACATACTAGCAGCTTATAGGATATACAACTTTGTTCAATTAAATCAACAAAAAGTTTATTTATCTAGAGGCAACATTAAATTACAAATGAGGGACAGTTCGTGACACAAATCGAACTGAATTTGATTTGTTTTATATTTACTTTTCGGTTATGTTGTACATGATAAAAGAGTGATATTATGTTGAAATTGGAAAGTGTTTGGGATAATTTGATCCTTTCAAATCGACACAATCGCACTTGGAAATCAAATCAAATTGATTGATGGTGCTAAACATTTTTAGTTAACAAAATATTTGGTAATTCGGTTGAAAGTGGTTTGTATGTTTCACAAAATTGTCCAGTAGCAACACAAATACCTTATTTAATTAACTTTATAAACAAGTGCCAAACAAATCATCCCCCAGCCACAATGGGGGAATTAACTCCGCTTGGCGTCACTCACTTTTGAATTGTACCACAATTGACCTCAAGAGGTTACTATTAGGGTCAGTCATCTGGACCTCATAACCCAGATACGGAATCGATTACCACAATTAACAAAGTTTTACCTTATTACACTTGGAGATAAATCACTCCTCACCTAACATATATGTATGTTCATGACACAAGGAGTGAATGAAAGACCTGTGTCAGCTGCTATGCAACAAATTTGGATTCATGTTGATGACGCTCCGCGTTGGGATAAGACAATCCAGATATAAATGTGTCCTCGTAGTGCATTTATTCCGAATTAAGGTAAATGTTCCACCGTCTAGACGTTGTAATTGAAGAATGTGTCAGGATGCGTCATGTACTTTATGTTTGACAAAGACCAAAAGGTAATGAAATTTAAAATCAGGTGAAATGTGACACACAGGTTTCAAAAGTTCAAGAATTTCCAAGAGATTTGAAACGAAAAGCTTCAAAGCTTTGAAGAAAATGGAAAAATAAATTAACATTTATTCAAGCAGAGAAGCTTCCCCACCAAGTCCCTAAAAGCCAATTGAAATAATTTCAACGGATTTTCGCTAGCTTTGACTTGAATCAAATCAATTTGTATCATAGCCGCATAGCTTTGTGTTGGTTTTAAAAAAGGATACAACACAATGGAAATCAAATATTTTAATGCACATCGACTTTTTGATATAAAATCAACATTCACAACACAATATTCTATAAGATATGATGAAAGGATATCATTCGAACAAAGGGATACATTTCATAATACAATACAAGAGAAAATGTCTTCCAGTTTCATGATGGAACCACTTCTGCACGGATTTGTGCACGTCTCAAAGAGAAAGAGAATTGATCACAAACTTTCGTCCTTTCATCCTCATTCTTGTTCGTCCTTGTTTCAAAAATCAAAAAGGATTCGCTTGAAGTTCCTGTGGAAATCTAACGACGGACGTAACAATCAAACTTTGAATCATCGAAAATCGTTACCGTTGAAGGACTAAGGATGCGGAAACAAGGATATAATCTGAATGAAAATGCACTTTGGACAAAACTCACAAACTCACAAAGGATCGTTATTTGTTTTTCTTTCGTTAACTTCTTCAAAACTTAGAAAAAATAAATTCCAAGAGTCATCCTAAGGACGAGTCATGACTCAAGGATATCCCCGGATCCATTTTGTTGAACTTCATTTTGTTACTTCAAGATAAATCCTTTACCATCTGGTGGAGTTTTTATCCTTGCTCTACTATGACTTCATTGTGACTCCACAGTGACTCCATTGTGACTCCTGTGGGTGTATCAAAATGCAAATGCGGAGGAAAGAAACATTTTTCGCTTATCCTTCTGGATGTTATCAAATTTTTCAACATTTCCATTCTGTCTATTGGTGTTTTCCGCACAAGGACATTGAAGCAACAGTCTTGAAAAACTACGGAACCGGAAGTACTTCTTCTTCTTCTTCTTCTTCTTTTCGTTCGTGAAATAAAAAATACTTCTTGGCAAGAAGTTTTCACTGGAATTGATTGCATTAAAATCGGTTTAAGTTTGTCTACTATACTATTATTTTTTTTTCTTTACCAGGATTGAGGTAATTAAGTGCAACTGATAAATGTCGTTATAAAGTCAATCTAATTTTGTCCAGGACTTGATTAATGGCGAACAGACAAGAGAAGGACTTTTGAATAAATTGTGAAGTAGTGCTTTGATTTGATTGTGGCTTCATCGTTAAATCAAGGAATGGAAATTAATGTTGAAATTCATTAAAATAAAGGACTGGCTGTAGACTTTTTGAGTTATTCAATGAATATTTATGATCCTTAAAGGACACTTTCCAGTGAATCTCATCGAAATGATATCCGTTTCTTGTGACAGAAAGGGAACCTCCTATAACCGATTTGTTTCTGTCATTTGTTCATAAATCTTTTGTGCCAATAGCTGTGCTTTAATTAAGCTAAGGATGAGCTTTAATTCATTCTACGTTTCGTACTTCATCGTTCTTAAGTACATGCGTCCAGTTGGGTCATGAAGAATCATAACTTTTTAACGATTACGAACTTGAATGATTTCCTTATGATAAACAAACAATAAATTCTTAGTGATTTTGTAGATTTAAATTTTTTTCAATTTAATTTGGTAAAATTCCGTAAAATTTGACTTTTTTGTCATTTTGCTTTAAAATTGAAGAAGTCATCCATTTGAAGAAGTCATCCGTCTCGTAGGGTTGCCTTTAAATATCGCTTCAACCAATTTGTTTAGGGCTCGTGCGGCATTTACACTAGATGGGAATGCTCTCTATTTTCTCTTCCGCGAGTGAATATACACACACACTCGAAAATATTGATTAACCGAGAAAAATTTATTGCATTACCGCTCCTCGATCACGCAGCGCAAACTGGAATTTTCGACGGAAGTGTGTGAAAAACAGGAGAACACATACAACACCTAAATAGAACACTCAATTGAAATGTTGTTTTTTTACCTCGTGGTGAGCAATATACTATTCTTGAAATGAAAATATCTCAGTAACCATTGAAAAGTGATTAATTAAAAAAATTTCCATTTTCAGAGTTGAGTCCCTTTCAACATGAACAGGAAGAATCCATTCATTCGAAGAAAAGATATTTTCATGAGCACTTAAGGGGAATTTAAAATTTCCCATCACTATCACCAATTAAATGAAAATCCTTTTATTCTGGTTAAGGAAAAATTGCTTGTGGAGGTTTCCCTGGAAATAAGCAAGAAATAAACAAGAACCATTTAAAGAGGATTAGTGAATGCAAGTTGCAATTCTGCAGCAACTAGTATTTTAATGATTTTAATAAAAATAAATTTGTAAAAAAATTGAATTTAAACATTGTAGTTGGAAAAAAACCTGTAGAAGACTTTCAGGTCGTAGGTAAGACTTATATATCGCCACATGACAGCAATTCCAAAAGCAGGTCGACATCCTTTCGGGTGTCAATTATCGTCTAATTAAAACCTTTTCCATAACATTACTTGCTAAAACCATTTTCACGTAATCGGTATTTATGGGATTTAATTGAAATTGACGCTCAATTGCAGTTGATTTGAAATTAACATAAATAATTTGAATTAAACATTTCATTGATTTGTAAAATAAATTGGAAAATTTTTTAAAATTATCTGTTAATTCGAAATTTTCTAAATTCAGTTTTCATGCTACTAACATTACACCAGCTGACACCGTTTTGTTATTTATGAAAATGCATCGATGCTGAGTCATGTTTGAGTCAGGATCGGAAAAATTGTTAACATTCCTCTGTAGAGGAACACGTTCTACTATAAATCATAAAACTTTAAGTTAAAGTTAAAGATTTGCATCGACGATAGAATCTGTTCGGGTTTTTGTGCAAGAAACTTCCGAAGTAGAAATGTAGAAAAGTAGAAAAGTGGAAAAGTAGAGCAACAATGATTCGTTGAAGTAGTTTTCAATATGATATATGACTTCAACTGATCTGAATTTGAACGTAAAAGTTTAAGAATGAATAGGTCAAATGTCAGGGCAGGTCAAGATGATGCATGTGCTCTTGTATAATCCCAAACGTTTTAAGAATTTCCGCCGTTTTGAATGCTCAATTCTCCAAAATGTCGGCATTGCTTTGAGTGCACTTTTCATGCAGGTGCAAGACGACGCAAAATGCATTGGTGGATTCAGGTTTATTCGAATGGAGTCGATGCATTTGTAAAGGAGAAACCCTTGAGGATACTTTTATTTTTATTGGAAGTTATACTTTCTTCATGTAGGTTGTTGATGGCTTCATCGGTTCTAGAGCATGACTCCATTGTGCACTGTGACTATATAAACGCACTGTTTGTTAAAGTTGTTGCGTTCAATTCACATGATCTTTTTTGCAGTTTCATCGAAAGGTGTCAAGATGGTGTCACGCCGGTGTCACTTTGGTGTCTGCTCTATTCTAAAATTTAAGCTTTGAGTAATTTTGTTTTTTTATCCTTTTCACAGCTGCTAGTGTACTTTCTGGAGCCTTGGAATAATACATTTTAACTACAGGTACAATTTTCTAACGACTACCCTGCGTCGTTCCATAGAGAAAGTAAAAAAAATCAATTGGATTTTTCAAAAAGTTCTTCTCCGGTTCGAACACAAGGTTGTATTCGCATGTGAGAACTAATAAAGTTGAATCTATCCGATTTTCTTCGAAATGCATCGAGAAGGGGTGATGCCTTTCCCATATATACGAAAGGGACAAATCTACAATAGCACATTTAGTGAGACGATTTAATAAATCTCCTCGCCCGTTTACACCGCCAGTGAGGGGATTTAGTTTGACAGTTCGACATTTTTTTTGTGACATTGTAGTGTTTTGTTGTTGTGTTTTGTTTCAAATCAATTACAAAACTTTCTTGGACAATAGTCCACGCTTTTCTTGCCTCTTGTTTTTATTGAAACTAAAATAAATTTTCAAAATCAAAAATCGCGTCAAAGAATGAAATTAAACAACACGCACAACAAAGAACTGAACTGAACTCATCTCGGAAATGTCAAAAGAGTACTAAATTGTGCGAAAAGACGAAAAATTACAGAAATGATCACGACTAGATGGAGCCACTGACGCGATTTAGAATAAATCTACTCGCGAGAAGAGTTAACAAATGCATGGTAAATCTTGTAGATTGAAGCAAGATTGAGGGCTAAATCTCCGCAAGTTGTTGAATTTAGTAGATTTAGTTCGTATAACTAATATCCCTTTGTTCTCGAATTCGTCTTCTGATGGTGTCAGTAAGCACTCAAAATCTATGTCAGGTTTCCATCTTTGGAGATATTGTAAACTTGTCGTTACTTTCAGGAAATCTTCGAGTAAGGATTTAGCATTCCCGATTTAGTATTATCTTGTGTGAGGTAAACTATAAAACTGATAGCTTGAATAATCATGATTGGTTAAAGACATTGGAGGCATATGGTACATAACAGTTACACTAAACTTTAAACTGCTTCAAAATGATAATCGTAAAGTGCTATTCACTTAAGTGATATGAATGGAAAATAAAAATTTATATTTTGTTTTTCAATTTCTTCATAAAAGGTGCAAAAAATCTTTCTAATCTCAACAAATTTATGCGTTTCATAATACCACAAAACCATCAGATATTGTTTAACAGACAAAACCACTTTTTTGGATTAACTTTATCCTGGATTTGTTTTCATTTATGTATATTTATCCCCATCAATTCTGTGAGGGCCTGGACCCAAACCCTAAAAACCCTCAGTAGGCTGATAAACCAAGACTTTTTCCAAAATGGGAATTTTCTCTTCCCCCACATAACAGAAACACAAACGAAAACCTGGAAAATTTTAAGTGATAGAAATAAAAAAAAATTTTACTACTTATAGCTTGCGCCAAGTAGTTGCGTTAAGGTTCCTCGAGCGTAACATAGAGGGCCTGCTTTTGGCAGCAACTTCATTGAAAAAATGTCATGAATAAATTGAATTGTCTTTTATTTTTTTCGTTAGGTATACAGGGTTTTGGGGGGGAATGGACTCGGAGGAAAACATTCACGCTTGGAAAAATTGAATTAAGATAATATCCTGGAACTGTCTTTACCATATCCGAAACAGGGAGGAAAAAAATGGAACTTTTAGCTTCCGGTTTTTCCCAGAAAATGCATGATTTTTTATTAATTCCCAGGAACGGGAAAGTGTTTTTAGAGTAATGGATGACGCCATTAGGACTTTGTGTGCTCCATTTGTTATTTTTGGACATGTGCGGAAATGTATATTTTTTTTACATACATAACCTACTCCTTGGAGGACTCAAATCTGATAAGGATAATGATTTGATTCGGTTTTTATGCTACAGTCGATATATCATTGATCTTGTTTGTAATTGATATTTATTCATATCTACTTTCTGTTGGTAATTTTGTCTAAAAAATTTCTTCTACTTCTGGTTTATATCATGTCACTCATCATTTGGAAGGAGATACCAAAAACATGTGGTTTCAATTAGCTCCACAACGACTTTCCCTTGAAAGTGTAATTTTTTCCTTTGTCTTTTCGGAAGCCGTTTCTAATTAGCAAGTGTTGGCAAATATCACCTTTTATGATATCTGCATCCACTGCAATTAGCAGTAGATATGACCATTTTCCGGAGCATTGTAATGGAGCCGTCTTGTCCAAACAACTCATTAACTCGCATTCAACATGACACAAACAAAATTGTGAACCTTCTTGGCGCTCCCACGATTCATGTCGAACCTAAAAAGGTCTTATTGTCTTCAGACGGCGCTTCAAACGGCTTGAGTTCAAGGTTTAGCCATTCTCGACTTTTCTTGATTTATGATATTTCATGTATGCTACTGTGAATGCTTTAACTTGAAATTTATTAGACACAATTTGGGAAAATGTTTCTCCGAACACGAGATTCAATGGCACCTGTCTCTGGTGACAATGTTTCATTCGTGATTAGACACGATCCTAATGCTTGACACAACTTTCAATTCAATCTTATAATCTTACTGTCAATAATATCTCACCAAGGGTTTCCTCAGGACAATCTTTTTAAAAATTCAAACTCCACGATTCCAGTCCCAGTTTCAGGATCAGAAATCGAGATGAATTCCCTACAGGATGCATTTTAGAATATACTTCTAAGGATTCAAAACCAACTAATGAAACTTGAAAGAGTAGTTTTCTTAAACAATTTATTTCCTGGCCACGCAATAACCCTGAATCCGAGAAGAAGTCATGAAATTTCAAGAGAAAATGTAAATCAATTTTAAGGACATCTCTTATTATCTGTGTCTTGAAATTTCTTGCATCCCAAATTGATCCCGAATTCATGCCACATTTACATGACAAAAATCAGATTGTGATAGTCACTGTCACAGATTTTCCAAAATCAGACAGATTTGTGTCAATTGCCACACCAAATCCCAGAAACGTGTCACACGTCCGTTGTCAAGGATTCGACATACTGTCATAGTGGTGATACGAATTGCATCTGACAAATTCCTCGTAGATTCTTCTTAGATCCTTTGTAGCACTCATTGCCAGAAGGTTTTGTGAGGATAAAAACATACTCAAGATGGAAATCTAACAATTATTGAAGTGGGTGAGATAACAAGGATGTCAACAATAAAGGATACGTGATTGGCATGGAACAGTGAAATTCAGTATTCACTCTTAAAACTATTAAACAATTCACTTGTTTTTCCGGTTACATTTAGATACTTACAAAAGCAAAAGTGGTATCAGTGAAAGCAAAAGGACATTCAAACTTTCCATAGATATGGACTCCAGTTTATTATACTTTTATCTACACCAAAGGATATACTGAATGTGTTATAAACAATTTTCTGTTTTTGTTGGTCATATTTTCTATTCCATAGAAACAAGTTCTATTTCAGTTGGTGTAATAAAATAAATGAAAGCTCTACTTTACTCTACTTTCTATGCAAACAACGCGGTATATGTATATATATTTATTGTTGTTGTTGTTATTTGTTAAACTGAACTTTCGTCGATATCTTGAAAAACTCAAACTTGAAACGTCACGACGCTTCTAGGGACAATCTAATGCCTTTCGGCACAAAGGACGACAGAACTTCCTTCTTATCCAAACATTTAGATATCTCCTTGGCATTATCCTTTTGTTATCCTTGGTATACCACTTTTTAATACCTGTTTATCTTCTTTGGTCTGTCGTTATAATTATTGTTTGTTTACAAATTTTCGTTTTTCTTTTCTCTAAGAGTGAGGGATAAAATCCTCTCAAATGGGTTTGTTAAAAAAACCTTTTTTTGTGTCATTTTAACCCTTTCTAAATTCACTGATGAATAAATTTCATAGCACTGAAAGGAGTTGTTGTATTCCTTTTTTTCTTGTGGGTTTGTTGAATGAAACTTTCTTTTCTTATTATCACCACAGCGTCTTTCATAACTTCCAAGACATTTTAATAAGATACAAACAAAAGAAAGGAGGCATCCGCTAATTAGGAACTTACAACAAAATTTATTGCACTCCTTAATGACATTCAAGGCTCATCTTTGTCTCATTCCCTCGACAATTTTGTGGTTATAATTTTTCTGCGATTATCCTCTTTTGTTACGCAATGACATGATTATGGCATCATGTAAAACAGGTTTTCTTTCATAAAAATCTTTCGTAGTTATCTTGAATCGGACAAAAGTGAACACATACTGATAAAATCATGAAACACATTAATATGCCACTAGTCGTAATGCATCACTTCTGCTTGACTCCAACTGTGTAGCAAGCAATTTCATTTGATAATTTTTGTAACGAATTACAGTGGGGTACATTTTTTACCACTCGAAAGTGAAATTTATCTGTTAATCGATTCAACATTTTAAGAGATTTTCGAATAGACCGAGTTATCCTCTTCCTTTCGTATCAAGCTAATCATAATCACATGGTGCTACTTAACTGGAATCACTTGATTTTATGGGAATATCTTCAACGATACCGTATGGGCTATAAAAGTTGTGTTATCGGACTGTTAAAGTTAACCGTTTTATTGTTATTTCCTTTCGATAGGCTTTCGCTGAAACCTCAAAGACTTGACCATATGTAACAGCTTTAAGTAGTTTTATCTGATTTAAAGGAACTGCAATTTTTGTTACACAAAATCTTATCTTTAAGGAATTTGTAAATTCATATTCTAGAATTTTGAAGAATGTTCAAGATGGAAGCTTTGGTCAAATTAAGCTTCTCCTGATATTGAATATAATGTATATGATTACATGATCCGGATATGGTTATCAATCCCGTTTCATTTTGGTAATTAAAGACTTATTGTGAATTCTGAACAATGGAATGAATAGAAACAAAATTTTAATTAATTTTCATATTTCCAAAGCTCATTACCAAACAATGAAGCATTAGAAAATCTGAGAACTTCGAAATTTTCCATTATCGGAATCAGGACAAACGTTGTGAAATCGATTTTCTGGATTTCCTATTTGCCGGAAAGGATCAAACAAGGAATACATGGTAATTTCATGGAATAGAAGGATCTGCATATAATTGCTTAGAAACGGAAGTACACACCGCAATAGGAGTCTCAAGAATCTTAACAGATTACAAGGATTATAACGAAAACCGGAAGTGCTATTAAGGTTATGTGATTTAGGACACCTTAAAGAGGATTTTCGAAATACTGAAATGAATGTGTTTGTTGTTATGTTGGAAAATTCACTTGAATGTGAGAACTTGTATGCAAATGCAAGTGAAGAAGTTCGAGGAAACTTTCTGAATGTTACAAAATGCATGTAACAAAGTTTAGCATGTGTTATATGTTTCAACACGAATTTACATGAATTTTTTGTGTAGATTTTGACTTGCAAATCACTCCAGAATGACTCCAGGATGACTCCAACTCGAGTCATGTAGAATGATTTCTGGAATTTTGAAAGTTAGACAAACTTTTCGTCCGTGTGACAATTGGTAATATATGTAATAAGTTCTTGAAATTCCCAATTATCATATCAAAAACAATTTTGGTTTTAAGCTTTTCTGCTTTCGTGACATTTATATTACAAATTCTAGTATTGTGTGAAGGAACATGTTGTTGCTTGATATATACGAAATTATTCACAAATAGAATTTGAAACTTTTGGGTGATATTAAGGTTTCTAAGCGCTTTATTCTGAAGCATGAATTATTATTTAATATTACAAAAATCATTTACAGAGTAAACAAATTGTAAACGCGATTGAAGTGAAAATTCTTAAATTAAACTCAACGTATTTGTATGGAAGGCAAGACAAAGGCCCAGACAAAAGGGAAACGCGGATAGCCTTACTAATACACAGTTACATGGTGCAATGTAAAGCCATGATATGCGTTAACGTGATGCTTCCTTCAAACTTCACTCTTAATTCTCGTCTAATTATCGAATCAAAAACTTGTAAGAAGAAATGGCGACAACACTTTCGCTGATAACATCAAAAATGTTATTTTATTGTAAACAAATATCAAGGTCTTCTCCCAGAATAAAAGGTAGGCAATTAGACACAGAAATGATACTTTTTCAAGGTAATATGTGGAAAACAAATTTTCGGTTACGACTGAAAAATTTGTCGATATCTCCGGAAATATCAACCCTAGCAACACAAAAGTCTTATGTAAGATGAAAAATACTTGCAGCTTTATTTTGATTTATAAAGCGTCAAAATAAAATTAAAAATAAATTAATGCCAAATAAAAGACCAAGATTGAAAGGTTGTTATTTCACATTTCTGGGAATATCTCCAAACACATTTTGAATATCAATTTTATATTTATAAAAATTGTTTACTAACTGTCCTTTTGAAATCAGGAAATAGTCAAAGCCTTAATAAAAGTCATGTCCTGGACAGAAAGTAAGTGTCAAAACAAGGCACATCGTCCAACAAGGAGATGAATGAAAATTTCCCTTTGTGGCGTCAGTGAAAATCTCTTTAAATAAATAATTGACTTCGAGAATTTATTTTTGAAAGCCACCCTTTGCGGATAATCGAATAAAAGCTCCATCAAAACGGTTCGTTGAATATTCCGTGCCCCACACAAAAAAATCTCAAATCGATGAAAATTGAGACGACAATTTAAAGACGTTAATAAATTTAAAAATTTAATAATTTTAATTTAAAACAAACTGAATTGATTAAGAAATAAATTTTTCAAACGCTTTTTTTCGAATCGTAACTCTAACTTTAGTTATAAAAGGGAAATCATTTCTTGAAATTAATTGCTCCAATTGTGGAGCATTCGATTTGAATTTGAATTGAGTGGATGAATGGACTTTTATTTACTGTAAGGGTTAAGCTTTAGCGATTCTGAATTTAAGTTTATTTTTAAAATCAGAACCCCTTGAACGTGCCAAGAGCGTTTCCTTTAATCCGTTTTCAAGTTGAATTCAATTTTACTCTGGAATTCCCACTTACCTAGAAGCCAATAAGTAAATAAATGTAATGCTGTAATGAACAATGGCGTTAAATTGAAGTCACTCGGAGCTTCCGTTATCCTCTCTCTAGCTCTTATTCTCCACTAGCCTTAAGGATTGGCTGAGAAGTCGAATCGTTTTCAAAAATTACTCAGAGTTGTAAGGTGTATACCCGCGGATACGAAACCTGTAAAATTTGGCTCAAATTGGAACGCGTATGACAAGTGTGAGCTTACATGACTCTAGGAGAATGACACACACGTCAAGTCACGGCTAATTGCCAATTTGCGCTGTTCGATTTGGTAACATTTGTTACAAAAGAATGAAATTGAAGTGAAACTTCGGGTGGGTTAACTTTGTTTTCTGTTTTTTTGTTTTTTCTCTCTTACACGCACGGCTTTCCAATGCAACACATTTCCCTTCTTTATACTCGCACTGTATGCACTGTACTGCCAGAGCCCGGATTTCGTGACGCTCACACAACTCTTAGCGTTTCATCAAACGGACACGCTCTCGCGAGAAAGACCCCGTCGGAAAAGAAGTTTCACTTCAAAATCACGCTGTGCTGCGCCACCCCACACGCGTTATACGCGTTCCAATTGGCATCAAGCCTGGTTTCAAAATAAGTTTTCTTTTCTGAAATTCATCAAAAAATTTGTCATTCTCATTATTACCTTCATGAAACCGCTCCAAAGCAAAGTAACTCTTTTTCACATTCATGAATCATTGATCGAGTGAATAATTTGACAGACATCTTTGAAATCGAAATGGCTTCCGTGCCAGGTAACAGAACCCGAAGGACTGATTTGTTGTCTTGAAAAAATAAAATTAGGTTCATAAATTCTATCACCAATGAACGAAGATGCAACTTCAGGAAAAAGGACGAAATGAGTGTCAGGGGATGGGAAAAAAGGCTACTTTCAAATTGAGCTAGAATCCTTAATGCGCTTAACCTTAAAAAAGAGTTCAAGGTCTTTCACAACACCGGGTTCAAGAGCAACGAGTCTAAGAAGGACAACAAGAAGGATATGATAGCATTCCAGTCAAGTGTCCCCAAGTGATTGTGTGTGTCAACTTTGACATACTAATTTCACAAGGATGCCATCATGACGGAAAAAATAAACAGAACGATAATGTGTGGGTCAAAGAAGTGAAAGAGGCAAGAGCAAAGAAAAAAGGATGAAAGCTCCCCGGAGGAATTGCGAAGCTTGAGATTCAGCAAAAAATTATCCTTTTTCAGGCAATAATTGTTGATCAACTCTATAACAAGTCATGAATTGAGCCCTTTTTTTCTTCCTGACACTTTACCTTTGACCCATAGCCGGGTTAGTCGTGACTTGATGACACCAGAGAAGAAAAGGATCCGCAAAAAAAAAAACTGGCCCCATCTTTATTGATAGATATCTAATCAGACTGTGACGACAAATTTCTTTCATCGATTGTTGCCCGAGGGGCATGGGGAGGGTGTGGAGTGAATTCGGGGTTTTATACCTTCAAATGCGCAAATCTCTTGATAGGGGTTCATTTGGGGTCATCTCTTGATTCTACTTAATTGTTTCAACCCAAATATTTAAACTTTTTTCTCAAATTTCAATTTTAAACTTTTAGCCATGATTTTGATTGTGATTTTGAGCTTGTTGAGTCTAATGAAGTTTAATAAAAACAATATTGTTTTTTTGTCTTTTATATTTCATAAATTAATGTTGCTCAACATTTTGAAAAACCATTGAACTTTGAAAATAAATTTTGTTTATTGATTGATTTAAGATAAATGCCCACAACAAAAAAATTAGGATGGCGCAAATAAAGCTCCACGTGATTTCGAGTTTTGACCGAGTCTTCGATATGGAGTTGAGTTTCACTTTCAGAGACATGACCAAAATTTCGGACTGAACTCCATGTTAATGTGGGCTGACAGATTGACTTGGTATTGATGCGATATAGATATCTCCTGCTGGCGATTTATGAGATATGATTTATTTATTTTCCGATTTGGTCTAATCGTGTGATCGGCAATTTGTAATTAATTAAAAGACTTACACGGCTCGATAGCAGTTACCCAACTCCGGAAGACTTTGAAAAACATTTATTTATTTAATCACATCGTACCGGCTACTAACTCCAGTTGAATTAGTCGTCGAATGGATAGTAGCTTGATCGCAATGACGCTTTAAGGTGCGTTTCCAAAGCCAGCTTGGAGTGGACTGTGTTGAAGCCGTCTCTGGCACTCGTTTTCGATGAGTGGATTGGTTTCACATTCATCTGTCGAGCATAATTTAAGTCGTTTTTAATTGTCACAATTATAATATTCTTTACACATAAAACAACCATTTTTGAATTCCAGAATGGAAATAGAAATACATCCTATCCGTGTACATATTGAGCACACGCTGTGCCCAGATTGCACGAGATGCACATATGGCGGAGTGCGTGAGTGCGAAACGAGCGGAACATGTAAGCCAGCCATTCCAAGCTGGCATTGGAAACGCATCTTTCTATAAATTATAAATTGTACTATAACTATAAATTATAGTTTTGCGTGATATCACTCATTGTAATTTTGGACAGATTTGTTGTTTGGACATGAAGCTTTACTGGACTGTCGGTGCTGTCAAGACGAATTAGCATTGTTTGCATTGTCATGTTGCTTTCTCAATTAGAATCTTGTAAGGATCACTTCGAAATCTGTCAGGCCACCCACCCCATTGGGGTTGGCAACCAGACTGAATTCCGCTTTGGAAAAGCTCCAAGAAATAATTTTTTTTCGCATCGTATTTGCCGAAATATCTAAGACACCGAAAAGCTTTCATGATTTCGTAACGATCATTTTGAGCCGGCTTTAATGGCTTCTTTTATTTTAGCCGGACGAGTTGGAATTAGTCATCAAAGAAGTTTTTTTTCATTCCCTGTCTACAGAATGGACGCCTTTCTTTCAAACAGTAGCATGGGACCGGGTTTTTTCCGAAATTATAAATTTTATTACAGACAATTTATCGCGCTAAAAACAACACAAAATTTTGTATGGCCGACACAATTCATTTTGAGTTTAAATTATTTTTTGGGAATAGTGTCGTTTTTATTATACATATTTTTTTTTATATGGTTTACTATTATTAACCGGAAATCAGTTTGAGAAACGGCCAAAAAATGGATTTGAGTCACGCGCATCAATTTAGACCCAGACCCGGTTTGGTCAGATGTTTCGAATCAATGAAAACCCGGCGAAATGTTTGCGAAATTTCTTTTATTATAAACAATCATGAGATCAAGTGAAATTTTTTATGCTGCCGGGTCAAATGTTATTTGAAAATCATTTAAATAAAATTCGTTACTAAGAGTTTTTGATGTTTTCGAAATCAAAAATTGATTGATCTCTTCATGACATCAGCTTCTGGATGTTTTCAAGACGTTTGAGAGTAAATGAGTTTAAATTAAATGGAGAAAACAGAATTATTTCAAATTAAATGTCTGCACTGCAGCAAATCCATTAACGAGTTACTAAGTTAGTAAGAAAGTTTATCAACTCTAAAGTGTTTGAAGTAAGGCTAACGCAAAGACATGACGCTTTGGCGAGTTTTCACTGCTGGCGTTTGCGTTAAAAATTGAATCTTCATCGATTGTTTTCGACGGATGTAATGCTGACACATTTTTAGAGTTTGTGAACATTTGAATTAATTTTATATAATAAACACGACTGTGTTGGAGAGTTTGCAAATTAGTGTTGCTAATGACATCTGTTCCTACCACTTTGGCAGATGGTTAATGCTGCTGGGATTGGCACGTGACTCTTGTAGATATGTCAACAGTTTATAGAATTGTTGAAAAATTATAAAATCTTAAATGTCAAGTGAAGTGAATTTCAAGAAATCATGATGGTAGTGACGCCCTCATTTAATTTAAAACTATTTCGCCCACTCACCACCAAGCCTAAAGAATTCTTACCTGATGTACCTCAAAGATATTTGTTTCTATGGCGCTACAAAATGGTGGTATGTAATTCCCATATAAATTAAGTTCAATGTATTAACCAAACATTTACCAGAATTAACGCCAAGTGTGACAAAATCGAGTTGAGTCACATAAATCACAGACCACCCATTCGCAGATGGTTTCATATCTTTGTAAGGTGGTGCATCCGGACGTAAGATTCTGTCCCTCATTACCAAATAAATCATACAGGAATTACGGGATGGCATCCTCCTCTCTAAAGAGTGTCCACTTAAAACCAGATCAATACCTTCTTAATTATGCCGCCTCTTAATTGTCGTATATCATCGACCACTCTTTGAACTAATGAACTATTGATAAATCACTTTGTTGCCGATCGGAACCCTTGCTGTGATAATCAATAACCGAATAATATTATTGATATCATCAATGACAAAAACTGATTCTTGTGGAGCATTTGTCGGGCCACTCTCGCTTTTTATGTTTCTTTGGGAAAGTACTTTCTTAAAAATTATCTTGAAGATGCCATTTTGGAAAAATAAAACCACGTGGGTTGATTGTTTGATTTGGAAAATTATAATGGGAAAAAATGAATCAAAATTTTTCTTCACAATTAAAGAGGCGATTCAAAAATTCCTCGAAGTGGATTGTAGGAATTTTCGTTAAAGAAAACTTTCATACCTTTTTCATTTTGTAAAAAGGTTATCATTCATTTAAGTACCTGAATTTAAGTGAATGAATTGAGTGAGTTTTATATGTTGATTTCACCTGGAATTAAGGCACATCACACACTACGTAAATGTTTGAGTCAATTAATGATGACTTCTTGTGGATGAATCCTGGTGAAGATGTTTGTCATTTATTTTAGTAGATTTGTAGTTACAAAATTTCAGTAATGTGCTATCAACAAAGTACAAATTGATATACTCCGGTTCGGGTCATGTATCCGTAACATTCATACGAAAATAATTAATGCAAGACTTTTCTGGATAAACCAGATTACATATTCACAACAAAAACTCATTTATCATATACGTGTACATGGTTATATCCGCATCACAACAATGTTATAATGTTTTTAACCCTCTTCTCAATTGTTTACACAAAAAAGGTTATTTGTCATTGTCAAAGTTTTGTGAAATTCATGAAAAATACAAAAATCACTGCGTCTATATGAAGAATAGCTGCTGGAATATTAAGTGTCCCGAAAAAAGGATAAATATATCCTTGAACACCATCATGACACTAAATGTAATTTAATCTGTTTAACTTTGAATTTGTGCACTTCATAATTGAATATCAATTTATAACACTCATTTATTATATAATTATTGGTGATATTACATTGTAAAACCTTTCGTATTAATTTAGAACCTTACAAATTGATTCTATTGCATCAATTAATTTCACAGGACAATTATGCAAATTTCTGATATTCTATAACACGTACAACGGGGATGAATACCAGCTAATTTATGTTATAGAATATTGTTGAATATTATTATGTGGTTTTATGCAAATATTAATCACTTATTACAAATTTTTCATTAACTAAAGTTGGTGCTTAATTTTGTAACTCAACATTGATTCCATGTGAGTAGCAAAGTCCTTTCAGAAGGATTTACCTTTCATACTAAAAATTCATTGACTTACGATATCTACTTAATTTAAGTCAAACCCACACTAATCTCGAGAAGCATAGCAAATTTAGAATTAGAAACATCGAACAGCGCGTCTTCATGGGTTGTGGCAGAATTCTGTATTTACATGTAATTCAAATCAAAGTCACCAATACACATTTAGCTGATGCACATAAACGACAGAGAACGGGTAGCCATTTTGAATTTTTCAAAGCTCGTTAATGGAAAGTAGAGAATTCGCGAGAGGCGTGAATAAATGTTTATGCAAAAATCATAATGGTGACTTGTCAAACAAAGAGTTGAGTCAATTAACTCGATTCACCTCAAGTTTTGTCAAATATTTGTTTGAAAGATTGCCAATCTTGAATTCATTTAAACAATTTAGCAAGTACATTAACCTCAAAAGTTCGTTCAATTTGAAATTGATACAATTCACAATTTTTCAATTAACTCAATTCCAGATGTGTCAAATCAAAGCTCATCAAGTTTCAATGACACCCACGTCAAGAAACAGACACATGTGAGTGACAGTTAAAAGAAGACCCCATGGAAACAAAGTGCGTCAAACAAATAAATAAAAATTAAATTTCGTTTTAACGATGCATTTGCATGGAAATGCGTTAATTTTTAATGTTTACGATTAATTTATGAATATTTTCGTCGATATATCGACGTCGATTGATCGTTAATTTAGTCAAGCTTTAATTGACAATTGATCCATGATTTAAAAGTTGTTATGTACGCATATTTTTTAATTGGGAAAATTGGGTTTCTTAATTTCAAAATGGAAATTTTTCTGATTTCCGTGACACTGCGTCGTGTGTGGGTCAATATCTTCAGATTTCCGGGATGGCCTTTGAAGTTTCCATTGAAGCGCAGGATTGTCCTAAATGGTATCTTCACAAAAATCAGAATCAATTAAAAATTCTGAAGATCTTCAAAGATTCCTTCAATCTATGAAATGTAATAAATGTGACACATGGCGCAATATTTGAAAAGAATTTCTGCGACAAAACGTGTTAATTTGATCAATCACTGCTGGGGATTGCTCAATACATATTGATGTGATATTGAATCTAGTTGACTTATTAGATCAGTTTTGTACATTAATCATAGAATAACGAAAATATTTTATTTCACAATTCATTCATGAAACTTTTGACCTGTTCCATTTGGGTTTTGTGGAACAATTTACGAATGAATTCAGAACAATCGGTTTCAATGAAACAGATTGTTGAAAAGATGTAAATCAAATTTGAAAAATTTATTATATCTATGAAAAATTTATTTTAAACAGATATTCTTTAAAACAATCACTATGTTACGCACTTGTGCAGCAACTTTGTATAGAGGCACTTGTGTCAATAGAAAATTGCATTTCTGGTTAATCAATTTGTAGATCAAGTAAATTTGTCCCGATCTATGCTAATATCTTCTACAGTTCTTCAACATAACCGCCATAAAACTGTTGCAGAATTGCATTTGAATGACATTTGAATGCAATGTTTTATTGGGCTTTCATCGATTTAGCGCAAATTTCGAGACACTTTGCATTTGGAAAACAGGTGTTTATCATCTTGTGTTATGTCGTTGACATATTTACATCACTTACAAATTGTTAGAAACCCAGGAATAAAGTAAACTTCATTCTGAGACAGAAAGTCTTGAAAATATGCATTGGACTCATGAACGTTTCGTGACGCAAGGATAGGTGGTGGGTAAAATGAATCCTGCTGGGAGTCGCGAAAATTATTTCTTATAAAATTTAAGGTTGTATCCTTAAAGATACAAGAACTGTGTGATTTTATACCAGATTTTTTTACATGATAAAATTAACGCCAATCAAGGATACAAGGTGTGTCATAAACGTTTCGAGACGCAAGCCCAGATTGTGGTTAAAGTGCTGATTTCTTATAAAATCTGAAGTGATTTCCTTAAATATAACACATTTGTGAGTTTTTAAAATAGATTTTTTCGGGTGATAAAAGTAAAATTTTCAGGACACATGAATTCAAATTATGCCAAGATGAACCCATGGCGACACACATTCAAATGCAACTCGAAATATCAAGTTTTTATTAAATCTAATGTGATATTCTCAAAGATAATAAAATTTCAAATTCATACGTCATCAACCATTTTCTAATATGTTTATCACCGAAAAATGGCGTCATTAAACGTAAAAATTTCGATTTCGTGTAAGTCTGTCGATAAATCTTAATTACAAGACAGAAAACAAATCAAAATCTTTCAATAAAGTTGTTCATTTAAGTAAAAGAACATAAATTTTTAAATAAATGATTAAAAACGGGTCAGATTTTTAATTTACCAAAACGACAATCGGAAAAAACGAGGAGTAAGATATTTCTCAAAAACAGGAATCACATATACCAAATTTATGAAGAGTGATATCACAAAATCTTGTATTACATGTGTATAACTCCTACAAAATCAATAACTTATCAAAAAAACACCGATTGTCCGCCTTTCTTAAGCTGCACTTTTCCGCTGTAGGTTGAAGAAGTTTTCAAGAAAAATATGTATTCAAAATAAAAATATCACTTTTTTAGAAATGATTTCTAATAAAAAAATATTCTTGAATTTTGTGTGAAATGTACTAAATTAAAAATAGATTCATAAAAGAAGAATAAAAGAAGAAATGGGCCACAAAATCCCAAGCGAATCGCACAGAACAACGTGTGTCATCTAAACACCCACTTGGTGTCTTATAAATGTTCTGTCGGAGCTTTTTTTAATACAAATACTAAAAAAAAATCAATTTCTGACTAATAACCGCTAAACGTTTGAAGATTACCCGTTCAGATCATTTCCTACGAAAACTTCTTTCCGGGCAAGTAATCCGGCGACAAAATTTTTCAACAAAACCCCATCAACTGCGTCAAGTAATAAAACTTGCCAATTTTATTCGCTAACATAACTCGCAATAAAAACCTCCAAGCTTTAGAGCTTTTGGTCACCAAGGACGCTATAAGATTTATTCAATATCTTATTAAGTTTTTTGGTGGCACCAAATCAATTTGGACTTACAAATCAATTTGACTGTTTCCAGGGGATTCGGACATTTCCAATAGACGTAGGATTGATGTGACCAAAAGATCCACCCTGTTCTATGTGAGACACCATTTCACCATTTTCGGATAATCCAATTAATAAATGACGAATCTTCTACCCAAGAACTTTTCTTTCGACCAGCGATGTGACTGAATCGCTTAAAATGCGGAAGTCGTTACTGCCTTAAATACGGAGATCAAATTTTCAATTCCGAGGAGCTTTCAATGAACTCTGGAAGGCGTCATCGACCGAATCTTGACCTGATCCACAGTTTTCGGGGTTAATGCCATTGACATTGCCGGCCATCAAACAATAACCTTCACCAATGGGGCATCCTGGTTTTGTCAAGGATATGGTCAAACATCTGGTGGGTTGAATGTGATAAGCAGAACCTTAATTACGAGTTCATCATCATCGACTATCAGCACTCATGAGTAAGTAAGCGTCGATACGTTCCGATAGGCAAAAGGGAATGAATGGTTGTGTTCACGGTGGACACTGTGTTCACTATATGCTCACCCTTATACACAATCAGATAGTGTCCCTGAACGATAAACGCCGACATCACTCAACAAACCAACCATTGAAGCACAACACGTGATTCAGATAAATTCTTTTTGTGAAAGAAATATAAATATAGAAAAGAATCTAATCAGGTGGTAAAGTCGAAAATAAATTTAATTTATTAAAAAAAAAAAACACTTTCTTAAGAAAATGACTCACCACTCAACGAAGACACCAAAATAATCCAGAAGAAATTCTTCATGACACGAAATTAATCAGATTTAACAAATCACAATTAATTTTCACTTTAATTTGTTTTTCTTAAATATAAATATAAAACCCGAGCATTAACTGTTTTCAAATATCACTTCATGCTAAAACACGCATTTTAGTATTGAAGATTTTTTGTTTTTAAGTTTTTAAACTTAATAAATCCTAAGGAGAAATCAAGACGATACTCAAGATATCAAGACGCCGTCACCGTCTTGTGTCTTATGACAGCGTCTTAACACATCGAATAGGATAATTTTAAAACGAGCTTAATTTTTTTTAGATAGATAAAAAACTTAAACTTCATTCTAAAAATAAAAAATTACACTTATAAAAATGAAAAAATTTTATTTAGCAAATCGGCGGCGTTGATTTCTCGGAAACGAAAAGTCAAGAAAATTCAGGAAAATATTATTTAAGAAAATCACTAATGGATTTATGAGAAATTTATTATTTTCCTGAATCCTTGAATTATTGATTAACCCGCACTATTTGAAAATGAATTTTGTTTTAATTGGAAATTGATTGAATTTGGGAAAATTTCAAAACTAACGAATTATCCTTGTGCGTTGTGTTGTGTTGCGTTAAGTGTAGCTGGAGCACCACTAGCCAAGATCACGGTGCGATGAAGACTGACTTGTGCGGCGCAAGTGGGATCCAATATTGTTTCTCTAAGAATGGTGGGACTGAAATAGATTCGCTAGACTAGATCGATCGACGAGAGTCTCCACTGGTTTGTGGAGAACTTAGAAGTGATGCTTCTTATCACTCCAGTGATAAGTTGCTTGTTCCCGTAAGTATGCAATACTATGGAGTGGAGTGTTTGGAATGAGTTGATCAACATGTTGCACGGGCAACTTTAGTTTCTGTTGAAATTGGTCAAATTTAACGGCTGGCCAGTGGTCTTATTCGATTGGTATCTCTAAGTTCGATGGTTATGCTTAACAAATCTCAATTAAAGCTTTCAGTTTCTCATGCTATGCTCGTATTGCTTCAAATTGATTTCAGATTTCGGGCATAAGTCAAGTTTTCAATTTATTTTGTTCAATTTCCTCAATCGTTTCGCTAGGAATTTGTTTTCGACTGTTCAATTGACAGTTAAAGAGACGTTGGATTGTCTCAAATTGTCTGGAGCTACTAAAAGCCAGGAGTTATTCGTTTATAACAATGTTGCATGATATAACTCCGTTTTCATGTGTTCAACGTGTAACGAAGATTCCTGGAAGACGAATTACGAGGAATAAAAAATGCTCAAAAGACAGATAAAATTGTTAATTTTCCCTTGACCTTTTAAATGAATTTTCCTGGATTGCGTCGCAATTCTTCCAGGAAGTGTCCATGGAGCTGCAGGGCAATCCCGGAACTCCCTCAATGCATAATTGATGTTTTTAGAATAAATCAACTGGAAATCGAGTTTTATTAAATTCCCCAGTTTCAAGGATTGTTCCATGAAACTGTCTTGAGTGGGACTACAATGGAAATTTCCGTTCAGACAAATACACATCAAAATATATATTCACAAGGATATATCCAGGAATCTCCAATGGAATGAGCAACTAGGCCGAACAACATATCATCCTTCTAATTAGGTTCATGTCTCGAATAGTCATGACGCAAGTTATCCTGTACATGACACCGAAATTCACTCCATTAATTTCATTGTTCTGATCCTGGCAATGACATCCTGGATATGCCCTTTTGATTATCTCCAAAGAAACGTTTTATCCTGTCTGCCACAGTATAATGGATAAGCTGAGACAGGAAACGGAACCAAGCCCAAGAGAATAAGAAGAAGAACCAACAAGACAAAAAAAAATCTCAACGGTAGAAAACGATTAAATGTGTAATTTCATCCATCAAATCTTCACTAGCACGTTATCCTGCAGGATGATAGACTGATAGAAAAGGAATTTGACAAGATGATGGAGTATCCTTTGTACAACAAGATGATAGTTTGGTAAATTATACCATTCACATGATATAATCCCTAATCCATACTTTGGGATAAAGTTTTTCCCTCAAACGGATATTGTATAACCTCGTAAAATTGTATTAAAGAAAGTTAGTTCTGATGTAGCTTCATTAATCTGATGTTGGACTTCTTGTATCCTTTTCAGCTAAGTATATCGCTAAAACTACTATTCAGTGTATAACATGAGAACATAGCTCGTAGCATCACAGGGACAATCGAACAATCCCTTTAAGGTTAACTTCTTGATTTTTATAACATCAATGAATACGTCTTCGTCTGGGGAAAAAAGCATTGAATCGATGTTCGAATCGCAAACTGTCACAGGACTTTTATAGTCGAAACTACATGTTTGAAGAATGCAATTTTTGACGTTTCAAGTTTGTTGACATGTTAAATTTGAATTTCGATGACATCAGTGGAGTTCCTGCCATTAAATTCAAGCCACAAAAATTTTCAGAAAATTCAATGTGCGATGGTCCCCCATGGCAGCGGGGACTGGATTTCAAGTTCTGCTCGTATCGCACCCTCTCACTTCGGCATATGTTTTTCTCGTGCAATCTTAATTGAGACTGCTCAGCGTGGCGTGAAAATAGGATCTATTGATATTTCCACTGTGAAGTGGCAGAAAGCTTTTCGAAAAAACAGATAAAGTTGAATTTAAAAATTTATTTCTGATTATTTTTTAAACAAATGTAATTGAAATACAAACCAAATAGAATATTCAAGGTTATTTTGAAATTTACCAAATGCTGATAAAATATCTGGGAGCGAAGGACTGGATTTTCGTTAAAAGCAATGATCCTATGTCAAACAAAAGGGGGTCCTAATATCATTGTGAGTCATGTTCCCCCCCGAAATAGTAAATAAACTCCCTCACAGGACCAGAAGGTGAAGGTTGTCCCTGAGTTAATTGTCAAATTAGAAACATCGGTGTGTCCCATTGTCTTAAGACATTTTTTCATTAACATTCGCGTTTTATGTAACGAAGGAATAAGACGAAGAGTTAATTAGGATAATTTCATGGTCCTTCTCTGCCTCAAACCTTAGAAAAACTCCATTGAAAAGGCCATTTTCGTGGGAGTGTCGTCTTAAGTGAGTTGGTTCATCTTCCGAATGACTCGTAACATTTCACTCGTCTGACGTTAACTCTATTTTTAATTTTTCACGGCTGAATGAAAAAAAGGTTTCCACAAGGTTTTATTCATTCAAATAAAAAATTATCCGTCACAAACACTTTCTTCACCATTAAAAAAAAGTCAATTAGGAGACTTCCAAGTGAAGACGTCTTTATGAAAAGAATACACTTAAAAATTTTTAACTGGAAATTGCGCTGCGAATTCCGTAACAGAACTCCTTAAGTCTTGGTCAATTTATTTCCGTACAATATACGACAAAATTAAAACCCTTTCACTTTTTGTAAAGATGTCCTTGTTGGTTTTAATTAACTTTTTTCATAACTCCATTTATGGTTTCGTTGAAACGCTGGCGCTAATTGCGTAATGGAAAATTTTTGAAAAGTCGATTGAAATGCTTGTCGTTCCTCAAATTTCTCGTTCCTTAAAATGTGGTCTCCTGAAAATGTTAATCTTTCCACCAAAAGGCTTCTCAAGATTTCGTGAACTTGTTAGCCGAGCTTTTACCCGAAATTTGTTCAAAGAAATCTTCAAAATTCGTCATTTTCTAAATTATACCATGATTTCGTGGAAATCAAAAGGTTAAAAATATTTTTCAACTTTCTAATTTCCTTAGAATCGTGTCCACTTAATCCGCACGCACCGCTCAAAATCTCTTGGCAGCCGTTCAAATTCAAGCATTCACAAAACTGCGCATTTCAGGTCAGGAACTTGATCTGACACCTGTCAACACTTTCGCAGATCACTCAATCAGTGTGACAGATCACAGTATATTCACGTACAGCTTGAGTTTACTAGAGTTTACTCGACTGTAAATGAGCAATTTGAGAGGATTGTTCTAAGTTCTTTCTCGTGTCTCGAATAGTACAAAATCGCATTTGAGTAACCTCGAGCAACTTCATGAACGAACATAAACAAATTTGATGAACAGGATTTTTCCACTAGCTTAAAGTTACTGGAGCAAATTTCTCGACTAACAGTTTCAAGTACATTTCTCCTACGTTACGTTTCGTTAAATTCTCTCAAAACAATTTGTTGACCGAGTACAAAAACGCAAATTTCAGCAGGTATGTGAACAGACCACACATTGACTCTATGAGGAATTTAAATCATTTCTCAAGGCAAGAGAAGTTTCTACTTGTACCAACACTCATGGAAGACACATTTCTCAAGAGATGGCGCGCGAGTTGGTACTGAAATTTGAAGACTCTCAGACATCCTTGGTTAATAGCTTCGTCCTTTCAGACGCAAATCGAGATGCTGTCAGTCGTGAATTTCATGTACACGTATGTTATATGTGAAATGATTCCCTTTTAAAGACACGCTCCACGTTCTACATTTCTGTGAAAATCCTTTTAAGCTTTTAAACCTTTTACCGTTCGTGTTTTTACGAATATCTACAAGAAAGCACTTTCATCACAACCACAAGAAAACAACAGCAAAAATAAAAAAATATAAAAAACCATCTACAACCAAAAGCTCTGGGTAAAAGAAGTAGAACAAGCACTCCTTGTAAGTCGATGTAAAAGCAGAGAAATTCCAAATGCAACGAATACGAGTATGAAAAAGCCTACAACGAAAAAGCTAAGGGCTTGACCTGAATAACATTTTCCAAATCAATATTTTCTGTTCACAATACATATTATAAATCTTAGGATATTTCATTCTTAATTAGATACTCTGACAATGCTCCCGTCTTATATCCTTCGAAATCAACCTGACCTCATTTCCATATCAAATTCAAGATGAAGATGATGAAAGATTTGTGATTTGTCACTAGGAATATCCCAAAATCGATTTAATTTTCTATTTGAATAAAATCATATGTTTGTGTGGAATCTGTTTTGAACGCGGAAAATATGATTAAATCGTCTCTAGTTCCGTTTCCGGTTAAACAAGAAAAATTTCCCTTTCCCAAACGTACGTATGGAAAAAAGTATAAATGCAGGCGTTTTTCATTCAAACAAACTAGTATCGATTTGTGAGCGGAGTAGAAAAGAACGAAGAACATAGTGTGCTTCTAGGCGTTTTGATAGTTTTTCATCATTTACAGTGGGTTACAAAATCGTGGTAAAATGTCGATGTCACCATTTGCTGAGTTAATTGACGAATTGGATTACTTCAATACTCATTATTATGACAATTGGTCATGTCATCCACATCGTCATCATCATTGGAGATGTCAGCCCACGTGCTGTTGCCGTCATTGTGTGAAAAATCGTAATCGATGTTCGACATTTTCCGTGGACAAAGATGGATTTCAGGTGACGATGAATGTGCAGCAATTCAAACCGGAAGAAATCAGTGTTAAGACTGTTGATGACCGGGTTGTGGTAGAAGGACGTCATGATGAACGAGAGGATATTCACAGTTGTGGTGGGAGACATTTCATAAGGAAGTATCCTTTGCCAAAAGGATATGATGCTGCAACAGTTACATCAACCCTATCTTCTGATGGTGTGCTAACAGTCAAAGCTCCGGCTCCACCAACACCATACGAACCGACTGAAAGGATTGTCGAAGTTATGGCTACTGGTCCGGTAATTTCATCAATCACTGACGGCGGGAATCCTGCTGGTGGTGAGAGGAAGGACGACGACTGTGGTGATAAAGTCAAATGAAAGTTATCAAATCTGTTTTCTAAAAAGAAAACCGGAAAGAAAAAGTCAATTAAGGATTAAGAACACATTCAACATATGTATGTTGTTATCTAAGTGTTATCGTTGAATATCACATAAAAACTTTTTGCTTTGTTTTTGTGAAATATAATTTTGTTGTTGAAGTCGATTTGAATAAATCCAATGCTCAGAATCAGGCCAATGGTTTTGCTTTAATATCTTCTTAACAACTACAATTAAGTCAATATGTTTGATCGATATCAGTTCAAGGAAGTTCATTCAAGGATTTCCAGTAGCTTCCTTAAAGTTTAATCAATGCATAGTCCTTCTGCTGCATTGTGTGCATGTTAACGAGCTTAACACGTTTTGGATTGAGGGTTTTCTGTGTTCCTTCCTTGAATACAGACAATGTAACCTAGAAACGAATAAATGGCGGGAAAATCAGGCTTGCAATTCGGTATATTTCACACATCCCTGTACATCCTCGTCGCTGTTGTCCTCATTTCTAGTAGAACATAAAATTCTTTGCTTTGAAAGATTGCTTGAAGTATCCATTCGGTTAAGGATAATGTCTGTTGTTGGCTGATATTTTCTGTTTTAATTATGAATTGATCTCAAGAAGTTACTCTCTGTGGGTATAGAATGGTAATAATTAAGATTTTGCTGAATTTTCAAGTTTAATTGTAGAAAAATCCATCAAATTCCGTTCAAAACTACAAAATTTCTTTAAGAAAATGTCGTTCCTTGGATGAAATTATAGAGAAAGCCGTATAACAGCAATGTGACCAGGAAGATTACCTGAAATCCATTCAATTGTTTCGAATGAATATGAAGAATTTGAATGAAATAAATTAAATCATTATTAATCATGTTTATGAAGAAAATTCAATATTACTAATTGATTTAACATGAAGATTTGCTAATAAATGTTCTTTCTAATATTATAATCACTCATAAGTACAATAGTCACAATATTTTCTGTAGTAATAAGTTAACAATTTGTGATTTACTTCTTTGAAATGGATAATTTTGTGATTTTTAAATTACAATTTGCAGAATTATTGCTTATTAATAAATTAATTTAATTTATAAAACTAATAATTTGTCACATTATTAATAAATCAAATTTGCAAACAATCCAGGAAAACACTACAACTGAAGAATTTCAATGAACTAAATAAAATTTGAGACATTTGTAGGGATTTATTGGAATACTAAAATTTCTTTTGAAAATAACATTTCGACGGTTTTAAAGTAACAAATTTTATTAAATTTTGATGTTATATTACTTTATTCTTGATTTGAACACATAATTATATATAATTAAATAAAATTAAGAAAATTAATGAAATTCATCAGTGATATGGCAGTCCATTCGATTTAGTACCAACGCGACCACGCGACACTTCTACTACATTCCACCGCAGTCATCTGCTCCATTCGCCGTTTCCCTGCACTGTCGGCCATCTTGCATCAAACTTCAACTCGTCGCGGTTGTGTTAGTGTGTCAATTTTCACGTCGTCTTACGCGATCGCATTATCCAATGGTGTTGCTGTGAAAATATTCGAAATAAAGTGAATTTGCGATGAAAAATTTGAAAATATTTCATTTTAAAGTGTTCATGATTCGTCTACAGTGTGAAATTGTAAGGATTTAAAACAGGAAAATTTGTGGCTTGAAAATCTGTGGTTTTTCGTTCATGCAGCTGTCAAAGGGAGTTTTCATTGTATTACAAAGAAAAATTGTCGATTTGGAAATATCCGAGTGATTTTCTTGTGTTTTCCCGCAATAATTTTCGTTTTTTTGTTTATTTTAATTCATTTCATTTGGAATTTGATTTGAAAATTTTGAATTCCGTCAAAATGTCCTCCACACGTTTGTCTGCCCAGGAAAAGGACTTGGAAAAGTTCATCAAATTCCTGGCATTGAAGTCAACGCAAGTGATTGTCCAGTCGAGGCTTGGTGAAAAGATCTACACTGAATGCAATCCTCATGCTACCGGAAATGACTGGGTAAGAGCAAAATTAGTAAATCATACGTGGACCAACTACACGTAAAATCGATATTTATGTTTCAAGTTTGTTGACAGCCAAATTGCGAAACGTGGTTACGGAAACGGAAACGCACAAAAATTCCGTGACCAATTCTTGCACCTGGGGTGTGCCAAACCCGGCCAGACCAGGTTGAGAATGACTGATTATCTGGTACGTGGATGATGTGGAACTTCATTGATTGCGCAACCTTGAACTAAGGATAACCTTAGATGTTCCAACTTGCACAACACCCAGACTCCATCTCCTCATGGCTCAAATTTGAATTCTAGTTGACACACCTAAACCAAGCTTGAATAATTTCACCTATTAATCTCTTGATGACAAACCCAAGTCGAGACAGTTCATTTCCCGTACCATCTTTCGTCCAGGTTGGGACGGTTTCCGCTCATCTTGGTTTCTTAATTACACCTTCCTGTGTCGGAGATTCATCTAAGGCTTTGAACTCTTCGGGTTTCCATCTTCTATGAAAGAAATTCATTATTCCGTTTGTGAATACCTAATTAATTTGCTTCATGGCTCAGTGGTCAAAGGGCTTGGCTTGTTGAAATGTGACAATGTTTTGAGAGATTAACGTTTTTCCTTTCAGGCATTTGATATTGAGGAATACAGGCGTCATATAATTCGTAGTTTTATTCTGCTTCCGTAAGAGGGGGATCTGCTCCAGAAGCCTCAACCTTCAGAGCACTGACGAGGCTTGGTTGAGGTCTCATCCGAAATCCCCCGCCGATGTGAGACGCTGCTCCTTACGTTTCATTGGCAATCCCTGATTCAAAATGAATTGAATTGCAGTAAGTTATGGAAAACCCGAGTGATCTGCCAATTAAAGCATTTAACAAGTAAATTTCACTGGATGCCGTTCACTTTTAGCATAGTTTCACCATAGTTCGATCGATTTCAAGTATTGAATTTCTGATTATTGCAAAAATTGCAACTTTACCTGAGAACCTAGATAGGTAAAGGTTTACCTCCACGTGTGACACTTTGAATTGAGCAATTTTTTATTCAGAAACGTGCCGGAAATTTTAATTGTTCCAGATTTGATACTAACTTCATTCCAGTTGAAGTCACCAAGGAATTTTGCACTAAAGTGCAATGGCAGAACGGTGTCCTACTCGTGTGGGCTCAATTCGAACCCAAGTGAATCACGAAACAATTACCCGTCTAGACGGGTATGATTTCATTCATTTATTTCAAACCAACAACATCACGGGCAAACAGAACTTTTCCATAGCATTTCTCCGGGACAAGAGTTTCGTTTGTTCGTCGTCCCTGGTTTCTCTGTGCCGGGCAACACATCAGACCCACTTCCTTGTAAGGCGCTGATAAACAATCAATGATTAAACATTGAACTATGAGTCTCGTGCAGTTTGTCTCTGTATCTGATGCGATTATGCACTCAATTACTTATTTAAATGGCGACAATTTGAGGCTTAATGTTGAGGAGAAAATTTATCTGAGCATAGAAGCTATCAAATCATCTTGACAGTCAATGCCGCAGTTTTGATTTACGGACGAAAGTCGACACATGCAACAGTTTAATTGGATTATTATTCATTTAGATAAAGATATTCAATAGACGATATAACTCTGGTAAATTCAAGATCATACCCATTTGACACAGTTTTATCCGGTTCCTGGTTCACATTTAGCTGATACATATTATCTGATGCAAATTATTCAAAACGCAATTTATTCATTTTCGCAACAAGGAATTCAATTTTCTGGAAAATATTTTGAACTTTAATTCCATTGAATTACACATCATTGGACTGCATACGATCAATTGCAATTGTCATGTCGCACAATTTCCTTATCTCGTAAGAAGTGGGTTTGACATGTTGACTTTGTGACTCTTAAAAATTATCTTTGGATTGAGAAATCAATGCAATGTCGGGAAGAGACTAGGAAGTGTCTGTGTGTCTTTTATGCCGACGTGGTCATGTCCATGAGATCAATATATCTCATGGTGGCTTCGGTTTAAGGGTCACTGAAAGTTGGAAGTATTATAAATAATAAAATATCAATTTTAATTATTTGACAAATCACGAACTTGTTGGTTTTTCCAAGTGCTGCCCAGATATCATTAGTTATCATCAAATACAGTTGTTGATTGAGAAAGGTCATCTTGTAGGTTTTACGGAGTATTACACTCGATTCAGGTGTGAATCCCGTTCATTACAAATTTCACACGAAAATCCCAATCGACACACGGAAGTCAGACAATTTGTGATTTCGAAAACAAAATACATAACTTGAATCATGTTACTAAATACAAATCAACCTGTTTATTAACGTTTTTTTTTTCTTAATTTTCATTTCAGGTGAGTTTGATTTACTGCTTGCAAACAAATGATATTCACACGTGAGTAAAATAAAATTAACAAAAACTCCCCGACGAAAATGTCATCAACAGATTGGTGATTCAATTTCATTTTTAGCGAAAGCGTGTATTGAGTGGGAGAAATTTGTCTAATAGACGACTATTATCATTGCACTATCCTGGTAATAAGGCTAACGACAGCGAAATGTCACTTAAATTTACCGTTACACTGAAATTTGTTTCGAAGCATCTTTTTTGAGACACTTGTGAGGTTTGTGAACATTTGAATAAATTTGACGGAAATACATTAAAGTCAGAGGTGACATCTGTTCATGACATTTCTCAGATCGGCTTCGCACATGTTTCTCAAAAACGTCAAATTGGGTTTCTTTCGCGAAAGCTTGTTTTGTTAAAAAAAACGGTGGATTTCATAAGAAATTTTTGTGTAATTTGGCGGAAATGTTTCTATTCCGCTGGAAGTAGATAAGTGCTACTGCCTGTATTTGATTGTTTGTGTATTCATCGATATGTATTTCCGCTACGAGCAACAGCGATTCAAGAGATATCTTTGAGCGGCGTTGGTTGACAATAGAACACGCTAATTCGATGCAATCTGCTAAATCTGTTGAAAGGAAACCGTTACAGCCTTGCTACTTGGGTGCACATGATTTAAGACATAGAGTAAGTTGTAGATTTCTCTATAACACAATTCCATAAAGACTTGGTTCTATAGAAAAACACGTGCGTGTATATGATAAACACGAAAATTACACTGACATACCGTGAAACAATAGACTTTTGTTCCGTTGTTTTCTGAAATGACTTTCGAAATTATTTTGCCATTTTCGATTTTATTTTTGGGACTTTTTTCTGTGCTTATTGTTTGGCGGCTTTTCATTTTGCGAAAGTGAAACCGTGAACGGGCAAAATAACCCTTAAAATCTTGATTAAACTAAAGGGTGATTGGCTCGAATTCAAATTGCAGCTTTCGAAGCTTTTAAAAACGTCGAGCTTGTGCTACCTCTCATGTCGTGAAAATAGTTCAAGGTGATCCAATGATTGCCTCCAAGGTGTTTCTCGGACTTGGAATCTATCTAGCTCAGTCATGCAGTGAGGTATTTGAAAAGTAGTTGTTTGTATCTTTGCATTCTCGGAATTCCACAAGTCTGTTGAACTTATGGCAGTGTTGCCTTGGCGATTAAATGACACAACATTGCACGGTGAAAGTTCACATCCGCTGCAACTCGAATAAATCCAGTTGGTTTGATTTTTCGCAACGGAAACATATCTTACTAAACTTATAAACAACCACCTTTTACGTAAACTTATTTAATTAATTAAATTTCTTTATCATAAAAAGTCGCGTGTCATTCAAGTAAGTGAATTAAACACCAAATTTGGAATTCAAATTCTAGATGCAGGTTATCGAGTCATTGCTGCCAACTGTTGTATATATTTTATTCCCGAAAGTAGGTCAGTATGAACGCGTTTAATTGCATTCATTTTTGTGCAATTTTCAGTTACGAAAATGTTTATGTCGGCATGGAAACATTTTCGTGGATTACGTCAAAAGAAATTGATGTTGTGTCTTCTTTGAATGACATGTACGTGTGAAAATATCTGCAGTTGAAGGGTTTTATTGTAAGTCTAAAGGGTCTAACTGCCAAAAAATCAAAAGTCAATATATTTAAGAATATACAGTGAATATTCGCAGTGTCTAAGTTCATAAGTTCGTTGGCACTTATTTGTGTAGACACATAAGACACTACCACAACTTTATTTGTGTGCGGATGAAATTTCAAAAGAAACAGGCAATTAGATCAATTTGGACATTATTGTGCTTGGCACTTAGGTTGAATATTCTTAAAAATATTGACTTTTGATTTTTCGGCACTTATATCCTGTAGACTTACAACACTTGATTTTTTGAGCTTTAAACTTTCAAAAAGCTCACTTCCGCATATGATATTCATGTGCAACTTTTGAAGGCCTCCAAAAAGCCAAAGTTGCGTAAAATTATTGAAAATGCCAAACTATTTCAAAAGCTCAAATCGAACTTTCTCTTAACGCACACAAATCAATCTCAATGACGTATACTTAAAAATTTGAGGAATTCAAAAGTCGTGGAGAAGCTTCAAACGAAAAATGTCGGAAGTAAAATGCTCAGAGGTCATTTAGCCATTCACAAAAAGCTCAGTTTTATTTTTAAAAATTTTTACATAATTTTTACACTTTTACAAAAAGTTTTCGCTTGTCGCCGCTTGGCAACAGTTCGACTTTCGGATTTGATTGTTTGCTTCGATGAAGGTCGACTGTTGCACAGTGTAAATTTCTTTATATAGGGAACAGACGAAGGTTGTCTACTGTAGGTTTTTAGCGTCTGGTTTGTCATGTGCTCACGATCACCAGTTTAATCCTGATCTCAACGTGAGACTGGACATGGCACCAGACGCTTCATGATAACAAAATGAAACAAATCACAGTCGTGGTTATGAGAAACAGAAGCTTACGTAACACAGTCGCCAAGAATCTCCAAGACGCTAATTATCAAAGCGATTATTTTCACATAAGAAACCGTAACATAATTACAATCGACATTTATCGATTTGCAAATTACCTCGGCGAAGGTCACAGAAGTCATGAAACCATACAAGTGTCCCGTGACAATCAGGTAAACATGCACAGGGTAAGAAATAACAAAAATTTGAATTGCATATTATTCTCTGAATTTAATTTATTTACTTATTTATTTATTCGTGAAATTGAATATTTTAATTCCAACTCAATTTTCGATGTGTTTCACGGGTTTCATGTTTTCGCCCAAAACTCAAGACTCGACATTCCTACCAAAGTTTACATATTTCCCAATCGGGCAAACAACAAACGCTTTCTTTGACTCCAAAGAATTTGTATTAGAATTCCTGACGAAAACTTGTTTAAGAAGTTTACGAGAGAAAAAACGTTTCCAATTCAAATGCAAATTAGTTGGTAACGGTGTTTGAGCTTTCAACTGTAAGCAAACTTGTTGCCAAGCTTCTTCGACATTGACAAGGTTACCTGAAGTTGAGTAGCATGCAACTGCTTCATACCCAATCACAGAATCTTGTCTATCTCTAGATTACTGCCAGGACACTGAATCCTGTACCCTTCAAATGCACATTGATTATATGTTAGATTCAAAGGAAACATTTTTCGGGGGGCAAAAGCCACAAGGCTTAAGTGGTTCTCGTTTTATTTCATAACTTATTTTTTAAAAGCTGTCAGAAGGTTAAAGTTACTTTCTGACATCAACAACGCATTGCGGTTTAATTTTTTGTGGGAAAAATTCAAAGCAATCAAACCGTAAAAACGTAAATCTCGTTGGGGTTTCCCTGAAAACATAACCCACAGCTTGACCGACGTAGTTTTTAGTGATTATCTTTTATACATTTAGTGTTGTCTGCAAATGCTGGTCATTTGAAAGTAAGTCCGACCTTGGCCATTCCACCTTAAATGACTTGCAGAATGGGTATGGAATTATTTTGCAGACAGAACCATTAGACTTAAAACCACAAGATTATTCGGTTGGAAGGTTCGAGAAGCAGCAGGTGAGAAAGAAAAGTTTTTTACTAAATTCTGGCGCTTAGAGTGTTTGTAACTTAAGAAGGATATCCTACACCGAACTTGAATTTCATTTGCATTCTGACACTCGTTCGTGTACTAAAGAAGAGTTTGTATCAATAACTCCTTTCATAATGAATTCCATAGAACCTGATCCATCAACAATGAACGTGTTGATGAATTAGCTACAGCTAATAAGACGTTTTTCAAAGGAATCATCCAAAGAAGTGAGTTCAACCGGTTTCTCGTTTCTTATGCGATATGTTGCCTCTGGACTTTGGCCATTGCCACCACTTGACACACCAACTCCGACTGAACTATGAGCTCGTGGCAAGAGAAACGTCTATTAATATTGTAAAGAAGCTAAATAAAATGACGTTTTTATTAGAGTTTTCTTGCTACCATGAAGTCACCACTTATCGCGAAACCAAGCCTTTCGTCACAGCGCAGCGTCTTGTTTGTCGTCGAGATGGAAAATCAATTTACTTACTAATATTGATTGTTTGGTTGCAATTTGTTTGAATTAGACATTTCAAAATTCCATTTGAAGAGATATTTTTAGCCATGGACTGCTCCACTCACTTTCATTGAGATTTATCGCTTGCAAATTGAGGTATTGATATTTACTTATAATTCTGCAATGCTTATTAAATTAATTTTACAAATGAAAATCTGAAAATAACAACTTTCTTCACATACAATTCTCAAAAAAGTACAGGACGTTTTGTAAGACATAAGCGAACGTTTGGCAGACAGATGGTCTAACCACTGAAACAATTCTTTGAAACTACAACGACAGTAATCAAAAGTCAGCAGAAAAGTTGAAGCGGAAAATAAACAAATCAATTTAACTGTTTGCGCCACACACCAACACAAGCTTGCGAACGAGTAAAATTCGTTGTCTGTTTACTATTGACATTATTCGCATTCAGAAGTGTGCGAAGTTTTTGTACGTACAAACACAAGAAACCTGACCAATTAAAAACGTGAAACTGTCAAACAGGACACTACTAGTATTTCTAGTATATCGATTATTCGGTTTAAGTTTAGCCGGTTTAACTACAGTCTGTCTAGGCTATTAGAGTCATTCCTGGTGGTATTGATTGAATGCATCACCCTCAGAACTAGAATTGTCCTGCCAAATTTTTGAATAATTCGAATATTTAAGGTGCTGTGGAATATGTTTCCAGTGCTCTGCTCCTTACGAAAAAATTACGATAAACCTAGACGTGGCTGGCTTTAATATAAAAACGTTTTTCAATGAAAAATAAAATTCGAAATAATCTCGCTTAGTCCACACAATATCCGATGTTATGCAGGTTATCCATCTTCCTAGCCTCGTATTATTTTTATGACTTTTCGTAAATTAACTTTAACGAACGATTTAATGTATTCTCTTGAGCCCGAAGTTAATTGGTCATAAAAATATTATTTATTAGTACCATCGTAATAGCTATGCAGTAAATATAAATTTTCCATTTTCAAAAAAACATTGTTTCTGAGTGGTTTTTCTTAATATTTTCCAATTGTTTGTTAATGTATTTGAAATATATGTTAACCCCCAAGATGCAGAATGGATTTTCTAAATTTTCCGGATTTAAAGTTGTCTGACCCCCGAATAACCAAATTTTGGTTCTAAAATTGGACACCCACGTTATGTGATTCACCAGGAAATCATTTTTGACAAATTTCCGTGAAGCAAACTTTTCCAAATTTGGGTGCATCTTGTAGAGCACTATTTTTCGAATCCCAGATGAATCATCAGTGTTTAATCTTAGATTTTGTGCATTTTCAAACTGATAATTTTTGCTGGAAACTTAAAGCCCATAAAATCTTCTACAAATATGCCTCATGGAATTCCACAACGCGTCCATTTTGAATTGTGCATTCAGGTCATGTAAAAGAACATGGAAACCCGGTTCTAGGGAGTAATTTCCAGTCGAGGTTTTCTGTATAGAATGCATCCTATAGTTGCAATTGCAATAAACCTTGAGTAGAATAACAAAATTACATTGCATGCATTGCATCATTCCTAAGGCAATTCAAGACTTTGAGTTTCTATAACTCCCGGGCAAAGCTTAATCACAATTGTTAAGTACATTGAACCTGATAATGATAACACTATAGCAGCATATTAGAACGTCTGTGTAAAATGCACTTTTGATTTTTGTTCTATGCACAAAATGCATTTTAAGTAAGATAAATTAGTTGGAGTACTAGTTAGTTGAGGTAATTGCTTGTTTTATCTCGTGTTCTTCGTGGTTATTATATTTTATTATATAAAAACATGTCTGCCATGTAGTTGATTTGAATAGTTTCATATTTTCATACAATAGCTTTATTACATTTTTAATTGGGGGTATGATGTGATACATTTTGTTTCAGTTGTAATTACTGTCAATAACCAAAAACATGTTGAATTGTTATAGAAACCAGAAACCCAATTGGATAAATTTGCAGTGACACACCAAGGCAACTAGGGAAACCAACACTTCACTTGGACAAATCTCAACAGATTGACCAATTGGTTAGTGGTTCTATTAGAGACTCTATTGAGTGGATAATTCCCGGAAGTAGTAGTACTGGGATAAATTGCTCTTCATTGAGAAATAACAAAGTTGTGGTCCATCTTGAGAAAAGCAAGAGTTGATATTGAACTTTTGACACTTGACTTGTTTGAGTTTTGTTTTGATGAATTCCAGACATTTACTTACCTTAAAGAACAAACAATTTTTGTGTCGGCGTGTTTTTGATGGAAACAATTCGAAGAGAAAGTTAATTGGTTCCGCAAAACTTTCCCACGTAGATTTTGTGAAAGGACTGAATAGTAAAGGACTGCGAAATTCCATGTTTGATGGAAATCTGTAGATTTGAAGATAATAATCTTGACCAGCAAATGTTTACAGGCATCTACACCAACGCCTTTCACAAAGATTTGCATCTAATATCCACTAGAAATCACGCGATATTGAATGCGCACGTAAATCATTTTGTTATAAGTGAATGGTACAAGTTAACCCGATAACCAAACCTGGAGGTGATATTGAATTTATTTAGAAACCAACATTTCTCTATGAAATTCTATCACGTCTTCTGCATTTCTTTTTATCTTCAAACGACGACGACTCGAAGAAGATAACTTTCTATGTGAATACAATGTTGCTTAATATTCATACAGCCGACCGTTCTTAAAGTCATGTTGAAACGAAAACCGATAAACTTTAATGGGACTTTTGGGACAGTTGAAAATGCCGGTTTCCGTAGATCTATTGCGGGACCAAAACGGTCAACGTCTCTGCAGATTTTTCATTCATAAATCTATAACTAATTCCAATCATACAACTAGTTTCACGCTATTCATGTGGATGGCCACCTACGCGAAAATACCCTCGTTGCTCACTGTAGTGTAGGCGACAAATATGCTCTGAACCAGATGAGCGCCTATAGTGTCGTGTTGGAGGTGGACACCACCTACACGGTCTAATGTTTTCTTGTAATGATTCAATTTTACTGAGTTGCTCCTAATTACCTCGTATTAATTCAACTTTTATGTGGTCATATACGGAATGCATGTCCCACACAGCGACGTCATGAATCAGCACGACACTCAGCGTCACAAACGCTCATAATTATTAGTAATAAATAAATGTCGGAAATCCATGAAATTCAATTTTTAATTGATAAAAAGTTGAATGAATTTCTGGACTTCAGGAAATCTTGTTCAGTAACGGGACACATTTCTAGCTTAACGGTACACACAAGTGACGTCCTTTGTTAGGACTGTGTGCAATGAGTCTTTCTCTCAGAGAACGAATGTTGTGTTGTTTTCCGAACGGCATTGAAACGAAATTGTAAAAACACCCGCGTGGCGTCCTCGTTAAAATTGAAGTAAACAAATTTAACGAGGCCAGCATGTTGCACATTTTGACGATAAGTTAAATTTAAAAATGTTAATTTTTGTGTCTACGTGTCAGATGTCTCAGAATTTTCTTATCTCGTCGTTTTGACGAAAAACTTCCCACAATTAAATGGCCTCGCAAAATTTTCGTTAATTCTATTTTTTCGTTTATCAGGGTAAACAACACGTGTCGTATGTGAATTACGAAAAATAGTTCTCTGACCATGAGATAAATGTTTACCAACACGAGAAATGCAAAATGTCATTTACCTCTCAAATGGTGACTGGTTTAGTGTTCTGTTTTGTGCACAAATGTCAACAAATTCAGACATTTTAATTGAAATATTTATTTCACCCAAACGATATGGCGTCAATCGTGTTTCAAATTGTGCAACTAATTCTGACGTAACTGAAAATGTTAGCAAGTGTGGTTTGAGTGCAATGGACCTGTGATGACTCAAAATGTGTGGGAACATGAAAGGAAAGAAATTGTGCTTGTGGTATCTGCCCGGTAAGCAGAAGGACTTGAGTTCGATTCCCGGTCACGGACAACAAAATATTTTCTCCTTTCATGTTCCACAGACCGGACAAAATTCAAAATTTCAAATTAGAAAGTTGGTTAAGCTGTCGGTTCCCAAATCGCTATTGCTATACAGTATAACCTCGATAATTGTAATCAACCCTTGATATTGAGAATCGCAATTCCTCAATAAACGCAACTAGCTGTAGCCAATTACATACATAGAGTGTAAGGAAATCCCAGTTGAAAATTTCAGATGTTTTTAGCAAGGACTAAGATACATAAATTTATGAATATATATGATATATCACTGACATGTGTTACTTGGTTATTGGTACCACTTGTTGCTGATTTCGTTTTGGTATTTTAAACCTTGTATTTGTATTACATCAGTCTCAGGATAACAAGACATTTTACATTTCACTGGGTAGCGCTTGGTTTATTCTCCAAGGTTCTTGCCTACACAACAACTTTAAATTTATCCCCACAAACAAAGTGACCTCGACTTGTCACCACTCGACCTTCATAATGATAATCAGCACCGAGAACGTCGCATATTGTAAAATTTTCAAAAAGGACCTTGACGGTAATCCTGTGGAAATTTTATTGATTTTTCAAAGCTATTATTGGATAACTATAATTTGTGCTGTAGACTGGAAAATCTGTCAATTTGTAATTTTGCGTTGCCTTTATCATCAGACGAATTGAGGATAAATAGTACCTCGTTATGTTGTTCGTTCTTATTTATTATGAGACTAACTAGCTCAGGATCGGTCCTTGAGTAGCATCAGGTCATTTTCAAGTACTTTGAGTCCACGCATACTTATCACCAAGGAACCATGAATCCGTAGGGACGTGTCAGATACGGACCACTTGAGTCCACTTCGAGTTTATCTCCAACGGAACGTTTCGCAAATTTTGGTCGTCTGAATTCCGACTGGCGTTCACTACCTCCAATCGGCTTAAGTCTGCCTTTCTCAAGGCAAATCTTATTAAGAAATTTTCGTGAATTCTCTCACCCGGGTATCTATTTAATCATACCAAAGATGGCGCTAACGAACACCTCATAGGAGCAAAATAAATTTTCGCATTTCAAGAGACGAACTACAGACAAGAAAGGTGAGGTTTCTAATTTCACGCCAAACACAGAAACGTTCGTCGCCCAGACCAAAGACCGATTTTGGCAACCACATGTTGTTAAATAGTTTGCGGTCAGTTTTATGTTACCGGTTTGGCGCCAGTGCGGCCAGTCACGCAACGTCTCAAATACAAGAGAATTCATTTCGAATAGTGTGGCCAACTTAATGTTCATCAAATTTTCTGAGTCATTTTTGAGTTTCAGGATTCGTTGAAACAAAGTTGAACAATCTGTGAATTCAATTTGTTCGAAATCAATGATGTGATCGACCCATTTCAACATTGAATGGAGGCCATCGTCACAAACAAACGCGTGACAGAATAGGTCTGTTTACGTACTTTACTATTTTACTAGACTTTACTAGACTTTACTCGAAGAAAAATGAGAAGTTAGAGAGGATTTGTCTAAGTCCTCTCTGCTTACTCGAAGTGTAAGAAAACACTTTCGAGTAACATCTAGTAAAGTCTAGTAAAATCATTCGAACGTAAACAAAATTGACGTTTGTTCAGTTTTAATTTTCAATTCGCGATCTGAAACTTAAAATCTTTTCCTTTAAAAAAAGTTAATAAAAATGGAGCCATTGCGTGATTTGGTTGATATAAATAATGTTTTCGAGTTGTTCAGCAACAATGGGGCTTCAAGCAGTGTAATGCTGCCTCCAGCGGGCATAGTATCGGCAATAATTTGTATGGGCCAGGCATCATCGGATCTTTCTCAAAGAGCCAAAAGGCAGTGCATTAGGGACTATATAAAACATGTAGTTCCGATTTATAGTGACAAAGAGTTCATAACACATTTTCGGGTGAATCGTGAACTCTTTTCGAACCTTTTAAAAAGGTTCGAGTTATCAAAAATCTATACAGAACTGCGGCCTGACAAAAGATGCAGTGCGGCCGAACATATGTACATATTTTTGTGGTTTGCGGGGCATGAGGCTTGCAGCTTTAGAGACCTGCAAGACAGATTCGATATAAGTTTGGGAACTATTTCTCGGATAATCAGTAGAGTAACTGAATTTATTAGTGGTCTCAGCGGCGAGTTTATTACAAGACCAAATGCAGGCAAAAAACTTGCAAGCAGCCAATACTTCGAGAGCAGATCGGGTATTCCTGGCATAATTGGTGCGATTGATGGCACTCACATTCAAATAGACCCTCCGGGAAATTTGAAAAATGAGTACATTGATCGCAAAGGAAATGTGACTATTTGCATGCAAGCGGTCTGTGACGAGTCGCGTAGGTTTATAGATTTTTTCATGGGTTACCCCGGCTCGTCTCACGACAGTTGGGTTTTTAAAAATTCAGAGTTCTATGATGATTTAGAAGAGATTTGTGGAGGCAAGTATTTGGTTTTGGTGTTTAAGGGTGTGTTTTACTATTTCTTCCTTAATTACAGATTACATCATACTGGGCGATTCGGCCTACCCTTGCTTGGGGAACTTAATCACTCCTTTCAAGGACAACGGGCATTTAACAAAAAGTCAAAAGGTTTTCAACCAAAAACTCAGCTCTTCTAGAGTTGTTATAGAACATGCTTTTGGAGTATTAAAGCAGAGGTTCAGGCAGCTCTATTACTGTAAGCTAAGAGGAATAAAAAGACTGTGCCATTTTACAAGGGCCTGTTGTGTGTTGCACAACATGATCCTTGACTATAATTTGGACTCTGATATTGATAGCGATTGTGAAGCACAGGCGGAGGAAGATACACGTGTAAACACTCTTCCTTCGGTTTCACAAGCCGACACCAATGCTGGCAAGCAAAAGCGAAAACATATATGCCAAATACTGGAAAATGAAAATATCTAATTATAATTAAACATTTTATTAATAATATAGAAAACTACAAACTAGTTATTAACTGATACTAAGTAAGACTAAACTAGAACTAAATTAATAATAAAGAAAATTATAAACTAATTATAAACTAAGAATTATTTACGGCCTTCATGTAGCTGGCGCTGCATGGACATCCACTCCTCTAGCAGTTGGAGCTTCTTGTCTTCCCGCTCCCTGTTGCGAAGAAGCTCTCCCTGCCAGAGCTCCATCTTCTTCTCTTCTATATCAATTAGTTTTTGGCAAAACTCTGGGAACACAGATCTAAGTGTTCTTCGTCCAGTGCTTGTGCCTGTTAAATAAAGTAAAATGAAATATTTGAAATTATTTACAGATTTTATAGGTTTACCAGCACATGAAGGCTCCAAAAGCCTCTCCTGGGACGTCGTTGGGGTTGTTTCGAAAACATTTTCCTGACTGGGATTAGGCGTCAACACCTCTTTCTCGACAGATGACTGTTGGGAGCTGGCCTCTATGGCTGCCTCCCGTGATACACCATCCCCAACTCTGTCCAATCTAAAATCTGGTATCACACCTCTTTTGGTCCCAAAAATCCTTTCTAATTCGCTAAAATAAATGGTATGATATCCTTTTTCCAATTTTCTTTCATTTTGTAAATTTCAAATAACTAAGGACAATCACGACAATCCACTTTCCAATTTTCTTGCATTCTGTAGATTTAAAAAAAATAAGGACAATCACGACAAACCTCTTTCCAATTTTCTTCCATTTTCTAGATTTTAAATAAATAAGGACAATCACGACACATGGAAAAACAAAAAAATAGTACGGCTGGAATCGTGACGTTCGTCTATTACGACCACTCTTGCTGTTATGGAGGGTGACGTTCTTAAATTGCCGCTCTAAGGCCCGAATTTTGGTCTCTATCTGAGTTACTGAGAACGAGTAACCCAGAGAATCCAAATCACCCCTTATGGCTTCCCACAACTTCCTTTTGTTCTTCATTTTGAAGGACTTCCCAAGTTTATGGAAGTGCCCTTCATATGAATCCAAAAGGGCTTTTATGGGAGCATAAACCCAAACACTGCGCGCACTTATTGGTACGTCACCCTCCTGAACCACCTGTGCAGATCCTCCTTCTTCTTCTTCACTTATTGCCTGCGTAAGACCTTCGAAGTCAAGGCTGGTGCTCGTGGACGGCAGCGAAGTACGCCAATCTCGGATGTATGTATCCAATTTATTCCTTGAAGTTGGAGTTACATTTAAAGATGCGATTTCCACATTTTCAGGAGCTAAAACAAATATATTTTATGAAACTATTGACATTTCTATGGCACTTATACTTACTATTGCGATAAATCGCGGCAGAGGTCGGAGTTAAGTTTAAAACATCAACTATGTCTTCCGTGTTGAATGTTTCTAGCAAGCATCCATTTATAAATTTCATGGAATTCACATATTTCAATACACCCACATATATTTATTAAATAAAGCTACTTACCTTCCATTTTAAGTCTTATTATTTGATTTTAATTAATACTACCTATGTTTTAACGCGAAATATCTAAACTTAAACAAAATCAACGATGGAAAACGATGGTTGTCAAATGACATTTGACAGCAAATCTCAAGCACCTTGACTTTACTCGACCGAATTTGTCAAGTAAAAATTTACAAGTTCGAGCTCGTTTCCCCTCCATGACGTCACGCGAAACTCTCTCAAAAATTCAGCTTGAGAAAGTACGCGAACGCCAATCTCGAGATTGAAACATATTGCAATATATTGCAATATATTGCAATATGGTACGTAAACAGACCTAATATTGTTTTGTTTGCCGTCAACAAAATTTTGAAAAAACAAAAATCAAAATAAAAGAAAACAAGCCTACGTGATCGAAAACGTGTAACAGGAAAAATTCTTTCAACGAAAATTGAACAATAATAAAAACTCAAAATTCAGAGTGAGACAGCGGTTGGACTGGTTTCACTGGTGGAAGCAGCAAGGAGAATATTCACGTGGTTCACGAGTAGTACACGTTGAACGCCGGATGTTACGACACACAAACAACAACAAAAATTCAAAACATCTGCCCAGCTATGATGGATAAACGGATGTCGCTGTGTTTGAATTTCGGCTGTTTTCTAGAAAATTCAGTTGAATTTTGTTCCTCAATACGAGCAGAAACAGAATTTTCTATCAAATAAGGATATTTCGTAAAATAAAAATAACTTTGTGAAAATTGCATAATATCAAGTTAACTAGAATTAACTAGTAATCCCGCCATTATTGCAATTTGAAGATCAAAACAAACCTTTGGAGTTTTGTTTAACTATTCGTGAGTTTATAATCATTAGTGTTTTTCCTGCAAATTTACATTAATAAGTGTCATCAAACAGTGGAGAAATAATAAGTTTTACTTTTTGGTTTACTAAGTGATAAACAAGTGGTTATTGAATGAGGTATTGAGGTCTGATTGGATTTTTGTGGTTTTACCTTAAAAAAAGGTTTGTTATTTTAATTATAATACATTTGCTGATATTCAGCTAAACTTGATTTTTGATTGCTTTCCGGAATTTCCACTTCATTGCCAGTTTTGCTATCACTAATTAGTTAGTTTCAATGTAAATACTGATAAAAGCACAGGAAATTCACTTTGTGATGTTTGAGTAAAAAGTCACAAATCACTCCAAGTAATGCACTCTGTATTACTTAATATATCCCTTACAGTGAAGTGTCTGTATTCTGCAAATAACTCAAGTTTCTGTTTGAAAATTGAAGATAAACCGAATATGGGGCCCAGGTCAAGAGTTCAAAATCAAATTGAAGAAATGTTTTCCCAAAATTTCGTCATTTCGAAAAATCAAATTGAGTCATTATTTGCACTTCACGTGACAGTGAGTAATTGAGTGTGACTTAATCAAATAAACGTCAAAAGACAAAACAAAAGACAAGTGCCATTTTCAAATTTGTTCCATGTCATATTTTGATTAAGACGTGACGACGACGAAGATCACTTGAGAAAATAATATGCTTTGCGTCATCGAAAAGCTTCATGGAATTCGTTACATATTTGTTTGACTGAAAACTTCCAACAAGTTTACCTTGTGACATTGAAGTGAATTTCCCTGAATCATGACCTAAATTCGGCTCAAAGCGGAAAATTTAAGCTTTAAGTTAAAAGTTACTTTCCACAAATACTCCACAAAAGTCTGTCCTGACATCTAACATTCAGAGATGGCAGCTTGGAAAAATTACTCCATACAGTCTTGAGTCACTGTGCTTTCTTTATTTATCAAGTTACCTCCTGACCTGACAAATATCTGATCTCTGTTGCATCTGTTACATAAGTGGTATAGTTAAGTTAATGTCACGTTATCATCCACGGAGCTTAACTGACCTGGAGGGCATTTTAACTCCAAACAAAATATTTAATGTTTTTAACCGTTTTTCAAAACAACATCAAGATAAACCTATTGCCAACACCAGCAAAATGAATTTCAAGTAAGGTTATGCCGGTTTTTGTTTGTTTCATTTTCCAGTTCCAGTTATCCGAGCACTGGCAACAAGTTTCAAATAACTAATAAGCAACTGTTTGATTGTAAACTTTCGATTACTTGCCAGTTTGAAGCCAAATGTCGTCCTGTCCTGTTGACGTTGAATGTCACAGTTGGGTTAAAGTTATCTTCTCGAAGGCAGTCCTTATCGGGATCAGCATAAGAGCTTAACATGAGAATTAACCTCCATTTTGCTGATAGTGTTATCGCGGTATTTTAAACATAAACACACCACAGTGGAAAACTACTTTCACCTATGTCAGACAAGGCATCTGTCATGTGACATATCCTCAATTCCTAAGTGAGTTTTTCATGTTTTAACAACACACTTGTTGAAAGCTTTCAGATTTTTCCAGTCAAAACTGCTTCAAATTGAAGAAAACCTGAAGATAACCGTTCTGCTTCGATATCACATCAACATGTAACACTATCAGTGAGATAGCGTTGAAGGTTTTATTCTTTCGCAGCTTGGCGCCATATTTTCGTCTATTATCTTGAAGGAAATTTTATCTTCTCCCCTTTAGTACTTTATTTTTGAGGGCACACAAATAGATTGGGAGAATGATAATATGATGAAAGTAGAAAACAAACTTCCAAACTTCACGTGCGGTTGCACTTCTTTTAGAACCTTCCATTCATGATAACCTGACGTTATAATGAAATCTGCAAAAGAATGAACATGCACCGTCAAAATCATGAAACACATATGTTTCCCACTGTGCGTATGCTTGCATAAAATTTTCCTCCAACTGTCTTGAAACTTTGGTTTTGTTTCATCTCGTCACGACCATGTGGTACAGTGGGATACATTTTGTATGGTCATAATTGCATAATTGCGCGCTGAAGAATTAAAAATTAAAATGTCACGTGTTACAGTGACTCACAGAGATACTTTGTTGTCAACTAGAAAACTCCGTCCATATGTCAAAGCTTAATATTTTATTAAAGCTTTGTTGACAAACATGTTAACATCACAATTATCATCACATAATCAAATGCCAGAATTAACCTTTTTATCAGTTAATCGCAATGTTGTTCCTCGTGTTTGACGTCAAAGTTTCACTACGAGAACGAATAAAAAAGCTTTGATAAAGTTCACTAAGCTCGAATTGATTTTAATAAGAAAAAAATGCCTGTTGGATATTGTTCGTGTTGATAAGGTTATTAGAATTTCTTATCACTTTCCTCCGGCCTCTGACGATTTGCGGCGCAATTCTGAGAACGCACGAGATGGAGCTTTTCGTGTTGCCCGGCATATACGCCAAATACAAATATTTGGCAAACGTTTTTGGATTCCTTGAAAGCCGGGTTGAAGAGCCGATCGTATCGATACTGCTACGCCGTAGAACTGGGCACGTTTTTCGCATATTTCGGGTTAATCACATAAAATACAATTTTTATCTCTTATTAGATCATTTTTGTTTATGTCACCTTGAACTTGACGGAATTGTATCAAGTTTAAGTTGAATTTTTTTTAGGTTTTAGGTAAAATTAGATAACACTGAAGGAACGAAGCCAAACATGAACGCATGGCGCCAATTGAGTGGGAATTATTTCTAGCTTTTAGTGCGGATTGTCTTTCACTTTTACACATGACACAAACATTAGGCTATTGCTCACGATATGCAGTTGAGTTCCTTTAAAATGTTCTAATGGTCTCAGTGACTTTGTCTTGATCCATCCAGTGTCCAGTGTCACAGAGAACTGTCGCTGTCATTGGGGCACCTTCCTTGATTCATCCTAAACAAGTCTGGAAATCGGCATATCTAACAGTTTCTTCTGCTACAAAATTACACTGGTTTTCTGCTGTTGAGACATTTAAACTTTCTGCTGATCTTTTGAATTGAAACTGATCTCAATTTAAGGACATTTACCACAGTGATCCCAGTATCGGCATAAAGGGGACCGCCACAGGAGAATATCACTTACATGTCTCCTAGTTTCTGCGGTTATGTGGATGAATCTCTTTGAAACACTTTCTGCTAAACTTTGAAATTGAGGCGTTTATTGCACATATATGCAAATTCCTCGTAAACAAGGCCGACAATTGCTGGAAACATTTGATTCCGAAACACTTCAAAGAAAGCACTTTAATTCTTTTAAATTGTTTTTTTAATTTAATAACATAGCTAAAGTACTTAACTTGCTAATTGAACTTTTCACACTTCAAGAAACGTGACTGCAATAAACTAGAATGATTTTTTAGTGCATTGTGCGGTTTGTGATACTTTACATTACATTGTTGTCATACTTGCGTTTGATAAAACTGCATTTGCATAAACCTGGTTCTGGTTGGAACTGGATATCAATTGAAAAGGGGATTTCGTAACCAGTTAAGGTTTTAAAAGGCAAATCATGAGGAAATAAGCATTTCCACATGATTGTTGAATTTTATTACAGGTTTACGCGATAATCGGCTTGTTGCAATGAAAATAAATCATAGGGATAATTTTCCTACTCTCTGCTAAATGCATACATGATCCACAAATATTTAAGTTTGCAGACGTACAAATATCTCCAAGAACACTTATATTCTGTATAAGAAAAAAATTTACTATGTTACTGCAACGTGGGTTTACCTTTCTTCTCAGAATTGTTTGATTCCGTTACATGAAACAAAATATTTATGATAAAGGTCTTGATAATGAACTTTGAATAATCCAATCCACCTGGATAAATAATTATCTCTAATTGTAACCTACAACATTTCCAAAAATATGTTTTGTGACCTTTCTACATTACAATGTGTTGCTATGACTTCGCGGTAATTTGACTGACGGAAGAATCAATTATAAATATCGGAAAGAAGAATTTATTTTTTCCACCGAAAAACAAATCGAGGAAAAATTTAATGCAAATGCCACGCAGCCATGTGAAACATACACATGCACACACACAACTCTGAAGAAAGCTCATTCAATTTCACTGTCACTTCAATTTATAAGATGGAACATTAAAAAGTATTTCTTAATGAATGAATTCACAAATTTTCATTTATTAACAAAAGCTTGTGACAAAAGCTTTAAACTCTTCATAACGATTTTGAACGGATTCAAGAAACAAATAAATTTTTGACAAAATGTGTCAACTTTACACACCTGACTTCGTGATTGACGCATTCACCGATTGACCAAACTGACAAAACCTTGGAATTAAATAGTTTCCTCCGGGTTAACGACCCAACTTGTGGACACATGCTTGAAATCGGTAAATATTCTTAGACAAAAAAATTTTGACTGTAAAACGAAGAAACTTTGTAGACTTAAAAAGCTCCTAAAATCTTAATCACCTGCACGAATTTGTTCGATTATCCAAATAAACAAATTTAACTTTGTGGACACCGTTCAGGTGGTCACGTACTAGACGTTTAAAAGTTTCCCAACCGATTAAATTTTGTGACTAGTTTGTCTGATTTATGTTGATCTACCGACTACATAACAGAAAGGTGCCGCTGTCAATAGAGTTTAAGCTTTTTCATCATTAGACTAGAGATTGAAGTTCTTTCCAAAATGTCAAAGTGTAAAACGTGAAAAATAATTAAACATGAAATTTTCTTTTTCAGTTCAACATTGTCATACAAGACCATCCGGACGTACTGATCGAAACGAAGAAAGCTCTCGCGATAAATCCCGGCGAATCGGTAACAAATCGGTTACCTTTGTACGTAGAGATATCCCTTCAAACGGTCGAAGGGGATAAGATGGTCCTAGAGGTCTGGTCGTTGGGTATACATTCAGAGCAAAAGGATCCTGCATCACGTGCGACACACGCGATTTACAATCGTATGGGAATTCTCCTGAAGTCCCTAATATCAGTGACACGTGCTACTCCAGCTTACAAGCTTTCAAGACGTCAAAGCTCCGATTCATATCACATTTACTACAGGATATACACCGGTGAACCTCAGGCACATAATTTGGGTGAGTAACTTTGTTCTTTTCTACTATTTAACGATTACAAATGACCTCATTATCAATATCACCTCGTGATAACACGCCCTGACACAAAAATGTGCAGTGGAATGCATTTCATTTTCTGTTGTTCTTCCTTTCGTTGTTGTTGCAGACAAAGTGCAAATAATTAAAGGCTACTCATGCGCATTTCCAGCTTTTTTCGATGACACAACGAAGAATTGTTTGTTGAGTTCAGTTTTTTGACAACAGGAGGCTGCAAACCATTATCTCATCATGGCGGTCATTCCCATGCGACTGTCATTGACGCCATATTGAATATTTTGATGACGAAAGCTTTTCATTTGTGCGATAATTTAAATTTTCTTGCGATCATCAATTATTCAGAAGTCAATTAAAAGCCAGATAATTCCAGAAAATTCACAAACTTTTGTCACTTTATTGCATTTTGTGTGCGAGTGACAGTTCATGTTGTGACAGATGTTTTCAACGGTTTTTCCGTTTGCTCTTACGTGTAAAACATATCACTTCAAAAGTAATAGGGTGGACCTACTAGCGATTCAAATTCAAATGTTCCCAAACTTTACAACTGTTTTCTTTACAAACTGAAAAAAAAGAAAAGCACGCGAAAAATAAATTCACAACGAACTAAAGCGGGGAAAAATTGTCGAAAAAGGAGAGGCAGAAAATGAATTGGAAGTTGTGTGCTAAACATTCGAAAGCGTTGCTGCAGTGAAAATTGCAATGGCGACATCTCTTTGCATTAGCCTTGTTATGAAGAAACTGAAGACGATTCGAGTTTTTAGAAGAAGTTTTAGAATCATCAACTACCAAAGCTCTGTGAGAACCCAATGTCCACAAATAAATTCTTGTTGATTTGTTAAATCTAGTTTATACCCGGGAGCAATTATAACTTCAAACCAGAAGCAGGAATGCTGATATTTGGACAAATCACTTCTGAGTTTGACAACCTTTAGTTGTCACACTCTCAAGAAGAAAAAGTTCTCAAAAGAATTTTCTTCCATTTCGAATGTATTATCATGATAACACGTAATATTCAAATCAAAAGCTCCATTGTGATGCCAAGCCTTGTCTACACACTCCAATATCTCGTTGATATCAACAAACAAACATTTGAAAGCCATTAAACGTAGAAACTTGATACAAAAAACAAAATTCGATAAAAAAAATAATTTCCCATTCAAAAGTTTGGAACTTTCCCAAAATTCTGGTTCTTCGCTTTTTTTCTTCTACGTTTTTCTACGTTTCGGGAATAAATTTATTTTGGACAGACATACTGCGCAGCAAATTTCTTTTCTCGATTATTTAATAAATTAAATTTCATAAGTCTGTTGCATAGAGGGTCCTCTTTAAAAACGCGAAGAGGGTTGTAACACAAATTGAATAAAAGCTTTAGTAGCACCGCGGTTTGTTTTGATTCCGAAATTGAGTGGTCATGCTAGATCTCCCGCCACTGACCGATTTGGCGGCTATCGATGAATTTTGTTGTGTCCACAAATGACAAACAAAACGCTGGCGCCCGTGAACGATTACAAATTTGTTCACAAAAATCTGGTAAATCATTTTTTGTGGTAATTCGAGTTGGATTAACTTCCGCGGAGTTAATGAGCGTCATTTAATGGTAATTGACTTTTAAAAGTCGAAAAAATTATTTTTGAATTTTTAATTGACGAAATGTTTTCACAGTTTGACTTCTAAACGACCGTTTTTCGGCTATCTGCAATTATTATCATGTTATTTGCTGTTATCTGTCATGAAAACATTGCTAACATTTTAACCTTGAAAAGTTGAAAGGGGTATACCACATAACGCAATCAACGAAAAAACACGATTAATCACGTGCTAAAAAATTGTTCAATTATTAAACATCTTTTTTGTTGTGATACGCAACGACACTCGAAAAAATACAAGCACGAGAATGATTATATCGATAGAAACCAGCATTATATTTCTCACAGAAACTGTTCCTATGATTCGGATGAATTTTCAGATTTCACCAATACATGTGATATATTTTCAATTCTTCAAAAGTGGGGAAGAATATTCGTCTTGTGTTCACTGACATATTTTCAATCCGTCCCTTTTTTCGTTCTTCCTTCTGGCAAATTCTTTTCAAACTCATGCGTTCGTGCAACTTTGTATCGCGCTTCCATGCTTTATATGCTCTAAAACGGGAAAAAATTTAAGCATACAAGGCGACCTTAAGATTTTCGATTGAAAGAACTTCACGTAAAGATGGCGTGATTGAAATTAATTAAAAGAAAAGAACAATTTCTTCTGCGATGGTAATTGAAATAATTATGAGCTTTGATTTCATACGAGTAATTAAAATTAAATTAATAAAATTGTTTGCATCAACTAAGAGTTTTCGACGGCGACGCCATGTTGCGTGACTCATGGCAGATTTTTCGTTTGAGAAGTATCAGAGCATTAATTTTAATCTTCGGATTGCAGCGTTATAAATATATCTCCCTCCAGTTTGACGCACTCAAACGTCAATGGGGAAAAACTAATTTTTCACTATTGTGGGGTGGATCTTGAAAATATGTCTCCCCTGGGGAGCGTACTGCAGTTTATCTCGGCTCCAACGCATCCATGAGTTCACGTAAATGATTGCAACAAAGTAAATTGTCACTATCTAATCCTGCGTGACTAAATTATGCAATAAAAGTCATACAATTTATTATTATCATGTGATTTACAGTGATTGTGTTTTTGTCATGTTGCCTGTACTTTCAACACAAAATCAACAACAACGAGGAAGTGGTTTTCAAACAAACATTCGCAGAGTAAATAATAATCAATCAATAAAGTTCACTTTATCAGTTCATGGTTTCGCGGTAAACACCCGGAAATGTTGGAAATGTGCACAACCCTAATTGTAAACAAGTCCAATAGCAATTGTTGCATTCATGCATTACTATTTTTTTTCAATTCTGTAAAATTGCGTAAATGCTGCGGTAAGCAAATTTCTAAAAAATTGTTCGTGATTTTTTACTACTTCGTGCTTTGACTCGAGCTTTTTCTGTTTTTCTCGACAGTTTGCGTGACTTTTAAATGGTAATTTGTGTGACTGACATTTTTACGCAATTGTCCACAGCACAAAGTGGATAGACAATCGGAATTCCATGCGTTTCATAAATGGTATTGTGTGCCACAAAGTTTGCCTTAAATTCCACATTATCCATTATCGTGATGGTGCAGAATTTTAACAAAATCATTTCATACTAAAATGGGAAATAACTTGAAAATGAAATAGGCTGTTGAGGCAAATCAAATAAAATTGAACAAAAATTGCTCGTCATCATCTGAATTTTCAAGGAAAACTTATGAAAAATCAGGAAATGTTTCGATGAAGCAAAGTACGATACGAGAAAACAATTTCTTCACACGCATACTAAGATTAAATCACTAACACCAATTCGGCAAAATTTGACAAAATTTCGATCAGCCGCAAGTAACGGCTGCCAAACACTTCAAGGGAGAAAATGTTTAAACTAACACAAACGCAAGCAACCGATACCAATTCTTCCCCTGAATAACGGAATTTTGGAATAATCACAGGGTGATCTTTGAACTCTCGTTTCCGTGAATGAGGAGTGACGTCTAGAAAAACATTATTGTCTCGAGATAATGCTTTCATTGCCCATTAGCCCTTCGTAACATCAATCTAACTTTAACCAGAGTGCAAGATTCACTGAATTATTAACCAATTCCAATTTAGAAGTTTTCAAAAGGGTATTCTTGAATTAAAAAACTTCAAAGTGTTTACTATTACTACAATTAAGTGAAGCTTGCAACGATCCGAAGTTCATAAATACTCAATTAACTTCAATTGATTTTCAATTTGTTGTTATTGACAAACAAACAAAAAATTTATGCAGAATCAGCAGTTATGCAATACACTTTCGAATGTAACAAGCTTTTAAGGAAAACTTGAAAAAAGCTCGTTTCAATTTTCCTATCGATTTCATGAATAAAACAAATTCTGCCTAGCAATGTGACATAATAAATGTCAAGAGAATTTCATTCTGTAACCGATTGTATACAAGACATATTCACAAGTCATAGTTATGCAATACAAAATGGTGAGCTTATACACGCTAAGCTTGAGAACTAAACATTACTCGACAGAAAAAAAAATACATGCCACAAGCCAAGTTATTGAATAAACAAATTTGCATCGGAGAAGTGCAGTATTACGGAAAAATATAGTATATATTCACTCTATCTATTCTCGTACATGCACCTCTATATGCGATAATGTTTCATGCGTTATGTCACTAACAGAATATTGACTTGAATAAAACTGTGCAATCACTGCTACAGAGCTTTAACAAGTTCTATTCTTCGTCTTCAAGACGTCTATTATGTAACACGTTAACCGCAAGTAAACAAATTTGACGACGTAAGAGGATAGCATTTTGTGATTTTTGACAATCGGCTATAGTGCCTCGTTCCACCCATTGATATAATAACAACGGGAATAGCTGTAACGCATATATTGTACGTGAGTGAAGCAACCATTGACCATTATGCAGCTATGTTACTAATCGATAATGCCAACTGTTTCACTTTTGTGAAATTTAATGTGTTTGTAACACGGACATGTTGAATACAAACAATGTAGAATAATAAACACAATACGAATTTTAGTCATTCGAAATGTTGTATTAGTGCGTGAACCAACAGATATGAAGTGGACGAACGGAACTGTTGGTATTGATTTCGCATCAACTTCTAAGAGAAATGCGCATTACCACTGAGCTACCGTGAACGCTTGCATTTACTCTGATGTCCCACGATCATATTGTGTCGCCACATACCCAGAGGTTTTCATACCATTCTGCACATATAAAAATTTTGTTTTCTTCAATTTACCAATTGGACTTGATTCAATTCGATTATTTTTTGTATAAACGGTTTAAAGAGAAACCGAAAAGAAAAGATTCATCAACAAACCCGCCTCGTGTATGAAGGGAATCAATGTTAACAAGGGGTTTCCCCGTTTCTCTTAGTGAAGTTTGTTTTCGAACAAATTTAAAAGTTTTATGTTGTGATTAAGATGTTTCAGTTGTTCATTTTCTTCTTCCTTCTTTTATGAGAATAACCTCAAGGTCATGAGGAAATACTGCGAATTTGTTTATTGCTGCATGATTTGTCGCTTATTAAGTAATGTTTATCAAGCGTTTCCGCCACAACGTAAAGAAGTTTCAAGAACACAACAAGTCAGGTTACTAGTAAGTGTTGCAAGTTCGTTCCTAACAGATGGCGCTGTCACACAAGACGAAGCTCTACTTACATACAACATCATAATGTCCTTTCCTAAGTAAGTTTTCGAATATATGAATTAGTAAAAACGACCTGCAGATGGTCGACTGGCTTTTAGTGTGTGACATAAGCCTATTTAACAACACCCAAAGGAAGTTATTTGCACGATAAACTTCTGAAAACACGACAAACCGATGAAGTTGTCATGTAAACAAATTTGTCTAGACATTTTGTGTCGGCATTTTCGTTTTACATTGCAATTACAAGACATTCAACTAGAGTTAATAATTGACACAACAAGAATTTTATTATTTTCAACTTTTTGTATTCAGCTAGAAAGAGCAAGTTTTCAGGGAAAGTAGTTTCAGAGAACAAAGCTTCAATAAGGAAGTGCTCAAAGACGTGCAACAAAAGAAACGCTCAAAGACGATTGCGATTTTGTCTTGAACCTGAAGGTGTAGGTCAATTCGAGACGAGGAAAATTGCTTGGATTCAAATCTAAGCTATTTTTAGCCCGAGTGTGGGCTTTGATCCGCGTCGAGTACGTTCTCCGGATCTTGAGCAATTAGACAAACAAAAAAGCTTCAGCTTCAATTAAACCGGATCGTGGCGTGGCGCTTGCAAAATGCACTTGTAATGGCGCCAGAACTGCTTCGTCATATGAGACGTAGGATTAAAGAGCGGCTTGTCCAAAACGTATCCGGCAGGAGTAAAGAGGTCCAAGACTTCCCTCGGTCGAACCTTTGAACTTTAATATTGAGACAAACTTTTCATTAAATGAAAAAATTCCTGTTTACCGAGACTTTTTTGCCCAAGAACCTTTTTTCACCGAAAAACCTGTTTAAAAAAATTTAATTTATGTAAGAAACAGTTGTGAAAAAAATTTGTTATGAATTTCTTTGATCAAATCTCGGATGACCTCTTCTAATTAATTTGCATTCATAAAGAAGAAGAATAAAATAACGAAATTTTCTTGAAAGAATTTCCAAGGAATGCTGTTTGTTCCACTTTAAATATTTTTCTTCGGAAACTTTCGAGACAAAAAGTGATTTTTCAAATTTTAACAAAACCCGATGTGTGAAATACTGAACTGATTTCGAAAACTTTAATATTTCAAGAAACAAAGAAAAGTTGAACATCTAATATGCTTCTGTCAAACGCCTGGGGGAAATATCGGGAGTAGATGTTCAACTGGAGTGGTCCATTCCACCCTGACTAACTTAACCTAACCTCACCTCAAAGCAAACTGGAGTAAATGTTCTTTAAAATTGTACTCAAGTGGTCTGCGTCTGACGATCCGATCAATACCCGATCAAGTGGTCCTTGATAATAAGTGAAGGATGCGTGGCCTCAGTATACTTGAAAATTTGCCTAAGGCCACAGAAGAACTAATCTGAGGAAGTTAGTTAAGCTGGATTCATTGGTACATTCGGCGCGTGCAGAACTGTTTTTTTTTCATATGGAAATTTGACAACTCTCCGCGTCGCCTCGTTCAATTTGTGGATTGTTTTAAAAAGTGCGGCAAATTCACGACGAAGGAACGAATCATGAGCAAAGATACTCTCTTCGCGGCGAATTAGTTCTGCACGCGCCGAACGTACCAATAAATTCAACTTTAATTGTGTGCTGATCGAAATCGTTTCATATAAATTTTTTTTTTTTTTTTTTTTTTTCATTTGAAATGCCTAGGTGTGCTAGTCCAATTTAGCATTTCATTTCAGTGACAATGTCAGAAGACTCGTGAAAATTTTGCAAATTTTTTTAAAATTTAATGTTTTCCATATTCTTTTTCTGAATTCTGGCCACTTTCGTTGCTGTAAAGGTTTTCTGTTAACACTAGATTACTACTAAACTATCGTAAAAATGACGACGTCACTCATCGTCACTATTCTGTGCACAACTTATTTTCGAATCTGTTACTTCGGAACAAATTTCAATTTCGAAACCTGTTTGTTAACGGAAACCCTGTGTTGAGTTTAAGTCGACGAATTTTGGGCCTGTTACAGTAACAGATTTTTAACAGATAACCTGTTAACTTTTGCCTCCAGAATCCCGATTTCGATTACCGAATACCGAAATACTCGAGATGTACCAGAATCGCCCCCAATGATTTGGTTGGCATTTCACTGAAATGATAATCAAAAAGAACATTTCTAGTCAAATGACTCCGATTAGCACACAGTCTTAAAATTGCAGTGACATTTCGGTGAAAATTCAGTGAACTGAAATGAATCGGAAGGAAGTATTGACTAATCAAATTGAAAAGAAATTGATTAATATATCAGTAACAAACAACATGTCACTTTGAACTTTACCGAGCTTTCAATTATTACCTACTGTGGAGCTTGTTGAGTCCTTCAAGAATCACGTGGGCACGTTTAAAAATAAAAATTGTTTTCCTTCCGGTTCATTTGTTGAAACTAATTTTCACAACAAATCGTGTGGTCGGAGCTTAAGGAAAACTTGCAGCCCACTCGAACGAGACGCACGCACTCCATTGAGTAATGGGCGGTCCGCGGGCAAAAATCTTGTTCAACTCCACAACTTGGGCTCCAACAATTCGAGTTGTGCTATTTATAGAACATGATTTTGTTTACTAAACGAAAAGCTGCATCAGACCAGACCAGACAATTGCAGTAGCTGCATATTTGCCCCTCATGCACGGCTCCAAGTCCACCATGTTTCAATTGCTCGCACACACATTCAATTCAACTCACGCAAGTTGAAAGGAATTCATTCAATTCATGGCATGCTTGTGTAAAAAGAAAATAGTATTATTTAAATTTTTGTTGCTTTTGCTCTTGCTTTGCCGCAAAAATGTCGTTTTGGCGTGCTCTTCAACCCGAGAAAACGTAAAGCAGCAAACGCCGATTGTCGAGTTGTTCAATTTTGATTGGCTGACAGTCGATTTGTGTTGCCAGAGTCGTGGTATCAATTTTGTGTGAGAAGGAATTTCAATGCTATTAGTCACAATTTTTGGAATTCTTTTAATATATAAAATCCTAATGGTCGTGAAGTAGAAAATGAATTTCATTCACCGGAGAATGGGATTCACTCTCTAAAAGTGGGGAAAATTCATTTAAAAATCATATAATTCTTGAATAATCTCTTCAAGTTACATGAGTTGTGTGACGTAAGTGTTGTTCAACTTTAACGTCAAAATTATTGAATCAATTTGTGTGAGCTTTAAGCTGAATAAAAAAAAATTTAATATTAACTAAAAAAAAAATATTTTCTCTCTCTTTTCATGTCACGGACATCTCTGTCGCCGCATCGCCTTCCATCGTGCTGCAAAACATTTCAATTTCAACTAAACGACGCTTCAACAATTTGCTGCTGCTTTGTGTCACACCAACGCTTCAACTCTGGCGCTAAAATCTGTTGCGCTCGTCGTGTATCGTTCATTCATTTGTTGGCCAACGGCGCCTGTTGACGCGTTTTGCACGGTTTTGTTTGTTAATTAAAATTAAATTTTGTTAATTATTCGTAATTTTGAAATAAACACTAATCTGATGCGGTAACACTAACAACGTGTTGCGCTTTTGAATCGGTTTACAAACGTGTGTGATACAAATACATTGACATTGTATAATATTATTAACTTTTTTATCTTGTTGGAATTCCAACAATCGGAACAGGCGAAGGTTGTAAACAAGTTCGAGTTGGTCAATTGTGCACGACTGTTGGCACGCTAAACATGTCAGTTGCGTATCGTACAAAAATGACAATATCTCCAACACAAACCGGACGTGATAACACGATCATCCTGAAAAGTGATCACTTCCTGAAGGATTTGAGTCCGAAACATGTTCGGTATCATCACATCAAACGGAGGTTTGTGTTAATTTTATGAGATTTCTGTGAATTAGTGCTAAAAAATTTGTTTTACCTGTGAATTTCGTAATGGTTAAAATGATTTAAAGTTTATTTATAAAAGCTTTTACCCCCAACAACCGGTGAAATGTGAAATTTTGTATAACTTGTGAGGTGAATAATGTTAAAAATAAAACTAGTGCCGGTTCGAATTTTCGCCAATAAAACAGTCGTGGCTAAAATTAATTAGACACTAAAAAATTTCTCACTGTGATTCATTAATTTTTAATTAACTTGCACTTAAATTGCATTAAAACAATACTATTAATTTGTTAATTTTTTCACACAACGCCCGAGTTTCAATCTGGTAACATTGGAAAAGTAAAAGTTTTCGAGGGAATTTTTTCGCGATTTAATTTTTTTTATATTTTACTTTTGTCATATTTGTCAAGGTCTTTGAAAAATTTATTTATTCAATGAAGTAAAAAAATTAAAACGTTTCAAATAAAATTCGTGTAAAGTCAAAAGTACCTGAAAGCTCAATTGTGTGGTTTACCTTTCAAAGCTTTACGAAACGAGAGCGACATTTTTGTTTTTTTCAGTAAAACACTGAAGATATGATTTCAATGTTCATTCCAGTGACAGTGTGAAAACAAAATGGAAACGTCACGTGTATACAGCAAAATACTTCTGAATTTTAATATATTTCTGAAATAATATAAGTTTATTAACTTTTTTCTGTTTTAGTAACCAGCGAAACTATCAAATCAAAAAATTCAAAAAAATTCGAAATTCCATTCGAAATGAAATGATTTGAATTAGCACACAGTCGTGGTTTTCTCAAGACTTTGAGTGGCATTTCGATTGTCATTTCGAATATTTTTGGCATTTGATAGTCTCATTTGTTACTAAAACAGAAAAAAAGTTAATAAACTTATATCATTTCAACAATATGTTAAAATACTGATGTATTTTGCTGTATTCACGTGACGTTTCCATTTTGTTTTGAAACTGTCACCGAAATGAACATAAAATGCTAGCATGAAATCGACTTTTTCTCAGACGGAAACCTTTCGAAATTAGCATTTTACTAAAATCATCATTGAAACGAACATTTGTACTGAAATGACTCCGATTAGCATACAGTCTTAAACCACTTTCAATATCCCTTGACCGTTTATGGATTAAAATTGGAATAACAGCAAAATATCTTTAATACTATTCGAGTTAGAGTTCTTAGAACATGTTATCTGTACAGTTACGCGTAAATCTTCAGTTGAGTTTTTCTTACACAATACCTGTAACACTTATCCGACAAGATAAAGCTATTATTCAGTAAGTGGTTATTTGTCTGCTAAACCCACTTTAATCAAGAAAAGATAAACTTTTTGCAACATTATCTGAAAAACTGTGCAAAACTGCATTTAGTGTTGCAATCCACGTGTGCTATTTTTAAAAATTTTATCAGATAAGTAGGATTTATCACGAAGCTTATAGTGATAACAAGATTATCGGAAGGACTTGACTTTTAAGAATGATTTATTTGCATTTACGATATGATAAAAGTTGATCTTTTTAGTGCGAATTAACTTTATTTGCCTAACAAATTAAGCACAAATGGAAGCAGCTTTTTTGAAAACATGTGAAAGAAATTTTTTTGAAATGACTGACGCACAGTTTCGCATTTAAAAGAAATTAAACTTTTATAAAACATTTTTTCAATTTCACACGGAAACCTAGGAAAATTCTGTTACTTATTTTCCGGATTATGATTTCTACAAGTGACTTTTGAGGGTGTTTTCATTGAAATTTTATGTAACAGAAACCTTCAGTTCCTCCTACACATTTTATGGTGCTAAACATATTTCGATATTTGGGTCTCTTCAAAACTGTTTCTATTTTTGGATTTATATTCCCTCCACTAAACCACTCAAAAGTTTCCTAATTATCATATTTTCCATGAAACTAGAAATATTTATGTGGGATTTCCCCAAAAATGTGTGGACACACATTTGATTAAAATTTGATTAATTCAAAGTTCATTTGTTTTACAAAACCATTACATGTAATTTTTAGCTGGAATTGAAACAAATTGTGACTAAACATTTTAAAATTGAAATTGTTTCACAATTAATTCCAACAAACAATGTTTCGTCGTAAATGTTTGTGAAACCTCTATAGTTGACAATTATGATTCCGAGAAACCAAACATGATGACTAACCCCGACTTGTCTCTGACGGAGTTCGACCGGATTTCCAAGTGTCTTGATAAAGTGCTCGAAACACACATTCATTTTGTATGAAATATGTTTATTATATGTTGGAGAATCACTCAACTTCTAGACCTTGACTCCATCCGTTCCACCAAGCACCAAGGAGATAATCACTTAACTAGACATCTTTGGTGAATCTCAATAGACAGTTAAGGTAGTACGTTGAGTTATTACTTATTACTTCGTCCATTCCGGATACACAATGATTTATGCACCAAACCCTTTTGCACAAAATGAAAATGCAAAGATCATTTTGAATTCATGTCATGCAACTTATCCACAGACGAATATCATAATAATTCATTAAAAATGCCATTCATGTGCATTGCTGACGGTCTCACGAGATATCTTTGGCGCCAATTAATTGTACCTACTACAAAGTCCAGTAGTACATGAAAGTGAATTGAATTAAAAATAAACAAAATGACTCAACAAATTCTTAATATTAAAAATTTTCTTATCGGTTTCAAGTTTTCATTTCAATATTGAACACAAGTTGATCGCAATAAAAGTGAAATTAATTGATAACGAAATATGTAAAATATTTAAGTTAATTTAAAACTTTTTTATTTCCTTGTAGCGAGAAGAAAGTGATTGATTTGGACAAGCCCCTACGTCCTGGAGCATTCGTTGACACGTCCAAACTGAAGCAGTACACTGAAGATGACTATATACTGCCAGAGACGCCTCCGTTTAGTTGGTTGCTTCGGAAAACGAAGGTAATTTCCATAAATGATTCATTTGAATGTGAATAATATTGTAGTTTTAATACATTTTAGGATGGTTTGAATTATGAAAGTTGCTTAGAAGAAGATAAAGACAAAAATATCAATTCACCGGATGATATAAGCACAACACTCACAGCAGCAACATTACCAGGACCAACAACAACAACACCAACAGTAACAACTACAACAACAAATAATAATAATACAAATTGTAAAAACTATGAATCGAATGATACAAAAACGAAATCATCAGAACAGAAAGATAAAGATACCAGTGGTACATCACCAAGTAAATCATCATTGTCCGGTAGTAGGGAAGAAGCGAAAAAGTCTTCAAGATGGTCAAAGCCACTGCCACCGGAAGATGAGAAGTTACTGAAAGAATTGGTAAGTTGAAAGTGTATTTCAATTTGAAATGAATCCATATAACAATTTTGGTTTTATTGCAGCACTTTCCATTTGCAACTGAAAACACATTAATTGGTGATTTAGCAAAATTCTATCGGGATTGTTTCAATGCACCACCATTACAAGCATTTGATCAATCGCCACCAGAAGAAGATACATCAATTGATGATTTATCAAAACAATTAGAACAATTTGAAACATCACTTGGTGATTATGATACATTAGTTACATCACTTGGCTGTTCGTCAGTTGATAGCAATTCGAATAGTTAAAATGTGTTTTTATTGTTTTATTATTGTTTTTAATTTCCAAAGATGATGCTGCAAAATGTATATCATAAGATAGAGAGGAAATACGAGACTCGTGAACAAATTAAAAGCAACAATATGTTTATCTTGTATAAAAACAAAGTAATTAGCAAAATGTTTTCTTTCAAAATTTTCATTTGCTTTAAAAATTAAAATTTCCATCTTGTATATAAAAGATAAAACGAAAATTTTAATGGAGGGTACAAAACAAATTGGTGTTGATGCTGTTTAAAAATTGACTGAATTTAATATTTAAAAAAATTTTATTTTTATTTATGTTTCATTGTGTATAAATTGTATAAATCAAGTAATTTATGTTCCTTTACTGTTTTTTCAATTCAATTTAAATTCAATTCAATAACATTTTGCCAATAAATGAAAAATTTTCTGTAAATATTTATTTCAAAATTAATTTTCTCTTAATTATATCCTTTAATAATTGTACTACAATCTCTTTGTTATCCTAATTCTAACTTAATTATATGTTATTATAGTTAAGAGGTTAATTATATGTCATAAATATATGTATAAAAACAAGAAAATATAATTTAAGGAATTGTAGGATAGGAGAAGTGATTGTCTGTGCCCGTTTTCATATGAAAATATTTTCTAAGGATCACTTTTTGTATAAATGCAATTTTTTCTCTTTCTTTTACTTCTAAAATCTTTATTAAATTTCCTTAAATCTAACAAAAACTAATTTCGTAAAATGAAAAATTATTATTTTAAAACGACTTATTTTCAATTTATTTTAAATTTCTGTTGTAATAAAATTTTGAATTGAATAATATTTTTAATATTTAAAAAAAGAAAGAGAGGAAATTGTTAATTATAAAATATTTTTTACAAATTGTCATGTTTTATATGACAAGCATAAGAATTAAGAAGAAACTTAATGGCAAACTGTTTATAAATTATTAATTATTATTATTATAGTTATTTCGATGATTGTAATTACTATTATTATTATTATTATTATTATTATTATTATTGCTATTATATATATTAAATAGAAACAAAATAAAGTTTAGGAAAACTGAAATGAATACTTTAAATTACTTGAAATATATCAGAAAATGAATTCATTATTCAACAACTATTGAAATTTCTCTAATTAACATAATTTGAACATATCGACTTGCAGATTCATTAAATCATGTCATCTTGAATACTTAAAGCTTGTACTAACTTATACTGTATCACATGTGGTTTAGTTTTGGAAGATTCATGTTTCACAGTCATTGTCATGCTCATCAGAGGATCAAGTCATTTGTAATTTTGATTCACTTAACGTTATATAAAATGATAATTAATATTTACCACAATTCTGGGATGGTTTCTATGTTTAATTAAGTTTCCTGTCAAAACATTTTTGTAAATTTCTTCGCGTTGCAATATTACTCAACTTGATTTCGGCGTCATAAGTTTTCAAATATTCGAAGAGATTTTAAATTAAATTAGAGGATATCAGTTATTGTGTCTTGACTGATTTAAGAATGGTTATTCAACAAATTTTGAATAAATTTGAAAAATAATCAGTAATAATATGAAACATGCAGTCTACGGGGCCTCATTTACCTTTTGAAATTTCTTTTTAATTGAAACATGCTGAGGATTGAATCCAAAACTACGCAACTTTGACCAGATTCCGAAATGAATTAAGATAATCCCAATTGCAAAGTCGATTATTTATGTTAAATGGAGACATATTTTCGTAATAATTAAGGGAAATATATTAAAAAACACGTTTGTATCAATATATAAATTAAAAGTTTGAAAAATCATTGAAGTTCAGTGCCAAAATAAAAATTCGGAAACAAAATATTAAAAATTTTAACGTAATTAAAAGTTTAATCATGTGAAAAATGTAAACATTCCAACAAGTGGAGTATATTTATATAGCGAATATATTATAATGTAACTTGGAAATTTAGCTAATTGAGCTTATTGGAAGATCTTAAACAAAATTTTGAAAAGTCGGAGAAGGTTTTTAGATTGGAATATTCCATGATTGGTGATAGTTTTTATATTTCACTGTTGATAATATCAAGATATCAAGCTGTAATTCTTAAGAAATTGAGGATTAGTAGATGTAGATTTACAAACGGCATTTTGATTCATTTAGTGTTAATAGGCATTCTGCTTTTATTAGATTTCATGCTTTGGTTTGATTGAGTAGAAAACTTTGTTAGTAAATGGTTCACCAAGTCCTTACCAAATTTATCAGGAAGTGAATATAAAAACTATATCCAATACGAAACATTTGGTATAACTTCTTTATTAAGAAGATATTAAATAAAAATTTGGATTCTCATTTTTGGAATTTTGAAACGTACATCTGTTTTTTTGTATGAATAAAGGTTTAGGTATAATAATAACGATGGTAAAAATATCTTTGGAGCAAGAATTTTGGAAAAGCTAAATTTTTATGGCAATAAATGTATTTTGGGAAAGCAGGGCATGTCGAATAAGGAAAAGACATGACGTCTTTTGACTGAATGTTGATTTTGAATAAATAAATTAAAAGTTTTGTTGATTTAGTCAAATTAAATTACTTTAAATTATCTTACTTTGATCATATGAAATATTCACATAAACCATAAAAACGTACAAAATGTTAACAAAAATTTTTAGTCGCTAAATAACTACAAACAATATTAAAACAGATAAATTCTATGAAATGATATTGAATGATATACTTATAATGAATTAAAACTGAACCACAACATAATTAACAAAAAGCATATAATACATATATTATACATAATACAAACTTAAGAATCATATTAACTACACAAGGCAAGAATTATTTTTAATTAATTTCTTTAATGGTGCTTTAATTGAATGATATTTCCTATTGTAAACAAATACCAATTGAATGAAATTGCAATTGAAAAACGTAGCAAATTTTGTTAAAAACTTAAATAAATATTTAAAAATAATAACGTTTTGCTGTGTGCAAATGAACATGTGCTTGTTTGATGCTTATTTTTTAATGTTTTACTTGCGTAAATCTGATTTAGTTATAATTTATGAATTTTTCCGTTCTTGAATGCAATTGCTACCAGTACTTTAACTGTAATTAAAAATAAAACATATTAAATTTGAAAATATATATATTATAGCTTTGTTATTTCAAAGTAATGTATATTTAATTGAAGAAAATTTGAAATATTTTTATATAAACAGTTGATAAAAACCTACAAAACCATGGGATATAAAGTAATATTATTGAATAATTGTGAAAATAACTATGATGTATGTGAGATCATTATTATTTTGATTGCATTTATTATACACAATTAAATTTACATAACAATTAATGATACAAAGCACCAAAAATGTGTGAAGATTTTGTGGAAACGGAAACGCCATAAACATAAACTTATCGATATAATTTTCCTAAAGTAAACTCATAAATAACTAACGATATCCAATTCAATTTAATAGAGTTCTTAAAGAATATAAACTTATATAATTTCATTTTCTTAATATTGTAATGCATCTTTGTGGAAATACTAAACGTGGAAAAATATTTGAATGCTTTGCATTCCATTTAACAATTTTTGAAACATTTTCTTCAAAATTTAATTTAACGATATACGAGTAAATAAAACAATTTTTAAGAAATGAAATTGAAGACTGAGGTGCGGCGTTGAAATAAATTTAAAAATGAAATGACTACTATTAGTTTTAGTTTATAGCGTTACTAATAACTATTATCAAATGGCTAGAATTATTATTTAATTTGTATAATTACAGCTGCAAATTCAAAATGTTCGGAAGATATATATAAAATATTTTTTAAGTTGGAAATATTGATGTTTTATTTTGCGTGGAAGTGTTCTAGTGAATGCTTGTCCTTGCACCTTGCTCGTAAAGCTTATCTCATCAAAGGCTAATGCTCAGTCACTAAAACGGGGACTGGAGTTGGCATTTACACGGAGATACTAGGAGTCGAGGAGTCTCACAGACTCAACAAAGACGGAATAGAAAGAGCAGCAAGACTAACGCAGCTGACGAACGAAGAAATTCGGAAAGCCAAAATCTACTGCGCACGTCAAGCGGCTCTTAGAACACTGAAATCTAAGACAATCAAGTCAAAAGCTGCGATGAGTTGCCGAGAAGCACTATCCTGTGTCGGAGACAAAGTCAGCCTCTTTGATATCATATTATGATTTTGAATTCACGAGTATAATTTCGAGCAACGTAATCGTGTTTGTAGTAAACAAATTCAAGTCTAAGAATAGACTTCAAGTTCAAAGTAGAGAGAACGATAAAGCTATGAAATTTGCAGCGAGTGTTGTGAAATTCCCAAATTGAGCGATTGCGTCCATCTCTCACAAAATTGCATCACCACGCAAAGAAACCTTAAAAACAAATAAATTTTTTAACTTATTAAATATTTATTACAAACAAATTTCTTTACACAATGACTAGGAGGTTCTACAATAACATTGGTTGTAAGCGATTCATTTCTTGGAAGATGCGGTTCCGGAAGAATCTGGATCATTTGGCTTCTGTTGTGCTGATGACTCGATCTGTTGAATGTTCACAATATGTTCCTTGGGCTCAAGCTCAGCTGCCTTAGGAACTGCAACTGTTAGAAGCCCCTCAGAGTTGAGTGTGGACACAACTTGCTTAGGATCGTATCCTTTAGGGAGGACATACTTCCGAACAAACTCTTTCGACACGAAGCCTTCGTCACCGCGGTCCTCTTTGTGTCTAGCTTCGATAACGACACTGTTTTCAATAGTTTTCACTGTCAATTCGCTGGGCTTGAACTCTGACACGTCCACGGACACTTTGAATCCATCTTTTCCTATCGGATTCACTTGTTGCACTTTGTAGCACGGCTCGGTGAGGTCTGCTCGTATTCGATCGAATACACTGGTTGGAAATCCAAAGCTGGGCGGTGATGGGAAGTGTGATCCAAACGGTGTCATCTGCCTCAGAAGGTGCCGGTTCAGGGCCGACATTTCTTCTGCCAAATTCATTAGAAGTCGAAATGTTGACATTTTTCACAAAATTGTTCTTCGTATTCACTTCCAATTCGAATTCAATTCAACTACGCAGAAACTGCTTCATGTTCGCTTTTATATTCGCCGGCACTTCAATTGTGGAGCGAGAAATCAACTCAAGAGAAATTGAATTTCAGAGACAACTATCTCTTTGTCTATTCTGTGTGAAGAGATATCAAAGTTAAGTCTGTGAAATTTCTCTTAGATTGAAAATTCAAGAAACATCTGGTACAGTGATGAAAGGAAGTGTCCAGAATTGCTAGAAAACCTGAATTGAACAGTTTTCTATTTGTAATTTGTTATGTATTAATAGGTTAAGGACTACAATTAGGTAGTCTTTTAAGTCTAATATTATTATTCTTAAGCATTCTCAAACTATTTTTGACTTCACAGTCCATCTCTTCGTCAGAAGTTCCATGTAGATTGAGATTGAACAATGATACACGTATCATGGAAATGGTTTTCCATTGAATATCATTCGTTTTTAAATTGATTTATCTCGGATTTATGTTTATTCTAACGTGGTAATGATCGTTTTATGAAAACTCAGATGCAAAATTTTCATAAAAAGCTCACAATCTCTTAAAACCAAGCTTTCATATAAATACATTGATTAATTTGTTTTCAAAATCTTGAAATTGCGTAATATATTTCATGTAAACAAACTTCGCAGCCGGCACTACGACCTAGAAATCTCTTTGTTGGTCATTCAATTCAAATTCCCTCTCAACCACAATAAATGAGAGAACTCTCTTTCAATTTCAGAAATACCGAGAGAAATCTAGAAAATTCTTGAAAGAGCATGAATCGAGTTTCCCGAATTTTCTTCCATCGGAGTGAGTTGTATAAAAGCCCGAGAGAGCCGGCGAGACGTCATCAGTTGAAGTTGAAAAGTGAATAAAAGCGATTCAATTCAATCTCTACAGTGAATTACCAAGTTGAAGAAAAAACTGGAAAATGGCAGTTCTACCTCTACTAGTGGATTTGGCAGAAACTTTGTCTGAACCATCGATTTTCGATGACGATTTTGGATTTGGGGTGCATCCTTACGAACTCAGTCACTACAATCGACCTAGAGGCATCCTGATGACAATGCCAAAACGGCGTCCAACACCATACAGCATTTGCAAAAGGAGAGGAGGAAAGTTGAGGGATGTACCGAATGTTGGCAAAGACGGGTTCCAAGTGTGCATGCATGTTGAGGAGTTCAAGCCCAGCGAGTTGACAGTGAAGACAGTCGACAATTGCGTAGTTGTTGAGGGTAAACATGAAGAACGGGAAGATGGGCATGGATCCATCTCAAGACATTTTGTGAGGAAGTACTCCCTGCCCAAAGGGTACGATCCAAGTGAAGTCGTCTCGACTCTATCCTCAGACGGAGTTCTCACTGTCAAAGCTCCTCCGCCGCCGAAGAAGGATTCCAAACAGAAGGAACGGGTTATCCACATCCAACATACCGGTCCAGCTCACTTGTCAGTCAAGGACAATTCCACAGAGTCTCATAATGCAGTGGCGAATGGGGACAAGGCAGAAGACACTATGGAAAGTTAGAGTATTCATTGCACTTCGTTGTACAAACAAGACTGTTTTAGTTGTTTAATACTATTATATTTCTTACTGTATTTATTTGTTAATCTCAAACACAAATAAAATAGTCATTTAAGGGTTTAAAAAACTGTCTTTGGTGTTTTGCATTCAAGGAACTTACAGAGCTATTGGTACTTTCTACAAACTTTTGGTTGCCAACTTTAAAATTTCCCAAATCAGACTATTCTAGGGTTGGAAAATATTGCGGGGAATCTGTTACTTTCTTCTCTGTTATAATATGGTACAAAATAAAGATTCGAGTATCATAATGTTCAGTATTCATAATATCACTTAACTAGTCCATGTTCTGTGGTGTAATACCATCATTCTTTTATATAAACATGAAAAAATATATTGTAATGATTATCCAGCGTCATGGTTATTAGTCGGCCTACTATTATATTTAGGCAATTAAACGTAATCTATAATATATCTGTAATTAGATGCTTTTTTAAAATAAGGAAAAGAATTGTAGAGAAGGATCAAACGTCAGATTCCTCAGGGCACAGAATAGATATAGCAGATTCAAATACACTTTGATTTAATACATCTTATTAGAGAATGTGTAACTTGTTTATTATGTACACGTCATTAAACTTATTCAAATACAAATAACTTAACTTATACAAATATTTAATATAATAATAGTAAAACTTGACTTTCGTAAAAACAATTCCTTTTGAAGGCAATTATTAGGAATCTTCTTGGAAAACTTGAAAATCTAGGACAATCACAATACCATTTGGTAGATTTGTGGTGAATTACAATGAAATTGATTTCAGTTTGTTGTTTGTTGCTTCTAAACTTAATTAGATATAAATTAATTAACGAATTATAGAAAGTAGAAGAACAAATGAGATATACTTTAAAGTTAATCATAAGTTTCACTTTGTATCTCCAGTCTTATATACAAAATTACATTAAAATAAACCCGAATGATTCAATTACATTAAACACCTTTAAAAGAATTCAGTGATTTTCAATGAAAAACTAGGAATAGCCTTTGGACATCTGAACAAATTAGCTTCTATCCTTTTAAAACCTTTGTCGTTTTCTTGGCACAAAACTTTCTATAAGAATTCTAATAGTTATATCTAGTGGAATTGATACTATGTGTATCATAATATCTAACTTTTTTATGAGAAACTGCATCTCAAACAGATTAAATTTTTCAAGTTTGTGGCAAAAAAGAACTCATTGCTCTAGTTTCAATCCCTCAATGATTATCACCAGTACAAGCTGATATTAAGAAGTTAATTAATTTCTGTAATCCTTCTCACTGGGCGTCGAACAAAACTTCCATCTAAAATATAAAAATATATAAGAAAAGTTTAGTTTTAATATCTGACAAAACCTTAGTCGTCTCCTCATCTCATATCACGACTTCCAAACCTAGTTCAGCATATTTCCCACTACGATTGATCAACACCGAAATTGAATTGAAACACAAAAACTTAGTTATAATTAATTCGGTTTTATTGAATTAGAATCTTAAGCTTTTTACAAAATTAACAGGATGTAAATGGTTTTCTAACAGTCTCTTGAAGTGTTTGTTGAATGAAATGATAATGCAAGGCTAGCTATCGCGTTTACTTCTTCTCGGCTTCCTTGTCCTTGGACTTTTCTTCATCTTCCTTGGGATTATCCTTGACGGATAGATGAGCCGGTCCGGTTTGTTGGATTTGCACAATCCTCTCGTTGGATTGCACGGACTTAGCGGGTGGTGGTACTTTCACGGTGAGAACACCATCGGAGGAAAGTGTGGACACGACCTGGTTCGGGTCGTAACCCTTTGGAAGTGCATACCGTCTCACAAAGTGTCTGGTAATGAAACCATGTTCATCTTCACGTTCTTCATGCTTTCCTTCGACCACAACACAATTGTCCACTGTCTTCACAACCAATTCACTCGGCTTGAATTGCTGCACGTCCATGCACACCTGGAAGCCATCCTTTCCGATGTTGGACACTGGTCCTTCTGGACGTTTACCACGTTGTTCTACAACTTGACGGCGAGATTCTGTTTCCGGTAGCAGAAGACGCAGAAGTGGTCGTCCATAGTGGCGTGGCTGATGAGCATGTGGATGGTAGTACCCGAATCCGTAGTCGTTGTTCAAGTTGTCCAATTCGTCAGCCAAACTCAATAGCAATGGTAGACTCATTTTTCAAATTCACAAAAATAGTTTTCAATTCAACTCAACTCAATTCAATTCAATTGAAAAATTTTAAGAGCTTTGCTTTGGTTTTATGAAGAGCTTCGCAAACTAATGTTCACTTTCTCGCTTTCAATTCAATACTGATTGCTGCTCTGAGAGAACTCACGACATTATATACTCAACGCTTGCTAAATCGAAAATTCAAGAATTCTCTCGGCAAAGTTGATTGCTTTGCAAGTTGATTCATAGTTGAATTGAAAGAAATTTCTAGAGAGCAAAGTGAGAGAGAATTCATAGCGGATTTTTACATGGAATTGAATGAGTTTTCCAGAAATTTCTCGGTGAGTTTCTTTATTAGGTTCACTGTATAGTGTATGGACATTTCTAGAAGGTTCCTGTTCCAGGCTATAGAATGTAGAACGTTTCTGGTAGATATACACAGAAAAGTGTTAACTGGGTCACAGTGACCGACGAAAGTGTGTTCAATAATTGAATTGAAAACTGCTTCCACGGACAATTTGACCGGTTTCCATGTGATGTGAATTAGATATCTGAAGCAGAATATGATAACGCCAGATTTTAGCATTATTTCCACGATAAAGATTAAAGAACCTTCTGGAATTCAATTTGCTCTAAATATCAAATTCAGTAGAAGATTCTGGATTTTGTTATCTGTGCATAACATAACATAACAGCAATGAAATGGAAACAATCTCATGGTATTCGAAATTGACAAAGTTTGCAAAATATGTACCTAATATCTGTATGGTCAGAAATAGATATTGATTTTAAGAATTCACATTAGCACATTCAAGTACCTATACAACAAATTCCCACATCTGTCGAATGAAAGCGAAAGCAAGTTCAAGTTCACGGACAGCGCAATGTTATGTAAAGTGACTGACAAAATTGTTCTGTTAGCAAAACATTCATTTTCATCACAACCTTGTGAAATTCTTCAATTCCTAGAAGTTAGAATTAGGTACACGTCACATGAAGGAACTTTTTAAATATGAAATTGATCTCTTCGTTGAATTGAAACAAATCCCTGATTGATTCTCATTTTTGCATTGATTCAATCTTGGAATCCTATTGAATTCACACCAAATTCTTTCCAAGAAAATTCTAAATTCGATTCATTCACAGAATTGGGAACATCACGTGATGGAACATTCTGGAAAAATTTTGAAAAATTATTCATTCAAGCACCTTGGAAATTTTCGCAGATCAGTACAGTCAATGTTTATAAAATGAAAATGTTATGTAAACCCAAGTGAATTTAACAGACGCAAGTGACACATGAATTTTGTTTTGCACTAGTCTTATCGTATAGGAACTAGATAACTAGGAACACTTTGGTTGATAACCACAAAAAGTCATTTTCTGTTATTTACTTAACTATTAATAGAAACAGAACAGTCATTTGATTCACTGTGCAGCTTATTTGCTAGCAAAGATAAAATTGTTTTTTATTTGAATTCACCACATTTGTATTTAAGAAATATTACTAAATAACAGAAAAACACATGTTTATCATCATAACTTGAACTATATTTCCTTCAAGATCTTGATTCACCAGTGGTACGTGATACACTTTGAAGAAGTGTAATATCTCTCAAGTTTAGAAGGGTATAGAGGCCCTGTGTGAAATCGCTATAATTCCAGTCTAATTCTCAAATTCTGGAGTGCTTAATTCTAAACACTCTAAAGGTTCTAAACTTTGACAACTGGACTGTGAAGGCGGAATTTTGAAAAATTTATTCTAAAGTAATTAAATTTACATTTTATTAAAATATATGTACATGGATAATGAAGATGAAGTAAGAACCGATAAATTGAATATAAGCAACTCAAAGGTAAACATGTCAAAGGTTAGAACGCTGGAATTAGAATTAGCATGCTCAAAAAGTTGCTTTTCCGTTTAGTAATAGAATTAGAATGGAATGTACTAGATTCAGAACGCTTTCGCAGAGGCTCATAGTCAAAATTTGTTCACAGTTTACAGTAGCTCGAAAAGGGGTCGATGAACTTCGTGCCCAAAACACTAAAAGACATTTTTCTGTTTTCAGTAAATTTTATTTACATTTTTCCGAGATTCGCTAACAATAATTTTGTTTTTACATTAATTTCACTTTAAAACCACCAAAATTGAAAGATACAAAATAATAACATTTGGTGTGTCTTTCTTTACAACAATTTCACTTTTTGGATAATACGAAATCATAATTCTATTTCTACAGCATATTCTACAGAAATCACATAAGAGTAGAAAAATGCATTATCCACCACAACATTTTTGTATAATTTTCAAAACTTTTCACACAAAGAGACAATGATGATGTTCACTATATGATAATTCCCACATGATATGAATGCACTGAATGCAAAATGCATGTGATCTTGTTGCTAATGTATCAGATTACATTCTCAATCAAAAACAAAGCCACTAAAACTGATATATATAAAACCACATATGGTTGTTCTTTTTCATATTTTTAATTACACTCAAATTTTTAGTATTAGTGCACAAGATATGATATTAGAATTGTTTTCCACTAACAATTTTTATAAATAATATATTTCACTTTTAAGTTTCCATTTCGTGTAAACGTTCCGCGATCACTTCCTCGACGTCATCCTCGCTGTCAGATTCGGGAAGTTCCACAATTTCCACAGCGCGTTCTTTGACCTCTTTGACGATTTTCGGAGCTCTAACTATAAGAGTTCCATCACAAGACAGAGTGGAATGAATCTTCTCAGTGTCGTACCCCTCTGGAACCGGATACCGCTTCTTGAAGTGCCTCGTCACGAATCCTTCTTCATCCTCCCTCTCGTCGTGCTTGGCTTCAATCACAACGAAGTTGTCCACCATTTTCACCGACATGTCACACCGTCTGTAGTCCCTCAAGTTCGCCTTGACCACAAAATCCTCCTCATCGTTCATGCCGAAATGGCCACGACGCCTGCCACAAAACCTTCCCATCATTGGCCGTCCGCGCCCTCCCCAGAACATAGGTCCAGGTCCATGACCAGGTCCGTGTCCATTTCCGTGTCCAGGTCCGTGCCCAAGTCCTTGTCCAAATCCATGTCCACATCCACGTCCTTGTCCAAACCCAAGTCCAAGTCCACGTCTTGGCCAGTGATGGTGCCCGGACGTGGCGTGGATTAGTTCACTCAAGTTCTGGTTCAGCTCCTGGAGCAGCTCTGGTTGCATTTTGTGCACTTTCTGTTTCTTCTCACCTTTGTCTTTCTTCATTGTTATATATTAAACGTACAAAGCGAACTGTTTTTATTTTCAACGTGCAATCAAGAAGAGCTTCGTTACACAAATGAGCTCCCACAGGTTCCACTCCAACCTTTTAAACCACAATTATCGAGTGGCGCAGTTCCGTCACGGAGTGGGGCGAAAGTTGTGAAATCGACGCAGACAGACGCCATATTTCATCCGAATTTCATCAAAATCCGAACTTGAAAAGCTTCCTAACCGGCTTTCTCGCGATTCGATGTTGGTAGATTGAATTTCACAATCCACAAAAGCTCGTTATAATCCAAACATGAATGATTCATCAAACTATTGTTGCAAAAACAAAAAGAAACGCTTAATCAGAGCGGTGTGAGATAAGGCTTCTGCAAATAGCAAACAGGTAAAACTTGATACTGGTGATTTGTGATGGTGTCACCTTACACGGCTTACATAACTGTGCCTCTATTTCGGCAGGTGGTGCAAGGCAGCGTTGCGCAAAATGTATACAAACTGCTTTGTAAATGCATCGTCACGAAATGACGCACTTGAGTCCAGATGGAATCGTCTGCTCACTGAAGAATTTGTTAAAACAAAGTAAAGGTCAAGCACCAGAAGCACCAACAATAATTGGAAAAAGCTTTAATTCTGGTTTTCAATTTATGGAGATGTGGTCATATTATTTTGAGATATGTCCTCTTAAGCGCTGAAGAAATATGACAAAGATTATGCATTTCTGGGAAATACCAATATCGAAAGGTTTGCGCCTGAGAATAAGCCAACTTTGAGTTGTTCATTTCAGTGACAGTGTGAAAACAAAATCCTAACGGTCGTGAAGCAGAAAATGAATTTTGTTCACCGGATAATGGGATTCACTCTCTGAAAGCGGGGAAAGTTCATTTTGTGTAGATCAAACACAGAATGGAATTCACTCAACCGGGGAAAATTCATTTTCTGCATGACGTTATAAATATCTACAAATTTTATTTTTTGCCTGGGCATGTATGTTTTAAGGGCTTTTTTTCTAGTTTTAATATATTTTTGAAATAATATAAATTTATTAACTTTTTTCTGTTTTAGTAACAAGCGAGGCTATCAAATGTCAAAAAAGAAATGACAATTGAAATGGCATTCGAAGTCGATTAGCACACAGTCTATGTATGTTGGTTTTCTGGGCACAACATATTTTGGAATCTGTTACTGTTACTAACTTGTGACGCATAGCACAAAACACTTTGGGAATCACATTGCAGTGACTTGTAGTACAACACAATTGGGGGTCAGTATGACTTATCGCTTCTACTTTTGGGAGTCACTGTTCGTAACATTTAGGAATTCCTCCAAACTAGTAATTAACTTAACCATCTTGATGATTGATGTGTTACAGCAGACACAAGGATACATTACCATGGGAAGTATCAACGAGAACAAGTATTGGTAAAATTTTCCGTCTTATCATTAAAAACAAAGACTAGTGACAATTGGAAGTTGTAATAAACGGAAAAAGCTATAAGACATTATTGTGGAACGTAGCTTTTACCATTCTCACAGCAGTTGTTATATCTCCTTAATCAATATCTTCTTTTTGCTGAAAGTAATTTGAAAGTAATAGAGACAATTTTGTCGTCGACTGTTCAGCCGACATTCAACCCACCGACATTTTGAATTGAAACAAAAATTTTTCGCTATTTTATAAATAAAATTATATTTTCAGTCTCATAAAATGAATTATTTACAAATTTTTGTTAAACTTAACAAAAAAAGCTTTCTTATGTAACAAAAATAGAATTTCTCAAGACTTCAATTAAACTTAACAGGAACTTAGGAATGCTGACAACCGACTTAGTCGACTTCTTCGACAGTGGGTCCTTTGCGGCCACCAGGGCCAGCTTGTTGAGCTCCAGCTCCAGCTGCACCTTGATGGAGTTTCGTCATGATGGGACTGCAAGCTTTGGTGATCTCATCCAACTTGTGCTCGTACTCCTCCTTGTCGGCGAGACTGTTGCTGTCAAGCCACTTGATCGTTTCGTCGACCCATTTCTTGACGGTTTCCTTGTCGGAACTGTTCAATTTGCTTCCGCCATCTTCAACTGCTTGTCTCAGGCTGAACACATAGTTTTCTAGGCTATTGCGCGCAATCACTTTCTGCCGTTGCTTCTCGTCATCTTCGGCGAAACGCTCTGCTTCCGATACCATTCGATCGATCTCAGCTTGTGAGAGACGCCCTTTGTCGTTCTTGATTGTGATGTTCTTTGCGTTGCCGGTGCTGTTGTCCTTTGCCGACACGTTCAGGATGCCATTGGCGTCCAGGTCAAAGGTGACGTCGATCTTTGGAACCCCACGCGGTGCAGGAGGAATCCCTGTCAAGTTGAATGTGCCCAACAAGTTGTTGTCCTTCGTCATCGCACGCTCACCCTCGAACACTTGGATTGTGACTGCTGGTTGGTTGTCAGAGTAGGTTGTGAACGTCTTTCCTTGTTTGCATGGAATGCGACTGTTTCTCTCGATCAGTTTGGTCATAACACCTCCAGCTGTTTCGATTCCAAGTGAGAGTGGCGCCACATCGACTAGCAAAACGTCTTGAATCTTTGAACTTGTGTCTCCACTCAAAATAGCTGCTTGAATGGCAGCTCCATACGCTACTGCCTCGTCTGGGTTGATGGAGAGATTCAGAGTCTTACCAGCAAAGAATCCTTGGAGTAAATTCTGGACTTTCGGAATTCTAGTTGATCCTCCGACCATGACAATATCGTCAATCTGTCCTTTATCCATTTTAGCATCTGTCAAAGCCTTCTCCACTGGTTCCAAGGTGGAGCGGAACAAGTCAGAGCAGAGTTCCTCAAACCGAGCACGAGAGATTTTTGTGTAGAAGTCGATGCCATCAAGTAAAGCGTCAATCTCAATTGTAGCCTCAGTGCTGGACGACAGAGTGCGCTTAGCTCGCTCAGCTGCAGTCCTCAACCGACGCAGAGCCCGTGGATTCGAGCGTAGATCCTTCTTGTACTTCCTCTTGAACTCATCGGCGAAATGTGTAACGAGTCTGTTGTCAAAGTCCTCGCCTCCCAAGTGAGTATCACCTGCAGTAGACTTCACTTCGAACAATGATCCTTCATCGATAGTCAAGATGGACACATCGAAAGTACCACCTCCCAAATCGAAAATCAGCACATTCCTTTCGCCACTCAAGTTCTTGTCCAAGCCATAGGCTAAAGCAGCTGCTGTCGGTTCGTTAATGATCCTCAATACGTTAATGCCTGCGATCGCTCCGGCATCTTTGGTGGCTTGTCTCTGTGAATCGTTGAAGTACGCCGGAACCGTAACCACTGCATCACGGACAGTTTCACCCAAGTATGCTTCTGCTGTTTCCTTCATTTTCGTCAGAACCATTGAACTGATCTCCTCCGGAGCGAATTTCTTATTCTCCCCTTTGAACTCCACCATGATCTTCGGCTTCCCACCATCACTAACCACTTTGAATGGCCAATGCTTGATGTCTTCCTGAATCTTTGCATCGTCGAACTTTCTTCCAATCAAACGCTTCGCATCGAACACTGTATTCCTGGGATTCATGGCAACCTGGTTTTTCGCCGCATCTCCAATCAATCGCTCTGTGTCCGAAAACGCCACATAACTAGGCGTCGTCCTATTGCCTTGATCATTCGCAATTATTTCAACTTTCCCATGCTGGAAAACTCCAACACAGGAGTACGTTGTGCCCAAATCAATTCCAACTGCTGGCATGTTGTTTTTATTTTTATATTTAACGTTTGATTCACTTTCACTTAAAATTTAAAACTTAAAAAATTTTGTGCGTAGTAGAATGCTTCGTAAATGTTTAACTCGTCTTTATATCACGTTTGTTTCGTTACTAACTGATGGATTTTCTTGCTCTTCTCTTTATATAGTATCTTCCCCCTCTCTGGAATTATGAAAGAGAAAATTTTGGACACCGTGCAATTGACTACTATGGAAAATTCGTGAGAGACTTATTTGGATTTGCGAGAAATTTCTATTTTTAGCTCGATTCTTCTCTCGCCTGCTTGAATGTTCTAGAATCTGTTCGGGTGGGAAATTGAATGACATCAGAATTTGGTGGTTGCAGTTGAAATTGAAAGGAAAGTTGATCGTAAATTGATGAAGCGAGGCACACACGATTGGTTGTGTGGAAAATTTCAAACCACCATAGTAAAAATTGGTTATCATTTGTGGTTAATATTTTTGTTGATTTTAATAACTTCTTATACCGAAATTAACATTATTCTGTTCAATTGTGATAAGTGGCTAGCTAGTGTTGCACCAAAACATATCGTGAACATTGGGCTTTATTGAGAAATGTCTCGGAATCTTCTCGATAAACCGATAAATCACAGAGCATTCACAAATTTTCCATTTTCTATTTAAAAACTCCATTTCTGGTGTTTCTATGGGAAAATGGTGTCCATGAGTGTTTTCATTATATTTCGAAGGACATCTGATTTTGTGAGTAATTCCGTGGAAGGTGAATCTGGTCAGTAATGCATTCATGTACCTACATTGGTTGTTTACAATTTTGTCGAACAACAATCAAATGTTCTAATTAGATTTCTATGGAATGTTCCAGTCGATAAATTCTACGTTTTCTGTAGGTGAGGGCAATTTTCCAATCGATTTCATGAATTTTTTAACATTTTCAACAACTTCTGACACATTCTTTCTAGAAATATATCCAAATGTTTTGATTAAGCAAATGATTCCTGGAATGCGAGTTCTGGAATGTTCCCTGGAAGTTGTCAATGTGTTAGTGTTAGAGAAATTGAAAGGAAAGTTGTATTGTGTTTTGTTTCTCGTTTGAACAATACGACATTATTCCTCCTTTACGCCATTTTTGACTGATGGCGGTGTATGATTTTGAAGGATGTCATTGCGTGTTTTGATTTCCCAAAGTTCAAATACTAGGAAAATATTTTGTTTGTGAGGGGTTGTTAAGCAGAACACACATTGATCGGGACACTAATGAAGATCAACCAGTCGTTGTGTTGGTAGACATTTCCTTGAGCTAATTAAAGAAATCCCGGGGAAATTTGTTTCTTAGAATTTCCATCAGTCGATGGCGCCCTGCTCGCGCCCAGTAGCATCTAATTTAAGATTTGATAGAGCACAGAGGGTAGAAGACTCAGAAATTTTATTCGAGCGTCACTAGCTGTGACGTTGTTCCACGGGATGGTAGCAAAAGGAAGTATTGAGACGGTTCTCGAAGTGATCAAATGATGTCATAAGACTAAAAAAAAACTTACTATAAAATCTTAAGGAAAGGAAATCGTTTTGCATAATTTTTAAAAATTTTATTCAGTAAGGACGTAGTGAAAGTGATTTTTATTGTTAATTAATCAAAGTAAATAGTACAGTGTTAAGTGAGCAAGATGTCGGTCCCGATTTCTGTAAAGTTTCCATCCGATTTCAACGAAATGTTTGAACGAGTTCGAGCTGAGAGTTTCGGTCAGACACGGTTTAATGAATTCGACGACTTTCTCAGTTTTCCACGGTCAAAGTTTGACAGGATGTCGCCATTTGACACGAACGCCCAGAGACCGACAGGCGTCGATCAGTTGCAAGCATACCAACCGTTCCAAGCCAGGTGTCCTCAAAATGAACGGGATACTAACACTCAGAGACAGATGGCTGTAGTTCCACAAGATGAGGGCTTCAGCACATCACTGGATGTGCACGAGTATAAACCGCATGAGCTGTCAGTCCGAGTCATTGACAACGTCGTTGTTATTGAGGGCAAATCAGAGCAGGGTGCCAAGGAGAAGGGCTTTACATCGAGGAATTTCATCCGCAAATACACAGTCCCACCAAATTGCGATATCGAGAGAACTGCATCGTCTCTCTCCGCTGACGGAAAATTGAGCGTCAGAATTCCAACCAAACAAACCCGAATGAACAGTCTCCAAAACAAAGAAACCACTCCACCACAAGCACTTCCCAAACTGTGCTGAAATTAATTATAGAAATAAATTTGTTTTTATTAAGTCAATGCTAAATAACTTTTTTATAAATAACGCCTGATAATCTGTAGGTTCGTGGTTTTAATTTTGTAGTTTTAAGAAATTTTGGTTTTGAAAGATTCACAAAATAAAATAAAAATAATTTAGAAACAAATCGCCTGTGTGTTTGAAACCCCCTTGGAAAATGGCTTATGAAACAAAACCCTGGATAAATTGGGTCACTATTCGATCACGTACCTGGGTACGTTTGCCCTCAATTTGCTTCTGTGTCCTCTAAGCACTGTTTCTCTGAGGTTACTTATCGACGCCTTATCAGTACAAATGTTCATTTTCCCTTATCATTTCAGTGAAATGCCAATTTTGAAAGGTAAAGGTCTCAGAAAATACCAATCTGAAATTGTCGTGATAGTTAACAGCAACTCAAATCTAGGAGATTTAGTGAGAAGATTTAATAAATTCCTCGAGCGTTTACATCACCAGTCAGGAGATTTAGTTTGACAGTTCGACATTTTATTTGTGAATTTGTTTTGTTTGAAAGAGCGAGTAGTTTTGTATATCAATGAAAACACTTTTCTGGACAGTCGTCAACATCGTGCAATATGTTTCGATCACAAAATTGGCGTTTTTGTACTTTCTCAAGCAATATTTTTGAGAGAGCTTCATGTGACGTCATGGAGGGGAAACGAGCTCGAAATCGAAAAATGTTACTCGACAAAGTTGGTTCAAAATGCTTCAAAAATTCTTTGACAACTGTCAAATTTTCAAGTGATTTTGTCAGATGTTATTCAAAAGCGTTTGTTTTACTCTTTGAGTAAAAGAGCGAAATTGTATCAAACCTCTCATTTTCCTCGAATAAAGTCTAGTAAACACGAAAAGTACGCGAACAGACCTATTGTATCTTTCACAAAATCTTTTGCCATAATGACGCAACTGTTGAAAGACATCCCTCAAAATAAGTGTTGTGGATTGTGTCTTATATAGTTTGACCACTTGGAGATAGGTCAGGTAAGCCACTTGTCATCGAAAAGCTGACAATCTCGTTCATGATGACGATCACACTCTAAAAATAAACAACAATCACAATCAACATGTTATTTTTCGTGGCTGATAAATCATAAACATCTGAGTACTTGTTGTCTTGTTTATTTTTAAGACAGTGAGCAATTGAGAGATTCTTCCCTTACGAGATAAAGGAATTTGAAATATGTTTTAAATAGATTTCTGACTTACATCTGTAAGTCATTGATTTTGTAATATCAGTTTGTCTCAAAATAGCTTTAAGCTCACCCTAAACTTTTAAACTGAATTTCACCAGAATCGTCTTGTGCAAACATGAAGTGTTTTGTTGTTATTGCACAAGACGTCCCAAAATAGAACGCCAACTATGCTCAAAACACAATAAAGCCTTGAGACAAATTTTAAGAGAATTTAGTTTACCAAATACCGGGATAAAATTCTCTCTCTCTCCTGTCGTTGTGATTTATGATCGAATTGTTTTAGTCATATGATGATCGCAGCTGTTGACTGGATTGTATTGCAAATAACGAAACCATAACGCAATTAACAGAACCACATGTAAAAGCTTCTTTCGTTGGACTACATTTTTCTTTTTTCCACAACTAACAACTATTTTGCAAATTAAACGATTAAAAGAAATTTGGCAACTCTTCACTCATGTAATTTTCCTGTTGCATTTATCAATTATTAGTCAATTAATAACTTATGACGTTACTTCGCATTTTGCTCTGTAGTAGTTCCAAAGAGTAAGCCAGCTGAGGGGGACGTTCTGTTTTTATGGAATACGATGTAGAGAACTTGTGTGAAGGAGAAACAAAAGAAACGAAGAAAAGTCAACGAAACTGTGAAGTTTACATGTCAACAGTAGCGTTCTTTTGGTTGCAAGAAAGACAACTTTGATTTGCTCTCAATAGCTCAATTCACGAACTTCACTTTCACGACATTTGAGTGAATTTCTATCATTTTCTACCGAGTGTTAAACCTGCACTTGATAAATATATGGGATTTGACAGCCCTACACCTCTCGTGACTCGATGTTCCAAAAGAACGCAACTAACGTAACTTGACTGAAGTTGGTGAATGATTGCCTAGGATGGTGACTTTAAACATTTAATTGCAAGCCATGGTTGTACTTTTGAGACTTCGGATTTGCATTCGATATCGATCGAGTCCGAGCCTTGTTTTGTTTTTATGGAATACGTTGCGAAGAACTTGTGTGAAGGAGAAATAAAAGAAACAAAAGAAACGAAGAAAAGTCAACGAAACTGTGAATTTTACATGTCAATTTAACAAGACTACTAGTCATGCTTGTACTTTTGAGACTGGATTTTCTCTCGATATCAATTCCCAAAGAATAAATGTATAATATAACATTCTGGTATATGTTTTACGGGAATGAAAACAACTTGAAAGATTATCCAATGAGACTTGAACAGAAATTTCAAAACAATAACTGAATCGCAATAGAAATTAGTTTAAGAATGTCCCAAAATAAATTGGAGTCATCGATTCTATAAGACATTTATGGAAAAATTTCAAATAATTTGACGCAGATTGTTTCAGCTAAAAGCCGAGCCGCGTAGAACAATTTCACTTAGTTCAAGGGAAATTTTGATAAACACTCTTTTTATAGAACATACAGGAATTCTGTTAGGTGTGGGAGTAGAGACGCGTCTAAAAATACCGCCTAGTTGAGAATATTCGGAATAATTCATCGCAAATTCTGTTGTTCATGACTCAGAAGCTGAGTTTACTCCGAGTTTTGTTGAATATGCCTCTCCACAATGGTCAAGAAGGCTACATGCATAGTGGCACCTGGTAGTGTAATTTGTTTTAAAATAAAAAAGCTTTAATGACTGTCGCTTTTAATGAGAGAGGAAAATGAGGAAACATTGTTTTGGTGAAAAATTTGGTCAAATGTGACTCGCTCGGAGTCTGATTCACGCTAAGGATTTTCGTCTATAAAACAACTTGAAGCGCAAACGTTTCGGCATAAGTTGAGAATCAGCGATACAAAGTGGACGTTTACGCGTACACAAGGTAGTAAAAATAGAAATTGAAATTTTTAAGAAAAGTTTTACAAGAAAATATTTTTTCTCTTCAAAGTTTTTTAAGTGTTAAACGAAACGAAAAACGAAATTTCAATTAAAATACGAAATGGCAGACACGATTTTTAACAAATTTTCATTCGACATTGATCAAATGATGAAGGAAGTGCGGAAGGCTGCGTTCGATTTCAAGACGCAGGACTTCTTTTGTACATTCCAGTGTGAGTGTGATGCAGCTTTTGAGGATTTCACATCGAAGCATAGGAAGAAGTTGAGGAACTTCAGGTGTTTGAATGCGGACGATTTGGACTTCGAGATAAAGTGCGACAAACTGCTGAATTGGGCTAAGTTCGATGAAGATGATGACTGGTCCATGAAGAAGACGTTGAGGAGAGTGCCAGTGTGTCAGCAGTACTGCAAATACTCTCCGTGGGTGCCTCAAAGCAGGACCACCATGTCGGAGTACTTGCAAGGAGAAGGATTGAAGATCTCTCTCGACGTTCGTCATTACAAAGAGCACGAGCTTTCAGTGAAAGTGTTGAACAACATTGTCCGGATCGAGGGAAAAGCTGAGGATTCTGAATCCGAAAACAATTTCATCCGGAAGAACTTCGTTCGGGAGATAACAATTCCTGATGTTTGTGATAAAGAGAAGATTGTTTCTAACGTTTCATCAAATGGAACATTGACGGTTTGGATCCCGGCTAAAGAAGAATTCGTTACAAACGCTAATAGAAGAATTGTAGACATCCAGCAGAGTGGAGATTTCAAAAGTTTCATCCACGAAGCTGAGAAGAAGTTCGAAGAAACAGCAGCAAAACTGAATCACCTTAAGGACGCCAACGAGAGAATTGTTGAAGTCAAACTGGTCGGCGTTTCTAAGCGAGCACCAGGGAAAGAGGCTAACGAACGGGTGATTGATGTCAAACAAACCGGAAGTAACTATAAGACATCTGTGGATGCTGAGCAGAACTTGGAGACACGGGGAGAACGTGTGGTCCAGATCAAGTTGCTTGGACCTAGCAAGAACACCAACCCAGAGACGTCAAAGACTGAAAATCGGGAGAATTCAACGAAAAGTGTTGAGCGGATTGTAGAAATTCGTCGAACTGGACTTCCGAGCAACGTTACGTCGGTGAATGGCGTCAACGAACGTGTTGTAGAAATGAAGCAGACTGGAGGACAAGAGCGAAGCACCACGCAGCAGAAGAGAGAGACACTGGAATCCAGAGTAACAGGAAATGAACGACTCGTTGATATCAAACAAACGAGGGTTCCCCTAAAAGTCGCTTCGGAGTCATCTGAAACGATAGAAACATCTGAGAGTTCTTCTGAGCGCAGCGTCAAGACGACAACCTTCGGAAGCAGTAACAGAAATGTCCGAGAAGAGCAACAAACTTTGGGCAAAGAGCGGATCGTTCCCATCACACAAACTGGAGTTACCACAAGGAAAGAAGTTCAGCATCAAAGCAGCAGCGAGGTGTCAAGTAGTGTGCTTCAAGATGCAGAGCGCAAAGTACAAATCCAGCAGACAGGCGTTCCCCACAAGACAGAAACGAACTTGATGTCAGATCAAACCTCAAACGAGAGAATCGTTGAAGTTAAGCTTGTTGGCCAAAATCCAGAAGCGAGAAAAACGAGCAAAAGTAATTTTGAAAGTCGTCAGTCCACTGAGATTCAAGAGAGTCGCACTCAAACTAAGACAGAGCTGAAGAATGAATCACAGGAACGAGTTGTCCAGATTCAACACACGGGCGCCCCTCACAAGAGAGATGAACCTGCGAAAAAGACTGAGAAACCTGCATCCAAGGAGAGAATTGTCGAAGAGACTGAAGTTGAAATGTCCAACCTCAAGGAGCGGATCGTCGAGATCCAGCAGACTGGAGTTGCTCATGATGAAATTGTCAAAACCCTAACTGAGAAGAATCCGAGAGATCAACCGGACAATCAGGCTGTGAAACCTGCTCCCCAAGAGAAAACCGTTGAAGCAACTGAATTTAAAGAGTCCAACCGGAAGGAGCGAATCATCGAGATCCAGCGGACTGCAGAACCTGAGGCGACACTCAAGCCACAAACTCAAACTGTCAAAATTGAAGATGTCAAGGATGAAGAAGTCAAAGTTGAAGAAGTCAAAGTTGAAGAGACCAAAACACAGCACGAAGTCAAGCTCAATGTGGACGTGGCGCTGGCCGCGAACGAAGGGATTGTTGAGTTCGAAGAGCCAGAGACGCCTCTCAGACCACTTGAAGAGTTGAGAGTGAAACTTGACCATCAAGTTGAGATTGAGAGTGTTACCAGTGCGGACGACTATCTGCAAGAGATGTCAGAGTCCAAGACAGCGACGGACCGATGTTCCGAGGACAGATTCGACTTTCTTCATGTCGGTGAGCTGAAGGAAACAGTCCAAGATGAGGACGAAACATGTCGCACCGTAAAAACGTCAAAAACACCATCAGAGGAAGAGATCAAGCAGAAGTTCATCGAGAGCACGGAAGAGATCATCGTCGAAATCAAGAAGAATGAAGAGATCGAGAAACGCACTGAAGAAAATTCCTTCCAAGAGCCCAAGGAACGCGTCGTCGAAATCGTTCGAACTGGAGAGCCAGCTAAGAAAACCGAAGACCTCGCAAAACCTGCCGAGATTAGACAAGATGACGTCTTGAAAACAGAGGACAACCGTGTGAAAAACCTCTTCAGCAGTGTACAGTCCACAGAGGAAGAGAGAAAGACTGTTCAAAGCATGTCATCGCTCTCTAGGTCAGATGAACGAGTTGTGGAGATAAAAGAAACTGGAAGAGTTCACAGGAAGAACAGTGCGGAGACAGACCACAGCCAAGAACGGGTTGTAGAGACCAAGAAGACACCAGTACCCCAACAGACCGTCTTGGAGGTTAAATCAGAAAACTCGGCAAATAGTTCATGTGAGGAAACTCTGAAAGTCGAACAAATTGGCAACACTCATCGAACTGTCAAGGAAACATCAAAGCAGACTTCGGAAAAAACACCTACCGGCTTCAAAGCTAGCTTTGAGGAGAGTGTTGTTGAAGTTAGCCAAACTAAATCACCGAGAAGTACTGTTGAAGATGTACTCAAAAGTGTAGATGTTAGACAAGATGGCGTCTTGAAGTCAGAAGCTAACCGCGTGAGAAATGTCTTCAAAAGCGTAGAGTCTACAGAAGAAGAAAACAAAACAGTTGGAAGCACCAAGTTAGAAGAGCGTGTCGTAGAGATAAAGGAAACAGGCAGAGTTCACAGGAAGAACAGTGCGGAGACAGACCACAGCCAAGAACGGGTTATAGAGACCAAGAAGACACCAGTACCCAAACAGACCGTCCTAGAGGTTAAATCAGAAAACTCGGCGAATAGTTCATGTGAGGAAACTGTGAAAGTCGAACAAATCGGCAACACCCACAGAACTGTCAAAGAAACGTCAAAACAGACTTCGGAAAAGACACCTACCGGCTTCAAAGCTAGCTTTGAGGAGAGTGTTGTTGAAGTGAGCCAAACTAAATCACCGAGAAGTGCAGTTGAAGATGTACTCAAAAGTGTAGATGTTAGACAAGATGGCGTCTTGAGATCAGAAGCTAACCGCGTGAGAAATCTCTTCAGCAGCGTAGAGTCTACAGAGGAAGAGAGGAAGTCTTTCGAATCGAAGAGAGATGAGCGAGTTGTGGACATAAAGGAGACTGGAAGAGTCCACAGAACAAACAATGCGGAAACAGATCTCCGCCAAGAGCGCACTCTGGACATGAAGAATACAGTAGCTCCGGGACAAAGTGTCGTGGAGGTACAGAAATCTAAGAACTCTGCCAATAGTTCATGTGAGGAAACTGTGAAAGTCGAACAAATCGGCAACACCCACCGAACTGTCAAGGAAACATCAAAGCAGACTTCGGAAAAGACACCTACCGGCTTCAAAGCTAGCTTTGAGGAGAGTGTTGTTGAAGTGAGCAAAACTGCATGTCCAAGAAGTGCCATTGGGGTTTCAGAAGAGCGTATCAATTTGAAGAATACCGGTACAAGTCAGAAGAGTCAGGAGACAACACGGAAGTCGGCACTCGATGAACGTCACTCCCGTGACACTAGCGCCATTGGTGGAAACGTAAACGAGCACATCCTCGAAGTGAAGAGTACGGGAGAGCAACAGAAAACTCACCAAGTGAACCAGCAATTCACCAAGTTGGGCAACAATGGCGGATCATTGAGTTACAATGAATGCATCATGGAAGTCCGTAGGGCAAGCATTCCCCAGAAAAATGTTAAGCTAGTTGACGAAATGTCCGAGCACGACTACGAAGTGGAGAGTGTGGACAGCTACAGCAGTGCAACTGACCGCAAGCGGGAGGCAACTGCATTCAACGGCCTCAACGAAAGAATTGTGGAGATCAAGGAAGTCGGAGCGGCGCAAAAAACGTCTAACAAGTTCAACGATCATCTCATTGGTATCAAACAAACTAGCCCACCGGAAGCAAACACCAACTTCACATCGGAATCAAAGACCAGCTCTAGCCAGTATAGCTACAAAAGTCACAAGTCTGACGTTTTCGAGAGCACAGCACTCGGCACGGAGACAAAGAGACTAACGCGGCCTAGCGAGCGGGTTGTTGAAATCAACCACATTCACTAATGGACACACAGGTTAAGGATCAGCACATACCTAGCATCATGCCTGCCGTTTTCAACGAACCAACTTTTGTGTTGTACTAATTTTTGTTGAAAGACTGTTTAGAATCAAGTATTAAGACTTTTATAAATGTTTATCTGGAAACTTAGTTTATTTAAATTTTATTTATTTATTTATTTATTTATTTATTTATTTTTACAACAAATCAAATTTCTACCAATAAATTATTATTAATCAGCAAAATCTTTCTTTCCTTGTTATTTTTACCAAACTCTTTACTCTCAGGAGATGAAGGAGCTCATGTTTTGACAAAGTGAAGGTAAAGTTGTCAGGGTTTGAATCTATATCTTTAGATAAGGATTAAATTTGATCCTCATCTACTTGCATTCAATTATTTGTAGTTGAAATTTGACCAGCGCTACTTCACAGTAAAGAACAATTTCACTTAGCTTGGGCAAAACTAGTGCGCTCCGTGATTTTCACCAATAGTCCTACGAATAAGACTCCATCAGGAAATAACAATACAGTAGAAACTGTCTTATCCGTCACGCACGGGGCCAGAGGAAGGTCGAATAATGGAAAAGTTCTAAAATGAAAGATATGAATATAAATTAAAAATAGATATGAATGTAAACAGTGCGTGTCTCAAGGAAGCATACTATTTCGTTTGAAATTTGTGAGAAACGACAACACAAAAAAGTCCCGTTATCTGGTCGAGATAATCTGGGAATGCTTTCTTGTTTTTATTCACTTTCTACTAACTTTGATATATGTAGTTACTAATTTTTTGTTTTCCGGCATTTTATGTGTTTGAACTTTGAACTGACTAGTTGAATTAAGTTAGGTTAAAATAATTAATATGTTGTCCACCATAATGGATAAAAATATATTAAATCAATGAAGAATCTATAAAGTGTCCAGAATTCGGAAATAGTGGGTCAATTTTGACTGTTTGAACTGCGCAATCACATCAAAATTAACGCGCCTTCGTTGTTGGCCTCTTAATAATCATAACATCTTCGGTTGACGGATAATGGGAACGGATAATGGAAACAGCGTTGACGGATAATGAAAAGACTGATAAAAGTAGTTCTACAGTGTATACAACATCTGAAGCCACTTACAAGAATTCAGAAGTTTGGTGTTAGTGAATTTTTCTCAATATGCGTGTTGAGTGTTTTAGCAGCTGTGTTTGTGGCGTAGTGAAACAGATTCTGAATTTTTGTCAGAAGTTTCGTTAAAAGAAGGATTGTAAGTTAGCTTTTCGAAAACACCTAAATGAGCACACATAGCCTTATAACTATTAATAATTTTCAATGTTTAATAAAAATCATTGGTTTCACATTAATACGAAAACGTTTTAAAATACTTCGTGTATCCTATAGTATTTAGCCTAAACATAACTCATGTCCGCTAGCCATACTTGTCGGCTGCTCAAAGTTATCTGGAATTCTTGCAGCAGAATTAGCCATCAGCAGCTGTGCTACGAACACACACATGATTGGGACTGGCACCCGTGGTTATTATGATCGTAGAGTTTACTTTGCAGGCCAATTACAGACCAGACGCGTTACTCAACAGCGGGGCAACACAACAAGAAAGAATAATAAACAAATGAAAATATTAAGAAGTGTGTTTCTATCAGTCAACAACGTCCATTCTAACCAGGAGCTCCCGCTTGAATTTCGACATGAGCATCCGCGTATTCGCATCCGGAATAATCAATGCGAACGAAGATGTCGGCAATCGCGTCGCGACAAGAAAGAAATTGAGTGCTGATTAACCAATAGGAGCGAAGATGTCCGTGATAAGACGAAAGTGTTTGACATTGCTCGTTTATGTTTTGTTGCGCTCACTGTATGAACGTATCTTATTGTCTTATTTGTGAATTTTTGATACCCTTATGAAGTTTCTTTAAAAAATTGCTAGATCCGCATCCGAATCCGCACCTACGGATGTGAGCCTAAAAAAATCTTCATCCGCAACATCCTTGATTCTTAACCCCTTGGTTGAGGTTTACTAACTTGAATAAAGAATGTTGCCCTCTGCACTTCATTCGCTTCAATTTACAAAGCCTTCTATAGATTCCTTGCATTTGTATTTAACGAAAACTTTTCTAGACTCTTCGAGATCCTTGTTGAAGGATTTACTGCATAATTTATTTGTTTACTATTATTCATGAGTTTATTTTAAACAATATTCTAGTCCATAAATTTTTGTTGATATTTACAAAATTCTCACCATCAAAACTTGTGGGTGGATGAAAGCGATTTCAAAAATTAAAAGCATTAAAAATTCCTCCACTGTTTCGTGTTTGACACTTCCTCTAAAAATAAGTTCACAATCAGCAGATCCAGGTGAATCATGGAAACCGGTCCACCTCTGCCACAGTCTCGATTTATCCCTCATGTGCATGACATGTCAGACTCTGCTCTCTCTCTGTGTTCCTGTATCTCCTCTATCCACTAAGAAAACTTTCAAACTGACTTATGAATAGCTCCTAGTTACTCCTAGTTATGAATAGCTCGGTTCTTTCAGGGATCTTTCCATAAAAGGAACCAATGAGGACAAGAATAGTCCTGCCCACGTCTCACAGAGCACCGAGAATTTTTCCGTGTAAATTTCAACAAGTTTCACAGAAATTCTCTCTTGGCACAATTCCACAAAACGTTGGTTTGGTTAATAGCACTATGATTTTGTTTATGATCCATAGTGGAAATTGTTCTAGATGAATATTTCCACAAATAAAATATTCCTCACGCCATGATTCACCAGGAATTTTCACTATAAAATATCTTGGAGGGAAAATTTCACAGCACAAGTGGAAAATAAGTGCAAGGGAAAGCATCGTGCAGTTAAGAAATTTCCGAGAAGTTCTAAAGAAGATTGGGAGAGCAAACGTCAAAATGGTGAGCTGTTGTCATAAGGATGGATTCACAGTAGCAATGGACGCGCAGTGCTACGAGCCGCATGAGTTATCAGTGAAGGTTGTCAATAATTTTATTGTTGTCGAAGGACAAACAGACGAGCGGGAAGTAGAAGGGGGGTTTGTGTCAACGAAAATTGTGCGAAAATTCCCAATCCCTGAAAACTGTGATAGAGAGAAGATCATCTGCTCGATGTCGGAGGACGGCAAACTGACTGTCAAAGTCCCAACAAAAGAAGAGAAACCATCTGGCGAGCGGATTGTTGAAGTCAAAAAAATTGGAGAGACGAAACCATCTTCCAAGGAGCACCTCATCAAAATTAATCTGACGGGATTCGCAGAGCCACCAGCTAAACCTGTGAGACACGCAGAAACCTCAACATCCACTTCGGACAAACCAGATACCCAAAAGTCCCAAACGAGTGAGAAAGTCGAGAAGCACGAAGAGAAGAGGAGTGGAAATGTTGCCGAGAGACGGACATTCAAAAGCTGCAACGAACGCATTGTTGAAGTTAAACAAACTGGAGTCTTCCAGAGGAACCGCTGAGTGCATCATTGGAGATCTCCTTTTCGCATAAGTTAAGAGAAGACTGGCTATACTAAGAGAAACTTTAGAAAATTTTTGCTTTTTAATAAATTTTATTATTTAACATAAACAGCTTTTGATCGGCTTTTCCCTCCATTTGTTTTAAAACGGTTTTTCCAAAGCAAGCCATGTAGACGTCCACCAGTTCCCGGGTGACCGCTTCACCACTCATCAGCAACAGGCGTTCATGTTGATAGCGGTTCCCTTTTTTCTCGAGCAACTGCAATCGTTCATGGACCTCCATGCAACCTTCGGGTTCACTCTTTTCCCCGCTCCATGACTCCAGTATGAATCAACTGCACCTATTCCCGGCCGCGTATTGATCGCAACTCGCATCGCTTTCTGGCCGCAGTCTGACCTAATTGGTTTCAAATGCCCACATCTATCCTGCAATAGACATAAAAAGCCCGCATCTGATCTACAAAAGAACTAAACCTTTTGGCCTATAACCACGAGTCTGACTCGTGGTAAAGAATTTGTGAATTTGCTAGTTCGGTTACACGGCTGAACAGTTGAATAGAACGGCCCGCCAACTACTTTCTTGTTTACTATTGTTCGAGCAATTGGCAGATATCGTATAGGCGAAGGGGTTAAGAGGCACTGACTGGCATCAGAGCCTCGCCAGCCACTCTACGATCACACACACAATTACCACGTGTGCCCTGCCCAAGGGTGTGTGTGTTCTTAACAAAGAGAGTCCACTAAGAGGATTTTTATGAATTTGAATTCTATTTATTTTCTACATCATGAAATCTACAGAATAATTGTTCTTAAATCTAGTGAATATATGAAATAAGCGAGAAATTGTTCTATTGATCTCCAAATCCAGGTTCAGGTTTCTCGCTGTCTGCGGATGATTCCTCCTTGGCAGGAGCACTCACTGTCAGAATGCCATCTTGTGAAAATGTCGATACAATTTTATCGGCGTCACAGTGCTCTGGAATCGCGTACTCGCGTCTGAAGCTTCTCTTGGAAACACCTCGCCATGGGCACTGGGTTTCCTGTGCGTTTCCCTCAACCAGAATCGAGTTGTTGACCACCTTCACTTTCAACTCTTCAGCCTTGAAGTTATGGACGTCTAGCGTTATATTCAACCCGTTCTCCTTTGACACGGACACCACATCGTTTGTGTCGTTAGATCGTAATGGGCAACCCTCCTGTTTCCCTGAGGGTCCTGCTTCCTCCTTTGTTTTGCTGCTGCACGGCTTTGCATCATCACGATTCCTATCCGCAAATGGACACTGACTCTTCCTCACATTTCCATCAAATGGACACCCAGTGGACCTCCGGAACGACCGCTGTCGCCCACTACCACAAGGTCTGCACCGTGCTGGAGGGTCGTACCCGAACGCTGCCAGTTGAACATTTTCGAAAACCTCACTCAGGTCGAAAGGTAGATTGATTGTAATTGCAGTTGCCATTTTCAAATCTCTTCACTTCTGTTGCTCTTCAAAATCTCCAAAGTAATTTTACTCTTAATCGAAACTTTCAAGTTCTCTTGATGTCTTTCTCACCTCACAAGCTTTTTAGATATGATTCCAAATCGGTTCTACTGAGCTTTTTATACAAAATATTATCAAAATGAAATTATGAATTTCACCACGAAATTTGGGTCTGGATAAGTTTCGAACTTTCGAAAAGTTCTTTTTTCCGAACAGAATGACGTCATTAATGGAAACATTCGGACGATTGTTGGTCAGACTCTGCAAGTCATCAGAGTGGCGTGAGCTTAACGATGACGTGTTCTTGATGAAGAGATATTTTGTGAAATTCATTGCAGCGCGTTTCCTTTGTTCAAGAGACGCGTTTGTATTTTAAGAGATATTCAACTTCTTGGTTTGACTTGCAACTTTTGGTTTGTTCAAAGTTGAAATCTGTAAAAGCGTATATCTGAGATGCTTTGGGCTGTAAGTTAAAAGACAACTTGGGTGAACGTTTGCCATACACGATCAAAGCAATTTATAAACATGTTCGCGTTCCAAATGTCATTTCTTCAGAAATAATTGAGAATAATTGAAAATAATAAGGAAATAGGCATATCAAATCTTTATTCTGCTATTTATCGTTGGTAACTTGTCACAATTCTGGCAAGTTGGCTGTATTCATTCTGCAAATAGATTTCTCCACATTTAACTATTAGATTTTAAATTCCTTTTTCAAAATAATTTCAAATGAATTATTCGAATTTTAACTAAAAATTAAAATTTATTTTGACAGAAAGTCTGCCAAGATATGTACAACCGACATACAGTACAACATGTTGGCACACCATTGACTCCTCCCACCGAAAATCAAAAATTTTTGATTTCATCCCAACTCAACTTCCATCCAACCATCAAAATTGTTGGCCAACTGGCCCATACTCAATCCAATCGATGGTCAACAGGATCCTTTATACGTTTTTTGATTTTCATTTAACCGAAGTGCTATAGAAATTTGTTTCAATAAATTTATGTTGTCTTCTTCAGTAGTAAGTTGAGACTGTACTTGCCTTACCATTCCTTAAAAATGGATTTTAGTTAACCATTTATTTCCTTGATTATATTGCAACATTTTGTAGTGAAAGGATATTATATATTATATAACGTCTTGTAGAATAATAAGTCACCTGTCTCTGTCGTGAACAGGATATATAGTGATTGTTTGACTTTAGGTTATTGCTCGCGATTGTCAGAGTTATATCCAAAAATATACAATTTTCGAGTAACTTGACACAACGTATGACCTTATAGAATAGGCTACGATCAAAGGACAAAAGAATCCTTCATGCAGAAAAAGTGTGCAAAATTTCAATGCAACCAGTGTACCGGTTTTCCTGCAAGCGTACTTATGCACTTCAAAAATAGAGTTTTGAGAAAAATGCGTTTGAAGTTTTAAATGCAGCGAGTTGGTCTCGGTTATCCTTGGCTTACAAATGGGGAAATGACATTCGAAACAAATCAGCTGATCCAAATGTACGGAAAAGATAAAGAATGAAAGAATTGTGAGTGTTTCCAACGTGATTTTCATCATTTTTACATTTATTTACATACATTTCCTCGTGTTCAAAGGATCTAGGTACTAAGTTTTGCAAAGTGCAGAGTCAATTTTTCCATAAATTTTGTTGGACTTGATAATATTTGCTCCTGACATTTGAAGGCAAGTTAAGAAATCTGATTGGTTTTCCATTTGGAAAAATCTACTCTTTGGTGCAGGAAAATTGAAATTAATTATATTAAAACTTAATAATGTCAATTAATCAACGAATAAATTCAAGAACTTTAGTTGAAAATTCAAGAGTTCAACGGCAGAATCAGTTGAAAGAACTTTCCAAGAAACATTCAATTCAACTTCAAAGAGAATTGGAAGATTCCAGAAACTCTTAGTGAAAAATCGCATCTCATTCGTATTTCACAGCCTGCATGAACTCTTTCATCACATTGCTCTCTTCGCTTACTCACGATTTTGCTCTTAGTCACACTCGTCACCTGGCATGACTTGCAAAGTTCGGCGTACTTTCGCACGAAACCAAAACAAATCGTCATAGCTTAACATGACGTCATTCTGTTGACATCAAAAGTTAAGAACCATAGAAAGGGTTCGAGAAAGTTCTAGAATTCACAATTTGGTGGGTGTTACATGATATGATTTCGTATAAAATGGAGTCAACATTTCATGTTTTGTCATTATCAGAAAGCAAGTCAGAGACAGCAGTCGAGCAAACCAAGTGAACTTGAGCTTTTTAACTTAAAACTTTTTGAACAAACAGTGAATTTGAAGAATCAACATGCGAGTGCCAATTGTGATGGAAATTCCTATTGATGTTAGGGAAATGATGACGTGCCCACTCAAGCAAGATGGAGTCGGAAAAAGTTTCGGAATGAGTTATCCATTAGTATGGGGACTGAACGCTTTGGACAGGACATGGTTTGGAGGTTGCGAGCGGAAATGTCCATTACGCAAGGAATCATCGAGGAACCCGAAGGAATCTCCAGTGACTTGTCCAATCCTAGCGGTTAGAAGTGGTGAGCGGAAATGTCCATGTTGGAAGGAAGCAGCTACCATCCCAAAGCAAACTGAGCAAGATGAAGTTGCAAAAAGCTTCCGAAAGTCCTGTCCAATCGCACGGGAATTTAACTGTGCTGCGTTTAGAAATTCTGGAGGAAGCAGATGTCCATGCAGGAAGGAAGCAGTGAGGAATACCAAGGAAACTCCACTGGAAAGTGGTTCAGCGTCTGATCAAGATGAAGTTGCAAAAAGCTTCCGAAAGTCCTGTCCAATCGCACGGGAATTTAACTGTGCCTCGTTTAGAAATTCTGGGGGAAGCAGATGTCCATGCAGGAAGGAAGCAGTGAAGAATACCAAGGAAACCCCACTGGAAAGTGGTTCAGCGTCTGACCAAGATGAAGTCGCAAAAAGCTTCCGAAAGTCCTGTCCAATCGCACGGGAATTTAACTGTGCTGCTTTTAGAAATTCTGGAGGAAGCAGATGTCCATGCAGGAAGGAAGCATCGAGGAAGCCCAATCAAACTCCAATGGAAAGTGGTTCAGCGTCTGACCAAGAAGAAGTCGCAAAAAGCTTCGGAATGACTTGTCCAATCATACAAGGGTTGAAAGCGATGGTAATGTTTCCTAGTTCCGAAGGAAGTAAATGTCCGTGTAAGAAGGAAGCAACGACGAAGCCGAAAGAAACTGGATCAGACTCCGAACAAGAAGGAGTTACTAAACGCTCCAACATAACTTCTCCATCCACGTGCAGAAAAGGTGAAGTAAACAGTTGTCCATGTCATGGTGCTCCTCTGGAAAGTGGTTCAGTGGCTCAACAAGATGAAGCCGCAAAAAGCTCTGAAATGACTTGTCCAATCAAGTTTAGAAGTTGCAAAGCAAGGAAATGCCCATGTCAGAAGGAGGCTGCGAGGAAGCCGAAGGAATCACGGGAGAACGTTTCAGTGTCAAATGAAGATGGCGTCACTGTAGCGTTGGACGTCCACAACTACAAGCCGAGCGAGTTGACCGTGAAGGTAGTCGATGATTTCGTTGTTATTGAGGGAAATGCTGAGGAACAAGAATTGGACGGAGGATCCGTGTCGAGACAGTTCGTAAGGAAAATCATTGTTCCCGAGCACTGCAACAAGGACGAAATGGTTTACTCAACTTCATCTGATGGAATCTTGACGGTGTCGATACCAGCAAAGATGCGTCCAGCAACCACTGAGAGAATCATCACAATTCAGAAGCTGGACAAACCAACGAACACCGCTGTGGAGGCCAACACTGAAGAGGAAATCCAGATTCCAGTGAATATTGGAAAATAATTTTTAAAAATATTATTACTTTATTAACTGTTTTTGAAAAGCTTTTAAAATGTTACTATCGTAGACAACTCAATTTCGAATAAAATGTCTAATACTTTTCATTGAAAGTTGAACTGCGTTTTGATTTCTCTTGAACAATTTGTTAGGTCAAAACAAAAAAAAGAATAGTTAATGGAGTATGCTTATCCTTAGATTTGAGTTGGTACTCCTGCACTCCCAAGCGATAAATAGTCAATGTGTACTCAGACATGACACGCATAAAGTCCTTATGTATCTTACTTTTTGGTTTGATATATCTTCATTTCATTACTAGGAAAACAAGCCATGTAGAAAATAAATTTTCCCTGCTTGATTGAATCGCATTCTCCGGTGAAAGAAATTCATTCTGTGTTTGAACTACATAAACTGAATTTTCCCCGCTTTCAGAGAGTGAATCCCATTCTCCGGTGAATGAAATTCATTTTCTGCTTCACGACCATTAGCATTTTATATAAGATACGAATAAATATTTTCTTTCAACTTCAACTCTAGTGAATAATCTTTCTATTAACTTCCCTTCTTAATTGCGCCGAGGAGATTGGTTATTGATTGAGTATAATTAAATTATTCTAACAAATTGACAGGAAAATCTGTTCAATTCTTGCCGGTGAAATTGAGAATTTCCACATAATTTTCATTTAATTACCTCATTACCCTAATTTTACGAATTTCTGTCAGGTGTCTAAGCTCAAACCACATTCCGTACCCAAATTCAGAGTGTAATAAAAATTTTTATGGCCCCACCGGGAGACATTCGGAAAATATGGCTTTTAAAACGATTTCAAAACAAACACGAGCTTTACACTGAACAATTTTTTGAGCTGAATCACTCAAAAACAATTCAAAGCAATTAAAATGTTTTAGCCCCACGAGCACAGCAAAAGCTTTTCCACATTCCAATTGTGATTTTCCGTTCTTAAAATTATCTTTGGGAGGGTTGGAGACAAAAATATGGCAAAATTCAGTGGACACATATTCATAGTTAAGTGTTAATTGTAATTTTAATTTTTGCAAATGAAAGTGAAGAAAATTTTAATAAAAATATTTTTATTTCTTGTAGCCTAAATACATGAAAATTTACGCCTAAATTACAAAAATATCTACAGAGTCACATAAATAATACTTTTGATTAAATCTTAAATAAATTTTTGAAAAAATTTTGAAGAAAAAATTAATTATTTCCACGGAAGCGTTTTGTTCCGAAGGATATTTGGTTTCGGTTGTTCGTTCTGAGTGACTGGCACCTCGACATATTCGTACATTTCCTTTGGAGGAATTTTGATTGTAAGGACTCCGTCCTGCGTCATGGTGGAGCTGATCTTTTCTGCGTCGTAGTCCTCTGGGATGTTGTACTTCCTCTCGAAGTTCCTCACAACGCATCCACTGTCTGTGTCACTGTTCCCGGATTGTCCTTGCACCACAACGAAATTATCGACAACTTTCACTTGCAACTCTTGTGGTTGGTAATTGTGGAGGTCCACTGTGATTTCAATGTCATCCTTTTGGACAACACTTGCCACAGTGTCCCTGCATCCGAATGGCTCCTTAGATTTGCAAGTGCATCTCCATTTGTTCTTGCACGTCTCCGATACACATTTATCTCCGTTCCTCTCTAAAATGATCCTCTTCGGTGTTACTCGACTGCAACTAGTACTGCCTTCTGAACTTGCTTCTGAAACTAACGAATTCGATCTGGACCTAAAGTCTGGAGAATTCCACCGATTCACAAGTTTCTTCACTTCCTGCGATGGGTTCGCGCGGTTTCGAGGCGAAAACCCATTCAAATCTAAACTTGTTAGCACCATTTTCTTCAAACTGTTTCACTTCTTTCGAGAATTTTCTGTATGAAAATTTTAATTTTCCCAATTTGTCCACTTCGCTCAACAGAATTTTCCTTAATGAATCAAACTACCAACTGAGGCGACATTTTATATCGAAATTCTTTCACGGATGAAATCATCTCCACCGAGAAATTTTTCAAAATAATTTTTTTTTTTTTTTGCCTCCCCAATTTCTCTTCTCATGCAAATCCTTTTATTAGAAATGAAAATTATTTTTAAACTACCCCGTGACGTCACGGTCAAGTGACATTTCCTCTCCGGTGGAGTCCCACTACTTGAATTCAAGTTCATGATCAAGTCACGGTGAAACCACAGTTAGACCATGAAGCTTTAAAACGAAAAATAATCATCAAAATGGCGTCGATGAGCTTTTGTTTTGATCGTTTTTATTAATAAAATTTATTCACATCGAATGGATGGGAAAATTTAGAAGGTTCTTTTGGAAAATCCTACGTAAAAATTGTTTTTGATTTTACGGATGCCATTCATCAGAGCTTTCTGAGACGATTTAGTGAAAATATGTGAAAAATTTGTTGATTTTTTTGTCAACAAAATTTTTGATCTAATATTAAAAAATTACGTCTTTGCAAATAGCGGATGTTTTGATGGAGTTGGTAAGAGAAAAGCTTCCTTTTTTGGCGGTTTGTATCAACTGGAAGCCACCCACAAGTGTTTTGATGTTGTTTGATTTGAGGGATTTGAAATAATCCTGACTCACCTGTGGGCACAAACCGAATTCCTTCATCGTGTAAAAATAATTAATATGTTTGGCAAATAACCAATTTATTTGACTGAGAAAGTGTCAATTAACATGACGCGAAGGAAGCAAGTGGTTTTTTGAAGAATGTTTTTGAACAAAAATTTTCTTTTAACACCTAGAAAATGGCGGAAGGTCAGGGAGATGAAATGATATAGTGAAATTTATTTTTATTGTTCAACGTCATATCCTGTGACACATGAATTAAATGTTAAAACACAAAAATAAACGCAGACGGACCATATATGTTCGAAAAACCAACAGTCAATCTTTCCACTTCAATCAAAGCCATCTATTAGCCATTCGCTAAATTATATGTTTCTCTTTGTGATCCTCATCGCGTCTGTTTGCCGTTTCTAAGGGAATGCGGATTGATAGATTATTAAAATGAAATCAGTGCATAGATCCATTCTTTATTTAGCTTACAGAAGCTTCCCGAAATGGCATCAAGAGAAAAATTAATTTACATGAGTCAGAGGCACAAATAAACTTGATTTGATCAATAAATTTCAAAATTAAATTACGAAATATGAAAAAATAAAAATTAAAAATTTTTGGAATGTCATGGAATTTGTGACACGTAAATAATTTAAATTTCTTGTTTTATCGTTTTTGAAAAATTTTCAATTTTGGAAAAATGCCAATTTTCTTGATACACGAAATTGTTCATTGGAAAAGCTTGAACTGGAGATGGTACATTCGTTTCTAAGGATACTTTTAGGCGTACCTTATGTTCGAATGCCTGTAAGTATGCTTTTGCATCTGGAACGTTCCTAAATGAATTTCACAATTCTGTGCAACACAAGAAAGCTAGTAAAGGAAACTGTGGCTGTTGCAAATACTGAGACTGAAATTTTCAACTGGGTTCCTTACACTCTATGTGCTTGGTCACTGCTAGTTGCGTTTATCGAGGAGTTGCGGCTATCGAAGTTTGCAATTATCGAGGTTATACTGTAGTAATAAAATACAAATTGTTGCTTTTAAAAAAGGTTTATTTTCTAATACTAATTCCAAGAAAACTAATAAATAGGAAACTTTGCAAATAACATATTAAACTTCACAATTTAATCACAAACAAAATATTCATTCGTTGCTCGTCGCTGAAGAGCTATGTAGTCTGTTGAATGTGAATAACTCGTTCATTTGATGGAGAGGCAGTTTGTTTAGCAGGAACCTTCACGATCAACTTGCCATCAGTGGAGAGAGAAGAAGAGACTCTCTCTTTGTCACAGTGGTCGGGAATAATGTATTTTCTCACAAAGTGCCTTGAAACGACACCATCTCCAAGTTGCTGTTGTTCGCATTTGCCCTCCACCACGACGTGTTTATCAACAACTTTGACAGATAGCTCACTGGGCCTATAGTTGTGCACATCAAGAGTCACAGTGAATCCTTCTGCATCGTTTGTTGTTGTAGCTCTGGTGTCAGTTTCCTCCGGTTCCTGATTCATAGCTTGAGTGTCTCCAGTGGATGCAGTTGTTTCATTTCTAGCACCTGTCGTCGTGGCACTTTGTCGACTGTCATGGCCATTTGTACTTGCAAAGGCTTCAGCATGCGCCCAGTTGTTTCCATTTGGCTCTGCGTATGCGTTCGTGTTCGGGTACTGCCCTCCAAAGGGAAATTGCATGTTTGGGAATGGGGCGACTCCAGGAAACGTGTTCATGGTTGCTCGAACTTGTTCACTGCACCGGCGCTGTTGTTCCTGGATTTGTGCCATCATGTCGTTTACGTTTAATGGTACGGTTTGAACGAATATTGGAATTTCCATTTTGAATATATTTTCGCTAACTCAGTTAAATCAAAACTCACTCGGTTAACACGTCAAACGCGCTTGATTGTTTTTGCGGAAATAAAGAACTGTTTTAATTTGACAAACCTTTTATGCAGAAGCTTGTTTTGATTACCTCATCCGTCCAGAACATTCACAAACTTTCTCGCCTCTTCTCACAATTGTAAACGGAGATTCGTCACTTTTCCCATGATGAAACTCGATTTGGTTTTTGGCCTTTTTAACACAAAAGTGAGTAATCAAGTTCAAGGTTGAATCCACACGTCAACTTTAGTTGAATGTTTTGCTATTACACGCAATTTGATAATTACCTGAACCAAATGGGAGGCGACTAATTGAGAAAACTCGTGGTTTCATGATTATAGTTTCTCTCATCAGGGAGATATTTGCGAGAAACAAACGGTATTGCTTTTGAGAGAGTTGAGATATCCCGTATATAAACTGGAAATTCATCTTCAAGATCAACTCTGAATCTTCTGTGAATTTGCGTTTTTCAATATAAGCAATAGACACGTTTTTGATCTACAATACCTTCCAATACCATCTTCTGTAAAACGCAAGTTTTTAGAAGGTAAAATTCTGTGGAGTTGTCCTAGGTTAGAAATGATATTTGTTCGTTTTTTAGGATTCCGCACTCAAATGGTGATAACGGAACGGTATTAATATAACTTCGCTCTCCGTCCGTCTGTCACAGGACTGTATCTCTTGAACTATAATAGGTAGACACTTCAAATTTTCACAAAGTGTGCATTATTAAAAGTTTTCATTATTCATTGGTTGATGATCAAGTGTTGTGCGCACGTTGGTGTGATTTTATTCTAGTTTGTATATATATATATTTATTATTTTTAGTTTGTCAGATGAAATTGGTGTTCTACTGCACCTGACGTAATTTATAGTAGTGCTTAATCGGGTTTTGGTTGATAGTCATGTGGTTGGCTTACTCCACATGAGCACGAGAATATCTTAGATTATAGATTGAATGAATGTGATATTAGTCGCGTTCCTTTGGCATTACTCTGCTCATGACGAATGGAACGCACAGAATTTAATTATCAAGGGTTGGCGAACTTGTTGATAACTTGACATTTGTCATTTACAAATTCAATTTACAATTTTCAAGTACAATTTCAATTATTTCAATTTAATAATTTTTGGCCGTGATTTATTAAGGAACTATTGAATATGACGCAAAGGTCAGATTTATTGAAGGTGAACATTACTTATTTGCATGTGACAAAAAATTAAGATTGATTAAATTAATCATATTGGCATTAAATGAAGTTGACAGATTTTTCATTGTTTAATCGTCAGTTCTACCAAATATGAAAACAGAAATACAGTCACGCTCAAAATATAGGTATGTGGTTGGTGTTCTCTCATACCAGTATGGTCGGACAGTTGGTTGGTGTTCTCCACTGTCCTTGGTCAGATATGCCGCCGATTCTACAATGTGTACTCAAAGAGTGGTAGTGAATGAATCTTAAAACTTATAGTGGATTTTTATTTCACAGAGGTGGCGTCTTCTTCTAAGCATCATATGACCAGCATCCGTGACGTGGAGTTAAAGATTCCTGACTAGTTTTGAAGTTTAATTTTTTTACATTTGAATTTTACTTTAAATATTATACTTCAATACAAAATGAGCAAATTCTTGTATACACTACATTCGGAAGTTATTTGGACAGTTTCCCAGCTCAAACTAATTTCCTGTTCACAAGCATGTGCCCCTAGATTTACTAAAATCGAATAAATTAACAAAAGCTATACAATATCACCTTCCAAACAAACAGAAACCTACAGTTTTTCGTAGTTTTATTTACATTTCTCATTGACACACATGTGAAACCAGCGGCAGTTTTCAAATTGTCAGTTTTTAATTATTCAAATCGACCTGCTGATGCAATGAAAAATTGAATGGAAGTGCAACGGTCCAATGGTTTTAAATTAACACAAAGTTAAAGGCATTCTAATTTAATTTCCGACATGTGGAGTAAAAATTCAATTGTCGCTTGAAGATTTTCAATCTAAATTAAAATTAGAATTTAAATGAATATGTAGTCAATTCAATTGCAGTTGATCAATTAAATATGTGAGTAATTGAATCAATTAAAACTCTTCCTGAAATTGAATCGTCAAAATTAGATGTGAGCTTCATGTTACTGTGAATAAGCTTCCGCGAAAAGTCATAAAACAAACTCAAGAAAAAGAACCCCATATGAAAACTCACAGAATTGAATGACAAGTTGAAAGATTTCTGTTGAGATCAATCCAAACCTCTAAAACGATTCTTGCTTGGTTGGTCGATTCTATTAGCATCCATTCGAAGATCGTGTTACGTGGCCCAAGGCCACGAATCAATTTGTGATCAATTAGAAATTGAACAGTCAAGAAGCAATCAACAAATTTTCGAGTGAAAATACTTTCCAAAAGAATTTCAACAACAATTCAATAAATGATTCAGTTCGTTATCAGTATGGCAAAAGTTGAAAATCGTTTTGTGATAAGAAATTGAACAACTCAACACTGCGAGAGCTTTTCAACTTTGAATCAACTTCGAGTAAGCTTTTGTGTCAACAGGTGAGCTTCAAACTCCCGCGTTGAAAGTTGAAAATTTATTACACTGCGAGCTTTTGAGTGAGACGGTTCGGTTGCTTGAATATTTTCAATTTTATTTGATTATTTCCGTGTAAATGTAATTGAAATTGAACATGTCGATTGTGTCAAGATCACGTGATCATTATCCTCGAAATGTCGGTCTTGGGGTGAGTTCGGGCTACAACGAGTTTCCGGGGACGATTAATCAACTGCGTCGCGTTCTGGACGAAAGCGTTGAGGGGATCGTTTCGACTGAAGGCCAAGATGGATTCACGATCAACATGGACGTTCAACAATACAAACCACAGGAGTTGACTGTCAAAACGTCGAATAATGAAATCATTATTGAAGGAAAGCACGAGGAACGCAAGGACGGAAGAAGTTACGTCTCCCGGAGATTCACGAAGCGCTACGCACTCCCTAATGAGTACGAGGCGAAGCAAGTGACGTCTAGATTGTCCTCTGATGGTGTCCTCACTGTCCACGCGCCATTTCCCAACAAACTGCAATCCACAGAGAACTTTGTCCAGATCCAACGCACTGCCAGACGGAGTCTCAAGCTTTGACCAGTGCCACTCAAGGATATTGCGAAAGTGCATCGCCGCCATTTTACACAGGACATTCCACATTGCAAATGGAGTTTGATTTCTCACGATTTTGTGTTGTGTACCTTTTTGTTAGTGATAGTAGAATAAAAATTTGTTTTTTTTGTGATATTTTTAAGAGGAAATTTTTCTGCTTTTTTTGAATATTGAAATTTTACCGTTTTCACCTTTCACGGAACAGCATCGTTTGAAATCGACTGGATTTTGTGGATTTTTCGACAGATTTTTTGTTGTTAGCGATCGTGACTAGAAGCTGCAGATCAATAACTTTCTAATAATTTCAAATCAACCTTTTTCTTCTTCTTCTTCTTGCTTGATTGAAATTCAGTTTTGCATAATTGTAACTTTTACAAATTGAAAGTTTCGTGGAACTCAATACAGAGTTAATCATGATCAAGCAAAACGATCCTTTTTGCGAGCAAAATTGCGGGTCAGACTCGTTCCCGTACCACCTTACAAAAAAAATACTTTTTTCATTATTTGTTGCCATAGCGGCCATAATCGTACACACTTTGTGAAAATTTGAGGTATCTACCTATTATGGTTCAAGAGATACAGCCCTGTGACAGACATTTGACATTAACAAAATTTATTATTTTGTTTTGAAACTTGAAGTTTGCAAAACATTTTTATAAACAAAGCTCACGGAAAACAAAAGAAAACTCAAGGAAAAGTTCGTCAGTTATTGCAACGTCACTTTTACTTGACAACATGATTCGAATTCGAAACATGGCGGCGCATCTTCGAACTGCGCGTCAACATAAGGTAATGCAACACGCAAAAAGCCCCCTTGGCGGATGACAGTGAAACACGAAATTAACTGCGCCTTGCCTTGTTTTGGTAAACATATTAGCTCAAGGTTGCTTCTGTTTGTTTGCGGTTTGTCTGCTGTCTCCTGCCCGCTGAACGTTGTTTACATGCCGACTGTGGCAATGACATAAGTCAGTTGAACATCATAATTGGATCAATTGAATAAATTGAAATGGTTTGGCGGTTTCACAGCGATCGACATGTAACAAAGTGGAATTGGAAAAGATGGCGGCTATTTATGGATCTTACAAATAAATCGTATCGCGAAAATAGAAAACTAGTTGAACGAGTTTTGCTTTCCATCTAAGGCCATCGGTTCGAGTAGACGCGAATGCCTGCAGGTTTCACGAAAACCTACTGCGAGCAATGCATGCTAGGAAAGGTTATTTGTGGCGATTAGCCATTCGCGATCCATACCAAGACGATCGGTGATGTAACCCGGTGAAGTTTCGTTGTAGAGCGAAAGTTATGAAATCGACTTCAGCGCTGCTAGAGGCGAGCTTTTACCGTCGACTTCTTTGTTGAGCTTCGTGAGCTTTCACGATCATGCCTACAGATCCAAGTCAATGACACCGCAACGAAAACAAACAAATCTCTCGGTGGTTTCCTGGTCAGTTTTGAGATGAATTCTCTGACAGACAAAGAACTTTCCCAAACAGGCTTCTAGGTTTACCGGATAGGTAAATCATCAGAGAAGGGTCTCGTGGGAAGTTTTGAATTTTATAGAGTTCTTTCTAAACAAACCGTTATCTTATGAGATCACGTAGCTTCACGACTATCAAACTTTGAGATACAACTAGTAGTAAAAGTTCCAACAATAGAAGCAGTGGAAACTCCTATAACCGGTCAGAGTGGACAAAACGTTGATCCGTGTAGAACTTACAAAATACAATTGAAGAGTAATGAACTTCTGACAGATCTCCAAGAAGGACGAGTTTCAGGCAGATCTCGAAAAGTTCCAACAGTAAAAGCAGTGGGAAATCCTATAGCCGGTCAGAGTGAACAAGTTGTTTATCCATGTTGACTTACAAAATACAATGGAAGTGTCATGAATTTCAGGTAAATCCTCAAACAGGATCAGTGAAAAGACAGATTTCTTCACTTGATGGATTTGGTTTATTACAAAAACGAAAATAATACAAGAGCTAACTAACTTTCAATTAAGAACACAGTCTGTTGTGCAGCCTCATTAAACTTAAATGTAAACAACAAATAACAACATCGTAGTCCTCTACTTCTGGTCCTGCTTCGGGTTGTCCTTCACCGAGAGATGAGCAGGTCCTGTTTGTTGGATCTCAATCACTCGCTCGTTGCTCTGTATCGCTTTTGGTTGAGGAACCTTCACGGTAAGGACACCATCGGACGACAAGGTGGATGTGACTTGTTCAGCATCGTAGCCCTTGGGAAGGGCATACCGGCGAACAAAGTGTCTAGTGATGTATCCATGTTCATCCTCACGTTCCTCGTGCTTTCCTTCCACTACGATGCAGTTGTCCAAAGTTTTCACAGACAGTTCGTTGGGCTTGAACTGCTGGACGTCCATGCTCACTTGGAATCCCTCCTTTCCTTCCGACGACACTATTCCTTCGACACTCTTGTCCAATTCGCGACGCAGGTTGTCCAAGGCAGTCGGCAATTGATAGAAGTATGGACACATTCCAAGGCCGAAGTCTCGGTGGTAGCGTCGACCAAAGTTGTCAAGATCACCGAACAAAATTGGAATCAGAGACATTTTTGTTTCAATTCACTTTTCAATTTTAATCGCTTTGAATAGCTTTCAACTTTTAGTGTTTTATGTTTTCAATTCAACTGACTCCGGGTGTTGAACGACTCGTTTTTATACTCACGGTCAATTGTTCAACTTCGACTGTCGAGAATTCTAGAATCGTTTAGACACTTTCTCTCTCTTCGTTGAACAGAAATTGATCCACTCTCTTCAACTAACTGATTCATCTTGAACTTGAAATGTATACAATGTGAGCCAAATTTTGTTGAATTGAAAAGAAATTGCCGGAAAACCCTCGACTTCTTCTAAATTTAGATTATTGAAAATTGTTACATTTTTGGCCTTCAGATCGAGGAAATAAATTCAATTTCAATTAAGTTTCAATCTATCTATCTATCTTTTCAATCTAGTCGGAAATTGATTAAATTTACGTTTACCTTTGGCTTCAATTGATCAATATTTGAATAAAATTGTAAGAGGAGAATGTAGCACGTTGAATGTTCTGAATTGAACAGTTCTTAATAGAAACTACAGGAACATGGCTTCTTTATCATTGTTCAGAATTTGCATTTTGAACGAATTCACGAGATTCAATGAAAAGTTGAACACTGATAATCAAACCAATGTTTAAGAGTGTTTTCAAAATTCAAAAGTATATTATTCAATTGAATTGAATTGAATCAGCTGACTAGTTGAATGAGAATTTTGGCTGATGCAAATTTCGCGTTAAAAATCCGAGAATTTCATGTGAAAACTTTTCTGAAATTCTTCCCTGCAGTGAAAAAGAAATTTTCCAGAAAGTCCAAGTGGAAAAGTTTGGAAATCAACGAAAATCTGGATTTTTCTGGAAGTTTCTATAATTACCGTAAACGTACATTGAAAGTCCGCTTGTTCAACTTGTCAATTGTTTGTTTACAAGAGAGTATCAACTGAGTAAGAGTTTCATACTCACAGAAAGTTCAAAGAAGAGAGAGTGGATCGATTTCCATTGAACGAAGAGAGAGAAAGTGTCTAAACGATTCTAGAATTCTCGACAGTCGAAGTTGAACAATTCACCGTGAGTATAAAAACGAGTCGTTCAACACCCGGAGTCAGTTGAATTGAAAACATAAAACACTAAAAGTTGAAAGTTGAAAGCTATTCAAAGCGATTAATATTGAAAAGTGAATTGAAACAAAAATGTCTCTGATTCCAATTTTGTTCGGTGATCTTGACAACTTTGGTCGACGCTACCACCGGGACTTCGGCCTGGGAATGTGTCCATACTTCTATCAATTGCCGACTGCCCTGGACAACCTGCGTCGCGAATTGGACAAGAGTGTCGAAGGAATAGTGTCGTCGGAAGGAAAGGAGGGATTCCAAGTGAGCATGGACGTCCAGCAGTTCAAGCCCAGCGAACTGTCTGTGAAAACGTTGGACAACTGCATCGTAGTCGAAGGAAAGCACGAGGAACGTGAGGATGAACATGGATACATCACTAGACACTTTGTTCGCCGGTATGCCCTTCCCAAGGGCTATGATGCTGAACAAGTCACATCCACCTTGTCGTCCGATGGTGTCCTCACCGTGAAGGTTCCTCAACCAAAAGCGATACAGAGCAACGAGCGAGTGATTGAGATCCAACAAACAGGACCTGCTCATCTCTCGGTCAAGGACAACCCGAAGCAGGACCAGAAGTAGAGGACTTTTATGTTGTTATTTGTTGTTTACATTTAAGTTTAATGAGGCTGCACAACAGACTGTGTTCTTAATTGAAAGTTAGTTAAAGCTCTTGTATTATTTTCGTTTTTGTAATAAACCAAATCCATTAAGTGAAGAAATTTGTCTTTTCACTGATCCTGTTTGAAGATTTGCCTGAATATAATTGCTCTTCCATTGTATTTTGTAAGTCAACATGGATAAACAACTTGTTCACTCTGACTGGCTATAGGATTTCCTACTGCTTTTACTCTTGGAACTTTTGGAGATCTGTCTGAAATTCGTCGTTTTTGGAGACGTGTCTGAAATTCATTATTGATCCATTCAATTCGAGAAATCCAACAAAATGTTTGTCTTGCCAGGGAAAGTTTTAGCGACAGTCCTTGTGTTCAAGGACGATTGAAAGGACGGAATTTGCGGCTCCTGGAATGTCTGAAATCCACTCGAGCTGCACTAACATTGAATGAAGAATGTCATGGTTTACTCCCCTTACTCTGGGATTCTGCAGAACTTTTTTGGAGTTTTGCCAGTTGTCCCGTACGAAAAGCGAATAGAACTTGTTGAATTCGACTAGAAATAGAACACATACCATTGCCTCTGCTGATTTAAGTTTTGTTACTAAATATATTCTATAGCTTCAGTCTCACGGTAACCTATGAGCTCTAGAATTATCTACATGATTCTTTAATGGTTTCCTGGCACGAAAGTCATCTTCTGAACATTATCAACTATCATGTTAAACCAATTTGAAAAACACATCCCGAATGGACCAGGAAGTTCTGTTGCACATTATACAATTTTGTATCGATTGAAGACACTGAATTTGGACGTGACGAATCTTACAAGCAGAACTGGAATAAAAATGAGGGAGTTGTACTGAGATCCGAGATTTCTAACAAATTCTTATACCTGCATTTGAAATGTCTTTCCTAGCATCATCTTCAGTGAGTAGAGTCAAGCGGGAGAATCACTTCTACGACAAGGATTAGGGGTTGATGAGTAAAACGAGCCAGAGTTCTGTGAATGAATTAATTTATTACAAAATCTAGGATCAGCACAAAGGACTGAGTAATACTGAATTGTTTCCCGGAAACAATGAACCGCACTCAAACTGAACTAAGTCTCCATTTTGCCGTTTTCCTCGTTTTCATTTGAAATTTCCTTGATGGAGAGATGAGCAGGCCCGGTTTCATGGATCTGGACAATTCGTTCGTTGGTTGGTAATGCTTTGGCCGGTGGTGGAGCCTTGACAGTCAGGACTCCATCTGAAGACAGAGTAGAGACGACGTCCTTGGAGTCGTAGCCAGCTGGGAGTGTGTACTTCCTCACAAAGTGGCGTGAGATGTACCCGTGGTTGTCTTCCCGCTCCTCGTGTTTTCCCTCCACCACAACTGCATTGTCTACAGTTTTCACGGTAAGCTCGTTCGGCTTGAAGTTCTGCACGTCCATGCACACCTGGAACCCATCTTTGCCCACAGTCAAGTCCGCAACCTGATTCTTCTTGCTCCCCTTTTTCTTGAGTGCTCCACTGTATGGGGTGTACCGCTGACGACGCCGATGTGGCACCAACATGGAACCCACTCCCGAATCAGCTATGCTCGCTAGTTCATGCGGATAAATTCCAAACCCGAAGTCATGGTGTTGGTTGCTCAGCTCGTTTCGCAAATCACGGAGTTCTTCAGTTAAACCCACCAAGTTGGTCAATATCGAGTACATTTTTCCACAAAATTCACTTCACAAAAATTATCAAAAGAAGAAGAGACCGTTAACAAATTGCGAATCGCTCTCCTGACGTCTTTATTGTTGCGCTATCAACTTCAATCTGTTGACGTCACACGCGCTCTTCGTCGCTTTTATGCGGTTTCTCTTTAAAAGCAGAAATTTCTAGTAAGAAGAGAGAATTTGAGAAGAATCCCCAAGGGGAAATTCGCTATAGAACTGTTAAAGAGAAAACCGACCCACACATACATCAAAGTTCATTGCATCTTCTCTCTCTCTCGAGGCAGTTTTGAGACGTAAATAATCGGTGCATTGACCTACAAAAGAAATTGTAACGGGAGACCGGCATTTTGCAAATCAGCTGTCGGTGATTTTCATTCGATTTTCTAGAAAATTCCAAAATATTTTCTATTTAAATAAAATTTTTAACTTATTTTTGGAATTTGTATTTTTGGTTTTTTGGCTTTGTGCAAATTTTGAATTTATGAGTCCGGAGAGCTGATGTTCGTCGCAGAATTCTGTGATCAGTGGAGGCGTAGCAGACTCCATATTTAAATGAGTTTCTGAAATTTTAAATTTATAAATCATTGATCTTCATACCAACACAATCAACATAATTAACATGATTCTCTAAGTTGGTATTCTGGGTACAACTCATTTTCGAATCTGTTACGTCGGAACAAATTTTAATTTCGAAACATATTTGAAGCCAAATCTGTCAATTTTCTTAAAAGAAAAGTCAAGTTAGAGTCGACGAATTTTAGCCTGCTAACTTTTGCCACCAGAATACCGATTTCGACCGTAACAGAACAAAATACACGGAATGTCAAATTAACAGAATCTGTTATCTGTGTCGCTTCTTGTGACTCACAAACAATTTCCATCCCTAAAAATTCCACTTTGTAATACCACAAAGAACCGAGTGTTGTCCATGAACGTCATGTAAAATGAGTCACCGGGTGGAGGAAATCTAATAATAAATCTGCCCTTGTTGCCGGATACAAGTTAACCCTCCAATTCGAAGTGAATTAATCATCATTTCAATGTCACGACGCCATTTGTTAAGATTCTACAAACAAAATGGTGCAGATCCACCAAGCATCCACCATATTGATGAAGTGTGGAGAAACGTGTACAGTCGTCCATATTGGAGCAACACATATTGATTTTCTGCTAAGCCAGGAGTCAAAACAAAAATTTTGTTTTCTCAATAAATAAAACCTACATCCTGTTTAGTTTTTAGTGTGTCCTCACAAAATCCAGACGGAACGTCCTTCCATATGGTACATATTGATTTTTCAATGTTTCCGCCCGTTCAAGAAACCCACGATTTCCTTATATGGCGTAGTTGAACTTGTGGATTTAGTTAGTCCCTTGTATCAGGATATTCAAGACACTAGAGAATCGCCACCACTGCAACTGCGCACGTTATTCGAATTTAAATTTTAAGAGAATACACTGAAGAATCCTTGTACAGGACGTACTCTTAAATTCTGTTGGGTATAAAAGGAAACTCCGTTCTCTGGATGTCAAGTGAATCCAAAACGAATTTCTGTCGATTCTTTATATCAAAAGTAGTTAGTTTTGAAGACGGACGTGTTGGTGTTAACTTCCCGGAAAATTTAGTAATTTTATAAATTTATAACAATAAAAATGTCGATAGTTCCAGTGTTATTTGATGGCCCCAACGAGTACTGTGACACTCAAAGACATTATTATCGTAATTTAGTCCTGGATCTGTACTCACGTCTCAAGGAGTTTCCGCCAGCAATTAATGATTTGTGCGATGAATTGGCTAAAAAGCTTGAAATTGATGAAGCTCAAATGAAACAAGATGGATGCTTTGAAGTTAGTGTGGATGTAAAGCAGTTCAAGGCAGATGAATTGACAGTGAAAACTAGTGGAAATTGGGTGATCATTGAGGGTAATCATGATGAACGTGAAGACGACTATGGATCTGTATCGAGAAACTTCGTTCGACGATATTTCATACCAGATCAATGTGATGATGAGAAGGTCGAGACAAATCTGACAGATGATGGAGTTTTGACACTTAAAATACCACCATTGGAGAAACCAGCTGAACCCGTAGAACGAATTGTACAAATCGAACAAATCGAAGCTTCTGCTAAGAAGGGCGACAAGGGGGACAAAAAGAAGAAAGACAAAAATGGTTGTGTCCTGAACTAATTATTGTATAGTCATTGTCAAAACCATGTCTGTCGTCTAAACGAGAAGGGGGGATGAAGAATTTTTTAGTTTTATTTTTAATTTTCATTTTCATTTACGTTGCGTTGCGAAAGGGTAACGATAAACTCGCTTTTTCCTTTTTTACTATTGTTAACTTTTTGTATACAAAGACTTGCTATTTAATAATAATATTATAAACAAAATAAAAATTTGCTATTTATTTGTAAAAAAAACAAACAAAAAACGAATAAAATAAAAACAAAATGGCGTTTTTCCTTGTCTTCGATGCGACTGCAAAACCGCGTAAGAGCAGTTTGCAAAATCGCGTGTCTGTTTTGTCCAATTTTGACTATCTTGGTTAACAAATTTTTGTTCAATTGTTGTAGTTGTTGGTTTTCTAAAATTTTTGTATATACGTGGTGTTGCAAACTGCTTTTGCACGGCTTTGCAGTCGCATCGACATAATGTGTCAGAAAAGTCACTAACTTTCACCGGCTAGACAGTCAGACAGACAGGACAATGGACACCACCCTTGTTCGTGTTTAGTTTAGGGTGTGTCATCTGATTATGGTGTAGGTATTTCCTTGTTCCTCTCACATTTCTTAGGGTATCGATTTTAACAGGATATTGTGGAAATCATGTTGGAGTAATGAGTCATGCTATACATGGAGAGGGTGAAATGAATCAATAAATGTCACTTCGTGATTCACTGTCATAACTTTGCTTTGTATTGTGTTGGACAGATATCCTTATTTTATCATTTTTATTACTCCTGCACGTGTCCATTATGTGGAGACTGGTCGACTTGACTTTCTCGAGTTCATACAACTGTTGCTATGCAATTGGGGATATTAAGAAAAGCTATAATTCCTGAAAGAGTTCCATAAAATTTTATTGCATTATTCTTAACAAGGGTTTCGTGACATGTTTTGCATATAGCTATAGGGGATGTGCGTGGGGGATACCATAAAAGTTTTATATTTGTATTTCACACGGAATTGTCGTTTCGTTTTTTCCGGTTTTATTTTGTCTTGCACGTGGAGTAAATTGCTACTTACTTTTAGCGGAATTACTAACGCACATCTGTGAGGGTTGGTTTTGTGCGACGCCATTGCGTCCGGTTTAAATTTACCTTGGGGGTTTTTGTTACCTTTTAATTGTAGGCAGACATAATTTTATTTATAAGTTCAACTTGATACTAATCCTTTATTACTTTTGGCTTCTTTTGGCGTCGATTTGTCCCTGTTAAGGGTAATTAAAGAACCATTGTTCTTGTATATGTTTGCAGGGTAGGTAGGTAGGTATACAATTCTTTGTTTTTGTGGATCAAATTTTTATACTCCAAACCAGGGAATCCCGTCAAGTTTCGCAGGGTACCTGTTATAACGCAACGCGTACTTGAATGTTCGATCACCAGGTAGTCCCTTGTCCCGATCGTAATCAGAGTTTTGGGCTTTTTCCAGTAAGAGCTTTAAACGTTTTTGCAATTCCCTTTTGGTGAATTTTAATTCTGAATTTTGAGGGATGACTATTTCACCACTTTTCGTCGGCTCTTCACAGATGGCATCGGTGACTTCTTTGCAAGCGGATGAATGCAGTAATTTGTCATCAACGATCGCTGACTCTTTATCCTCGATCTTGCCATCAATCGATTTGATGTTAATAGATTGAGTCAGGGTAGTTTTTTTGGAATGGTACGCCATCCGGAATAAGCTCCTGAAAGTCAAGCCATGGTGATCGCCGCAGTTGGGGACGTGTTTCCCTAAAAGCTGCAAACTGGAGTTGAGTATAGATTCTTATGAGTTACACTTACCTGATTAAGGTATTTGCAGGTTGCCATGAGGTTCAAAAGGTCTCTTATGGAAATGTAGTTGACTAGATTGATCAAAATGATCTCTGGCAACTCAATGAGGGATCCGCATTTCCCAGTCAAGAACGCCTGTACCTGGTTGAAGTTTTCGATGCCTGGATGGGATTGTTGAGATTCTCTATGTATAGTTCTAATTGAATTCATACCTAAGAGCATCTTTATCGTTTGCTGGGTTCTTGAAATTTCCAAAAACTCGTCGATCGTGTAAACTTCAATTGTACGCACTTCTCCGATCATCAAACCGACCACAACCTGAGGTGGGATAGTTTCAAAACAAAGTTTATTCAAATGAAATGATCTTTATACCTCGTTGTGGAAGAATTGCAGATCACATGTCATTTTGTTCGGTGGCGGAGCAACAAACCTCTTGTTCATGTAAGAAAAACATAATTTTCGAAACGCCATTGTGATTCATCAATCGCTGAAACTTGTGTGTTGGTTCAACAAAAGCATAAAGTTCATTTTGCAAAGCCTACTTTGATGGAAAAATTTGTAGTCATGGCTATTGCGACTTGAACGGTGAAGATCCAGAAGTATGTGATCCTTGAATTTTGTCCTTCACCACCACCCACTGAGAAGTCACGCAGTTAATCATGTTCAACACACGCGATATCATGATCTCTTGTTGATGTCAAGACAAATCTGGGGCTGCATTTGATTGGATTAATTGAAAAATTGATGGAGTTGTCCATCATCTGTGGTGATTTTCCATCCGAGACAATGCGTTCAGAAAGTTCTAGAAAGTTCGCATTAAATCAGCACATGTCACTAGATTTTAGTGATGGTCATGGCAACTCAACCCTAATTCAATCAAATCAATTGACCAGATTACCCGGAGCAAGTATAAAAAACGATCCGGTGTTGATGCCGAATCAGTTCTGAAATAAATCGCAACCTGTTGACACTTCAAAGTATTTGTTAAATTTGTGAAACAAAATGTCGCTGTGGCCGTTTCTGTTCCCACTTCTGGGAGACATCGAGAGTTTGAATCGGATGTACAAGCACGACTTCGGGGTATCCGTAACGCCTTACTTCTACGAGTATCCATCAGCATTCTACAAACTCCGCCAGGACTACGAGAAGAAGTTGCAAAGCGCTAGATCTCTGGTAGGGAAAGAAGGATTCCAGGTGAATCTGAATGTGAGGCAGTTCAAGCCGAATGAGTTGAGTGTGAAGACGATAGACGATCATGTGGTGGTGGAGGGTAAGCACGAAGAACGAGAAGACGATCATGGATATGTGGCTCGTCAGTTTCTACGTCGCTATAAGCTTCCCAAGGGATACGATCCTGACAAGGTGGCGTCCACTTTGTCATCGGATGGAATACTCACTGTGAAAGTACCACCTCCACCAAAACCTTTGGACAATCATAATTCACGTGTGGTTGAGATCCAACCAACTGGACCAGCTCGTGTGTCAATCAAGGACTATCCCGAAGTCGAAGAAGAACCTCCAGAACTTCTTGAGCGCGAGAAGAAAATCGGCGGCAGAAAAATCGACGAGGACAGTTTCAAGGATCAAACACCAGAACCTGACGCCGCCTATTTAAAGGATGACGTTCAAGTCAAACAGATGAATATAGGATAATTCATATCCTCACGAAATCCTGACTTGAGTACTTCCATTTATGAAGACTGAAATGAAATCTTAAGACTTTGTGAAGACGTTTTTGATGAAAATAAGTTTTTGAATAAAGGTTTGTGGTGTGACGAAAATAATATTTTGTGTTTTATTTATTCCAACACTTTTATTTATCACTAATAACTGAGAAAAGAGTAACAAATTATTCAGTTGTTTCCTTTTTGTCTTCTTCAACGTTTTTCGTCCCGTTCTCCACTACAGGTGCTGCCTCTACTGGTGCTTCGTGGGGTTTTCCAGTTTCCTGGATCTCTACAACACGTTCTGGGGCAACATTCCCAGCAGATGGGATGTTTACAGTCAATACACCATCAGAGGATATTGTGGATACAATTTTGTCCAGATCGTGTCCTTTGGGAACGGGATATCGACGGATAAAGTGTCTCGACACAAGTCCATGTTCGTCCTCCCGTTCATCGTGCTTTCCCTCGACCACAAGGAACTCATCGTTGATTTTGACTGTCAACTCTGAAGACTTGTAGTCACTGACATTGAGCGTAACAGAGAATCCTGAATCCCTGACTGGATTCCCTGACTTCTGCCACTTGTGGTGGTCCTGGCAAATGTGTCGTTGATGTGGACAAGAATGCGACCAGCTCTTCCCACGTCGCCATTCCGGGCAGTTTCCATGTCCTTCATTCAGAAGACTTGCCAATTGAACTAAATTGCAAGGAAACATGGCGTCGATGTGATAAGTTTCTTGGCAACGCTTACAATCCAATGACAACTGATGAGAAGTCAATTAACGCTCAGCTTTTATACCGAACACATTCAGTCTTTTTGCGACAGAAGACATAGAATCTTTCTTATATCGTTCAAATCAATGCACTTTCTGATTTCTTTCCCTGGAGCTTAACCCAGAACGGAATTGCTTTCCCTTATAAATTAATTCGAAGCTATTTTTATATATGTACATATGTCTCGCTTCAATTCACAATTGTGTGTTTATGTAATAGATACGGTGGGTTGATTAAAATTGCTACTTTAAGATTGTTTTGAGGTTGTAAAGGTGACAAATTCCCTTTAATCCAATTTGATTGTCTTTAAAACTTCCAAGACCTCGCCATGAGTCAAGTTGATTGCGTTACATATATCACACTTTGAAGATATTCAAAATATATCGCAGAGCGATTACAAGTTTCAAGTTTTCACCGCAAGTGCTACGAAGATCACGACAGGTCAATCATTTGATAGAGTTTACTCGGCTGTAAATGAGCAATTTGGTAGGATTTTTCTAAGTTCTCTCTCGTTGCTTGAATAGTACAAAAACGCATTTGAGTAACCTCGAGCAACTTCATGAACGAACATAAACAAAGTAGACATTTGACACTTGAACCGTATTCTTTTGGTCACTTCAGTAGATCAGAACTGTCAAATCCCATACATTTATCCAGAACAAATTAGCTCTCGACAATAAGTGGGTCTAATTTACTCCGCTGGATAAATAGTTGACCTAGAAATGCCCAGATGGCAACATGGTTCACTTCCACAAAATTACAATTTCTTCAAAACTTTCAGTTAATTTCAGATGAAAATTTATATTCAAGTTATATACGAGGAATTTATTTAATCGAGGGCGTAACAAAATATAAAAGAGGAAATTCGAAGGAAATTCGTACAAATGTGAACTAAAGTTGGTTGAAGTTTGTAATCTATCGAAGCAAGTCCAGGCTGTACTTTTGCAACGTTGGATTTGCTCTCAATAGCGACGACCAATAGGATTGATCCATGAACAGGATTTTCCAACTACCTGCCTAGCACTTTCAAGTATATTTCCCCTCCGTTATTTTTCGTTAAATTCTCTCAAAACAATTTTTAAGTCTAGTAAACTCGGAAAGTACCCGAAGAGACCTATAGTGGTACGAGGTGTCAATCACGTCCACAATTTGACATATGACAAAAGCATCAGATACGGAACAACACAATATGGCCACGCAACCTTTCCAAGAATTTGGAAGTTGGTATATGTAAAGCAACACGTACCGCCTGATAGCACTAGCATCTGACCCCTGTCCAAGACGACGACACTGTCTTCGAGACGGCAAAAATAAAAGCAACGCGATTTGCAAATTAATTTACGTTTTGTTTATAATCAAAAGCTGCGACGCAAAAAAAGTTCACAATTCTGAGAGCAATTTTCGCAAATCCAGTTCTTATCAGTTATATTTTATGTGTTACGAGAGAAATTCTCAAAACGAGACTAAAAATAGAGAACTTCGTGAGAAATTGTTGTCGTTTGGGTGCGGCATAAGAACCGAGGGAATTCTTTTATTTTGATGAATTTTCTTGATTTTCCAAAATTTTTGAAACACGAAAACAAGAATGAAAAACATTTCTTTTCCATGTAAATATTTTTTCGGAGAGAGAACCGACGACCTTCAGTTTGGCGAAAAAATATTTTCTCGCTTGTTTTGACGAAATCGAGAGTAGGAAGTCTCGATTGAAATTGATATAAAATTAGCAGCGTGAGAAAATCTTGAGTCAGTCTAAGACAAAACGCTGTAACGTGAATAACTGAAGAAAAATTGATAGATTATATAAAGTATCAAGTGATATTAATTGAAACGTAAGAAATTTTGTGATAATTCTTGAAGAAATCAAACTGTAGAATCGAAGAAAATGTCGTCGCTTTTGTACGGTGTAGCGGAAGAAGTTTACAATTTGGCAGATCGTTCGTTTGTGGATGATTCAGGATACATACTTACCCCGGGACAATTGCGTCCTTATTATCGTAGACGATCATCCCAGTCGATGACAGAGCCAGTGTCTATAGATGAATCCACACCACTCAGTGAAGAGATCACTAATTTAGGAAGTGGTTTCCAAGTACGGATGAATGTGCCACACTACAAGCCTAATGAGTTGTCCATAAAAGCGGTGGACAACCACCTTGTAATTGAAGGGAAACACGAGGAACGAGCTGATAAACATGGATACATCTCGAGACAATTCACTAGGCGTTATGCACTGCCAGACGAGTACGACGCTGAGTTGGTGAAATCAACTCTCACACCGAGTGGTATTCTTATAGTGAGGGTTGAAGCACCACCAAGATCACTTACCCAAAAAGATAAGTTACTGATCAAGAACAAACGTCGCAACAGTGAACCACCAAAATTCGGCCAGCAATCAAAGGACGACCCAAATAAGAAGTGAAGCATTTCAACAAGAACTTACTTTAAGGACATTCTCTGTTTTAAGGGTTGTTAGTTTTAATGATGTTTGTAAATAATATTGTTTAGTGCGAGAAAATTTTATGTAAGAATTATTTTTATTCTTGCTTGTAATTGTTTACACGAAAAAATTCCTAAATGTAATAAATAAATTAAGACGCAAACAAAATTCACTTTTTAATTGTTTTATTTTTTTATTAATCAATGTGCTAAAATTAAAAAAAAAATCTGGGGGCGATTTTAGTCTTGCTAAAAATAAATTTTAATTTTGGCCAAAGTGACAGAGTTCGATATTTTCTCTGCTGTTTTCATTGCGTTGTTTATAGTATTATTAATAGAATTTTTGAAAAATATAAATTTAAGTAGGACAACGACCATTCCATTTTCGTTCGATGCAATTCACGCGGCATGATCTCCATATGTCCGCGTCTGTGTTTCGGAGGTAAGTTTTAGCGAGAACGTGTTTTGCAGGCCAGTTTCGCTTATTTTCCACAGTCTGATGTCCTTATTCTAAAATTTAAGATACTCGTATATGATCATTGATCAGTAACTACAGTCGAGTCCCGTTAAGAATTGGCTCGGTAGCACGCGAGTCCACTTAACTCGCGGTAGTGCCATGGTTTCCAAATTTGCTGTTTGTTTATTATTAATGAGTTGCCGATTGGAAAAAATGAGTTTTAAGAGATAATTTGAAATATGTACATATGTAATCGTCTGTTTTAATAATATTCGTACTAAATAAGTATATTTTATGAGTAATAAGTATAATGTAACCAATAAATGAAATGATAAAAACTTATTTTTACTTAGTGTTAATAATAAATACTATCGTAACTGGTATTATCGCTCATTTACTTATAACACTCTAACTCGCAGTTGGATAAAGTTATACCCTGAAATGAAATTACAAAAACCTAATCTAAAAAAGTGCGTACCTACACCTATACATGTGCTAGTTACGTTTCAATCATAAAGAACGTGCTGCGCGTTACAAGAAAATATGCGAAAATTACGCACGATTAGGTTGTTAGAAATCAAGAAACCGGTTTTGGACATAAATAGCTTACATAGGTACATGTATTCTATCCCTCGCTCTTAATCATTAGATTCAGAATAAGTTCATTCGCCGTCTGTACGTTGTACTGAGTGCATTAACGATTGAATGAAAACTATCCCCTCTGCAGGCTTTTGTAACAGCATAGATATTTTAAGAAAATATTAAATTTTCTACTTTCAACAGAAACATTCAAATTTGTTAGCCTTGACTTGTTCATTTATCCAAGTAATTTAACGTTTCTGATACCATATCTACATCACGAAATCTAATCAACTTGAAAACCTGCTTATTTACTGGATGATAAGTGGAGCGTGTGGATATTCAAGAATACCTAAAGCTTGAATGATACCTTTTGAGGTGGATAGTTTTTTTGTTGATTTGAAGTTGAAACCAGGTTTTCTTATCATTCAAGTTATGATAAAACATATTTTGATTCCAGTAGTTGATTTTAAGTTTTCTAAAACAGGTACAGAACTCGATTTGGTTAAACTGGTTTAGTGAATATTAAGAAATTTGGATATAAATGGCATTTTGACATTCTTTGTGAAAGTGGAGACTGGTTGAATATTCCTTTTAGAAATTTGAGAATGCCATACACCAGAATACCAGATGAACGATTTGAGGCCAACGCCGGGTTATCATCAAATCCGCAACAAAATGGCGGAAATCAAAAACGTCAATCATAAAACCGTTACTGAAAAATTACCATTTATTGCGTTGGAGTTTCATTGAAGTGGAGCAATTGAATCGTATTTTGTGCTGATTATTCGCCTGAACCTTAGTATGCGATAAAGTTATATTGATAAGAACACAAAGTCATTGATATTATTATTATTATTAGTATTTTTTGCTAGACATCTGTTCAAAGAATATCGTCAGAGGGCAATGTAATAATTTATATGAGATTTAAAAATTTCTAGAATATTTTGCAAGATTGTCAACACCATGATTCCTTGATAAGGGCTTAAATCACGTGAAAAGAATGTGTTTGTTTTGCACCCGTGTCCAATGTGTGGTTGATTCAATTCCCACTGGAACATGACCTTTTGACACGTAACGTTGCGAATGAAGATAACTTCTAAGACGAACAAGTCAATTATAAAGTGACTATTTTCGGAGTAACGTTTTCAAAAATAAAATAAAAACTAGGACATTTCATGCGGCAACTATATTTCTTCGTTTTATTGAACTTGTTAATCGCCACATTTTTATTTTAGATTTCACGGAATCACGTTCACATCAGTAGAGTGGTTCACGTGCTACTTGGGAAAGGTTCAAGCTTTCAGGGACTTGGGGATCTGAGAGCTGTTCACGTGCAAGAAATTATCTTTTTTGATGAATTTTGTTATTTTTAAAAATTTGAATTTTTTGATTACGTGCACATAGAGACGTACGTGAGGACATTATCTAGAACGGGCAAAAAATTTTTAAAAAAATTGGAATGAGGTTCCGTAAACAAAATTCAGAAAAACACTTGTGACATCTTGGAACGTGGGGCAAAAGCCTCCTGTGTTTGTTTCTTAAGGATTCGTCTTGTCGGTTGAACTTATTAAGGATTGTAGTGTTATGAAAAATTTGATTTATGAAGCCCGTTTCAGGGAACAGGTGGCTTTCTATCTATCAGATACAAAAGTTACAACAAAGATCAAGTTGATTGAGGAGCTGCTGTTAAGTGTAATGTATACGATGAAACATTTCGTAAATGCTAACGAAGAGGACTTGAAAGAAAACATACAAAATCCGAATCAAAGCAATCCGAAATAACCTCTAGCCTCGTAATCAGATTTCGCAGCACTTTGCGTTCTGTACGAAATAATCGCTCAATCACAAGAAAAATAAATGACATGCTGTTTATTTCGTTGCGGAAATTTCGACAATTGCTTGTTAGATTTTAGAAACTCCAATTCCGTGGCTATTTTCATTTATTTATGTTTTCGACTGTTTAGAAATTCCTATTAGTGCGTTCACATTGGTTTTTTGTGATTTCCGTTCTTCTATTTTTATGTTTTAGCAAAAAAGAAATAGCAAAAATGCGAAAGGAAATTCTACAAGATCATTATACCAGAAATGATCGTTAAAAGTTGACAAATGTCGTAGAGGGTTTTTATATAAATATAAAAAGAATAATGATTGACTGACATTTAAAGACAGTTAATAATTTATTTAATTAAATTTCTTGATAAGCATATCTTAAGAGTCATTGCATGTTATTGTAATAAAATATCTATAATTCAATAAATTAAAATGAAATGAAGCTGACGGGTTTATATCATGAACCAGATAAGGCGAAGGAAAGTGAAAACACATAAGTGATTGACTGTTGTTGATAAAACAAACAACAAACTTGTAAATCGACAAATTACTAATAGATGGCTTTGAATAAATTGGAGACAATCCTTGAATTTCAATTTAACATACAAATTGAACTCACAAAATCAACTTTTCGTGTTGTTTCGATTTGGGTTCGTGTTCTAAATTTAAATTACGATTCTTTTATAATGGGTTTTTCGAACCAAGTTTTCCTTTGTTCTTTCTTTTTGAAACATATGTTAACGACAAAGAAAAACCTAAAATTTTGTATTTGTATGGAGTCCTTAACGGTTGCACTCGTCATCAGTTATTATGTTATTCATGAAGTAGGCCAAGGTGATTTAAAAGCATTTAAAGCCAGTTTTGTAATAATATTTTTCAAAAAATTCCCCAGGATTTTGCAGTTGTTCTCGTGGAAATGAATGTTACAAAATGTGATTAACAGTTCGCTCACGCTTTGTTTGTAGAATGTAACGTAAAATTTTTAATAATCATTTTGCGCTTTTCATCATTTCAGACATCGGACCTTGTAACTACAGCTCACGATTCAGAAATGTTGAGTGTAAACAAAAAGCACACATACCCAAGGCGGCTGTTTGCAATTTTTTGCGTCGTTTGGCTTAAAAATAGAACTTTTTGAGCGCTCATGACCAGTGGTGTGCGAATCGAAGGGGTATCTAAATAGTGTAGTATCTCCTGGAAATACTCTCGCTTCGAGCGTCCGTAAGGCCACCAGATGTAACACAAAAACCTTGATTTCTTCAATAACAAAATTTCTACAATAACATGTGGTTATCGTGCAAAATATTTGACAATAAAAAATTCGTCGTTGATAAGTCGGTAGACAATAAATAAACATTTTTGTCGAAAAACTCAATATAAAATAATACAAAACATCCGTACAATGGCTTATCTGTTATTCCGCCAAAATATTGCGCAACATCCACATTCAACCGGATTTGGTGCGTTTGTTGCTTTTTCTAGAAAGTTTTTAAGTCCAATCGAACTGAAATGCTCCAGAGCTGTTTTCGGGAAGTTTCAATCGCGCCGTTGAAAACAAGAGCTTTTGGAAATATGTATAAACAACCTAGAACATTCTAGAAGGTTAGGCATACACGTGGACTATTTACTTGACTAAACTGTTGACAAAACATTCAAAATGATTAATCTGCCCGTTGCAGATAAAGACGCATTATCTCTCAAGTGAGAATGTCAACAGATTCATTGCAAATCACTCGAGTACACACTGCCGGCTTAATTTTATCCATTTTGTATATCACAGCAAAATAAGTTTTATCTTGAAGAGCTTTGGTTTGTTTGCAAGTTTTTAAAAACAATTTCTATGACCTCAAAGACGAAATAATTTGTCCGATAGTGTAGAAATTGCGAAATTTTAAATAGAATGATTGTCTTCGATAACATCTAAGTGCTGCTAAATATCAGATGATTAATGCTTTGGAAAATGTTTATCAAAATTTTATAAAACAGAAATTTAAATTTATTTATTTGGAACAAGATTACTGTAGAAATGAAAATATATTACCCAGATGAGAGGTGTTCAAATATCATAACCAGTAGTTGGCCCTTTATATCCGGAATGCAGTAGATATTTGTTGGACAAGTATGCATTTCTTGATTATAAGTTATTTATACTGATTTGAGGAGATTTTGAAAGACTTCTGAAACGGACATAAAACGCAATATGAAAATAAAAGCGCTGTAATGTCTGCAGAGGTTAATGTTCTCGCTGCACCAAACGCAAATTAACGAGGTTTGGTCATTTTCTCTTCCTTTTATCTTCACTAAAGCCAGTGACATTTGCGTCTGAATCAAACAAGAATTCTCGAAGACGGAATGTAGCTATCTCTCTTTTTCAAATATAATACAAGTTCAACACTTGTTTACTGAATTGAATTGCAATTCCCGATTCGCATTTTATTCATTTTCAAAAAAATTTTTGCGCTCCAATTTCGCCAAATCTGTTTTCACGTACCAGCGTTATTTAACACGTAGTAATAGCTCGTTTAATATTTTTCTTATTTAAACAATTTATCTTTTCAAGAGATGTGTGAACAAGTGTGTCGCGTGTTTAAAGAAACAACATAAGCAGTTTATCATTTCTGAGCTGGCACAACATGTTTAGATGATAACCATAAAAAATTACTACATTAACACAACCGCATTGTGGGGAGATGTTGTAATGTTAATTAAAATGTCATGACAATATCTATTACTAACAAGAATCTGATTTCTGCTTGATGAGATAAGACTGCGGCATGCAAATATAATAAATTTTGAAAAGAGGTTATTATATTTTTATTTATTAAATATTTATATTTTTATTAAAATGCAATTTTTTAATACTTATAGTAGATCAAACACTTTGGAATTCATTAAAATTCTTAACGGCTATCGTGAGGCCCTTCTTTGACTGGTTGTTGGTGTCAGTTTCTTCTACTGGGATAAGACTATGCAACCTGCACAAACAGTCGTCATGGTGGCGACTCACTTTTGCGTGAAATTATTCAAATTCCAGGCGTCGAATAAGGTTTCCTTCATTTTTAAGAATTCAAGGAAATATTTCTCTAGCCACATAACGAATTGATCAACTTCTGGATTCATTCAATTTCAATTCTTGATCAAAACTCAGAAATCAAGTTCAATTTCTTTAAGACGAAAAATTGTCTACAATTGGGCGCAAATTAAGTGTTAATACTTCGTCTACAAGTTGCATTAGTGTAGGAGTTTTATTTAAATCAGAAGACTTAAGGTGCTTGGCACTGGATAATTGTGAATCAAGATTATACTGTGAGATGATTTAATAAATCTCCTCGCCCGTTTACACCGCTAGTGAAGAGATTTAGTTTGACAGTTCGACATTTTTTTTGTGAAATTGTAGTGTTTTGTTCTGTTTTGTTTCAATATATCTTTCCAGCAACTGAGCCTACTGTCACTAGTCCAATCCTAATCGTATTCCTTGACTTACATGAGTTAAGGCGTTACATGTGGTTAAGTTTTCAAAATCTTTATTTGTATTTATTTTCTCATTCAACAATTGAGTATTTCAAGAATATTTTCCCAAATTTTCAAGTTAATCAGAGTAAAACTCTAATAAGGAGTGCAATTGCAAGTCGAGAATATCTACCAGCAACATACTGCACTTGAAACTTTAAACGCGTTTTTTCAACGGGGGATTTTCAACGGGGACTAGTGCACCAATCTCATTGAAATTTGGAACAGTTCTTCTAGGTAGTATTAACCTTTGATTGAATGAAGGATTTTCTTATCCTTTTAACACAACTTATTTATAAGTGTAAACATCGTGTCAACCGCCGATCTCAGAAAGAGGGGAAATGACATTTAAACAGCGAACATATGCTCGAAATGTAAACAAAAACACACTTTTAGGTCAGGAAATTTTGGAAATTTATTTTACGAATATCTTGTAAACGAAACAAATTTGGAAATTTTCGTAAAACAAAAGTTGTTTTATTTTCATTTCCTTATCTAGTTCCACTCTCAAAATCGAGGGGCTAGAAAGGGAGTCTCTCCCCTTGGTATCGACTGAAAAGTTTCGGAAGGAAAATATGGAGTATGCACTTGCGATATCGAAATGGTAAGTTTCCTTTGGTGGAGTGGAATGTATGAAATGTATATTAGTAAATGTTAGTCTACAATTTGACGAATAAATCATAACTTACATGTTATAATACATTGTTTTTCTTAGAAAACGCCCTTTTCCACAACAGATGTTGGAATCAATTTCATCCACAAATTGTATAATTGAAAAATTGTTAATGAATTTTGTCAAAAAAGAATTTTATTCGTATTGATATATAAACTTTACAAAAACAAGGAAGCAAGGATTTGCTGTTTTGTGGGAATACTATACTACGAAAGAAAGTGAAACAGGGTTTCCAGAAAATAATAATCAAAAAAGGTCAGGAATGCATTTTCAGTTCTCCATTTTATCCTGATCTCCGCCATTTTTGTCGCAGTCTTCAATGGATTTATCGTCGTCGTGTTTGTCTTTGATAGCTTCAGTATGAAGGCGTCCAGTGTGCTGGATTTGGATAACCCGTTCAACTTCGTTTTCTTTTTTAGGTGGTGGAGCTTTAACAGTAAGAAATCCGTCAGACGACAAAGTTGATACAACTTTCTCAGGATCATAGTCTTTGGGCAGTGGATACCGACGAATGAAGTGTCTGGTAATGTAGCCATGGTCATCTTCCCGTTCTTCATGTTTCCCTTCAACCACAACCATGTTGTCTATGGTCTTGACAGTAACCTCGTGCGGCTCGAATTGTTCGACATTTATGCAAATTTGAAAACCATCTTTTCCAACAATACTAGCTCGGGGAGTTTCAAATTTGATTCGTTTCAATGCCTTATCACTTGGTGAGTACGGACTGTGACGACGTCTACCATGTGAAAAGAGCATGGGGAGCAAATTACGTCGCAAACGTGGACCATTGCTTGTGTGGCCAAACATTGGTGAGCCAAATGCGAAGTCATCACCGAAATTATCCATTTCATTCTCTATATCCAATAACCGTGATATGATAGACATCTTTATTCACTAATAATTGATCAACGAAATTTAGTTAAATCAATTGAAATTGATTGAAATTCACAGAAACCTCCGGCGTCACTTAACTACTTCGCACTCTCAATGAAACACAACGATTCTCTCTCCCACTCCTACTCATGTTTCGGTTTTCAATTTCGAAAACTCGCACACAAGCAGAATGTTTGAAGAGAGAAGCTCTTTCTCGAATTTTCTAGATATTTTCTTCTAGTCCAGAACGTTCGCAATGGGAGAGTGAACAATTTAAGAGAGGATTTGCATTTTTAATTGAGATGCAAGCCGGCCGGCATATTTTTATTTCTGCAATTAATTGCATCAAACCTAAGTCCGATTATTTGAATATTCAATTTTTGTTGCTTATCACTAATATTAATTTAATTTCTTATTTCAACTCATTCTTCTCTCGAATATCCTGCTAAAGAGAAATGCAACTGGGGCGTTGTCCTCTCTTGCATGATGACATTTGAATGCAACACAAATCGAAGCAGGCAAAGGGAGTCCAGTCGATGACTCAAAAGTGCAACAACAAAGGGTGCACTGCCGAAAATTTGTTGTTGCTGTCTGGTTTGAGAAAATCGATAAATTCTCTCAAATTCTGTTTCTCTTCAATTCAATTTCATTTGCAAAACAGGTTTTTGGAAATTTAAGAAAAATTTAAAATTACAGTATAACCTTGATAAACGCAACTAAAGGAAACTGTGGCTGTTCATACATATATTTCTGCTGTCACTCTATGTATCATATACATACATGAATACATGTATCCTATTCCTTGCCAAAAAAATCTAAAATTTTCAACTGCGTTTCCTTGCACTCTATGTGCTTGGTCACAGCTAGTTGCGTTTATTGAGGGTTGCAATTATCGAAAATACACCAGGTTTTCTGGCCATATGACCATATGGGATTCAATGTCGAAAGGAAATGAAATCGTACAAAGAACAATGGAAAATGATTTTCAATTTCACTTTCATTTCAAAAGCCGGCCATATTCGTGGCGAGAATTTACTAGAAACTCTCTTAAGAAAAATATCGAGAATATTCTGTTCTCTTCTCTTTGGAGTTGAACTAGATAGTACCAACACAATTGAATAAATCGAGAATTTTCGAAATTGAAAGGGAAATTTCTCTTCACTTTGCAGATTCTCGTGTTGCAGCCGAGCGGACTTTCGTATAAATATGAGAGAGAGAGAGATTTTCTGCACAGTATTAGAATACAAGTGAAAGTGTTCACATAAGATTTTAAAAACTTTTTGTGAAAAAGAAGACTCTGAAGTGATCCAAAATGTCCACTCTACCACTATTGTTGAGTTTGGCTGAAGAACTGGACAACTTGGCCACAATTCCATCGTACAACGATGACTTCGGATTCGGTCTGTATCCACATCAGTTGACCCGTTACTATCGTCCAGCAATGCGTTTGCAAATCCCAGCCCACCATCGTCTAGTTGAACGGAATCGTGAGATGCAGAAAGCTGAGAAGCCTGTATCGACAGTTGGAAAAGATGGCTTCCAAGTCTGCATGGATGTGCAGCAATTCAAGCCAAGTGAACTCACAGTTAAAACGGTTGATAATTGTGTAGTGGTCGAAGGGAAGCACGAGGAGCGTGAAGATGAACACGGATTCATTACCAGACACTTCGTCCGTAGATACACGCTACCCAAGGGATACGATCCCAATCAAGTCATTTCAACTCTTTCATCAGATGGTGTTCTAACTGTTAAAGTCCCACCCCCAGCGAAGTCTCAGGAATCATCTGAACGAGTTGTCCAGATCCAACAAACTGGACCAGCTCACTTGACCGTCAAGGAGAATCCCAAGGAAGAAGACAAAGCTGCTGCTGAAGAAAAGAAGGAATAGATGATTTGGGGGAAAGGAGGCAAATAATGAAGTTTCGTGTTTTCAACACTAGCATATAAGGATTTTGTATGAACTATAAAAGTATCCTTACCATTATAATATATATATATACACTCACACGCATATTATGTTAAACACACATACACATAACTATTCGTTTGAATTTTGTTGCTATATGTACGCGGCATTCATTTAGAAAAACTATTAGTAATAATTGTATATCCTGCATTTGCATCGAACAGGCCTGAGATGAGAAAGAATTTATATTATAATATCCTTAGAGTGTAGAATGTATTTCTTGTTGAATTAAGGATTTTAAATGTTTTTCAATTTATATTTACACACTTTAATTAGAGATTTTCTTAAATGTGTTAGTTGAAGGATAATGGATACGAAACGAAATGAATTAATGCTTTCAATGGGATACCAAACTTTTGCAAAGACTTATTGTAGCTTTGAATTATGAGACTCTTTTCTAGAAGTAAGTTTGTTCCTTTTGTACTGAGATGTAGTATGATATATATGATATATAAGGTAACTTTGTTCGGATATCTATCAAATGGATTCAATAAAGTTTCACACTGTAACGGAAAAGGATTTCTTTTATTTTCCATGAGTCACAAAAGGGTTGTCTATCTGTTGGAGCTATCACTAGGTTGTTCTGCGCATGGGTTGTGTCTACCAACAATTTGGTCTGTGGAACCAGAATCACACCTTGTAGGTAACGAATTCCGGTCATTGTTTGCAACTCTGTATGACATTCTTTGAGCTATATATAGAAATGCATTTTTGTAGATATGCTGCGATTGCAAGATCTGGTAATCTGAGAGAACTTGCGCAGGCTTGGATCTATTTCTTCTGGAGTACAGAGGCACTGCCAGTACAAAGTTTCATTTTTTAATATTAAACAAATTTTAATCGTTTCTACTTTGCAGTGTGCAGTGCAAGTTACAAAATTAACTTTGAAATCTTCTGGCCAACCTATCCAAATTACATTCAAGTTGCTGGAATTGTATTTAATTGCTATAAGCTTTTGGTGGTAAAACAATGAATCCCGGAGGAGTCTTATAATTCAATAGAATTCATGCTAACAACTTTAACTTACATTGTGCATTATGTTATAGGGTCTGATTGCAAAATAACATTCAAGTTGCTGGAATACATTTAGCTAAAGCATGGACATCTGGAACTCTATCAGCTTCTGGTGGTAAAACAATGAATCCTACAGGAGTCTTACAATTCAGAAGAATTCGTGATAATAATATAATATAATTTGTATATCTTTCATTGTGTATTACGTTACAGTGTTTTAGTGTACTTTACTAAATTCACTTTGAAATTTACTGGGCAACTTATCAAAATTACATTCAAATTGCTGGAATACACTATGTTCAAGCATGGATGCCTGAAAATGATACACAGATTTTTCAGCTTCTGGATCCTAGTGGAGTCTTTCAGTAGAATTCATGATAACAACCTTAACCTGCATTACATTATAATGCTTTATACTTGTAGGAGGATATACAAATCAGGGATGATAGCAAGGTTCTACATCTACTATCATTACTATTTAATCTGCTTAACTCGATGAAATTCATTTGTGGTCAGAACATTTCGGTTTCCTTTGAAAACGGCTTAACCAGAAAGAGATCCCCAAATTTGGAATATCAAATCACAACAGGAAACATGAATTTTACCTCCATTTGCAGACGAAGTGCGACTTATTCTGAATCTTTACAAACGATTGTTGTCTATTCTTAAAGACCCACGCAAGGTATTAAATAAGTTCAAGTTCAAGAATCTCAGTTCGTGATGCTGCTTTACTTATTTAGCAAATTGTTTGAGAACAAGCGAATCTAAAACATTTGGTCAAAAACATAATACATAATGAATAAAGTAAATTAAATTTTGTATGTAGAACACGATGTTAATTTGCAATTCATTTCCGATTTATAGCATATAACAACATAATAGCCATGTAACAAATCACTTGACAAATCATTTGAAATGAAGGCCTGTGCCAATTTTAACATAACAAATAGTAAATGATTCGCTTAGCCTAGTATTTCCTACATGACAATGGAGCTGTCGATCAATTATGTAAGTCTACAGATACAGGTAATGCGAAATTGCACTATTTATAATTGTTTGGAAAATTCTAGAATCCCAGAATCATTTTCTATTCTCAATTCAATACAGAAAACTTCCATTTTCGGCATGAAAATCTGCCACAAATATATGTGGGTTTAATAATACCAAAGTTGATTCACACACGAGATGACCAATATCAGTCCGAGAGCTGACGAAAATTGTTTCATTGATGGTGATATTGTAAACATTCAAATAAACTTACTAATGTTTACGTTTTCCCAAAAACCTCAAATCTCATGTCCACGCAATTCTAGAGCGAATCGATGTTTGTTTGATCGATTTAGAGAAAGCTCACTACTCGTATTTGATTCTATTTTTAGTCGTTTTTCATGAATACACCTCAACCCGGCTAAAATAAAATTGTAACTCATTTTGTACATTCTAGAATCACAGATCGTTGTGAACATTCATGCAGTGGTTGTTAAGAGACTCGTTCTCGCATATAAAAGCGGAAGCCTCACATGAGCCTCAGACAGTATTAAGTGAGTTGTGCTAAAGGATAAACCTAAAAGTTGTGAAATAATTCTATTGAAAAGTGCTACAATATTCCAAATATGTCGTTGGTTCCAATTGACTTTGATTTTCCGGAGTACTACCCTCTTTCCTTGCGGAAGGTTTGGGATAGATGGCTGACCGAGTACGATTTCAAAGATTTCAACAGACAATTCTACCGCGAATGGGATAGAATCCTAACCAGATATTGGCCGGAAGATCGATCAATCAGGGAACTCTTCGAAACAGGACCAATTGTCGACGATCGAGGATTCCATCTCGAAATGGACGTGAAGAACTACAAACCCTACGAAGTCACTGTGAAGACGATTGGCAACACAGTAGTAGTGGAGGGAAACCACGAAGAGAAACACAATCCAAACAACTACGTCTCAAGGAAATTCGTCCGGAAATACACCTTGCCTTATGGATACGACCCGCACAGAGTCAACTCAAGCTTGTCAAGTGATGGAATCCTGAAAATTGAAGCTCCAAAGCCTTACAGACCTCTAACGTATGGTGACAGGATAGTTCCAGTCCAACATTATGGACCACGTATCACTGAAGTGAAATGAGTCTTTTCATTAAAGTAGAATTATTAATTTTGCTGTTGTATTAATTTTATTCTGTAACTGCACCTCGGAAAACTTTCAATACAAAACTAATCGTGTGATATTTTCATGAAATTATATTAATTTTTTATGTAATTTAATAAAACAAAAATAATATTATAGTGTAATAGATTTTGTTTGTGATTGATTGAATAATAATCTAGAAGGCAGTAGGTGGATTGGCACTCCTCGGAACACGTGAAAGGCGTAGAAGATTTTCATTTTCTTTTTGGGAAAATTCAAGAAAATGATTTTCTCCGTCCATGCTGTCGCCAAATGCACGACAGCCTACGTAAGTTCAATTGAAGGCGTATTGCGCGTTATTTTGTAGAATAAATGTAATTTTCCACTTTGATGAAGCTCTTCTGTTTGAGTAAATAAACAAAAATTATTTTTGGTGTGAATTCATTAAAATTTGAATTTGTTGGATTGGTCAATCCGAAAGTTCTGATTGTAGCGTCGGTCTTCAAACAATGTTACTGAACTTCTCAAGCACAAATGAAGGCGGAAGACTTAAGAAAAAGACTGACGCTATTCCTATCAGCGCGACATTCCCTAATGACCGATTCTACGTAAACTAAGCGGGCCAGTACAAAATACAACATGTTGGCCAACCTGGTTGTTCGTTTGTCACACATGTTCCAACCAATTTGCAAACATGTTGGCGTTCCGTTTCTTCAGAAATCATCGAGAAATTCTAGCAACCAACTGAATTTTGTTCGAAAATTAAATAAAACACAAATGATTTTGAATTTAATTATTTTTTATTCAATTTGATTTAAGCCTTATTCTTCCCTTTTTTAAATGTTATAGTGGTCTGTTAAAAAAACTTTATTATAAGGCCCTCTGCTGATCCTCTTGAATGAGATTCCTCCAGAAATCATTCTTCAGTATTACTATACCATTTTAAATCACTTTTTTAAAATAAATTCTTAGTAATTGTTAGAATTTTTACTACAAATTACACTAATTTTGATAGACAGTCTGCCAACATACCCACACACGGTACAACATGTTGGCCTACCTTTGACTCCACCCACCGAAAATCAAAAATATTTATTTCGGCCCAACACAACATCCAACCATCAAAATGGCTAGTCAACCGAGTACAACATCAAACAAGTTGGCCAATATGTTGTGTCGTGGGCCGGGTAAGGGTTCTAAGTGCTTACACACTAACACTAATCTAGAACTTAGAACTGAATACGGCACAGGGCAGTAGTATACTTGAATGATACTAATCCTAAGGTACTCCATGGCTGTACACTGAGTAGTGAGTAGTACAGGCAGAAAGACTACAAGACTAGAGAATCAATTTTTGTTGATTGTTGCAAGTATTTTCTTGGGAAAATGAATTTTCAAGTTTGAAGATAAAATTTTTACATCAACGTAATTTCAAACTTCGCGGTAATTTGGAATCGAATAGTTTTCTTCGTATTCTCCGTACAAGTGGCAGCACTGCCGATGGAACTGTTATAAGTATAACATAAATTTATATAAAATTGCATATTTATGGGCGCTGCATTAACCGGTGTCGCACAGTGTGCAACCGAGTGTAATTTCGTCTGCATTGAGTACAGTCAGCGTTGAAAACATTGTGCAAGTGACAGAAAATTCAATTCGATTCCAAGAAAAATGTCTTTCCGGTCCTTGTTGCGATTAATGGACGATTTAAACGATCTGAGTGATCCTTTTGGAACGGATATGTATATCAACTTGCAACCAGTCCATCCAACACGACTTCGAGGCTTGGAGGACTTTCCCGTTTTGAAGTTTATCGATTGTTTGGGTGAGTTGGAAAAAGGTGGACCTAGGAAAATTCAGCATAGTGCCCAAGAACAGGAGGATTGTTGCTTTACCATGGATGTGCACGACTTCCAAGCGGAAGATATATCCATTAAAGTTGTGGACAACTACGTGGTTGTTGAAGGGAAACACGAGGAGCGCGAGGATGAACATGGATTCGTGACACGTCACTTCAAACGAAGATACACAATCCCAGATGGTTTCGACAAGGAATCTATTGACACAACCATAACTCCAGAAGGACTTCTTCATATTCGTGTAAAGAAAGCTGTCAAAAGTCCAGAGGCTCCTAAGGAAAGGTTGGTTGAGATCCAAATGGTGGGACCTGCTAAGTCTCCAAGTGGAATTCATTCTGCGGAAGATATTGAATAAAGTCACTTAACAAATCTCTTATTCTAACCTTACTTACACAAGATATACATTAAGTTATAAGCTATGAAGGACTACATCAACCGGACATGATGTAGTGATACAAGGTACAGTCCTGACAATCGTTACTTTGACAATCGTTACTTACTTTTAACAAAAAAATCCTTTTCAGGTCTCGAAGATCGATTTGCCAATAAAAATTATTCCCTAACAACTTAACCGTGCAGCCAATTAGCAGCTTTAATTTAAAATATTAAATTTTTTGTTAAATCCTTCACAAATTGAAGACGATAGATACTCCAAGATTATACTTAACCCAATACTTTTTGTAGAAGATTGTCATGGCTGTGATGTGACTTTTGATTGAATTCTTGCATTAAAAAGTTTAGAGCGTAAATTTGAGTTTTCCTGTTAACAAAATCCAATCCAGAATCTATCCTGAAGGTGTCTATGATCTGCTCCTAACATTATTTCTTGTAGAATCAGATATATAGAGTAATTAACAGTTACAATCTTGAATCCAAGTGCAAGTGAAAGCTCTCCGCTCTTCAGAGAGCGTTGTCACAAGGAAAACGTGAGAGTGACTTTTTATCCCTTCCTCACATATGGAGTGAAGCATTAATCCTTCTCTTTTAGTCGAAAAATCCATTTACTGGATTTTTCAAGAAGTACTTTTTCGGTTCGAAAGCAATGATAAAAGTTGTGCATCATTCCATATGCAAGAGAGTGACAAGACCTTTAAGTTTTTTTCTTAGGTTGATTTACGAATTAGTTGAATTGGATTTTACCCTTTGGCACAAACAGTCTCAACAACTTATTAAAAGCATTAATCAGACCATAATACAGGTAAATGATATATGCACGTCCCAGATAATTCATCAAAACAAAATAGTTGTTTGATGCAAAATTGATAACTTTGTTGACTTACAGTTGAATGAAGGAATGTATTTAAAAATTCTGCTTTGAAAATGTTTTAACATGATTTACAGCCCCATTTGGGGTTTAATCTGTTTGTAAATCAAAGTAGTTGTAATAATGAATTAGACGTTTACAGACTTCACCTTGAAATCGTACGCACCCTTGGAGCTGGAAATAAAATCGTTTTAAGTGTTAAATCATTTGAACTTTGTGTTTTTGAAATTTTTATGTTAACCTGATCGTTATGTAACACTGAAAATGGCGTGTAACTCTATTTGGAATGTAGTTTAAACTTATCCTTAAAAATATTTTCAATACAAGAGGGTTTTCTGGATTAAAAATGAAATTTCGGTTTTGCCGCTTATTAGAAAACCATAAAAGGTAAACTCAAAAGAAATTGTACAATCTGCTTCAAGGTTATTCCCAAAATACAAAGAAATTATTGTTAAAATAAGCTTGAAAAATAAATAATTTTGTAATAATCTCCACAAAATGGTGTAATAAATTGCAAATGTTGTAATGTTTTTTCAATGTTTACGTAATTTTGACTGTTTCAAACAAAACAAAATATTTGTTTTAATGGATAAAAGATTTTTAAGAATAAAAACATTAGTGTTTTTATTTAATTTGCTTAACAAAATGAAAGATTTTCGTTTCAAAACCGAATTTGATTCACATTGAATGAAGGAGAATTGTAGGTCGTATGGTAACATTTGAAGAGTTTCATTCGAATTGTTTGACACTTCCAGGATTCTAGATTTAAAGCGAGTTTCCAGTGCCAGCTTGGAGTGGAGTGTGTTCACGCTGACTCTGGCACTCGTTTCCAATGATTCCAATGATTTCATATCCATCTGCCGAGCATAATTTCGGTAGTTTGAATTAACAAAATTCTAATATTCTTTCCACATAAAATAACCATATTTGAATTATTATGCCTTTTATACATTAGAACTGAATTTTGTTTTCCATTTTTAAATACTTCGAACGATCTTGTCGCGGCCACCTGTTGGAATCGTTCAGAAATTCAACTTTTTGCCACTCCAGCGTGGAAATAGAAATAGATCCTATATACATATGGCGAGGTGTGTGGGTGCGAAACGAGCGTAGCATGTAAGCCAATCCCACCACTCCCTGTGACTATACTCAATGGATTGATTGGAAAATTAAAATGCAGTCGGCACGTTCTCCTCAATGAATGATTATGAGACTTCCGTATTTCCTGAAGTCTTAAGCAGAGAGATACCATCAACATCAACTGATCCGAGTCAGGTTATGCTTCAATCATTTGTTACATGAGCCTGAAAGAAGCCGGCATTCACGGATCAGTGTCGTTATCATTACAATCTCACTAATTCCTTATCCAGATTGTCTGAATTGATTCGCACGAGCAACAAAGAGACAGGTCGATTGAACTCACGAAAAGTGAACCCACACTGTGGGAATGTTTGCGTGATTTTGATGTAACCCATTGCCCTACCCTTGCAGACAAATCACAGGTGATGCACCGCATTAGCATGCGTCCAAATAAGCAACCTGCACGACCAAATTAAAAGTCGCCGGCGTTTATCATTGCCACAAATCTGAAAATGTATTGGTAGTGGCGCCATTTTATAAAACACCACAACATTACAATATTACAAACGAATATCACATAATTGTGTGACATGAAAATTGTTTTATATTTTTAGTTTTTATTTTTAAACGCTAGTGCATGAATTAAAAAAGCTTTTGTTTGTAATTCAAAAATTTCTGTCTCACCTGCCATTCATCACTGCGTGATTGCAAGGTGTAGTGCACACTAACACGTGCTGAGGAGAAAAGCCAAATTTTAAGACACCAAACGCTCGTGAACAAAAGAGATAAAAACAAACTTACTTACACTTTCTTTAAGTTTAGGATTGGGTTAAAAGTTTTTTAAACTTATATACTTTTGTTTTGGTAAAACTTCGAAATGCTTTCGACGAAATCGACGAGAGATAAATCTCGAGTAGTGTGAAAGTAACAGTTCATCGGTACGTCTACATCTTGGAAACCTTCTGCTACAGGTCGGTTTGACGCTATAATGCATTCGGATTTACGTTGTAATGTCGCGCGGCGATTGTGATTTGATATAGTGATTCGATGTTTTATTGAAATGTAACGAAGTAAATTTGTTTAATTGTTCGCAATTAAGGTGAACTTGAATATAATCATTCACATATTCAAATTGTCAAACAAAGGGTGGCTGCAAGGGTAGCTAAGGTCAATAACTAATTTCCATGATAGGCTGCTGTTTGTTATCGAGTGGATATCACACCCAGATTGTTATCATTTATTATTTTGGTGTTTTGATTTCGGTTATTGCTTCATCAGCTCTTCGTGCAGTTGATGTTATCCCACTCGGTACTCAGTGTATCGATATAATACCTCACAGGCCCTTGGGCTATGGGTAAAATCAAGAAGTAACGAAAAGGGACTTTCACTTTCGGAGTTGGGATTAAAATTGCAGTGTTAAAATTATTTAAGAAGTGAATTTATATTTTGTTTTAAATAAAATTATTAAAATTAATTTAGAAATATTTAAAATAGTTTTGTGATGGTGAAGTGGGTATATGTTACGGCCACTATCGGTTTGGCAACCAGCATTTTCGGTGTCATTCTAGGATGGGGCTTGTTCCCGTTTATGGTGAATAAGAAAGTCGGTCAGGTGAGGTGAATTTCATGTGTTATACAATAGTGTAAAACCATCAAAATATTTGTGTATAATTTTGGAAATATTCATAACAATTTCAAAATCATCGAATTTTCTCATGTGAATCATTCAAATTGGGAAACATATTTGGGACCTATTTTATTAAATTTTCAAAATGCTTTACGAAATTGTTTCGAAATTTTACCGGTCGGTTAATGTTGTTGAATTCTTTCCATAAATTACTACGTGAACTTGCATTAAACGGCACAAGGTTGGAGAGCATTTACACGTTTTCCACGTTATTTCGTTCAATAGTTGAAGCTTCCACTTAAATTTTCGATCCATTGTGAATAAAAAGCGATCAACCAAATTCCAGACAAAGCTAACAACAGTTTGTGTCTATTATGTGGTTAACAACTTTGTCTTTATTGTTATCACACTGCAGATTTAATTGTCTCCTCATTCATATAAACTTCTTCATTTAACAACTCTTTATTTGAAAATTGATGAAGTTTAATGAACTAATTTGAACAAATAATTTTCCTTGTTTATGTAAAGCTGATCAATTTAATTAGCATACGAAACGCTGTAATCACTGGATAATTACATGAATGGGAAATATATTCTATTTAAAATAATTTGTGTGGTAGACTGGTTATATTTTTGTTAAACACGACCATTTTCAGATGGAGATATAGATCTAGGTGACGATTTTGGTTAAAAATCAGAATTGTGTCCGTAGCTAACTTAATTGTGGGTCAAAGAGTAGTTGGCAAATCAAAATTTATTTGATTATTATCGCAAAGTTTCAATTATGCAAATTAATCTATGTAGACTTTCACAAAATTTTCAACGCAATTCCAAAATTAATCTCCGAATTAAAAATTAATTTTTTCCCTCAACGAAGACTGCAATTTTGATAAGATTTCGGAGTTCAAAAGGAGTTTTTCTTGTTCCATGTCAACTTCTTTTTTGATCACACTGTCACCAGTGATTAAAATTATTTAATTTCTTTTATTACGCAATTGTTTCAATCTGATTGCACCTTTCTCTGTTAATATTTCGGGAATTCTTCAAAACTGAATTCGCTTCACTGATATAACAGGATCAGACACATCTTTAGTCTGCAAAACACAGCAACACAAAAATGAAATATCAAATTGAAGTGACAGATTAAACATACATATCTGGGGCGATTCTGGCCATTTTCGTTAAGTTAACAGATTTCTGTTAAGAAAGTTAAAAGATTTGGTTTCTAACAGAATTCTTTAAGTTGGTATTCTGGCCAAAATTTATTCTCAAATCTGTTACGAAACCGGTTTTGTTCCAAATCTCTCAACTTTATTAACAAAAAACCTTTTACGTTTAAGTTGAAGAATTTCGGGCCTGTTACGTTAAAGGATTTTTAACAAAAATCTGTTAACTTTTGGCACCCAGAATACCAATTTCGACAGTAACTAAACTTTTCGAAATCCAACAACAAATTACATGGGCTGTCAAAATGACGGATTCTGTTAAGTGCGCACAGAATTGCCCCGATTGTCATTTCGTTCTGTTCTGTTACATTTATTTGTATTTTTATCATAGTATTGGTTATATGAAAAGTTGACATCTTAATCGAGGGGTAAAAGAAATTAAGCTTGTTGACGTTTACCGTTAGTATGAAGTAATTTTTTCCGGACAGTTTTTTCCTTGTGTAACTGTTCAATTTGAGTTTATTGCAAAATGAGATATTTGATATATCATAAAGAGAATGGTTTTTTCAAATATTTTCATTAAAACAATAATTAAATGTGTTTCTCCGGAGGTATCATCACTTACGGAAGCTTCAAATGAATATAATGCCAAATAATCAATAATATCAAATAACAGCTTATTGGTTAAACTTCGATCAAAAAATTTATTTTTCAAATTGAATTTTCAGCCCACCCGAAAGCGAAATTAATATATTAATTGAGAGCGATCTGTTTGATAACTTACAAAATAATAAATTTAGGATTCAATTTTGATGATCTCGTTTTCTTGGAGCGAATGTATAAGCAATGAGCTTTTTGGTTAATATTAGTAGAGTGAAAGTAAAATTGATGTTTCTTATATAACAAATAACGATATCTTCGCAATACGATTTAGCAGTGATCGTTTTATTTTTTGTTTTGGAGCTCAAATCAATTAATCTATCGGAAGTCGAAAACTGTGGTTTCAAAATGTCTATTGGTGGTATGGTTTTGGTTTTTGTCAGATTACAGTTGCAACAACATTAACAAGGAAAATACAAAGCTTTGGAATTAAAAATTTAATTTTTTCTTTTGTTAATTTTGTTGTACACATATTGAGGCTCTTAGTTTTATCCTTGTTGCTTGGCTTCCCTTCTCTTAAAAAGAACAATAAGAGAAGGTAATCGACATATGACATCAAAGTGTCAAATTTGACATATTGATTCAAACTCGATACGACGCCATCGCTTCAAGCGTGAATAATGAAATTTTCCGAATGAACACAGGGTGATCCATGAAACGTGTTATGTTGAAACGCTCAAAAGTGTTACGCACTAATTTAAGGTGGTTTTCAAAAATGGTGTCACTAATTTTACCTTAAATTGGTTTTAATTTTGGCAAATTGCTGAAAATTACTTTTTTTTGAGGTTCAACAACCCGAGAAATTGTGAATTTCTTCAAAATGGTTTTTTCAAGTACAAGTTGCTCCTTCAACCATAGCGATTTATTTTTCTTTGAGTTAACGAAAGTAAAAGTGAAAAAATTTCGTAAAAATTTTGGAATCATGAAGATCTTCATCAGGTTTTGTGAGACGCACCTGACGATGGTGAACCTTGACGCGATTAATTCGTGGATCGTCCCCGATTTACAACGTTTTCGTCAAAGTTTTGGACAACTTGGCGGCGTCTTGAACCGATAAAAAATTCACGTTTGTCTTAAAGCAATTTGAGGTTATACAATCGTCCACGTGGTTATGCAACTGTGAAATTTGTGTTGGAAAAAACGTCTTAAGACCAAACGAATTTCGTGGATTCGTTTTCTTATAAGCCAAAATTTCTTTAACGTATTTGGCAAGTTGATCATTTGACAGACGTTTGTTTCAATCAAACGATCGAAGGTAGATACTTTCTCGTACCTTTCGTGGTTCGGTTTTTTCCCTAATCTTCCTCAAGTGGGCGGAATCCGAAACAACACAGACACACGTTGAAATATAAAAATTTACGTCAGGTTTGGACAAATTCGACATGGAGTTGGAGTTCGGATTCGTATTTGACCGGTTGTGCCCCAATTTGCCACTTACACAATAACTGCAGTAATTAATTAAAAACTGATCGAAAAAATATTGACATAAAAGTGACAATATCACTGATGTATAATACACATGAGGTAATATAACCGGAACTCAAATTTATTGAGTTGTTTGCACAAAAAACTTGGACCTTTTTTCTAATTTATTAATTTACCTCAAGATTACATCAAACCTTGGCAATAACATTAGCTTCGTAGCACGAAATGACCGGAATCCTAATTATTAGTTTTACGTTACACTAATTACGGCCGATGTAATCGGAAATTTTTCATTAATGAGGTTTCGTTGGTATTATATTAAAACTAGTTGTATATAGTAACTTTGATGTTTCCTGAAATCCAATTTTATTTGCAAGAGGTAGGTACGTTGGATGAACCATAGGAAAACTCATTCCCTTGGTAGCTAGTTGCCATTTCTACTTCTTAACAAGCAAACAAAAACAATACCAACCGGAATGGCATCGTCATACTGTCATACTGTTGATTTCAATTGTGTGTTATTATTGATATCACATGTTGAACCTGTTTTGATTGGTGAAATTGAATGTGTTTGTCACATGTGCATGTTCAATATAAGTAAATGTGCGAATTTTTTTCTTTTGTTTTGTCGTCATCATACGTGGATAACCACATCACACCAATTTGTTTTGATTAGGAAAATTTATTTTCAACGCATTTTGTAAAATATTCTGTTAAATCGTCGGTTTTGTATTAAAGATTTGTATTAGATTCGATTTCGTATTTTATACTTTTTAATAAATTTCCTCATTTTGGTTGAACTTTTCTTTTGATTTTCCTAGCCACTTACTATGGATATGTATATCAAATTAACGAAAATGTTTGTAGAATCTTTTCAGACAAATATATTATAAAATGATAACAGCTAATTGAGACAACTTAAACTTGCTCAAAGTTTCAAAGGACAATCACGATGTCAAGTTCATTAGTACAAGAGTTTAATGGATGTTATAAATAAAACGAATTGAAAATCAACAAATGTTTTATTAAAGTATGCTTTTTATTGTGTCTATCGAAACAAAAGTTTAGTATATCTCAAACCAGTTGGAGACCAGTGTCATAACAATAAACGCCAAAAATCCAATGTTTTGTATAAAATATATCTCTTTGATATCTTCTTTGATAATCATATTTGTTTATTGTTGTTAGCACCGTTATTTTGTTGTGGAGCAATTGGAGGATCCTAAGGTTAAATAGAGAAGTCATGAGGATGTTATATGTAGTTTCTGAAATGTGTTGCACTGAAAAAGCAGGCAACTTTCTTATTTTAGTTAATTAGATAAACCACTTATTAAATCACTCACAAAATTGCATTCAAATGTTTCGTTTTTGTACACCTGATATTTTTAATTGATTCCACGAAATAACATCACAAATAAAAGCTTTTTGTTTGTCATCATCTAATTTGCATTCTTGTATCTTTTGAATAAGAAATTAACTTAAGTTATGACATTATCTTAGTCTCAACAAGCTCCTTGAATTAGTTTTCATGTAAGGATTCCATTAAAAGGTAAATAAATTTCTTAAAATGAAAGACAATTTTTTTGTTTTCAAATGCATATAAGCTTATCGCATCAAACTGGAAAGTGACATTATCACGAAGTTTCCTTAGTAAAGCATCCTAATATCCAGAAAACCAATGATTAAAATCACGTGAAAAATGAGTGCTAAGTTCGCCAAAGGTATTAGAATCTATAGTTATTATAAAGAAACTTTGATAAATAACTTTATCTCATTATGAAATCATTTACCCCAGGAGGTATTGTTGTTTAAGTAAAATTTACGACCTCATATAACTAAATGCGTCGTGTGCTACCAATAATTAACCTCCTGTTTTATAATGCGTACCAAGAACCGCGTGAAAACACGTTTTACCGTCAGGTTTTGTTGTCGATTGACCGATACTGTTTTGCATAAACAGAAGATATCTGTATAAGATAAGCAGAACATAATTTTTAAAGACTAATTTCTCTTCAAAAAACTCAAGCTCAATTTTTAAATTGAAAGCACAAGATGTAGGATAACCGAAACCCGAGTTATATTATTCTCCCATTCAACTTTAACCTTTGACCAAATATTTAATAATGTAAACCAATCAAACTCCTGAGTCACGTCCTTGACAACTGTACAAGGCTAAACAATTTTCATTTATTGGTTTTGTATCAATTCAATCTCTAATTTATCAAAGCTCATCAAAGTTTCATGAAAGGATATTGTGACGCGATACTTGTACGTCATATTCTGGATATACTTTTTATCAATAGGATATCTCTCTGGCATTTCCTTATAATGTTGAATGGCGCCTCTTCAAGGACACGCCACAATATGTATATAATCCCACTTGACATTTGTATAACACTACGTTACCGCATTCTAACAAAACTTTTAATTATTTTTTCTGTTACCATAAATCTTGCAAGCTTTTCCGCATAACTTGAAACAAAATGGCGACTAAAAAATATTAAAATAAACTTGAAAAATGTTTTATTTTGACGTAATTAATTTTGTTAATTATACACTATGGTGTTGAGAATCCTGTAGTACCTCAAGCTGATATCTGGATCTTTCAGCTTGATTTGAAAGAAGATTTGCAGGGATCTTTCCTTGGTAAAACGTCGCTTAAATTTTTATGCGGGCATTTCCACTTGAACCTACCGAACAAGTATATCCAGAAGATGTTCATAAGATAACCACATTATGATTAATGATAACATCTCACTTGCTCATGGTTTATGTAATTAAAATAGTTCCCGTTTTGTTAACGTGATGGCGTTGAAGTCGTTCATGGTCAAGAAATGCAAAGTGCTTGAAACGGGTTTAGTCAATTTTAGACGTAAATCTTATGGATAAGCTTCAAGTGAGTTTGATGTTGATAAAGTGATGGGTCTTCCAGGTTCATGAAGCTTTAGCTTCAAGTTTCAAGAAATTTCTAGGAAATTTTGAATCATTAAAAGTCGGTACAAAGGAACAAGTGGTGACTTCTAGGAAGTTTGAGTAACTAGACTCTGTCTCAGGTCAAAAGTTCGGTTAGTCACCTTTGTCAATTTAATGAGCAACAATACAACAACTAGACAATGACAAATTCAATCGTTAAACCAAAAACCGCAAATGCTTCGTTTGTCTATAAAAGAAAGGTAAGACATAAGTTTATGAAGTCTGCAATTAAGATGATCGATTCAACTCTGGTGAATATTAATCAGGGTTTTGTCCCCATGTAACGCAGGCGTGATTCACTTGATCGGATTGTGCGATCCATACCCTGAATTTGAAGAATCTCCGTATCTTCTTACAAAGATTTCTGTTGACTCCATCTCATGTCTCTAGAAGTCAATAATGTCCAAGAATCTTAAACGTTAGCTCCAGAACATTTGTGTGAGACGGATTCAATTAAACAAATTAATAAAATGCAATTAAGGAGAAAAGTGAAATTTTCGAAATGATCCGAATTTAACTGTAGTTTTCATTTTTGTTAAATATTTTCATAAATAAAACCGGGGAAAAATCAAGTTTTGTTGACATGAATTCAAAACAAAATCGAAAAACTTTCGCTTTTCCTTGAACTCTCGTCTAACATCTAAAGTGGATCTTGATTTTCGAGCTTTTCAAGATTGCAACTTTGAAATATTGCAAAATTTTGCGTTTCAAGTTCTTCAGCTGTTTTTGGAAAATTTTTTAAATCATTAAAGTTTTTTAAAAATTAATTTTTATATCATTTCCCCGTTGCAGAACATAATAATTGTCGAAGGAAGCGAGCAGTATGATAGATTTCTTCAAACACCCCAAGCTGTTCTATTTAAAGTCTATGTTTTCAATGTAACAAATCCGGAAGAGGTCCAGGAGGGTGCTGTACCAATTGTCAAGGAAGTTGGTCCATATGTCTATAAGTAAGTGTAAAATGAAATAAAGGATTTTCAAAATCATCAGAGAGGAACAACGTGTTAACAAATTGCACTACAAAATCTTAGATTGAGTCTTAAATCAAAATCAGTTAGGCTAATCGTATGAGTAGCTAGTTCTATTCTTCTCACCGTATGCTTTAAAGTAGAGAGAGAGAGAGAGAGAGACAGAAAAAATAAACGAAGATTCGCACAAAGAGAAGACGCCGATAATAATCGCGAGACAATTTTTGTTTCTTCGTTAACAGTTTAGCCATTCCATAAAAAGTTTCACTTGTAACGCATAACTTTGTTGCATTTATTTCGTAGTAGTAACAGTTATTATTTCGTGTTTCTTCCAGACAATACCGCCGTAAGTCAATTAGGGAGTTCTCCAAAAACGGCACAACAGTCACATACACACAACAGCAAAAATTTGAGTTCGACAGTGAGCTCTCAGCGCCACGAAGGCAGTCAGACAAACTTGTGGTGCTCAATATGCCATTGAATGTAAGTGAAGTAAAATTAATTTGTAGTCATCAAATAAAAATTTTCTTTAAGCCACTTTTAAAGTAAACATTGTCTTACAGGCATTCTTACAAGTTTTCGAAAGAGACTTGAAAGAAATTCTTAGTAATTTCTTAATGAAATTCAGTAAAAACATTGACCGTGCTCCGTTACTTCGAGTACTGAGAAAAATCATGGACAGAATTCGTGGAAAACGACGAGTAATGAAAAATTTATATTCGTATCACTAAAGCTTCGGTTTTTGGTTGACCTTATGTGCAGCTTTAACCATTTAAAACTAAGCTTGTTGGACATCCCCAGAAATCCCTAAGAAACCTCGCTTACTTTAACCTAATTACCAGGCATTTCTCAAACAAAGCTTTCGGTGTCTGTAAATATTTCTTAAATCACCATTTTTTGAATGAGTTTCAGCATACTTTTGTCTAGAAGTTATTGTCCGTATTCTTTAGGAAACCTAGCATGTTGTTTTCCTGTTTACCTGATTTTAAAAATCACAATATAAATTTTTATCAGCATGAAGTGTCAAACATTCGAGTCACGAAGTGTCACAAAGACAATTTATCTTAGAACTCGAAGTCTTGTTAAACTTTTGCTTAACTTTTGAAAAAATAATTTTATAAAGGTTCATCCTATAGAATGGGTTGTGAGTAATGGAAAAAATGTCGTCATAATTATTTATAACAATTAAACAACATTGTCGCATTGCAAGTTCTTGGTTATAGATAAAATTAACTTTAAGTGTTATTGCATGAATGCAAAAAGCTTGAGAATGATGGAATGCTTCTTCTATTTCTTGAAATTATATTTAATTTATTTTCAAAACCAGCTTTTGGGTAAAGGTGAAAGGTTATACTAATCCCTGAAAATCTTTTGGAAAATTCTAAATTTCAGTCCATGCTACAGATTGCCGAGAACGATCCGGGTTTGTCACTTCTCATGGCACAGATCAATGCTAACTTGAAGAATGTCTTCAATAACCCAACGTCAATGTTCCTAACGACAACTGTAGATAGTTACTTATTTAGTGGTGTAAGATTTTGTATAAATGCAACTGGGATAGCTAGAATGATCTGTAGGCAGATCCGAGAGAAGTCATCTAAGACGATTCGTTCTTTGGAGGATGGTAGTTTGGCGTTTTCCTTTTTTAACCATGTAAGTATTTAGTGACTCGTCATTCGAATACATTTATCAAATGAAATCTGTTTAGAAGAATACCACACATGATGGGATATATGAGGTTTACACTGGTACCAACAACGTTGAGAAAACTATGCAGATTTACAAGTGGAATGAGGATAAGGCGATTCAAGTGTGGGTGAATCCTTCTCCTGGACGGAAAGTATCCGTTTGCAACATGATCAATGGCTCCGATGGTTCAGCTTTTCCTCCGTATCAAACCCCTGGCCACAGCATGTTCATTTTCAGCACAGACATCTGCAGATCTGTCCAACTTGACTATCACTCACAAATCCAGTACCACGGCATTCCCGGTTTCCGGTATGAGATTAGTCGGAACTTCCTCAGGGAAATCGGTCCGGAGTACTCGAATGAATGCTTCTGTGGTGGCAGCAATAAACTCATGAACATTGTCAAGAAGAAGAATGGTTGCTTGTATGCTGGCGCTCTCGACCTGAGTCCTTGCCTTGGTGAGTACAAAAAGGATTTATTTTTATGAAAAATATGGCACGTTTCACCTTAACAATAGTATGTTTATTCTACACATCTCTGTAGATGAACCTGTACAATATTTTACTAAATCCAGTGTTATTTTATTCAATCTTCATCTAAGTCAATGCAAACAAGTCTAGCTGAGCTAATAAAAATGTCAATAGCGAAAATATTTTATCAGCTTTAAAACAATCAACTACGATGTTTGTTTCTTTTATAAATTTTCAATAAATTAACTCGTCTTCCAACTAATTAACAAAATTAGATAATTTTTATGTTTGGTTTCACTTAGTGGAAAATTTAAAATATCATTAGCACTGTACTAAAAATAATTTTACTGAACTTCTTGAATACGTCTCAAGTTTTCTTGAATATAATTTCAAAGTTATGAAAGCTTCTGCTCATTAGTGGAAGGATAAAAGTTCAAATTGATATAGAAGGATGAATAAGATTGATCAAAATGGTGTGGATGTGAACCAATTTGTTGATCTCGTTTTTTCCGAAAATCATCCACAGATGCGGAAATGAGCATCTTAAAAATAATAACAGCACCTAACTTCCTTAAGATCAGATATCATGTAACTCGAGGGTAAAGCTTCAACAATAGTCTTTTTGTTAATTAACCTATCTAAAACTGCAAAAGGTTACGGCTAAACAATCAATTACAAGCAAATAACAACATCATAACGAGATATGAATCTACAAATTTCTTATTATTTTAACGACATGTTGTTCGTGTTTGATGATTTTGTAGATTTGATTTGATGGGATTGCCTAGTGGATTCCAAGTGAATCAAGGTAACTAGTTAACCATTATGATGGTCTTTATTCGCCAGATCATCAATTATTAATTGACGGAACGTTTGAAACTGATCAAAACAATTTTAAAACTGCAATTTGTTTTCGGTGCCACCTGGAGACTTTCTGACCTGAAGTTTGTAGCTTTTAGAGATTGAAACCAAAAAATGTTTTCATATAAATGTGCCGTAAACGCGTCACGCTACAACGCCTAAAAGAGTGTTGAGAAGACACCATTTTCCTAAGGCGTTTCCATCAAATATGTTAATGCAAACAGCAAAGATAAGGTCATATAAGTTGCGTGTCTTTCGAAATGTTGGAATACCACTTGAATATTTTATTTACATCGTATAAATTGTTCGTTAGTCTATCACGATAGTTGGAAAGAAACCAGTAAAGTGCATTCAATTTATAAACTTTTTATGAAGTTGCAGTGAAACTGAAGACGTGAAAACGAATGTTATGTTTTCGTTAACACTTGATTTTGAAATTCAACGTGCGTCTTAAAAATAACTTTAACGTTCAATGTTAATATTTAAATTACAAACATGTTTGTATGACCAAATCAATGGCTGTTGTCGGTGCCAAGTAACACAAGGGTTGGCAATCGGATATTGTTCCAAATTAAATCAAATCGATCAATGGTTTTTTGTCAATATGAAGATGATAAACAAGCACGAAATATTGAAAGGTCAAAGCTACAATAATGTTTTAATGCAATTCTTAAACGAAGCTTAAAGCTTTTATATTGTTGCATGATACTATTTTGTATGAAACGATAGACACCTCATTGACCCAATCTAACCGATTCTACGAGGGTATAGAGAACACCATACATGTATCTACATACACCAATGCACGTGAAAAAACAAGCCTGCCTTGGTTGTCCCGAAGTCGGTTTCTCCTTCTTCTTGGGACTTGGAAAAATTATAATGTGGCTCACGCCTTAGATCTGACCTTAGCTGGACGACCTGAACAATTTTTGTTTTTTTCTGGGAAAACTTTAAATGCTTCCAATTAAGAATTCGCTGGAATCGTGTTAAAATTTAAATCTGTCGCACATGCGAACTTTTTATAAAATTTACCTCCACAAATTTGCTTGTCCACCATCACTTAAAAATCTTAGACTAGATCAATGGCCAAGTTATGTTGGTTATATCACCTACAGGCCATAATCTGACTTCTGAGTCATTCACACCAAATCGCAAAGTCCTTGATTAAAAGCTTTTCCTAAAAACATGATTTGAATTTCTAATTTTATTTAATAAAAAACTTTCTTGCCTAATAAAAATAACCTGCTTGAAATAACCTTTTCCTTCCTTTGAAAAATTTTATTTCAACTTTATTAAAATATAATTTTATGGACAATAAATCCAACACTTTCTATATCCGAATTTATATTCGATTAAATTCTGGAATTGATTATTTATTTATTATAGTATGACCTATTTTTAGAAGTGATGTCTATCTGTTGGAAACCCGTGTCACACTTGACTTTCAAATGTCGATGATCTGAAGGGGAATGGTTTTATCACAATTTTGTAAAATGATGAGATCTTGAACTAAATCAGGAGGCGGGATTTCTCAGATTTATAAGAAGTCCTGTCCAACGACTAGAAAAGAAATACTTCATTTCACGGTCAAGCTTTTGGTTAACAAATCTGATAAGATATTGTAATGTCATGTAATTTATAAAATTTTCAATTCAATGTCTTATTTAGCAAGATCTCTTATTCAGAAATATCGTTTTTCTCAGTAGGTGGTTGATAAAATTATTGCTTATCATTAACTAAATATTACATTAGTACCAACTACCGTGGATAATGTTATAAAACACTTTCGGAATCAAGAGTTATTTATATGCAATTACCCATTGTGAGGGTCATAAAGTTTTAGTGGTTACATTTTGGTGCATCCTCGAAATCTTCATAATGTATGTTAAACCACCATCGTAACTTGCATGGGTAATAAAGCTTACATTCAATAAAATCATTTAAACATAATATAAGATAACATCTCCTTATATGACCACTAACATTCTAGTTATCATATTATATATAAGGCAAGGAAAAGTTTCTGTTAACTCCTTGAAAAGACGCAATTGAAGTTATGATTCATGTTTGTTTGCTCATTACAAAATGATTTATCTAATAGTTTGAAAATTGATTGAAAGCAGCATTTTAACAAATCAAACTCGGCAAACTGTCACTCAGCCGCAACGAATTTGAATTTAGTTCTATTAGCAAACGATTTGTTATATAAATACTAAACGATTTAAATCAGGGTAATGTCCTGTAGAAACGTGATCTGGAAGATAAGTGTTAAGTATTAAAATGCTAAACAGTATTTCTCGTGTTGTAAATCTGCATCTATCCACCCACGCTACGTTGGCAACGAACTTCTCTCACTTTGATCTTTGGCACTTCATTTCATATTTATAAGATTAACGAAATTAGCATAACATTGATCATTTGTCAACCTTTATAAGAGTTCACAATATGACTTCTTAAGTAGCTTATTCAAATTTATAAGTCTCAAGTTTGTTTACAATCATTATCTTTGACTAGAAGATGTTTCAAGATGCGAAATTTAGGATATCTATCCGTAGATGAAAGTTGCTTGAAAATCAAATGTGAAATGAAAGAAACAGGAGAAAGCTGATAATTGATCTGTAAAAATAACTAATAAAGATATGTGTGAAAACCAATAAAACCACCCACGGGATCTTGTTGTCGTCTAGCGGGAATTTGTGTACCGTCTTGACGAAACGGTTTCAGTTGTAAGATATTGGTAACTGGTTCTTCCCAGAATTCGAAGAATTCAAGCCATTATGCGACGAATCGGAAGTTGCATTCTGTGCTTCCATATCTCCATGCAACAATTGTTAATCGACCTTGACTTCTCAGATATCCATCGTCATAAATCGTGAATGACGTTTAGTTAAAGACCAGTTTATTGGTTAGAGAATATATTTATCTCATGAATGAATATAGTAGACACATCAAATCGAAGATAGTTTCCAAAGAAAACGCAAAATAGAAGACGATGTTGCCAATTTAAATTCAAATTATGAAACGAGAAACGAGAGAGAGCGAGAGTTATTGGAGGTGACTAAACCAGTTAACAAATTCATTTGTGACTTTAGCTCGTACGAATACCAGTTGATATAGCTAGTTGAATCTCGTGAGAAGATGGTGCCATCGAGCACATAAAAAAGATGTTTAAGAAAACAAGAATATGAGTCTTATATGTTACGAAGACGTCTAGAGGATGAATTAGTACGAGTTAAACAGTGTCCGCGAACGAACGTCCTCTGCGCAAACAAAGACTGATTTGCATCAATGAGAGACGAACCGAGGCGCGGCTTTCCATATAAAACGAATTCGCTATCGCTATCGTTATCGTTGACAGTGTCCAGTGTCCAGTGTCGGTTGTATGAATTGAGCTTGAACGCGATAACTAGGGATTGATAGGAAAGCTTCGGTAATGCGGTCATCGACAATTAAAGTTTATTTTTCAAGCTTGATTTTGTTCGTGAGCTTTGCTGGTCAAGCGGTTAATGGGAAAGTGTACGAAAGATGTGAACTAGCTAAGCTTTTCCGTGACAAATACGCGATACCCGTCGAGCAAATTGGCAATTGGATTTGTATAGCAGAACATCATAGTGGATTAAATAGCTCCGCTATTAAGGGAACCGCTCAACGCGGTGCGCATGGATTGTTCCAAATCAGTGATGAGTTCTGGTGCTCTCCTCCAGGATCTGGATTGGGATGTGGAGTTTCATGTGACAAACTGCGCGATGATGATTTCGCAGATGACTTTGCTTGTTTGAAAACAATCTATGATGAACACAAACTTATCTCTGGAGACGGATACAATGCATGGTCTTCGTATGAACCATTCTGTAAAGGACAGTGGAAGCGATACATTCAAGGATGCTTCTTCACTGACATTCTGGCGAGATGGAAACGGCCCTCGACGACTACAACTACAACAAGAACACCAAAAACAACAGAATCGCTCTGGACGCGTCATGAAATTGTCCCTAGAGTTGAATTCAGCAAGCCAGCTTCGATCTTTGAATTCAGGAGAAGTCCTAATCCTGCAACAACTACAACTACAACAAGAACACCAAAAACAACAAAATCGCTCTGGACGCGTCATGAAATTGTCCCTAGAGTTGAATTCAGCAAGCCAGCTTCGATCTTTGAATTCTGGAGAAGTCCTGATCCTGCAAAGACTACAACTACCACAAGACCACCACAAACAACAGAATCGCTCTGGACGCGTTATGAAATTGTCCCAAGAGTTGAATTCAAAAAGCCAGCTTCGATCTTTGACTTCAGGAGAAGTCCTGATCCTGCAACAACTACAACTACAACAAGAACACCAAAAACAACAGAATCGCTCTGGACGCGTCATAAAATTGTCCCTAGAGTGGAATTCAGCAAGCCAGCTTCGATCTTTGAATTCTGGAGAAGTCCTGATCCTGCAAAGACTACAACTACCACAAGACCACCACAAACAACAGAATCGCTCTGGACGCGTTATGAAATTGTCCCAAGAGTTGAATTCAAAAAGCCAGCTTCGATCTTTGACTTCAGGAGAAGTCCTGATCCTGCAACAACTACAACTACAACAAGACCAGCACAAACAACTGAATCACTCTGGACGCGTCATGAAATTGTCCCTAGAGTTGAATTCAGCAAGCCAGCTTCGATCTTTGAATTCTGGAGAAGTCCTGATTCTGCAACGACTACAACTACAACAAGAACACCACTAACAACTGAATCGCTCTGGACACGTTATAAAATTGTCCCAAGAGTTGAATTCAAAAAGCCAGCATCGATCTTCGAATTCTGGAGAAGTCCTGATCCACTCGAAACATCATTCACAGTTCGACCAAGTATCATAAGTCGATCGCAAACACCATTTTCATTTTGGCAGAACTATAATCCCCTTGAAGAAGTGACGATCCAGGAAACAGTCTCTGTAAAAGCTCCATTGAAGCATGACGAAAAGATCTACGACAACTGCGAGCTAGCCTGGGAGTTGTTCAATCGCCACCACATCCCGCTGGAGCAAATCGCCGTTTGGGTGTGCATAGCTAAGCACGAATCAAACTTCAACACATCCGCTGTTGGTCACATGAACAAAGACGGAAGTGGCGATCATGGTCTATTCCAAATAAGCGATCAGTACTGGTGTTCACCTCCAGGACAAGGGCATGGATGTGGAATGTCTTGCAGTCAACTCAAAGACAGTAATTTGACAGATGACGTAGAGTGTGCAAAGAAAATCTACGATGAGCATGTCCACATCTCTGGAGATGGCTTCAATGCATGGACTACATACGATCTGTACTGCAAAGGCCGAGCTGATAGTTACATTGAAGGGTGTTTCGATGCAAGTGACTACAACGCCTTAAACCCAGAAGACAGAAAGGAGCCATTCAAGAGATCATATTCACTACATCCTAGTCCGAAGCAATCAAATGTCGCAGACACTAAAGTCGGAAAGGTCTACGATCCTTGTGAGCTGGCGGACGAGCTACGGTTGAAGCACAAAATTCCAGAACAACAAATTCCTACATGGGTGTGTATTGCTAAGCATGAATCAAATTTTAATACAGCGGCTGTAGGCCGTTTGAATTTGGACGGTAGTGGGGATCATGGGTTGTTTCAAATAAGTGACAAGTACTGGTGTTCAGTAAGTGGTAAAGGTAAAGCATGCCGTAAATCCTGTAGTGAGTTTGAAGATAGTGATATATCCGATGATGTTGAATGTATGAAGAAAATCCATAAAGAACATCAACGTCTCTCTGGTGATGGATTCAATGCATGGACTGTCTATAAACGTCATTGTAAGGGTCGAGTGTCAAAATATGTTGAAAATTGTCAAAATTCAAATAGTTTAGTGTCACCTCATTCCTCTGAGAGTAAAATTACAAAAAAGAAAACTGGAAAAGTGTACAAACCTTGTGAGTTAGCTCAAGAACTACGTAATGTCCATCAGGTGCCTCTTGACCAAATCGCCACTTGGGTGTGCATTGCCAGGCATGAATCGAGTTTCAAAACGTCAGTCGTTGGAAGATTGAATGCTGACGGGAGTGGTGATCATGGGCTGTTCCAGATCAGTGACCTTTATTGGTGTGAGATCGATGCACCTGGGAAGGCTTGTAATAAAAAGTGTTCAGATTTTGAAGATGACGATATTTCAGATGACGTCGAGTGCGTGAAGAAAATTTTTGATGAACATCAGGAATTGTTTGGAGATGGGTTCCATGCATGGGCAGTGTACAAACCGCATTGCAAGAAGAATGTTTTAAGATTCATTGATGGATGCTTCGATGATCAGAATTCGATTGTTCCGTATGTGGCGAAGCCTCGGAAAAAAGAACCGAAACCGAAGACTAACAAAATTTTATCTTCTTGTGAATTGGCTAAGGAATTGCGTTACAAGCACAACGTTCCATTGGAACAGATTCCAACTTGGGTGTGCATCGTTAAATATGAGTCAAACTTCAAAATGTCCACGATCAGTCCAGCAAATCCAGATGGGAGCAGAAATCACGGGATCTTCCACATCAGTGACATGTATTGGTGCGATCTTCAAGGAGCGGGTAAAGCCTGCAATCTAGAGTGCTCGGAATTGCAAGACGATGACATTACAGACGATGTGCGGTGTGCTAAAATGATATTCGATGAACATCAGCGTTTGTTCGGCGACGGCTTCCACGCTTGGGCTACATACGACAAGTACTGCCGGAAGCACGTCGATCAGTACATTCAAGGATGCTTCGATGATGTGGTCATCAAGACGCCACCAATTAGTCAACCTGTCAAGTCGAAGAAAAAGAAAACTGGGAAGGTATACAGCGATTGTGAACTGGCAAACGAGTTGCTGACAAAACACAATGTGCCCAAAGATCAGATAGCCACATGGGTCTGCATTGTTAGACAAGAATCCAATTTTAGAACTTCAGCTGTCGGAAGACTCAACGCTGATGGCAGTGGTGATCATGGGATCTTTCAAATAAGTGACATATACTGGTGCGACACGAATGGAGCGGGAAAGGCGTGTAATGTAGCGTGTAGTGACTTGGAAGACGACGACATCACAGATGATGTGCAGTGCATAAAAATGATTTACGAGGAACACGAGAGACTCTTTGGCGACGGTTTTCATGCATGGGCTGTGTATGAGCCGTACTGTAAAGGAAACGTTAATAGATACATAGACAAATGCCAACTTGACATTTCTGGCATTGTGCCAACAACACAAGTGACATGGCAGACGCGTCCAAAGAAAAAGACTGGAAAAGTCTATGGGGCTTGCGAGTTGGCCAACGAGCTTCGAACGAAACATCACATGCCCTTGGAACAGATCTCAACTTGGATTTGTATAGCCAAGCACGAGTCGAACTTCAAGACATCAGCTGTAGGACGTCTGAACGCTGACGGCAGTGGTGATCATGGGCTTTTCCAAATTAGTGACATTTATTGGTGTGAGATTGGACGCCGTGGCAAAGCCTGCAACAAACAGTGCTCAGAGTTTGAAGATGATGACATCTCTGATGATGTTGAATGCGTGAAAACTATTTTTGATGAACACCAACGATTGTTTGGAGATGGGTTTCATGCGTGGACAGTTTATAATGCTCATTGCCGTGGAAATGTTGAAAAATATGTGAAAGGATGCTTTGGGGATAATGTGTTGCCTGCAGCTCCAGAAAGTTCCATCAATCAAATCCAGGTTGTTGATAAAAAGAAAAAGAAAAATACTGGAAAAGTGTTCACAGCTTGTGAGCTCGCTAAGGATCTCCAGAGTTCCGGTATCGTTCCAGTCGATCAGATTCCGACATGGGTCTGCATTGCAGAGCATCAGTCGGGGTTGAAAACGTCAGCAGTTGGCGGAGGTGGAGAGCATGGCATTCTACAAATCAGTGGGGAGTACTGGTGTGAAGTTGGAAGTCCAGGGAAAGCATGCAACATGGATTGCTCTGACTTGGAAGATGATGACATAACAGATGATTTCCAGTGCGCTCGGATGATACATGATGAGCACACGAAACTATCCGGAGATGGATTCACAGCGTGGGTTGCTTACAATGCTCATTGTCGCGGAAGGGATCATTCCTATATAAAGAGTTGTCTCGGTTCAACAGACGTCTCTCGTCGTCCACCTAAGGTCAGTGGGAAGAAAAAAGCTACTGGCAAAGTGCTAACAGCTTGTGAGGTGGCTAAGGATCTACAAAGCGCCAACATCCCACCAGACCAAATTCCAACGTGGGTGTGCATTGCAGAGCATCAGTCCGGATTCAAGACATCCGCTTCAACAGGGACTGGAGAGCACGGCATATTCCAGATAAGTGGCACTTATTGGTGTGACGATCACGGCCCAGGGAAAGCCTGCAATCTAGCCTGCTCTGACTTGCAAGACGACGATATCTCAGATGACATTCAGTGTGCCAAGACCATATACGAAGAACACCAGCGATTGTCAGGAAGTGGATTCACGGCATGGGGTTCTTACAGCGCTCATTGTAAAGATCGCATCCTTGACAATTTACAAAACTGTCCCAATGGCTACCGTCCTTCCAAGGAGTCAAGTCCTTCTTCTAGTAAAAAGAAAACCGGAAAGGTCTATAATTCCTGTGAGCTTGCTAGAGAATTGAAGAAACAAAACGTTCCTTCAGATCAAATCGCCACTTGGGTATGTCTCGCTGAGCATCATTCAAACTTCAAAACGTCCCTCTCGTCTGCGACAGGAGAACACGGAATCTTCCAAATAAGTGGGTTGTTCTGGTGCGAAGCAGATAGACCAGGAAAAGCGTGCAATCTTGCTTGTTCCGATCTCACCGACGATGATATTTCAGACGACATTCAGTGCGCCCAAACTATTTACGAGGAACATCAGCGGTTGTCCGGGAACGGATTCAATGCTTGGGGTGCGTACAATGCTCACTGCAGCGAAAACGTTGAAAACTATGTTAAAAGTTGTCTCGGAGGTGATTTTAAAGTCACTACTCGCCAACCTTCGAAAGGATCTCATAAAAAGAAAACCGGAAAAGTATACTCATCGTGTGAATTTTCTAAGGAGCTGCAGAAGCATCACGATCTGTCGCCAGACCAAGTTGCGAAGTGGGTCTGCATTGCCGAGCACCAGTCGAACTTCCAGTCCGCGCTAGTCTCCGCAACTGGAGAGCACGGAATCTTTCAGATTAGTGACAAATACTGGTGTGACCATGGTGCAGCTGGGAAAGCTTGTAATTTAGCTTGTGCTGACTTGCAAGACGATGATGTTTCAGATGACATTGACTGCGCGAAGACGATATACGAAGAGCATCAGAGACTGTCTGGGGACGGATTTACTGCATGGGCTTCTTACGGTGCATATTGCAGAGACAGAACTGAGTCGGATCTCAGTCACTGCACAAATGCCATAGGCAGACCAATTGAGAAAGATTCAACTTACGTGCCGAAGAAGAAGAAGAAAACCGGGAAGGTTTACACGGCATGTGAACTGGCCCAAGAGCTGAGGGATGTGCACAACATTCCAAGTGAACAAATTGCAACTTGGGTGTGCATTGCTAGCCACGAGTCGAACTTCAAGACTGCAGCAGTAGGTCGTTTGAATGCAGATGGCAGTGCAGATCACGGGTTGTTCCAAATCAGTGACATTTACTGGTGTGACCTCAAGCAGCGCGGTAAAGCTTGTAACAGACATTGTGACGAATTCGAGGACAATGACATTTCGGACGATGTCGCGTGTGTGAGGAAGATATTCGACGAGCACCAACATTTGTTTGGAGATGGATTCCATGCTTGGACTGTCTACAACAACGGTCACTGCAAACAGAATCCTGAGAAGTACATCACAGGATGCTTGGATGGAAGTCCGAATAAAATACCAACCAAGCCGACGACATCAATTCAACGTAAACAGAAGACGGGGAAAGTATACTCCCCTTGTGAGTTAGCCAAAGAGTTGCAATACAAACACAAAATTCCGGAGGACCAAATCCCTACGTGGGTGTGTATAGCCAAGCATGAGTCTTCCTTCAAGACCTCAGCAGTTGGAAGGCTTAACGCGGACGGAAGTGGCGATCATGGATTGTTCCAGATCAGCGACATTTACTGGTGCGATCTCAACGGTCGAGGAAAGGCTTGTAATAAGGAATGCTCAGAATTCGAAGACGATGACATTTCTGATGATGTCGCATGTGTCAAGAAGATCTTCAATGAACACCAGCGGCTCTTCGGAAACGGTTTCCATGCTTGGACAGTTTACAATCGTCACTGCAAAGGAAACGTTGAGAAGTACGTTGACGGATGCTCGAAATACGAAGACAATTCATTAAGTCAGGATACTGCTATTGAGGTCAAGGTGAAGGATAAACCAAAAGTACAAAAACCACATGGAAAAGTCTACTCTCCGTGTGAGTTGGCTGACGAACTTAGAACGAAGTTTAAGATCACTGAGAAACACGTGGCTACGTGGGTTTGTATAGCAAAACACGAGTCTGACTACAACACCTCCGCGATTGGACACGGTGACCACGGTTTGTTTCAAATAAGCGAACTGTTTTGGTGCTCAACGTCAGGAATTGGTAAAGAATGCCACGCTCATTGTGACGACTTTCATGACAGCGATATCACTGACGACGTGGCATGCATCAAACGGATTTATGACGAACACGAGCGACTGTCAGGCAATGGATTCAATGCTTGGACTGTTTACCCTCTATATTGTAAAGGTGATGTTCACAAGTACATTGAATCCTGTCCAAGCCACGAATCTACTGTTAAGCCACACACAACAAAGAAGACACATGCTACAGAAAAACCATATTTACTCGATAAGAAAACAACTCCTGTTAAACCAACTAAAACCACAACCGTTACAACCCTTAGATCGACTACTCAATCTACAACTCCTAAGTCCAAGGGAACAACCAAACCTACACCCACATGGTGGAGTCACAAAGTCACAACTACGCTGCCAAAGAAGACTTCCACTACAACAGCCAGGCAGACTACAACGGGAGTTACCACAACGATTAGATCTACTGCTAGAATTACAACTCCAAAAACAAAAGCAACCACAAAACCAACGCCAACATGGTGGAGTCACAAAAGCAAAACAACCAGACCTCAGTCTTCTCGAACAGAAACTACACCAAAACCAAAAGTAACAACCACTCCAGCCACACAAACCCCCACGTGGTGGAGTCAGAAAGTCACAACGCCAGAGTCTGGGAAAACAACAAAATCAACTGCAGCATTCACAACTCCGAAAGCCAAACCCACTGGAACTCCACCGACACCAACATGGTGGAGTCAGAAAGTCACAACTGCACTATCGAAGCCAACCAGAGAAAAGAGCACCACTCAGGAATCGTTTACCACAATCAAAACAACAACAAGAGTCACTACTCCAAAAACTCCAGCGACACCAACATGGTGGAGTCAGAAAGTGACAACTGCACTATCGAAGCCAACAACTCAAGAGCCACTTACCACAATCAAAGCAACTACAGGAGCCACTACTCCAAAAACTAAACCGACAAAAACTCCAGCGACGCCAACTCCTACATGGTGGAGTCAGAAAGTAACGACGTCCTTGTCAAAGGCAAGCAAACCGCAGAGCACGACACCAGAGTCAATCAAATCGACTGCAGGAGTCACTACTCAAATAGCCAAACCGACAACAACTCACTGGACGTGGAAACGACCATCGAAATCTTCAGCAGCACCGACAACGACTCCTAAGCCAAATCTAACAACATACTGGACATGGAAAAAGCCTCAAAGCTCGAAGAAACCAACAACCACTTCGGCTACGGTGACTCCGACGAGTGCTCCAAGTGTGAAGACATCGACAACGAAGAAGCCTCATGTTTCTTCGACGAAGAGCTCACAACCAACAACTAAAGCAGCACTCGTGGTTGACAAGACTACGCAGTCCTCTGCTCCTTCAACGAAACGAGCTAGTACCACAGCAAAGCCGACGAAGGCGGATCCGTTTGCGGTATACTTAACAAAGTCGACGGCACAGAGTCAACAGAGCACACAGCCAAAGCCAACCACTCCAAGAATCACCACTACTGCACCCCCAAGGACCACAACCACAAAACACTCTACTAAAACAACAACAAAATCTAAGCCACGAACAACGACGTCCTTGCGACCAACAACTGTGACTACACGCAGAAGTACATCACAGCCTCGAACAAGTAAAGCTTCTTCCACTCCCACCACAGTGAGGACCGCATCTAGAACCACAGTGAAGCCACCAAAGTCATCAACCAGTAACGTCTTCGATGTTTACTTTAACCTCTTCAACATTCCAAGATCATCAACTGATCGAGGACCTTCTAGTAGTCGGACCCAACCTCCTTCGACTTCCACAACCCCGAAACCTAGAACTACTACTGCTTCTACGAAGGCTACTCAAAGAACAAAGCCGCCGACAGCAAAAATTTCAGTTACTACTAGTCGGCGTGCAGAGTCGAGGACTACACCAGCTTCTACGACTCTCCGAAGAACGCCCTCTAAAAGCTCATCAAAATTAGTGAGTAAAACAACTCAGACGACTGTGAGGCCGAAAGGCACATCAACGAGCACTGCTAGAACGACGACAAGAACATCCGCAAAATCTAAGGCGACAACAACCCGGATCCACCGAGTCCATTCCTCGACTACACACAGACCATCAGCCCCAAGGAAGCCCATAATTCCATATCATGCGCCTGAAAGGACGACAACATCAAATATACCTTCCCCGAAGCCTACATCTTACTCTCAGTCGATCTTGGACTTCTTCTTGAGCTAAACTTCGACGACATTTTGAGCAAACACTACTTGTGCCACTCTTTAGAGTCTCCCCAGAAGCCTCTAGCATTTTTCACACTTTGCATGTTTCTTATTGTTAGTAGCTTTCATAAAAGTGAATCTTGTTTGCTTCTAAACAATAACCTTATACTCAAAAACCGGTTATCACTAGATACAGTCTTATCTATCATAAAACCTCATGCACAAGCTGTTCAAAATGTCAACTAGTGTAATTCATAGCTTTAGTAGTAATAAAATCGAAAGAATTTAAAGAAAAATGTGAAACCGCATTAATATCACGTAATATAAGTCAAATCGATACAATAAAGGATCACCAAATTTTGTAACAGCTCATTGAACTTCAATTTGGTGTCAAGCTGCCTGTTATCTGCTCTGGATAACACTTAGCCCTTATTAAATATACATATGCATATCCACAAACGGAAAGATAAAATACTCTTAGCTTATACAATAATTATTTTGTATATTACAAAAGTTAGCTCACTTCACTAGATATAAGACTTGTTTGCAAATATTATACACAAACTGCCATATATTTCAAAATAGTCAATTCATGATGATATAAAACTTACAGAATTATTAAATATACAACATAATATGATATAAGTCTCAAACAATTTTAGTCAAATAAAAGTATATTTTATAAAACAATAAATTATTTCTTTAATTTCAAAAAATTTCGATTTACATATGTATCTATTTGATATTTAGATGCTCCAATTATAATGACCCTTCCGCATATGCTGGGCGTTGCACAAGAATATACAAAACTTGTGAAAGGACTCACACCGGATGCGGAAAAACATAATATATTCTTAGACGTACAACATGTAAGTATGTTTTAATATATGATATTGTAAACAATTGCAATATTCCGAATAATCCTCCGTCATAGTTAAACTTTCGGAAACCTCCTTCAATGAAGGATTATCAAAACAACTAACATTAATCAACTGACTTTCCTTTTCTACATAAATCAATAGTTTGAAGAACTTTCATTTTCTACTTGTTGAATGTGGGTCAAAGTCACTTTGCGATTTGAGGGTTTCTATTAGAGATTCTACTAATTGTGATTATCCCAAAAGGATTATCTGAAGAATGGTAGTTTTCTGGGGTAAATAGCCTTTCCTCAGACGCATCGAGATAGTGTTGAAACAGAAATATACCTACCGAAACAATTAAGTGAATGATATCACACTAAAGTCATGAAATTTATTCAAAACTATATTATACAAAACACGAATATATCACTAAAATCGATTTTATGTGTCATTTTAAATTCCAAAAATTCTACTTTGAATAACAAATTTTACGAGCACAATAAATGTGATCCGGTGATAACGAATTCATCACAATTATCAGAAAAACAGGAAATTCTATTGATTTCACGATAACTACATACTAGAGGTTCTGTTGTGGACCAGGCGTTTTTTTTAATCTCTGGTGCTCATCGCTCAGCCTTTTCCGGTAGTTTTCATTTCAAACATGATATCATGCAACAGATTTTGAAAATTAACATAAATCGAACATGACAATAAGATCGTGGAAAATGGATCATTAAAAATAGAACACCTATCTCTAATTCTTCATTATGCTTGACCACCACTTTTAATTAGAACACCTGCTCGAGAGATGCGTAGGTAATGTCGCTTCTAAGAAAAACCTCAAAGTGTCTTATGGTCTTATGAATTCCACGAAGTTTAAAGAATGCAAGGAAAACAGGAGTGATTTTTATAGTAACTACGCGTGTTCCAAAAGTCACCAAGAGCTTAGGCTAATTTTATTATTTTCCTAGGAATCTACCAAAACCACCTGTAACCGCAAAAGACGCATTAACCAAATTAGGTTCTAATGTGATTAGGATATTTGTTCTTCAGAAATATGTTCTTACAGATAATAGAAGGAATGTCACTGTGACTATGTTATAATTAACATTATATCATAATATGTATTTGTCACAAGCGTTTTATAGTTTTGTGGTTTTTAAATCTTACCGGGTCCATATACGATACAACATGTTGTCCTTTTAGGTTAAACGTTTGCCACACACACGTTTGATTTTGAATTTAGTTACATATTTGTTTATTCAATTGTATTTAAGCCTCGTACTACCCCTTTTCTAAATAATCAATAGGTCTGTTAAAAAAGCTTTATTATAAGGTCCCTCTGCTGGTCCTCTTAACAAATGGGGGACTGCAAGTTATTGTGCTGCCGAATGCATCCTACGAAACACGAAATTAGAAAATATTTAAATAAATTAAAATGTTAAAATTAAAAGCTTTTTATTAAAAGCTCAGCAGACTTACCGAATATCCATATCAGATACTTAATCTTGTATATGTCGTTGGTAACATGTCACCATTCTGGCAAGTTTCCTACATTTCACCATTTTTAATCTCTTTTTTTAAATAATTTCAAATGAATTTTTAAAAATTTTAATAGAAATCAAAATTATTTTGACAGAAATTCTGCCATCATATCCACACACGGTGCAACATGTTAGCCAAACGTTGACTCCTCCCATCGAAAGCCAACAATTTTTGATTTCAACCCAACACAACTTCCAACTGTCAAAATAGTTGGCCAACTCGCCCACACACAGTACAACCGATGGCCAACTGATCGTGTATGGGCCCGATTATCTAATAACAAATTCCTCTATGCGGAGAAAATATTTTCAAAGGAATGTGTTCTTCTTTTCATTACCTCCAGCCTTAAGAAAATAACTCTCTGTAATAGAATAGCCGAAAACGGTTTTCAATGTTGACGCCACAACGTCTGGTCATACCTTCAACTCGCAATTCATTCCACCCACGATACGTTTTCGTCTAATTTTCTGTCTAGTAATGCAAAGATTGTTTGTAATTTACCTTATTTCTTTCCAGCTTACAGGCTATCCATTACAGGGTGGCAAACGTGTTCAATTCAACATGTTTCTAAAAAGGATTAATAGAATATCATTAACAGAACATTTAACAACGTCACTAGTACCAATAATTTGGGTGGAAGAGGTAACTATAAAATTATTAAGTTTGATTTTCTAAATTTCCCTTTCTTTCGCAGGGAATAGCACTTAATGAAAAAATGGTGAATCAAATGAAAAGTAAATTAATAAATATCCTCGTCATACTTGATGCTACATACTGGACAATGGTGTCAGCTGGGATTGTTGTACTTCTCGCCTCAATTGCCTTATATATTATGCAAAAAAGATCAAATAAAGTTGAACCTTAGAATTAATTGTATTATTATGTTATACTTCCTTTATACATTTCAAACTTGAAGCTTCTGAAGCTTATATTATTTCAAAGATTCAATTCATGATTCTCTTGTTAAATAGAAGAGTAAAAATGAGAAGTGGAGCGCATATTGTGTTAATAAAATAAACTTGTAGATTGATAAAATTTAGAAATAAAATATATTGTGATGTTGAGTGTTTATTATGTTTCAATACCTATAAGTCAATTTGATGCATCCTTTCTGTTTGAGATGGATGAATAGGCCGATTGCGATTATTTATTCAGCTGGCGAATCCTGCAACTATTTGTACTCGCATCAAAAAAGGAATTTTCAGAACTACTTCATCCTTCTTCCTGAAGTTATCAGCTCGTCTACACCACAGTCAATTTTTCAACACGGCACGAGACGTCAACTGATATATGAATAGTCAATTGAGAAGAAGTTTCGACCACGGACTGTCAATCAAGTAAGCTGAGCCTATGATCGATTGCTGTTCGATCGAGAGGCAGCTTTGATCATTTACTCCTAGCCGAGTCAAGCTGATCTTCTGATTGCATTTAAGTCAATTGAAAGGCATCTATTATCATTGACTCCTGGCGTGTCTATCTGAGTCTCTAACTAGCCAGTTAGTTGACGGACAGCTTTGATCATTGATTCCTAGCTGAGTCAAGGAAGTCAATTGAGAGGAAGCTATGACCATCGACTCACATCCGACTCCAGTTGAGCCTCTAATAACTTTTCCCAATTCCTTGATCCTCATATTAGGATTTAAAGTAGCCATCACCCTTGGACTCCTAACACTTTCATAATCCTGAAAATTTAGTAATCTGATATTGAACTCAGATTAAAACCTTGAACGACTGACATTATTTTAGCTAGGTCATCATGTAAGCATACAATAAATAAGATCTGGAATTGGCCCTTTATTTGAGTTTTGACTTTCTCCTACAGCCTTCTGCTTCGTTTCTCTCCAAAATCGCTTTATGTTTTGATAATTTGAGTCGCTAAGAAAAATAGTTATTTCATTTCTCGCAAAGTTTCCATTTTAATTGTCAAAACAGTATTGACAGTAACTCACATACTACTTGTCGAAATAGTAACGACAGTAACTCACTTTAAAATAAGTCGTCTGTCGCAAGCGTTGAACTAGTTCTCGTATAATTTAACCATATATAAATGTAATATTAGTGTGATATTAAAGGTCAATTATGTATTAATGAATTATTTCGGTACATTTTGATTAAAAGCTACTTTCCATGATGATTTATTTTCAAAAGTAAGTAAGTATGACAGTACTGAAACTGGATTTAGTTGTTGTTCGCGGTTTCAGTTCGTAGTCTGTACGCAACTGAATATAATTATTGCGGTTTATTCAGATCTGGAAAATGAAAATGTTTCAGTTTCGGTTCTGCAAACAGGAATTGTCTGGGTATTGAGAGGTCAGTGACTACTAGGGATTTAGACATATGACAAGAACAAAGTTGTAAACCTGCCAATAGATTAACGATGGCGGCCATTAAGATCTAGAGTCAATATGTATTAAAAACCTGTAATAACAATGAAGTGACCTTACAACAATTAGTAATAAATATTCAATTAATAATTAATCCTGTTCAATACATTATTCCTTTCATGCTTGACAGGAATTTCTGGTAGTAATTGGCCTGTTGCCAACTTCAACTGAGTATTTGACGTCAATATCATCAGATATTATGCGTTGAGTGACAATTATTTTTAATATTATCAATCAATAAATAATCAAATATTGAATATTTTTATTTAAAATTCGGCTAGTTTCACAAAACTGCAAAAAATTTAATTGGATATTATACAATTGATTATATTACACACAACACTTTATGAATTATATAAAACATAATTTGAAATTTTGTTGTATCGAACCCTGCTCGATGCATGTAAGTCCACCAACATACTGTCACGCCAAAACCCACCCCTGGTGCGGAGTGGCCAAACTAAAATGACAACGCTTGCCTTGAACTACACTACCGACACACACATTTGGGAGTTTGTAATTTTGATGGAAAAGTGCGAGTCTCCGTGAAAATTTTTGTAAACATAACCTTTTCGAATTTTCGTTGTAAATACGTGAAATAAAGTGAAAAATTCACAACCAATTAATCGAACAGACATTAAAGAATAAATTCAAAGTGAAGTTTCGCCAAGAAAGTAATTAATTAGCAAGAAACATGTGAAAATACAAATCCACTGTCTGCAAAGTGCCTACAGAGAGAAACGTATATTCAAAAGCAAGGATACGTGAAATATAATCGAAAAAGTGGATATATAACCAATTCCATAGCATTACTAAATGATCATAATTAATGTTGAAATTAATTTAATTCCACTACGACCGGTATCGGTTGCATAGATTTCCATCAAACATAATCATTCCGCTCGCATTTGCATTTCACTAAAATCAATGGGAAAGTGCATATAACGCGGTAACTCGTCTGCCATATGCCAGGGATATTCGTCTATCGCACTGTAGGAGGCGTTCATTGATATTAGGTTATTGCGAGTGATACACACGCACATATAGAATACAGTTATATATTATAGAAGTGTATGTATGCAATACATATATGTATATTATAACAACATGATGATGGGGCTATAATCGTTTTGTGCAATATTCTTATATAAAAATATGTATTGGATGTGTTGCGTTGCGTGTGTAGCATTTGGTTAAGCAGTAGTTAGTAGTGTGTGGGAAATACAAGTAAACGTATTTGCAAGTATTTCATGTCTTTTCTCATTATCACCTCCTATATTTATATATATTTTATATCGTATTGCATTGCATATAGTTGCATCTCTTTCTGTTCAATTGATTTGTATGATGTGTGTAAAGTGATTGTGAAATTTTTATTCAAAGTAGGAAGATATTGAAATGTAATAGAGTATTATTGTTACACTGTTATTAATATTTGTATTATTTATATATCATAATGAATTTATTAGTTAAGATGACAGCAGTAGATGTAGATGATGTTGAGAGGAATATCACATAACAAGTTAGAAAACGTGCTCCACACAACGTTGCTCCACTTTCAAATCAATTCAATCTGTCAAGTTGGCAACACTAAAATACGAAAGTAGGAAAGTAAGAAAGTATGGAGAGAGAAGGAAAATGTTCCAAAGGGCATTGACAGAAATTGCAGGAATTCCGTGGTACCTATTTGGTGGCGCGAAAATTACAAACATTAAGAACAAATTTTGGACAAAATCATTCGAATTCATTTCATACAACATTTCAATGAGCTATTCTGATGATGACTAGTCTCACTTTGGAGTTTATCAGTATGGGTTGTGATATAGTGAGAAAATGTACTAGATTAAGCCGAAATGAAAATTCGTATAGTAGTGTTTGTGAAATGGAAATTAATAAAATTGAAAATAGTGTCATCTCTGTTTCATACAATAAAAATGATGTTAATAAATTTAATATTATCATGTGTATATATACAAGTGTTAATTGTAATACAATCAAATATGACAACAACAATTCGATTTTCGTCATCATCAATATCACCATCAGCTATAGCAGCAACTACATTGGATTACAGTTGCTACTTGTCGTTCAGATCGTGTTTGTCGTTGTCGTTGCGAGAAAATGGCGTCAAGTGGAGAAATTTTATTAGATGAACAGAAATTAAATTCAGTGAATTGTAATTCAATTGATATAAATGTTAATAGTGTAATTGAAACACAAGTGAATGAACAAAAAGATGATAAACATTTTTATCAATTAAATAATAATAATAATAATCAAAGTAATTTTACAAATAATAATCATAATAGTGCTGCCATATCAAATGATCTAGTAACGTCAAATCGACGACAACAACAACAACAACAACAACAACAGCACTACCAACATCACCAGCAGCAGCAGCAACAGGGAATTGAAGAAAATCAAATTTTATATAAAAATCATAATAATATTGATGTAACAAACAATAATAATAATAATATTAATTTTAGTAAAGAAGATGTAATTCAGTTGCATAGTCAAACTGAACAAAATTATAAACAAACACAAAATCAGCAACAGCAACAATTTTCAGGTGATACTTCAATACCATTGCCACCATTATCAGTATCGTCATCATCATCGTTATTGAGTGACGGACATCATCAGCACGAGGATAAAAATCAACAAAATATTATTAACAATTATCAAAATTTACAAAATATGCCAAAAAGTAATGAACCAATTAAGCTAGTGTATCCAATAACTAGTAGTTCACAACAGCAGCAGCAGCAGCAACAACATCTGCAGCAAACAATTCAACAAACATCATCGCAATTATCAATTGTCACAATGAATAGCAATGCTGGTAGTCAAACTGGTGTGAATCGTGTTACTTTTACAAGTCAATCATTACCAAATGGTGCTATAAATTTAACACCACAAAATCAACAGCAAATCATGCATACTGTATCAGCAAGTAATATACAAAATTCAACAACAATTAAAACAATAACAAGTGGTAATGTTGCTGCTGGTCAGCAACACCAACAACAACATCAACAACAACATCAACAACAACAACACCACCAACAACATCAACAACATCAACAACACCACCAACAACAGCAAAATCAAATTGGTAATAACACAACATCAGGAACAACCATACAAACTCTGGTAATTAAAAATCAAGCTGTCTCGTTAGCAGCGGGGCTTGTCTCAAGTGCACCAGGAATGGTTACAATGACTAAAACTATAAATCAGGTATTCACATTTGTGTCCCCATATGTCTCATGTAGATATTGAGTGTCGTTCCTCCTTCTTCTTCCTAATATAAACGTTACGTCCAGATACCTTCTTATAGAACGAAACACTCAATTTTGTTGTAAACTTTAGTAATTTATTTGAATAATTCTATTGCTGTAAATTTGTATCGTGGCTGGACAATATGTGCTACTGTTCTGTGTAACGACAGAATCATATACGCTTTGCATAATAGAATGTATAACTACTTTTGCTTGCGTATCTATTTTTAGGGATTTAACTTTATCAAATCAAGGATAAATCATCAAAGATAAGTTTCAAGTATCACGAGGATGTGTGCTAAAGAAATTAGACAGTTAACATTATTATAAGAACCATTATCCCAGAAGTTGAAGGTAATAATTAATAAATTCATTCATTATTACACTTTATATTGTTTTCTTCAGGTTTTTAGATTAGATTCAAGTTGAAATGTTCAAGTTTCACCCTATCGACAGCAATGAACCATACCTTGTTCTGAATTTAGATGGCTTCACGTTACTGTTCTCATTAAACACAAATGAGATTCAAATTTCTCGAAAGTCGAGTGAAACAATACTAAACACAACAAAATACTGTGAATATACCCTTTTGCGCTCAGGAGGGTTCACAAACCTTACTTTTATAAGTTGATATCAACTTGGTCATATGATACTTTTTCGTATGTGCGTACGAAGGCTGGACGTTCATATGAATGTTGGTGTCATGTTATATTATGAGTCTTCATCTCTGTGTCCAAAGAGCTGCTTACATGAGCCGTACATCCTCAAACGATTCTAGACTTTCAATGTCAATCATTTATGAAGGATCGTTCTAAAATCTTAATTAGTTATTAATGCGTTTTGTCTGTCTGTTATGAAATGTCTGTAGACTGTAATTATATCCTTGAAAAAGGTTCAGGTAACTTCATAACAATTGTTATCCAACAAAAACAAAATTGTTAAACACTGTCGTCTGTCTTGAAAGTAATCGTCCTAAAGTAGGAAATAGTATTAAGTAAATAGTTATGCCCCAATTAGATACTGTAGTGCATCCATGGAAAGAGTAGTATAAATTGGTAAGGAACAATTTCAGCTTCAACAATGCTTGATTGCTTTTCTTAAACATATGATAATATTATATAAAAAGTAGAGACAATTATGGTATTATTGTTAAGAAAATATGTTTAAAATTAACAATTACATTAATGTTTTCCTTATATGTGTGCACTTTTGACAAACTTCGCTTTGAAATAGTGGATATTGCATGATATATTATATATTCTTCCGAACAAACTGTGAACTGTGCTGTGGCAATTTATATACGTTTGATTAATAGCAAATGAGAATATGTACAAAATGATGAGTAAATTATTTGTCATTTAGATAGAAATGAATTTATTGTGAAATATTTTTAATAATATTTTATGTTCATTTTGTTTAACAGGGAAATCAACAAAATATTGTAGCAACACCAACAATGATTCCAGCTAGTGTACAAATTGTCGGAATGAGGCCTGGGACGCCTACACAGAATCAACAGAAAACTGTTGCTGCATTGTCACCTCGAGTGGTTATTGGAGCACCACATATGGTTGGTACAAGACCAGCTAGTCCTGCCGTAATTAATTATTAAGCTTAACTTAACTTTAAAATGTAATGTTTTTCATTATTTCAGATAACTTTAAGTGCATTACAAAATCTTCAACCTGGTCAAAGTGGTCCAGCTCTTATATTAAAAACAGAAAATGGACAATATCAATTGGTTCGAGTTACACCACCAACAGCAGCACCAGTAGCTGCTGCAGCTGCACCAACACCAAATTTGACAAATACAGGAAATCAAACAATCAGATTACAGACAGTACCAGCTGTAAGTAGATTCACTGGACCACAATTAGCACTACGTAAAACGATTGTAACACAGCATCAGGTGAAACAGAAACAAAATGTAATTAAATACACGTCTAAAAGAGCAAGAGACTTTAAAGCTATTTTTAATGTATAGCCGTTTATTTTAAAAACGATTAAATTCAATTTTTGTGTGTGCAAACTTGCCTGTCCATTACTAATGCTCATTTATTAAGTGTCCATTTTAAGATTATTTAGAGACAGAGAGGAAGATTTTAATTTCATTTTCATTTTATTAGAGTAATAGAAAATTTATTCACTATCTACTTAGGAGCACATTTTTAAACATCCAAGAAATGAATTTAAATTACCAGACATTCCCTGCTAACTACTAGTTAAAGATTTTCCAATATCATTTCCATAAATGTTTTCTCAAATTATAAAATACTAGAAAAAAATGCCCGTAATACGGACAAAAAATAAAAATTTATAGATATTTATAACGTCATGTAGAAAATGAATTTTTCGCCATCCCATTTTCCGATGAATGAAAATGAATGAAGAAGTGGAGAGAAATTCAATCTGTGTTTGATCTACATAAAATGAATATTCCCCGCTTTCAGAGAGTGAATGCCATTATCAGGTGAATGTAATTCATTTTCTACTTGACGACCATTAGGATTTTATATATTAAGAAGATTGGAGTAGTTGTGTAAAGCAAAAATTTATCTTGAGATTGAGGAAACATTGTTCCGTGAGTTCGGGACATTCTGATACATGCTTCTTGATCACTATGCACGTATCCACAAATCCCATAACCTTGCCATTAGAGGCGAGTTGTTCGAAAATTTTTAGGCAAATATTTAACTTTATTTTATTTCCTTTTCTAATGTGTGTGAGCGTGAATGTCGTTATTATTATTTAAGAAAAACAAAAATAGCAATGTTTTTAAGTCTTTTTGCATCGAAGTCTGCATGCAATTTAGGGCAACCGGAATGCATCGTAAGTTTAAAGTCGGGAAAAATTTATTTATTTTTTATTTATTTGTTAATTACATTTTGATTTACTGTTTCTGATCATAAACTTTTCTTTTAAATAAGATTAATATAAGTGTTTTGTTTTTAAATATCATAACTATGGAGTTTTGAATTGATTAGCGTCAATTTTATCTCATTGAAACATAGAAATTTGCTTTCATTTTATTATGTTAATAATTATGTTAATTTGAATTAATTTTCAATAGCAGCAAACAATATCCACATCATCGGGAAATATTGTTGTTAATTCTGTTTCATCAACAAATTCTACTCAACCAACATTAGTTCAACAAAATTCCACAATACAACATAATACTGTTGTAACTGGAGCACCAGTTCCAGCATTAGCACAAGCAAGTCATCATCCACAACAGCAGCAACATTTGCAACAGAATCAACATCAACAAATTCAAATACAACAGAATGCTACAAATATTAGTGGGACATCACAAGCAGCATCAAATTCTGTATCTCAGGTATTGATTAACTTATAGTGATGAATTCAAACGTAGTTCGTATGTTTAAATGAAGTTAGTTAGACTATGAAATAATAATATTAGTTTTGAGTTTAGAAGTCCAATTGATATTTTTGATTAGATAAAGATGAGTTTTAAAAATAATCAGATTATATATTATATGCTTCTAAATTGTAGGGAAATACCAAAGAGAAGTGTCGGAAATTTCTAGCAAATTTAATCGAACTTTCAAATCGGGAGCCTAAACCTGTTGAAAGGAATGTTCGTACATTAATTCAGGAATTGATTGATGCTAATGTCGAGCCAGAAGAATTTTGTGATAGATTAGAAAGATTATTAAATGCAAGTCCACAACCATGTTTAATAGGATTTTTGAAGGTGAAATCAATTAATATGTTAAAATTTGAATGTGATAAAGAAAATTTTTTATTTTTATATATATTACAGAAAAGCTTACCACTCCTACGGCAATCATTGTTCACAAAAGAACTGGTTATCGAAGGCATAAAACCACCTCCTCAAAATGTTGTTGGAATGATTGGTTCGACTACGCTTTCAACACAATTACCCGTAGGACAAGAAAACAATTTTAATTGCGTTTAAAAATGCTTATGAATTTGTATGCTTTTGTAGAAGATACAGGCGCAGATCCGTCCTATAGGTCAGCAAACAACTACAATAGGTCAAACACAAGTTCGTATGGTTACACCAGTACCGAGACCTGTTGGACAAATGACAATAACAAAGCAAATAGGAGCTGGAGTAAGAATTCAAGGACCAATTCAAACTTCACAACCATCTACGCCCGGTCAGCGTTTGATGAATGCACAAATACGATCTGTAAATCCTTCACAAGTTTCACCTACCATAGTTCAAACATGTAGTATACAAACTTCAGCTGGAATGCATCCTGTAAGTGGATCTCAAACAATTTATACGCCTTCTCAGGTAAAGTAGTACAGAATGTCTAAGATTTCTTTTTATTATAATAATTTCTTTTGATTATATATTATTAGAATGTTGTTCAAATACGTGCATCAAACACTATCAATCGACCACCAGCTACACTTCATATAAGAGCTACAACACCCTCTACACCTAGAATGCCTGCACCAACGATAAAAAATGCAGGATCAACAGCTATTACACAAGTTAAAGTTGGGCAAACTCAAATTAAACAAATACCTGTGCAACAGCAAAATGCAACTCTTCATACAACAGCAATTAATAATAATATTACTTCAATTAATAGTAGTAATAGTATTCAATTAAATGCAAATGCTAATTTAAACAACAGTAATGCTAGTAAATTAATGACAGTTAAAGCGCAAGTAGTTAATAAAGCTCCGACGAAAGAAAAAGAAAAGAAACAATCCTCAGCTAGTTCAGCAGCATTATATCAACAATCTGCAATGTCTATGGCATCAGCATCTATGGAAATGGATGATATCAATGATGTTGCTGCAATGGGTGGTGTTAACTTATTAGAAGAATCGCAACGTATCTTAGGGTCGACTGAAATGATTGGTACACAAATTCGATCATGTAAAGACGAGGTATTTCTAAATTTACCAGCATTACAAAGTCGAATCCGAGCAATTATAGCTGAAAAAGGACTTGAAGAACCAAGTCAAGATGTAGCGGTCTTAATATCACATGCATGTCAGGAAAGATTAAAAAATATTGTAGAAAAATTGGCTGTGATCGCTGAACATAGGATTGATATTATCAAAGTAAAATTTATGAATAAATTAATAGAATAAATTATTTTAATCATTTTTAATGTTTTAAGATGGATCCAAGGTACGAAATCACGAAAGATGTAAGAGGACAAATAAAATTCTTAGAAGAATTAGACAAAGCTGAATCAAAACGACATGAAGAACAAGAAAGAGAAATGTTACTAAGAGCTGCTAAATCTCGGGCAAAGACCGAAGATCCTGAACAAGCTAAACTGAAAGCAAAAGTAGAATTAAATTTTAATAGAAATCATTAAATTATTTAATTTTTACAATTAATCTCTTCTAGGCTAAGGAAATGCAACGAGCTGAAATGGAGGAACTTAGACAACGTGACGCTAACATGACAGCGTTACAAGCTATTGGACCAAGAAAAAAACCAAAACTAGAGGGTGATGTGACCGTGATAACGGTATGCATTCAGATAAATTTAATTAACCATTAACTTATAATTATATTTATAATATGTTAACATTCCTTACAGCAAACTGGAGTTACTGGTATAGGTAATAGTAATATATCAACGACACCATTACGTCCTAGAATAAAACGTGTTAATCTAAGGGATATGATATTCTTTATGGAACAAGAACGAGATTTGTGTAGAAGTACAATGCTTTATAAAGCTTATCTTAAGTGATTAATAATTTTACGTATCTTCAATTTGATGTGGATACATAGCTCGGTTTCATATTTTCACCTAGTTATTTATGTAAAAATTTAAAGAAAAAAAAACAATTGGGTTTTCCTAATGCAATATTTAAGTAACACGAAACTAATGAGAATAAGATAATTATTTCTCGTAAATTATCAAACACATGTGTAAAAAGAAATGGACGTAATGATATACAGGTTTAATGAGAACGTATGGTGCAGTTATGCTTTAATTAAAAAAAGCATCAAGAATTTTATTTTTAGGAAAATATCAAAAAATTATGCTAGTAGAAATTGCATTTTCATGGTTTTTGTGTACTGTTCTACTGCTTCACTGGCAAAACAAATGAAAACAAAACGACATTATCAAATATACAGAACGGAATAAACTATACAAAAATTACAACCCAATGTAAAAATTATATGTTGTAAAAGTTCAGTGTATTTATGTTGAAAAGGCGGATAAAACAAAAACCTGTGATTATGACAAGAAGAAAATTTTATAAAAATTCAAAAAAAAAAAATAAGAAGAAAGTCAAACTATGTTGAAGAAAAATTATATTAATTAAAGTTATTGGAAAAAATGGGAAAGTTGAACAATTGTATATTATATCTTATGATCTTAATTGTATTAATTATAATTTCAATTAGTTTATATTTTAATTTAAATGATAATAAGGGTGAATAATATAAGGAAATGATTCTTAACATGTTCAGGAATTTTTGCTTTTGCATAGTTAGCTCTTGACCGTGTTATTTGTGTCTAAATTGTTTCTATGTTTTGGGCATACTATCTTTTCAAATTTTCATGTCTCCACTTATGTATTTGTATATAATTTATGTACCAGTGTAGGCAAACTACTGGAACACACTTTAAATTAGTGTATTTCACGGTAAATCTTCTTTGTCCTGTTGTCATTTGTCACATGCATCTTGATATATATAAAGTAACATGGTCTTTATGCCCCTTCTAATTGATTTTCTAATTTAATTCTTTCTGATTTGAAGGACTATCGGTTTATTGTCACTTTCGTATATTTCATTGATTTTGAAAATTTCTATTTTCGGCCAAAAGAGCTAGCGGAAGAAAAACCGGATTATCAAATGAATAACAAATTACATCAATTAAAGTGCCTTCTTTAATTTAAAATTACGTATCTCATGTTCCTTGTTTCGTTTTTTGTTGTTTATGGAAATGAGTTCAAAATTCAATTATCAAAACTCTTAACACGGTCAACGAGAATTCAGTAGTTATGTTTAACATGTACTAATAAGAAGGCTTACTATTAGTTTAATAGAAGGAATAATATGTTTAATATTTTTATCTCCAAAATGTTTAATTTTAAGAAGTAAAAGTGAAATAATCAAATTTCGTATTATTTTAATTTTAGACTTTAAAAGTTATAAGTTTCCTTTGTTAGCCAATTTTATTATATATTTTTTTATCACTTGCTAATAATTAGAATTGAATTGTTTTACATTTATTGAAAAACACTCATAAGTTTGTGTAGAAAGATTTTGCTAGTGTTTCTAGTTTTGATGATAGAATATGTGAAAAGATTTAATACAAAGAACATTTCATTTGGTTTTAAAAACCAATTAATTAATAATATTAAATTATTCAATCGAAAATGTATTTTCCTAACACAATTCAACTTCAACAATTAAATTTATTAAAGTTTTCTAATCAAAATTATAACTTAAGTTATATTTTAATAATTCCATAAGTGAATGTTTTATAAAGTCCGAATGTCTGAGCATAGGTACACAGCAAATTAATTATACCAAAAACATTAAAAAAGAAATGCTGTTAAAACAAAAAATAAACGATAAAGCCTTATCGAGTAACAAACCGTGGGATAGTATAAGGGATGTTTGATCATCCCTCTATTATCTGTTTGATATCATAGATTTTCATCTCACCAAATTATGTTAAGTTCACTGTAGTAGACACTAAAATCGGTAATATTGTCTTATTTAGTTGAAGAAATGTAAACCCATAATTAGGACGTTGTGATTTAGATAGAATATCGTCTACTGAATCTCTTAAACAATTTACTAATTTGATTGCAGATAAATCTGTTATTTCATGAAACTTTGTTTCTACTGAAACAAGTCTGATTTAATCGGAAAATCTAAATGATTATAATGTTAATTAGATGTACTTTCAAATCTGTTTTGTATTTTAAAATTTCACGAAAACATAACGTTTCAATTCAGCTCTATACATTAGGAAGGTTTATTACATTGAAGGAATAAATTCATATGCTTTTTCCCAAATATCCATAGTGTTACATTAAAGAATAATTATTTATTTATTTACAACTAAAGTTGTTCTCCGATCATTAGCACGAACTGATTTGTGATTTATAAATTAAATACTATAAATCATAGGTTATCCTGCTAGTGAAGGAAAACTTAAATAAATGAAATCAACCGTTTTACACTTATGACTAAAATATTAGGAAATATAAAAATGGAATTTAAATAAAACAAAAAATGACTAGAAAAATTAATTATTTCTGAAATTTATTCAATTGCGATGGAAAAACAAGAAAAGTTATTTATCTAGCTGGTGTATCAGATTAAATCTTAGTTTGTTTTCAAATTTTTTTAATTATTAAACTATATAAGTACAAATTGTAAATTTTGTATATAAACATCTATTAAGGTAATTTAGGTTTAAAAAATCAGACTAAAGAGCAAATAAGTAATAAAGAAAAAAGAAAAAGTAAAAAAATAAATAAAGAAAATTGTGTATGCTTAATGAACTAATAACACAGTAAATAGTTATATACAAAAGTCAAATTATAATTGTTTATATTGTTTCTGTAAACAAAGTTAGTGATATCTTCATCCTAGAGGAATAGATTTAGGTATCATTGTTTAATCTATATTTTGGATCTCTTGGGTCTCTGTTATTTTGAAGTTAGTGCCGGTGGGAACTCTTACTTCATTGTCGGTGTGTGTGCCGTCAACACCCCTCTCTCAAATCAAATTAGATGTATCATTTGTCTTATGTTAGGGTAAGTGTTAGTGTCATGTGCGTCAGTTTGTAGCAGTTCTGTGAGGGAGTCGTTGGTGGACTGGTCGATTTTGTCTAAAAGTTTGAGGGCCCGGTCTCTTATGTATATTTTAACTGTATCTATATTTAGATCTTTGTGTATTCTATACTTGGTGAGGAATGAGTTTTGTTTTTGGGAAAACTAGTGTGTGCATGCATATTTACTATTTACCTAAACTTTATGCAATCAACAGGTGTAATGGAGAGTAAGGTTCAAAGCTACTTACCAGTTAACTGTATTCCTCTTCTTAAAAATTGGAATCGGCTATCTTGGTACGAGTTATTTGTGCAGTAGAACCTTGATTATTCGTGATAATGACGGGTAATCGAAAACCACGGCTAATCGAATTGAGCCATGCCACCCATGAGCTTGGTAGTCCGCCCAATAGTGATGTTGGCTTGGTTAGCCCAGCAAGGGATTCGGTGAGTCCACCCCAAGTGTGTTTAAGCCTTTAAGTGAGTCCGGCTGCGGGGTCGGTGAGTTCACCCAGAGTGAACCCAGAGTAATTGATAGTCTCCCGAAACGAATAGTTAAGATTCTTGTTTATACTTGTGAATATGGTGTGAACGTGAAGGATTAAGGAACTGTTGCACTGACCACAGGGTATCAGATTTGAGTGTATTGATGAAGAGATGACTGGATTTATCCGCAACTGTGTTGAAAAGTGAAAAATTGTGTATTTTGGACAACAACATCAATGAAGACTACATTATGTTCGGGAAATACTTTCCAAGTAGTGGACTAAGACTGCACTTCTGTATACAAAACAATACAAAAATCTACTCATGTTTGGTCCAAATCATATTTGAAGTAATGTATGTCCTGTATGTTAAATAGACCTTTGTAGCTAATTTTTTCTTTGAAATTTCTAGATTTCTTTGAAATGGTGAGCTTTGAAAGTACTCTATCTGAAAAGTTGCTTGAGGTGAATCTATATCTCCAGAGGATTGCTTAAGACGAATCTGTTGTTGTTATTTTAAGCAGCCTCATAAGCTAGGTGCTCCCTTTCCACAATACCTACTCACACCGTTGTATTTGCCAGAATATTTCCAATATGGTAACGAGAAGAAGGACACACATAATTGTCTCAGGATTCAAATAAATACAAAAACACTTTCAACAAACAAAAATTTTTATTTCTCAAATAAAAACAAATTGATATTGAAAATTTTCAATAAATAATTGTCAACGATTTTCTTGTTATTCGTAGGTGCATCTCAATGATACACTATCACTTGTTATTTGACTTATAAATTCAATATTTTGTATTTCATTATTTTAAGTTTTGGAAATTTCTTTTGGTTTTTATTGTTTCTATGAGATTTTTTGATAAGTGATTTTTAAGACATGCTGAAAATTTCCTTACTGCAATTCTGTTAACATTTGTAAAGTGAATCTATTATCTTATTTTTATTTAGCTGCTCATAATGTTCAGAGGCAATTGATAAAGTTTTGCTTTAGAACGATTTCTCATTGCTTTTTGGTTTAATGTTATCTTCAATTTCTATGTTGTATGATATGTCTACAATATAAGTGGCAATTGAAACTATTCGATATCATTTTTTGCGAAAAACTAGTAGTGTTCAAGAACAGCTTCTATGATATTCGAGGCAATTGGATAGAATGTCTTATTTAAGTGAATTTTAAAAATTCTGGTGATAAGAAAGAAAACTATTCACAGTACTCTTAATAATTAAATTCTACATAAATCAATCCTGTTCATAGAAATTCTCTAAAAAATCTTAATTACACAGTTTCATTATCATTCTCGTTGCGAAAGTTAGTTATGTGCGAAATGACTTTTTAATTAATATTATAATATTAGAAAATGTTTTGTTTATTATTTTGAGCTTCGTAATTATTTTAATTAATTTTCTTAAAAGAATCTAGTTATAAAATAATATTCTATGCAAATTGAACATTATTTTTCGAAAACAATATTTATTTCGAAAGTTTATATACTATTATTTCGCAATTTCATGCAGTCTTAAAGTTTTCCTACTGTTAAGAAGATTAAATATTTACTACAAAATGATTATTATATATGTACTCGTATGTCACCAACTGCCTCAATAAAGCAAATCAATGCAAAAACATAAAAATCATTTTTAAAAAGGAACAAGGCATAACATGATAAATCTTTGGAAATTTTGTATATTCTTTGGAAAACAATTTACGCTCATAACCCTCTGGAAACACAGAGAGTAAATTTTAAAAAAATTCGTTGCATTAATTATTTTTACATCATTTTCTTTTTGAAATACAACTATGTTTTTTGCGATTGCGTAAAAAATTTAATTGCAACTTTTCTTTTAATTTCTATGCGTTATGGCGATTTTTATAAAAAATCCTATAATTTTTCACAACAACACTATAATGTGTTGTTAAGTAGTGTATATATAACATTTTTTAATTTTAAATATTTTTCTTTACTTCTATACAAAATGAAGCAAATTGCTTAAACTTTATTCAATTTAGGTGATTTATCGTCTTGCGTGTGTTCATCGTACTTAACAATTTCAAAATACGGCGAAGGATCGTAGCCAAATATTTCAAAATCATATCTGAAAAATAAAAGAAATTCATTTGAAATTAATTTCGTTTGAATATATTTCCAAAAACTCACCTGAAATAATTATAAAGGCCATCAAGTTGTTTTCTTGTTAGTTGTGAATAATATGTCTGCAATAAATCTAGAGTATTTTTTCCTTTTCCCGAATTTTTCCATTCAGGCATGATAACGTTCTGTAGGCCAGCTTTTTCAATTAGATAAATTTGATCTTCTTCAAGCGTTTCGAATTTTGCAATAACATCAAAATCGATTAAGCAAGGTGTGCAGAATTTTGTTGCTGGCACTAAATGCATGTCAATATAATTCTTTCGTTTAACTTCATCTAATAGCCAACTAACGAATTCGGAAAACTTTGGATATCTTGGTGAGTACCGTTCTGCCTTCTGCAAAATAAGAATCAAAAATTAATATTATAGATAATTGTATACTACTGATACTTTATACTTTCTAAAACTTTGAAGCACTTTAAAATGTCGACAAACCTTTAACTAGAACTATGATCTAAGGTAAAGTTATGAAACCAAAAAGTTACTTTGGTATTTAAAATTTTAGAAATTCAATCTTGACTTGGTACATCTGGAGTAGTTTTAGTAAAGTTAGCAACTTTGAAATTTAGTGGACATTCAACTATTTATTAAAAACGTTGAAATAACTACAAAAGTACTGTGTGAGGAAGCACTTCGAGTGAAAATATATAGTAGTACATTTGTTATTCGATTGAATCACAGTGACTAATAACTTTGTTTAGTTCACAGAGATCTGACAGTAATTTCCACAATTGTGAAGTTTAAGGTTCACGTAAAGTTCACCAAGAAAGTGGAAGCTTCAACACTAGCGGAGTTTATAGGGAAATAATTGGGATTATCACGGGTGACTTAAGCGGATCCAAACGATAGCACGGATATTGAAGTGAGATTGATGTATGGTCAACATATGTTTTATTGTAAAGAATATTCGTCGAGTGTGTGGTATGGAGCTCTGATAAGATTAGACAGCTTAGTAGATAATGAAGGTTCAACAAAATGATACCCCCAAGTAAGTAATATTTTTGTAAAGAAATTAATAAATTTTACAGAAATGATGATGCACTCATTGCATTTGCACAGATATGAGACTATGGTTTTGAAGAGGATATTACAGTTTCACCAGCAAGTCAAAGCTTTTCATAATTTAGATAGATTAGCAGATTCGTTGAGTTATACCTGCAAATAGAGTTCTTTGAAAATCGTCATGAAGAAATAATAAATCATGGAACTGTATTCATTTTATAACACTTATAGTCATTTGGTATCAAAGTTACTAGTATAACACTTCAGTATGAAAGTTACTACATTTGGTTCATCCCTGAAAGTGATGCGATCGAAAAAGCAAGGGAACGCGTTCTTATCATGTTTTGGTCAGAAGTCTCCTGAAGAAAGTCTTCAGCCTTCGGTTCTCAGTCAGATAGTTAGTCACAGTTAGTCGGTCAGTCAGTGAGTCTTTCACAAGATGTCTTCCGCACAACTTTATCCTCCTTCAGTATTCGTTGTTCTTTGTATTATTAAAGTTAATTTAAATAAAGAAGAGTTTGTATTGTCGTAGTTTTTGATTATGGATGTGAAGAGACCTGATGTTTACAGAACATAGACCAAATTTTATTATTATATCAAAAGGAATATCAAACAGATATAGATACTTTACAGTGGAATATACATATGTTTATAAATGAACTTGTTTTGATTGAAACGAAATGAAGTTTAATAATAATTGCATAATATTACGAATGTTTTGATTTATCTTTAAGATTTATATATTAAGATAATTGAAACGAATCATAGTAAACTTACATTTTTTCTATAAGCTCTCACGATTTTCATTCCTAATTTATCATGGAAAGAGTGAGGTACTGCAAAAATAAATTTATCTCTATAAGCACTTAATAACCTTTCGAATGGATGTCTCGCTATTATGAAAGTAATTGAATCATTTTGTGCTTCTCGAAGCTGAAATGAAATTTGAATAATATAGAAATTTATGTAAGAGCTATACAAATGTTATCAAGATACCTCTACTAAAGACACTCTTGGATATTTTTTTCTAGCTAAAATTAAAGGTACTTCGCTTGTTTTATGTAAAAACTCTGGTGTGTAACCAGCTAGTATATTAAAATTATACATCCATGATGAAGATGCAGCCTTAAACACATTGCACCTGTAATACGAACATTCTTAGACATGGAAATTGTGGTTAATCAATTTATTTTTATTACCATATTAAGTGATATTTACGATTGACCAAGAATTCCCATGGATTTGGTTTGTGAAGTGCCTCATCGCGTCCTAGAGAAATTTAATTTTATTTAACAAATGCTGAATGAAATCAATTAAAATTTTTTCAATTACCTGCCCTATCAAGACCATGGTCATGACATTTTTGTTTTAAAAGCTTTCTACGACTCTTCATCCTTTGTTCAACCAAATCCATTTCATTTGGAGACAAAGTCCGTATAACTTCGTTCGGAAGTGTTTGTAATTTAGTTTCATGTTCAAACTGTAATTAAGTTTAATAGTAGTCTAAAATTGCTTTGTTTAAAATGCATAATGTCGTATACATATAGTTTCTTCCGGTGTAGATTTTGAAATGAAAAACAGTTTTACCATTTTCTGTTAAATGTGTTTTGTAAGTAGATTCTTTAAATGTTCTATATTATATAAAAGCTTGTACCATCTTACAACACCAACAGCATAATATTCATACCATTTAATTTATGTTAGATGTAATCATTCCTGTATAAATAGGTTAATTACGAATGGGATAGGAATAATAAATTAATGTTATTAGTATTGAGTTATTTAGCAATCGTAATGTTATGTGTTGGTTATTAGTATGTGTAAAGATCCTTGAAGACAGGCCACAAGTTGGAAATTTATGAACTAAACCCAAACAAAATTAGGGAATCTGATGCCAGTTAGTTAGCATTATGTCATGTCTTATAATTGAACACTTGATGGTCGACACAACAAATTATCCAAAAATCTGCACAAGCTAAATGTAACTTTATGAAAAGTTGGGGCAATGATGAAAGCTCTAGCACTTAGAGATACCGAAGTACTGAAATTGTTTGTCACCTGTCGTTTATTTGTATTCAATTCTGAGGTATTCAGTGAAATACTTTTCAAAGTTGTTGTGATCGTAGTAGATTCCATTTGGGGTTTCTCTGAGGTTTTAGTTTCCTGCTAGAAATTAAAAATTAAATTTAAATAAATATTAAGAAAGTAAAATTGTTTTATTGTGTCTTAAAATGAAACCATATAATAATGGCTGTTATACAAGCTTTCTTTGGTTGTATGATTTATTTACAAATAATATTCAATAAAATATCGTTGGGTAGATATATGATCGTTCTAAAACAACCCTGAAACAAACAACTCTTCATGTCAATTGTTGTGAAATTATGATGATTCCCTCACTGTAGGGCTATAAAGATATTAAGTAATGTTTTCAAGTTGGGGAATTCACAAATTTTTTCCTAAAAATAGATTCACACAGACTGATTTGTTTTTATACTTTCATCATCATTTAATTCATGAAATAGAACTAAATTACTGTAATTACTATATCAGACTACCACCCCGTCAAATGGGTTTCAGTGACATTTTACGTAAATAATATAAACCGTGCACCATCGAATCGGCTATCAAGAACTCATTATGAGCTGTTTCATGAAATGAGTAGGACACCTTCCTTCAGTTGTCCTAATTGTGTTTTTACGCTTTTCGATCAGTAAGTAAATACGTTCATGTCGATGAAAGTCAATGTACAATTTTAGTTTATTTATCTTCTGCGTATTCATACAATTAGGGAAGAAAAATGTGTAAACAGTCTATAAATAGGTAAAATTGTTCAAAGAAGAAATGCCCATGATAAGGTGGGCATTAAATGTAAGTGAACGCTACCACAAACAGAGAATTACTTTTTGAAGTAAATAAATTTTCCTTGTAGTTTTTCATGGCATTGTAATTTAACGGTTGTCATGTTTGTATCTCATTATCAGACAATGATAAGATGAAATCTTTCATTGATTATTACCTAGAACTGCTACTTGGAAAGTAACGAGGGTAGTCTTTTGAAAATTGAGGGACATATACATACATATACCTACACTAAAAATTTCAGTAGTTGAAACTGTTATGTTTTGCTACTGGTGAAAATCATTGGAGTATAATATTCTCCCGGGCATTCAGCTTATATTCAGAAATTACTTTCAATGGAAAATTGTGTTCGTGAAAGAAAATATCTTGAAATGTTATTCAAATTTATTCTCTAAAAGAAAGGAGTGTTTCTCAAGAAATACAAAATACATTGTCATCAAGAAGTCACCGTATGTGAATACATGGTATTCTTGCATGGAAAACTAAAATGAAATCGTCAGAGTATTATATATCAGATGCTGATAGAATTCAACATAATGTCAATTTGATCCTAAATCAATTTTAATCGTTTCAGGAAATCTATTCTTGGGTTCACGGAAATCAGATTCGTTTGATGGAAAATAGCATACTGAAATTACATATCTGTTTGTGTGCTATATAAAGTTGCTTTATTAGTATCAATGCCAGAAGGGTTTCACGAGAAGGTATACATTTATTGATTCATACAGTTTCAATGTGGTTTGAGAAAAATTGTTAAAAATCTACACGAGAGACTATAATGATTTATAATTTAATTATATACAATTATGTGGATATATATTTACGTCTTTCTGTTTTTTAGTATTTTTACGCGTTGACGTTCCTGAGCTACCAGCTGCACGTCTTGCTAGTTCCTTCAATGGCCCAAGTATCATGAGCGGATAACGAAAACTCTGTTCCGCTAAAGTTTTTCTAGAATTTCCCTATAAGCAATAAAATTTGTATTTTATTGATATGTATATAGAAGTACTAAATTTTCACAACATAATCGTCTAAAAGCTCTCTAAAGTCGCAAACAAAAAATATCACAGCGGTAGAAGATCTATGAAATCTAAAAGAATCAAAGGAACATGCAGAAAATTATGAAAAATTTATAATTAAAGAAATATTAATCATTATAACTACAAATCATTTTTGCCAAACTCATAAATGTTAGACAAAAATTGAAAATATTAATAAATATAAGAATAGGTTATCGACACATTATAGCGTATAAAGGATAATATCAAGAAGTATGCACACTACTGGAATTAGTTCTAGATACTTTTAAAAAAAATTTATAAATTCTTCATTAATTTATTTTATATGATCTCAACAGTATTTTTTTAACCTAACTTAATTCAACTGGTCAGTTCAAAATTCAAACACATAAAATGCAGGAAAACAAAAAATTAGTAACTATATCAAAATTACTAAACAGTGAATAGAAATAAGAAGGCATTCCCAGATTCTCTCTTTTAGATAACGGGACTTTTTAGTGTTGCCGATCCTCACAAATTTCAAGCGAATTTGAGACACGCACTGTTTTCAATTTTTTAAAGGAAAAATTAACAGAAATTTATGTTGAAATAATGAGGAAAAGAATCATAGTTTAAAAAAAATAGTCAAAGTATAAATATATTGTACAAAATACAATGGATTCTCATCTTAACTTTGAAAACATAACGTTTTACAAAAGTGTTCAGAATTAATTCTACTAGTGCACATGCTTTCAACGAATTACATTATAATTTATTGCGTATAATCAAAAACTAGTGGGATGTTTTGGTTGTGCTAGTTTAAGTAAAAGTATAGCTTAAGTGGATTTTAATCAGGTAAATGACAGAATTGTTGCTTTATTTAAATCCCTTGAAAGCTGTGAGAAAAACATACTTGCTATATACAACTGTACTATATCAAGTTTAATTTTGTAACACATTGAACCGCATTCCGGATACAATCTCAATTCCAAAATTATTTGAAACATCCTACTTCTAGTGGCAAGTGTACATATAGTATGTTATGTCATTGAAATCTACCAAGAACCAAGAACAGAAAGTTTTGAGTACTCAATACAATATCATGGGCTTGTATATCTGTAATTACATAACAGTTGTGGGAAAATTTTCCAACTTGAACATGTGTTATGGGCAAGTTATTGAACATTGAATTTGTCCTTCGGATAATATAAAATTTTGAAACATCGTGCTATTGGTTGTTTCGGTTATACAGTTGAGTAGTTTTAAATGATTTGTCAGCGAAAAGTTCATGATGAAAGGATACGTATTTGGATTAGAGATAGGGATTAGTTCATAATCAAAAACGTGACTCTTTGCTCAATTTATTGAGGAGTATTATTTGCATATGCAATGCTATTATTTACTGTTTTTTGGGATTATAGCTCTAGGATTAGGTACTCTTGGAAAATTCATTTGTTGAAATAAATCAACAAATAACATATTAAAGCACGAGCAAATACTTTTCATCAATCATAACATTTAATTCCCAGATATTGACCGTTCGTGGTGTAGATAACAAAGCATATATGGTAGATATACTAATGGAAAGTACTTAATCATAGGGCTACGATGTAGTTAATCCTATATGACTTCCTTGAATTTGTTGATATTTACATTTAACATACGATATCATCAATAACTTAGTCTGTATCCAAAATGTAGATCGAAAAATTTATTCTCTACATTATGGATTATCTCGCCATTAATGTTGACGAATACGTACATCAGCTTTGTGCGATGTAATAAAAAAGATATCAAACTAGGTCATCATGTAGAACCATCAACATTTATTATGTATTGGCTTCGAGGCGATATCTTCATATAAACCAATATTGGGGAGAGTCTTGATTTTGAATCCAGGAAAATATAGATTTTTTAAATTACCAATTCATGATAATTTTGACAGAATAATCTAAAATGATTTTTTGAAGAATACTCAATTTGAATACACAGGGAATCTAATTATGTTAAATTACATTTATGGTTATTTTGTTTAATATCTTATAACCTTCAAGGAAATTTTCAGCAACTTGTATGCTCTGAATCCTAACGCTTGCTTTGATAACATGTTTTCATATGACTTGGCAGGAGATATCAGCAACTTGAAGATAAACGTACATTGAGTATTTTAAGATATATGAGTATTCTGATATGTCTCAGCGTATCTTTGACTAAAAAGATTTCTTGAAATCTCTTCTAACATGAAATTTAAAGAATATATTCCTTTTGAAAATTGTTTGCGGTTTCACCATTTCAGTGAATGTTTATTTAACACGAAATGATACACAATCATTATCTATTTATACTCTAATGCAAATTTGATCATTTGTTAGTTTTTCTACGGTTTGATGACAGAGTAAATTGCTCAAATCAATATTCATTTTGCATCTCGATTGTTAAAACTTCCGGTATGGTTTGTTTTGATTTCAGCACGAAACCAAATGTTTATCAAGCTTCGTTACAAGAATAACGAATAATTTAAATCACCCAGCTGTCTTTTATATAATCAACGTTTTGGCTAAATCTCAAACCGGCAAACAAATCTTTCTGAATTTCACGTATAGCACGGATTTAAATCGAATCCTAACAAATCGATAGTCAATCAAACAAAATCAAATGAAAGGTGAGTCAATCTACTAATTGAAGTTTCCGTGTTTTCACAACTCGAGGCAAATAGAAAAGTTCCATGGATCAATTGAATCGGAATCAAATTACACCATGCTCTAACACCTACAACTGCATTGATTAACACGCTGTTTGAGGGTGACATGTAGCTTTAACACCCGGATTACTTCCACCATTATAAAATGTTTACTGAAAGTCAAGACATCACGGAATCCGGAAGTCTTTGGCTACACCATGCAGACATTGTGATAGCAAATGATTGCTCACATGTCAAAGGCGAACCGATAAGGTTCAAAAGTGAATTTAAATTATGTACAACCGATTAGCTGCATTATTGATAAACACATCCACGAAGAGATTGTTGTGGATTCTTTTAAAGCAACACACACTTCCCTGTGTCTTCCTTCATTCTTGCGGGTAATTAACATACTAAGCCAGCACTTGACATTCTGTGCGGTTGAATAACTGGGGGGTCTATTGCATTCATAGGTTGTTGATACCCCAATACACATTTAGCAGATTATAGATTATTTGCGCTTGGAGCATTCATGGCTTCATTATACATGTTTGTAATGCATGACTTTGGAATGAAAGCATTCGGTTAATCACTAGCCGAGTTATGCCATTATTCTTTCAGTTGGTTACGAAATAAGCCGATTAGAATAGCTTACCATTAACAGAATTTATAAAGAACATTAAAACTAGATGAATCGAATTAAAAGAAAATTACAAATCAATTACTCCGGGTTTTTTTCGTGAACACAATTTCAATGATTTCTTCTCCTTGACACGACTCCTGAATTTTATTTTGTTAACTTTATGAATTCGTATGGAAAATTGAAAAGTTTTAACTAGATTTTTCAATTAAATTTTGAAAAAATTGAAATATCTTTTTTAATTTCGTTAAGAGTATGATAAAAATTTCAATTTTGTTTCAAGTAGGTAAAATTCATAAAACCTTTTTGCTTTTATTAAAAATTGATAGATAGATACGTTTCATTTGACAAATGTTTGACACTTGGTATCATAACTGAAACGTATGTGATTTCCAATTTCATGTTAGATTGGGTGGAAAATCATTATTTATCCAGTTTAGTGTTAATGGTCCTCGGTGCGGATTTGTTTCAGGACTTTCAGTGACACAAGGCGGTTGCAACACATAAATAAATTCGAAATGTGAAGCGTTTGTACGTATGTCGTACTCACAAGATAGTGTGCACTACTCACTACACTGTACGTGTGCCGCACTCACAAGAAAGAGATAAAAATTCAATTTGACGTTGGGATGTGAAAGTTCTTTATAGACTGTGAACAAATTTTTAAAGAACCCGTTTGGACACGATGTAATATTTCGCTTATCATGACGTAAAATGATGTTCAAAAATAAAATGAAAAAAATTGCATTTGAAATTATTTGTTTCGCGATTGACTCCTGTAGTCAAGTAAAACTTCGTTATTATCCAAGTGCACGATTCATGTAGATATACGAAACTCGCTCTGAATAGATAGATAATTTTTGATTGTTTTTAATTAGAAAAGCATGTGTTCCGTTTTTGTGGGCGACATAACTATATTTCCAGCACCAAAATTCTGTCATTTTGATAATAATTCACGATTAATCATGATCACCCCAGTCAGTACCACCTACACACTAGTTAGTAACTCTAATAAATCCGCTTTGATCTTGACAAGGTGATCTAAAATTTCATCTAAAGAACAATTCAACCTACATTTATTAGTGATAGTATGACAAACTTTCGTTTTATTTTCATGATTCTTCCGACCGACAGAATACAAACGAACAATTAAATTACTCACTACAATCACATGAACATTTGCAGAAACTTCAGTAAGTATGCTATGTAAAAACACATTTATATGATATATGCAATTTAACATACTCGTATCGAGTAGTACGTTATGTTATATGGTCTTAAACTTAGACAAGTTGCTAATGTTTCCCTTGGAAATTAACGTTAATTGAGATAAATGTACGAGCGTTCATACCAAACGAAAATCTCGTTGCTTGGAAATGGATTTATGTTAATTGTACTTTCCAATTTACTCTGTATTTGTATAAATTTGTTAATTTCGTTACTATTAGTTATCAGTCATGATTTACAGCAATCGCAATCAACAAACAACAAGATTGCTTTCTTCTTAAAGTCTCAAATACTAACTTAATGTTTGCGATAAACTTCAGTCAAGTACATTTTCGAATTGAGAACTGCATGTTATATGGGTTGTGTGTGAAAATGTATGTGAAGATGCAATTTGCTAAATCACTTCTAACGCTCTTTAAATTCTTAAGAGATTTTGTGTTTGAAGTTCAGAAAGATTTACAGTCAATGGAAACGTCCTTCAGGTAATGCTCGGAAAGTATATTGCGCATCTTTACTTAACTGAATGCACTAGTTTTTGCATCTTTGAACTTATGCAAACACTTACGTCGTTCTAGATATACAAATACATGTGTTTAGTTGGGTTAATTTTTTGAAATTTTCATTCGTTCTTGATGCAATTTGAAAATTTTTAATGGAAATAATATTGCACTCGTACAAGTGCACTTGAATACGCTTTTGGCTAAGTAACACACGTGAAATGTTTGTGGAATACTTATCTGATAATGGATTGGATACCAATAACACTTTGGAATATTTAGCACTTTCAAGTATGTTTTTGGTGGTATTCGAGGGTTGTTCAAGGTGTATACCTACACTTGAGTGTGATGATATTAATTGTTATTCGAAAGTTCTTTCATATAGATTTGTGTTTCATTAAAAATTTATTTTCGATTATATTTCATTCGTGCCATTTCTGATTATTTACAAGAGTAAGGAATAAAACTATTAACAGAAATCTCATGCAAATAATAAATACAAATTTCAAAAACGCTTATCCTATAACCACGTCTTTCAGAAGTTATACGTTACCAAATCCAATTGGCACATCGGAAGGTGTTACTCACCTGAAAAAGAAGGAAAACATATGTTAAGAATTTTATTACTTCTTATTGTAAGTACTACAAGAGAAACAATTCTTAAAACCTCAAACAACAGAAGGTAATTTTCGAATTAGTTTCCCAAATTTCATTCTGACAGTTGCGTTTAGACACATCCTGTGAGGACTGAATTTCAATCATAACTTCTATGGGAATAAGCTCCTTGTATTCCTTAAATGGTTTGACAAACGAGATGACAAGACAAAGTTTAATGTTTACACGCGCGTAAAACTTTGCAAGTATAAGGTAGCAGAAGCTAGGTATTGATTGACGTTGGCAACGTTCAACGTATTGACTTAGGTACATTTGTTTTGCCTTTGAAAGTGTATCCTTTATGCTTGTGATGAAGGTTTACCAACTTGTCGTTTAATTGACAGCAACTGGAGAATGTTTTTGAAATATTAACATTTCATAATTATACTTATAGACTAGCTCATTATATTGGAATTAGTTATACGCATAAATAAAAACTCATAAAATTTTTGTATAAAAGGAAATTAGTTTTGTTTTCATTTCATATGAAAGGTTGAACAAACATTGATTTCCTCGTATCTGTGCCAGTTTCATTTCCTGTCGTATATCTTAGAGTTTAGACACATACGAAAGGAATAACATATCATTCACAAGAATCCTTGTTTTTGTTATTGCTGAAGAAAGCTTTATGGGGGTTGGAAAATCCATAATTTACTCAAACGTATCCGTTCAAGTATCAAGGAAGTTGCATGTCAGGATATGTTTTCTGCATGTGGGCGATTGAATTTTTAAAATGATTTTATGCAAAAATTCGTTTCATCCGTAAATGTCGAAAATTGTGGGCGAAACAAGACGATTATGGTATATGTATAATAACAGTAGCATTTTCAATTTGCCGATAATGAAATTGTTACTCACATCACATTATAAGTGGATTATATCAAGCAAAATGACAAGTTTGGCTTTATACTGTTGTTTGTATAACAAGAGAACAAATATATTGAGCTTAAAAGCTATCTGTGAGAGAAAAGGATTTGAAAACTTATCACTGTAACTCAAGAGATGGACAATCAACCCTAGCTGGGTTTGCCGCAAAAGCAGAACGCAATTATGTGTGTCAGTTGATAAATTTTTGTCCATTTCCAAACATTTTTGTGACTTACATAGGTACGCTCCAAAATGTTCCTAATGTTCATGAAAAATTACATTTTTTCCAACACGAACAGTATCCTTACATTCCATGCAGATAATGACATGAAAAACGACGTTGAAACTCCGTATATCCCTATAGCGTGACTAACGTTGCATATCGTAGAACAGGATCATAAGTGTCATGTCACAGGTCATTCTCATTGGGTTGATAGAGCAGGTATCAAAGATTTTATCTAGGTCCATTTCGGGACAGATTTTTTCAAGTGGACAAATATTTTTATTATAAATTTGACAATCATTAAGGATTTGTCATATTCGTTAAATAAATACTAGGGCACTTCCATGACCTCCATTCCCTTCGGGATAACGCTTCCCATCTATTCGTCTCTAGGGTACAATATCGCAGCGCGAATGATCTCACCCCTAGACTTTGATGGATTGTCAAAGTTTCTTTCGGCATTAGGTAGATATTAACCGTGTTATTTTGGTAATCGCTATCGAGTGCAAATATAAAGTAGCAAAAGAACACCACGGACTTGTATTGGATAGCTGACAACCTTTTACTAACTTCAGTTGACATTTACGTGGATTTACTTCCATTTTTTACATTTCTTTCGTTGCTTACGTTTCATTCGTTTCTCGGGTGAATAAAATGTAAGTCTGTGAAATTTTAATTTCGTGGCATGGAACATGAATCATGGCGCTTTCTGAATATTTCCAGCTGAAGTATTTTTCGAGTGGGATAATTTTAACCCAGTTATTATCGATTGAACATTTACATTAGATAAATGTATGGGATTTAACAGTTCGGCTCTACTGGAGTGTCGAAAAGAAAACGGTTATGGAACTTCTTACGACATTAAGTGCCCCAGCAGTCTACAGACTTTTCATCTACCGATAGTTTGGCCGGATTTTAATCAGTTTGACCATGTATGAAAGTACGCACACCGATTTGGTATCGGCCGACAAAAAAGTTTGATGGGCTTCACGTCTGCCTTCAAACTAAACTGTCGGCAATGTGTTGCTTATGTGTTGCAATGTGCGCTCTGAAAGGCCAACCCGATCAAACTATGGGCAGACAAAAATTCTGTAGTCTGCGGGTAGCCTAACCTTTAGTTTAACGGTCAAAGTTATTTAACAAACAACAGAAATGCGTTTCATGCGTTTTAGGTAATTAGATAAAACCTTTTTAGTTTTAGTAATTTACATTAAACTTAATAGACTGGTTTTGACTGGTCACGTAAGTTTCTCTTAATCCTGTTAAGATATTTGCTTAAGGAGTTACAGTGTTAACAAAAGTGTGTTGATTAAGTAAAAGTGTAGCGTCACAGAGCATGTGTTGTTCAGGGTTAATTGCAGTTTTTTTTGCTTTTAAGGTTTTAAGCGAATTTATACAATATTCCCTTTCATCTTAAATGTCATTTCAATTCAATGCTACGAAAAGTTGTGTTTAGTTCTTTTCTATTCAGTAATTTTTAATTAATTACGATTATTTTAACAACAGTAATGACCTTAAAAAAACTGAGATAATTGTTTTGAAAACATGCTAAGGACATTTCCGCAAATAACAAACGTAAGGGGTTGTCGTTTTCATTTAAAATCGGACCATTCTCGAGGTCATTATGTTTCTTAAATACAACCCAAGTCAAGAAGGTTAACGATGAGATAAGAAGATAAGAAAGGGTTAAGGTGAGTTAAGAATTTGGGACTGTTTTTGAAATGTCGTAGTCGAGATAAAAGGAAGTCCCTTCCAAAAAGAGATGAAATTGTACCTTTTTAAACCTACAATTTAATAAAGTTAAATATTAACAACAGGTAAACGATGAGATTTTTAGTTATATCTACTACATAGAATTCATGTGAACAACTCAGATGCTCTCTCACGTCCAAGTCATTAAAGGTAATTTACATTCAATCACGCATTTTCTAGATAACACGGAAATAACTTGGAAATGCTATTTAAGTTAATTATGTTAATTTTATTAGGTTAAATCGATTAAGCTTTTCATTACATGAGCTTTTCTTGAATTTTGTCGTTAAAAACCTTCTGAGACTGGAGCTGCTTACTAAAACCAACATCTGAAATTTGAGAAAGTTTTGTTAACAAAAACAGAAAAGAATGTCTTTCTTACCCACGCAAAAATTTATAATTAAAATTTCAATTTGACACTGTGTAAACGCCCTATTTGTATAAAACCTAACTTTCAAGGAAACTTGGACTTTTTTTCTACATCGACGATCTCAACTTAAAAATTTTATGTTAAATTACCGGGAAAAGAAGAAATGTCAAATGTCAAATTTCTGGGGTTTTTCCATGACAAAAGTTTGTTCTTGCGAAAAAGTACAGCCCACACATAATTTCACAATTTCCGAAGTACTTTAAGCAGAAAATTCTGATTTTTATTAATAATTGAAAAATTATGGAAATATAGTATGTATAAATCTTTCTTGAAACTCGTATAAATGTGTTTGGTTTTCACTTCTGGAGTGGCGGTGAAATTTGATTTGGCATTGCACGTATTTCACGGGAAAGGCCCCAAAAAAATATTAATCATCAAAGATATTGTAGATCAGATAAAAATAAAACCGAAAGGCGTAGTCAAGGTCCTCGCTGTAGATTTTCCGTGAAAACGTTGGGATACAATTATAATAAGTGTTTCTTATTAGTATATACATACGTCAATCAATTTCTTTAAATAATGGTTATATAGACTATTATGGTTACGGTATAGATAAATCAAAAGTTTATTGCTTGCAGCGTTTTTTCATATCTTCTTCGATGCTGCCGTAGTTCTGACATTTGCTCGGCAATGAAAGTTTGAGGTTTTTTAAATTGGTTTTGATGCGAACTTTCTCCCCCCATGACGTGGCGGCAAAAAAACGCTGCAAGATAATACAACCTACGTAAAATATTCTATCCACTGTGACCTCAACCGTTGTTATCGCAATATTAGGCTCGTAGTTATTAGCGATTGATATCTGACAGTATTTTGTAACGCACGAAAGTTTGACTGGCTCTCACTGTACTTAACGAGCGAAAAGACGTTTTCACGTCAATTAAAGTACAACAAAATCACTTGCATGACATCTTTCTCAAGTTCAGGATGTAGCAACGTTTATACCTACGCGACAACGTTAAAGTGAATTTTTATCTCTCTCTTATGAACACGATGTCCGTTCCCGTTTCAGAAAGTGAAGGTTCAGGTATTCGTTGTCGAAATGAAAACAGGTTTTCGGTGCGTTTGGTTGAACGTAATAGAAGAATAAATCTCCTGATTTAACAACAAATTCAAGTTCAATATTTTGGTATGCGTTCAAGAACTAATTTCAAAAATCCTTTCTTGCTTAATGAGAGCAAAATTCATACTTTCGCATTAGCGTTAACGTTCAATTTTAATTCTCGCATTTTTGGTATTGTACACTAAGTTATTGTGAACGTTTTTTTATGGTTTGTAACAAATGTATCTCGTTTCGATAATAAATTTCTGAGCCATTCTCTCTTAAATAAAGTGGATCATCTCTGAGAAATATGAATCACTGTCATTTGTCGACCTTCCATCGGCCCAACATTCAAGCAGGTGGATTTGGTCACAAGGGACTTACAATTTCAGTTTAAATTTTCAAAAACAGACACAGATTTAAAGTGAAATATTTAAAAGAGATGAACTTGAGTAGCGTTTGTAGAATTTCAAAGTGATGAGTAAAATGTATTCGTAAAGTGGCACGATAAATTCACCTGACAAGTACATTGAAAACGTCACATACAAAAATATTTGATGTAATAAATATTTCATTAAGGACTCGTGTTCCGGAACATCATCCCGGCTAGTCTGTTCTCCCACTGCAGGAGCTTTCAATACCCTGATCACATATCCATAATGCGACAATTTGCTGAGCTCGTACATATGTCAATTCATCCCTGTACGTGCTGGATACATTCCCATCAACGATTCTGTGCTACTCTGTAAGCAAAACTTAAAAAGAATTTTTTATTTACGGCTGACGTACAAAGAGCTTAGGGGACGTTTCTTTTTGTTAAATTCAGGATGACACCAAATCTCTTAAGGGAAATTCTGTAGAAACATCCTAATTCCATTTACCTAAGGTCTATCCTTTCCTCTCCTTACTGTTCGTGGAAGGTTACAAAAAATGTAGGAAGGTCGAAAAACTTACATAAAATTTCGGAAGGTTTCAAGTATTTCTTTGAAGTTTACATGACAAAGGTTTGCTTAATATTAGGTATTACTAAACTTTTCTTTAGTTTTGAATAAATTCTGAAACAAATTGCCCAAAGCACGTATTGTGCACCACTGAACAAACAAGATTTTTTGGCGTATCCAATAAAATTACTATGAATTTTTCAAACATAATTAAAAATATTGCATCAAGCATGAATTTAATTAGTAATTGCTGTGGACATGACCATTCGAAATCAAGATTTATTTTTATTTCATGTGATACACAAAAATTATGATGACGCTTTAAAAATGATACAAAATAAATAATAATTGTTTAGGAAGTTTTTGTGGTTTGCGTAGCTTTTAATTACTTCCGGTTGTCAAATTGTGATTTTGGAAAACAAAATTAATCAAGTTTCAATTAGCTTAATGCAGGAAAATGGCTTCTGTGGTTTCACGGAGGAACCTTATTGACCTCTTTAGTTCAATTGTGGCTAACGGAAGACTTGTCTACAAAATCCTTTCCGAACTTGGATCTAAGGTCGAACACGGAGTAAGTTTTCTATTTCATTAAAAGCACTTTGGAAGAACCTTCAAAGGAAATTCATAAAATACCATGCAACTCAAGTTCCTGTAAATCCTTCCATACAAGGATTACATATGATGTATAGTTTCTGTAAGCATGTATACTAGGATTAACTCGAATTAATTAGAGTTTCTATTCGCAAAACCATTTGGTCATATACCAGTAAAATTTATCACTTGCTGTAGCTTGATCCAGTATGGTTTAGGAAGTGATAAATTTCGGTGTCCAAATTGTGGATGTTTGTAAATTTAAAACTCGGAAATCCACAATTAATCGTAAATCAAATGAATAAAATCATCCTTTTCCGGGAAAGGATGGATACAATTCCAATTTGATTAAAACCTTATCTGCGTTGAGGATGAAATTTTTGTAACGCCTTTTGCATTGTCCTCAAAATTATCGAGGGTTTTTCAAGTTATGCTCAATTTATCTTAACTTAAAATAAACATTTTATTGCATAATTAAAAACAGACAACCATAACTGGTGTATAATGAATATTTATCACTTCTCAGTTTCCTTTATCCTTCAGGGATTCAATGGTAATTAAAGAGGGTTCTTTTTCCGTCCATTCGAAGAATTAATCTTCTCTCTTGAACTTGAAATGTAATTATCTTATACTACTTTAGCATAAATAAGAAGTTACCGTTTCGTAAGTGGTTATATATGTACACATTACGCTTTCTTTCGTGTTTTGTTACTTTCTAGAAATCTAGATTTCTCAAAGTATCTAAAATCTAGAATCTCAAATTATGAATTAAGTTTTTAAAATAATGACAGTTTGCCGTCATTGCACCAGATGTCATCCTCTGTGATCCGTAAATCAACTTTGCATTCTCTATACGAGTATCTAACATTTTCATCATGTGGGTATGTGCTAAAGCTTCATTTGATAGGTGCTACGGAACTGTCATGTCTCATTCTCGGAAACGTATAAGAACGTGATTTATTAAATTGAATTCCTAAAGGACGAAACGTCACACACGTGTGACAGAAAAATAAAATAAACGTCCTCAACCATATGGAGTGAAATGTGTCTTCTGAAATTAATTTAAGGTTTAAATTCTTTAGCTTTGACTCTAAGAAATATTTAATGAAAATTGTTCATGAATGTGATTACAGATAAGAAAGTTAAATGATTGTGAGGAACACGTTCTTCTGAATAGTGTATCTGGATCCAGGAACAGAATTAAATTGCTTCTAAGGATTTTGTAGTTATATGAATATGTTGATTCTCTTTCAATTTATAAAATTCACATCGTTTTGTTTCGTGCTCCTCTTCAGTTTGTGTTCGTTAAGCAAACAAACTTCTTTGATAAATGAAAGTCATTTGAGGAAATCAAGTTCACTTTAAGAAGTTCCTTATCATAAAAATCAAATAAACATGAAGGAAATGGAAATAAGGAAAAATTAACTTAAAAAGCTGAAAGGAAGGAAAAACTAAATTCAACCAACAAATATTAAAAGCTGGAGGATGCAAATTTGTCTTTAAATCTTAAAGGAATTTTCTTCTAAAGTTTCTTCTCTCTTAAAGAATACTCGTCGTTCAAGATGATTTTTTGTCTTTCCGTATATAGCGCCTTGAGAATAAGATATAGGTAAGAAAATCGATATACAACAGAATCATTGCAGAAGGTTTATCTTTTATGAAACTTCTAGAGAATTGCAGCCAACATTAGTTGCTTTGTAACAGCAGATAGAAATGAATGTCATAATTAAAAATAGAGTTGGAACATAATTAAAATTGTAAAGCCAATCAATTATAATGAAATATGTGGTATTCTAGGTCATATCCGAGGGGTACAAAAGGCTATGAAAGATGTTTCGCTTAATGAATTAACAAACATCATCCCTCTGAGCCTATATATGCTTTCATTGGCAATATCTTCTAATTAAGGCACGAAGAACTAGGTTATCATCTCTTTAAATAATTCCTCCACAACACAGTGAACACTTGTAGCTTTTTATTAAAGTTATACCTTACCAATAACGGGTTTCTGGTGCGTACAAAAAGTCAATTAACTTGAAACGTCAAACTTGGTGGCGACTCACAACCATCAGCCGACACAAGCAGTGTGAAGAGGAAGAACAGGTTCAATTGAATGTCTAAGAAGAACCAGAGAAAAAGGCAGTGACATAGAAATCATGAGAAATTTTGCTCTGAGGTGGGATTACTAAAATGATAACTGTAAAGCTTGATTCACTGGTACGTTCGGCGCGTGCAGAACTCCTTTTTTTCATATGGAAATTTGACAACTCTCAAGCTGTATTCAATTTGCGGCGAAATCAGTTCTCTCTCTGTCAAAGTTGAACCAACTTCAACTTTGGTGCGGAAGATTTTCGTTTTCATCGTGAATGTGTTCCACGTCGCGTCGTTCAATTTGTGGATTGTTTTAAAAACTGCGGCAGATTCACGACGAAGGAATGAATCATGAACAAAGATACTCTCTTCGCAATGAATCCAGCTTTAGGACTGGAAGAATGAAGAAACCCAAAAGGGCGTGATGCTCAAATAGCACGTTGCATTTTGATTAGCCTGACCATCATAATATTATATTTATATTATATAATAAAGTATATATCAGTATGTATAATACACGAAACCTTCTTATAAAGGTTTTCGAGATTGGCGTTAGCAGCACATGCAGACATACGGGACCGCACTATTCTGTTGAATGGAAAATACTGGTCTTGGTTAATACAGATAAACCATCAAGGTATCTTTGAATATGATTCAGTGTTCCTTACAGTAGTCACAAGAATGAGGAAAATAAGTATGGCAAGTGAGGCCAGCAAACATCAGGAGTAAAATGCCACGTAAGCATTGGAAAAATGATAGAATTAGCAAAAAAATTGTCTATTGCACGTGCAGTGCATCTGTGAATTTTCCAAAAGATTAAATTGAGCTTCAAGAAATTACCTTCATTACAAATAATTACATAGAAAAATGTGAAGTAGAGAGAGAAGAAAACATTTTTCTGTAGAAGCTAGGTTTGGTTTTGGTTATTTCCTTCCTATTTCATGATGTTTCCGTGATGATTGCTTATGCAAGTCTTTCCGGTGCAGTTCAAACTACGAGGATAATAGAAGTATTGCAGGAAAACTCATGCTTTCGTGTAGAGCTTTTGTTTTTTTATTCATTCCTGTACTTTTTTTCATCTCATTTTCATTTTTCTGCACATCGCAAATGTAGAGAAACCATAAACCTTCTTCTCATGCCATTGGTATGCCTCGACAGGCTGTTCACTCTTTCGCCGTTCAGCAACTTCTAGACGCTATATCCGTGTAGTTCAACGTAGACACAAGGAAACATTTCTAGGTTGATGTTATACGGACGAGAAATGAAAAGCTCCTCAACCTTAATGCAGACGTTTCGTTTTGTAAGTCTAGCAATACGTAGCTGGTTCAGATTCTATTCATTCAGGAATATCCAGAAGCAATAGCACCAAGAAATAAAACAAAGACCAACACAAAACTGTTGTTATGTTTTATAGAAGTTATGCAATATCCTCATGAAATGAGAAACAAAACTTTGAAATTCATTGTACATTTCTGCAGGTGATGGAAATGTGGTATCACAATCACACAAACTCACGGATCGTTGTATGAGCTATATCTCAAAGAATCATGTTCATGCTCTTTTCATAATTAGTTAGTATCATAAACCCATAAATTCTCAGTACTGTTCTAAAAGTGTTTCCTGATATCATTAAAAACTAATTTTCCACAAACCTTAATTTGAAGCAATGCAGGTTTTTCTAGGCTATCACTAAAGAGACTTCATTATCCTGAAATGCAAACATAATATTCTTGGATTCCCTTTGAGAATCTTCAAATATCTTCGCATTTGCAGATTTCCCTCGAATTTATTTGCTGAGTTTTATTAAAAATTTCATATTCACAAAGTGTAACCAAATACCGTTCTATCTCTCTGCTATCTTTACGTGATACAGATGAAATGAAACAGGTCGTAGTTTTTCATAAACTTTCGAGGTGATATGATGATTGAACGCTTTGTAAACACAAAATTTTTAGATTCAACACTAAATATGTGTTATGTTCATGTTCTTCAAACTATATCATGTGGATAACTCGAATCTTTTAGTGGATAAAATCCATAATTTCAACTTAAACTTAGCAACAATTGTCTAAGGTAACAAATGTCTAACCCTCGTCAAGGTAAATAATATCAAAAAGCAAATATATTCTAAGATGTCCTTTGAGTTAATAATGACTAAGCTATAAAGTTAAAATGTTTATTATCATCCTAGTTACGTAATAAAACATCAGATTTGTGAGCTAAGTGTATAAAAGGATACACCATGTGAAACCGCACTATGCGAAAAAGGGTCCTTTCAAATTTAATGAGCACCAGTAACTGTGACAAATATGATTAATTGATTCTGAGTACATAGATTGTAGTACATGCATGACATACATTATTTAGTATTGAATTAGTATCACATATTGTTCATAACACTATGCTGTCACTTTTATTCCATTAAATCCGAAAATTGGGTTTATTGTGTTATTGATAATGTCGTTGCTAATTCAAGCTCCAAAATCCAACTGAATGTGCTTGATAACGATGTTATTGATTGCTTTAAAAATCGTTCCCTGAAGCTTCAATGAATCCACTAAGTGCTTTTGTAATCCTTCCGTTGTTGTTAGACACAGATGTCAATCTTAGAACTGTCAGAATGAAAGCGTTTGCTCAAAAGAGCTGTCACTCAAGCTTGCAAGTGAGCAACATAATAGGTCTGTTCAGTATTAGCTCGGAACATAATAATAAATTGTAATATGATTCGAGTACGAAATTGGCGTTTTTGTACTCGCTCGAAAAATTGTTTTGAGAGAGTTTGACAAAAATTGACGGAGGGGAAATATGCTTGAAAGTGCTAGATGTTACTCGGGAAATTTACTTCTAGGAAAATGCGATTCATTTGACAATGTCAAACTTGTTTATGTCGCTTATGAAGTTGCTAGATGTTTCTCAAAAGCCTTTTTTACTGTTTGAGTAACGGAGCGAAATCGTATCAAACCTCTCAGTTTTCCTCGAGTAAAGTCTAGTAAACTCGAAAAGTACGTAAACAGAAATTCACTCCAATTCTGAATCTTAACTATTTTGGCAGAATAATTTGATGATTTTGAAAAAGAGCCAATGATTCTTGCTTAAATTAAATTAGTAGCCAAAATTAAAACGAGTTTATTAAATTACCCTTAACATGGCGTCGTAAGAAAGTATTAGTTTCATATTAAAATTAAGAAGAAAATCTTCTTAAAGCTCTGGAGCATATGAAATACTAAAGAATCCTGTTAATAGAACCGATAATGTTCTTTGAAGAGGTTTTCATAGTTTATCAATTACTCGGAACAAGACGAACCTGAATGAGAAGTAAATAGATTCCTTGAGGAAATCGATTTACATTTTAATGATGACTTTTATCGAGAAAAGAATTTTCCACGTGCTTTGAAAGGAATTCGCAGCAAATCAGGTTAACATCATTAAGGTATGCATGAGTTTGGAACTATTTGAAATTACGACAAAATACAGGGAAAGCTTGTGGAATAGCTTATATATCCTGAGAATTTAATAAAATACCTGTAATACCTTTACAACGATAATTTATTAATAAGATGGAGAAAATTATGGAGCACATGGATGAATTCAGGTTTGTTGAATTTCGAGTCGCTCCTTGTATGTGGTTCATTATTCAAAAATTATTGATTATGGGAAATGTGAAAATTACCTGAAACAAAAAAGTAATGAGCAAGCATGGAAATGTACCTACAAACATTAATTTTCAATTATATTTTCTTTGTGATACTGATTATATGTTAATGGATAAACTCATATCATTAAATTCACATGTATTGGAGAAATCCGAAAACTGGTTTACGAAGCGGCAACGAAGGAAGTATATTCAAAACTTATTTTTCATTCTGCCATATGTGACAGACGGCCACAGTTGTAAAGATGAAAATATTCAAAAGCAGATTTATTGCAATATTTTATTTTTCAATTTACTGTTATAAAATTGAGCTTGATTTATGTATAGACATAATCATAAATTAATGAAATAAATTTTAAAAACAAATTGTAAACAATATTAATATTTAAAAAAAGTTCAAGCTTACCATTTCTCTTTGCTCGGCTTGAGCACTTGAAAGAGGCTCCGCGTACTGAATGAAATAAAAATAAAAACAAAATCATAAATAAATTTTGAAAAATTTCGAATTCAATTTACGTAAATGAAGAAAATATTAAAAGTAATCAAAATTATAATTTCTTAACTAATTTGTTAGTGACTTATAGATAAATTTTTAAAATATTAAAAAGAAATAAAATTTTATTGACAACATGAGGAAACTCTATGGAATGATAACAGAATTTCTAAAATCTTGAATCTTCCTCACTCAAGATATCGTAGAACCACTTTGAAGTCAATTTGGATCAAACTTGTTGTGTTTATGAGGCAGGTCATGAGCATGAAAAAGAAACTAGGTGATATACTTGCAAAATATCCAATATCAGGACACTCGGTATCAATGTCCAATACTAGTTATGCATGGTTTGCAGTTTCTCCAAGTAGGCAAATTCGATCAATATACCCTACATGGACTTTGTATGTTTTTAAGACATCGTAAAAACTTTCAATTTTGCAGAATAGAACCCGCAAAAATCAATACACCACTTGAAAGGCTAACCCTAAGCCTTTGTGTTGAGTAAAGGATATGGGGAAAAAGATAAAAATATGTTTTGTCTGTGTAATCAAGTTTTGATAGCTTGGAATCAGATTTCAATTTTCTATTTCTACTGATAAATTAGAAAAAAGGACTTTTTTTCCTCAAACAACAAGATGTTCACAAGGATATTGTAAGTTTGGCAAACATTTTTATTAATGCTAAGGCTACACCCTCTTAAAATTGAATCTCGTAAATATAATATGCAGATATTCACGATTTTATATTAAAAGTTAAGTGAATTCGATGAAATTGGATTTTTAGCCAAACAGATCCTTCCAAATCATACCTCAAGTGTGGGCGTTATATTTTTATGCCAATCTTGAAACTTTGAAAATCAAGTGACGTTATACTTTGTAACAATCATCTTTTCATGACAACCTTAAATCTCAGGCCCACAAGGAAATGGCTGAAGGGGAACAAAGGACTTCCAACCATCAAAGGTTCATGAAGTTATGCACAACAATGTCAAATTTATTCATAATGATATTCCAAGAATTTCCTTTTATGAATTGTTGATGCAAACTGAAAGGTACTTAGATAGAGCAGCTTCTTCGTCTTGGAGGGCATCCTAAGCAAGTCTCAAGATCAAGTTGAGAGCGTGTCAACTATAACGAGGAATGTTTGAGAAAATGCATTTTATGCTGATTAATTTGTTAGGCATTTTCTCTTTTGCTGCTTCATGCCAGGAATTATCAAATTTTACGAATCACAATGACAACATAACAAGTTAAATCTGTGATAGCGTACTCAAAGAAATCGAATAACGACGATTCTCTGAACAAGAATGTCCAAGGAAAAAGCGATCAACATGAAGTCTGAAGCAAATTTAGCGAAAATGAAACTACAAGGAAATTGCGATAGTCTTGTGTAGTACATGTACTCTGTACTATTAGGAATGAATTCCTATAAGCGAACAAGAACGAACTATTCTGTTGTATATCTCCAAATTGGTCTTTTAGTACTGTAATTTCATCACTCGCAGCAACATGACGAGAGCAGAATGAACGAATAAGAGCACGAGTGCTTCGTTAATCTGACGAGAAGCACACGCATACGCAGACATGATTATCGGACAAAGTTATTCCCGCTCCCAAGCCAAGTCACTTTGTTTATACTATGACAAAACAATCTTGATATTCCCTTTTAATTTTTAAATATACTGTTTCTAAATTAAAATTAGAACTAAAATTAACTACCGAAGTACTAAAAATAACTGATTGTACTATGTATAACGATCTAATACATTTGAAAAATTATACTACTTTGGAGCGAACATATCACTGTCCGAGCAAGAATAACCCTAGTTTGCACAGAGAAATTTATAGCCCTTCCTTGTTGTTTCTTCATCGATTGTTTGAATGATCACGAACAGGGCGAGTTCGTGAATTATGTGTAACATCCAAGGGCATTGTGTCTTCAGATAGACAGAACAATATATCCGTCTGTTACGAGAATCATTACAAAACATTAATAATTTATGTAACATCCCCAAAATGGAGATACATCCTTCCATTTGACCGATTTTATACAATTTTTTCCTGGCCAATGCAGAGAGTGACATCACCTTTTTTCCAAAAAAATCGTAACAAATCTGTGCCGAAAATAGAATTTCCTTGAATCTACACAACAACCGTAATCCATTTATCTATCATGGCGAGAAAAGTTAAGATTTATAAGACAACTTTTGAGTTTTTATATCCTTCTCTTTTATAATGTTACGATTTTATAATAGAAATACCAAATCGAAATTCAGTTCACAACCCAATTTGGTAAATCGATAAATAGTGCTGCTAAGCTTTTAATATAGATATGGCTACTTGGCATGGGTTGCCGAGTTTTTATATTGTATAACCTTCAAGGATTTCGTCCTGAGTCTATTGGCACAACTCCCCGAAAACACTGATTGAATGTGGCGACAATTGGAGAGAATAATATAGTATGAAGATTTATGTAGTTATAGAATGCGATTTGCGTGTTTTGGTGCAATTTAAAACTCTAACGTCTAATCGTACTAAAAATAGCTATAAAAAAACTTCAAATTCATGCAAATCCAAGCGTTTTTCGCGAAATCGATAATTTGAAACGTTGCCAAAAACACCTGAAGTAACAAAATTACATTTTTCGGTGATTCCCCGTGGTAAACTTTGATGTATGCGAAATTCCGTTACAGTGCATTTTCTTCGGATAGTTATTCTATTCCTGGAAATGTAAAATGCTTATCTAAGCTCACGAGGTCGATTGATTTATGGACGTAAATGAGGGCGACTTCTCGTCACACAAACTTCATTCTGATAAATACTCGAACTTTCTACTGTTTCTGACCACAACAACGTTTTTGATAATTAAAGAATTTTGGAATTCAGCCAAAAATTCAAAATGTCTACCTGAAAATTTCCTTGTCTCGAAGTCCATTTTTCATATTTTTGTCTTATCATATGTTTCATTATGTTGCAAAAGAATTTTTTAATATTATTGGCAACAATTCTCATTACCAAAAGCACATCGTCATGGAAACATATTTTCACCCTTAAATCGATAGCCTTCAATTGGAACCAACGTGGGCTGTGGAGACCAAAGTAGTGGAGCACAAAATTTTGCAATTATACTAATACATGCAATTGAGATATTTATTTATTTATTTAGACTGTGTGCGAATATTTATCATTTCATTCTCTTTTCGATTTTCGGAAAGGTTTGCGTCTTAGGAAATGAGAACTCTGAAGTTCTCATTTCATGTTCATTTCAGAGACTGTTTCAAAACAAAATGGAAACGTTACGTGAATACTGCAAAAGACGTCAGTTTTAACATATTTTTGAAGGCATATAAGTTTATTAATTTTCTTCCGTTTTAGTAACAAGCAAGGGTATCAAAAAAATAGATGTCAAAAAAATTCTAAATGAACATTCCGAAATGAAATGATGAACATTCACACACAGCCTACGTCACAAGTTAGAACAAGTTCACTAATACAGATATAAAAAGCAAAAACAGTTTAGTAACCCAATACTAAAATAAAAAAGCAAATACAGTGTCAGGTAAAAAAAAAAAAATTTTTAAATGTGTCCAAACGAATTGGGGAAGCCTAAACCGGAACAAGACTAAAGAGAAGATGTACTATCGGCACAGATCCGAAAGATAGACCGAGCATTAGTATTGCTCCTGGAGCCTGGGGAAAAGGTGCAGCGCGATTGAAAGCTCTGAGGCTGAGCATTCGAGTAACGGGTTCCATCATGCCATCTGGTTCCATCATTGTCATCTTAGGTATCTACCACACGGTCTAAGAGCTACCTGGTTACGGATGTCAGGAGCGAAAATATCTCCCTGGACAATACCGTGAATGAATGATAAATCGGCCATGACACGGCGCCCAGAAAGAGATTGTAGGTTGAGGAGTTTAAGACGATCCGTGTAAGGAGGAAGGTGGAAGGGGTCGGGATCGCAAGTATGAGGTAACAAAGGGAAATAAAGATCAGTGTTAATGTATTGAGTCACCGACTAACTAGTCCAACCACACATATTTTATAACTGAAGTACACGATCTTGATTTGTGTCAAATTTGTTGAGTATGAAATTTTCTTTCGAATAATGTCTAATAGATGGCTTTGAATAACTTGGAAAGATTTCCTCATATTGTTTCTGAATTTTTATTTAATACAAATCAATACTTAAACAGCATGATATTTGTTTTCTTCGTTACCAGAAAAGTTTGTTAAATAATAAAGGACAAATAATTCTGGAACTTAAATCGAATTCAAAGTAGGTAGGGTTTTCGTGTTCCTATCAAATTAAAATATCTAAATATAATCTAAGTCTGAAGCAGAAAAAAGGATCAAAGCCATGGTTGTGTTACAAAATTGCTTACTTTCATGATTTAGCTTTCTTCATGTTAAGTAGAGAAATATGAAAAGAAAGTTGTATCATGTGATAACGATATTTTCAACGATATGATCTCGAAAAATGGTTGGCTCAAAAATGTTTATTGATATTTGAAACGGTTAAAAGGCAAAAAGGTTTCGTTTCCATTTCAAGTTTGCACAAATTTTGTACAGGACGATATGGTTTTACAATGGAATCACAAGGATATCATATATACAAACATAACACAATTTCCATTACGTGCTATACTTCTGCCATAAACGTTTAACCATGTAAAAGTTTAACGATAAAAAATTGAATCGGTTTATCTAATATCACTGCATGTTAACTCAATAACACACATATTGACACATATAATACACCAATGTGATATTGTTTATGTAGGTCTGTTCTTCATTACAATAAAAACTTTAATAAGGGTTTCCTGAATCCATGAAATCCTTTCAGTCCTAATTTTGTTGCAATATTTCCCTTATTTTATCTTTTACCAGAATCCACACTTTGTGCAGAAAAAGGACAATATTCAAAAGGAAAATTTTACGATATCCTTTTTGCAATATCTCCAAGGTTGTTCGTAGTTTTGAAACAAATCCTTTAATTTAATGATTTCGCTTTATTCCCATTCTCAAAGAAGTCAATGGGTCGTGTTAATTAAAAGGACATGCACCCATACCGTCAATGAAACTTGTGGGTGCGCCTGATTCTCAGACTGTTCTTTCCTGTTCATTACTCATTTGTCAGGGAGCGTTATCTGGTTCAGAGCATGGTAATTAATGAGTTTGAGGTATGAATAACTTGTAAGAAATCAAATATCTTATGATAATGAGAAGTTATGTTGTACAACATTCGAGGTTTTGTCCAGCAAGATACCATAATCTGTTGCGTTAATCGATTATTACATTTAGAAATATTGTGGCGAAACCTTGACAAGGGTCAGCTGAAATCATTGCCAACATCTTTAATGAAACACTAAATGTTATATACAACATAAGCATGGAATTAAGGATACAATAGTTATAACATTCACATTAAATCCTTTTTCGTTCGATAATACAAAACACGTGCGATGAATTCACTCATTCGTTCTACTAGACACGAGAAAAAACTAAATATTCTGAAATCCTCGAATTCCTGGTTAACAACTCAACGATCCCGATTTCATGCTTGAGTTACCTGTGATAAGGTTTCCTTAGGTTTGATTCGGGTATCAGGACAATTGATTAAATCAATCAAATCCAGGCAATTGCTTTCCACCGTTGTCTGAATTCGATTTTATTTACCTGATTTACGCTCAAATAATTCACTGTACAGGAGTTTTATTTTCAAACCAAAGAAATTAATTCGAATAATGTAACTGACTTCGGAAATTTTCCAAATGGCGGTTGTGGAATGAAAAATTCATATTTTCGCCACAATTTTCAGTGTATGAATTTTTAATAGTGCTATCGACATGCAGATGTCACTACAATAAATTTTTATTGCATACACATTCTTCAGTGTGGAATGTATTGCCGACTAATTTCAAGCTAATGCATTTGACAATTTATAATTTTGATCGATATCGAGCGCAAATCTGAATTTTCAGAAAATCAAGCCTGTATGTGCTCTTGTGTTTTTTGTGGCTGGAAATGAGCTCCACCCCTTTTTGGTAATTTTTGACGTTTCAAGTTTGTTGACATTTTGAATTAGTGCAAATGCTAACTGTGGACATTTTTTCTCCCTCTTCTAATTGTAAATGATTGATGAACAATTTTTTAATGCTCAGTGTGTGTTTTTGCGAATTGAATTTTTCCAGACTTATTTTCCTAAAAATGGTGTTCTTAATGACATTGTAATTGAAGACTTTTAGAGTTTATTGTAATAAATTTTAAATTAAAAATTAGAGTAAATTTTCAATTTTAATCAACGACAAATTTAATGTTGTTGACAAATATCTAGTCATAATAAACATAAACAAATTCGTCTACGTAAATATCTACCCACGCTGTCAGAAGGTATCCACAAGATTTTGAGGTGGTATCCAAAATTAATTTTTCACATTTATGCTTAACCTAATACTCGAGTAAATAAGGGAAGTGACTGCGAAATCTTACACTAATGCGATAACAAATTGTGTTTTGAGAACTTTTCTGCATTTCTTATCTCGAAAATAAGACACATGTTTGTTTTTAAGCCATCAGTATCAAGTATCACGGACTCAAAGGTTATCATTTATATTGCCAAACTTATGAAAAACAAGGTGCCAATCAAACAAATAAAGTATTTCCATCAGACAGAAATGTAACTAATTGACTTGGATAAAGTTTAGTGAAACTTTTCTTATACAAGCAGAAAATTCTCGCTTCTCAATAAAAAGACAAATTTCTTCTGTAACTTCTTAATATTTTTTTCAAACTTTGTCTCAACACATCTCTGACATTTGTTAAAACTGTTCATGGAGACGTTGTGACTTCATGAAGACGTCAACCAATAAGACACATCGATTGGAAGTCTTAATGGCTTATGGTGTTCGCATGACGTCGAAAGGTCAAGTATCTGATATCGCATGGACAAGTTATCAATGTGTTATCACATTCAAAGTATATGACTGAGAATGGTAGTCAATTGGTTCCATTGCATTTCCAGCGCAGTCTGTTTCAGAGAAAACAAATCGATATCTCATCATAATAACAGATATGATATTGTATGAATATGAATATCTCCTCAGAAAACATGAAAAGAATTCAAGTGGACGTCTTGCCAGACACTGAGACTTGACCGCACTCCAAGTACTAAAATAAACCTTAAGGAACTCAATTGTTTCAAATTTAAATGCTGGTAATTAAAACACAAATAACAGGAATAAAATAAAGAATTTAAAACACAAATTTTGTTGCATGATCTTATTTAAAACTTGTTCTAAATTTAGTTTAAAACGTGTGCGTCCATTTTGTCTGAGGCCATATGGTTCACACAATAAACAATCGTGTCTGAATGTGCATGTTGTATTATATTTATTAAAAAATTGCATTCTTGCATGTTTATTTAGTTTATTGCATTTGATTTTGGTTTAATAACATTGACGTCATTTTGTTACATGAAAATGTGAACGTGTAACACCTGAAAATGGCAAAATTTCGTGAATTTTCTCGAGAAATCTTATTTCACATTGTAGTGGCCAAAATTAAGCCCGTCCACACACAGAACTACTGAGGGGTACCTGACCCATAGCTTGAATTAGTTATCAGTTTACTTTGAGTAATTTGAAATTGGACGTCACCCACTACGCTATTGATTGCGGACTTGTCGGAAACCGGTTTGTAACCAGTCACCAGGCCACTCGCATGTGGGATCGCCTAGTGATTTGAGTTTCGAATGCAGTGTTCCAGCAGGATGACGAGTGAACAATAAGTCAGCATGTTGACGGTTGAAGGTTTTGGCCGACGATGAATAGTTTCATTTGTGAAGGCTGATCTCACTAATGATTTCAATCACACCTAGTATAGCTAGCCTTTCACGTTTGTCAGTTTTTGAAAAAACTAGTTATGGAAAACTGTTTTAAAGCTCGATGTAAGGTGTTCATTTCAGGTTTAAACTTACAGGGTTAAACTCCCAATAGACAATCATTTCAGAAAATGGAGAATGATTTCCCTTTGAATTTTCGGTACCCTTAGTGTGTTTGACAATGACAGAATACGTCGTCATATTGAAGAGGTTGAAAATGCCAAATGTTTGGAGTATGTCAACAAGGTTTTAAAGCAATTCAAACTTTGACAAACAGGAAACCTTTTTCGACAACAGTTCTCGAATATTTCAAAAACAGGAAGATTGTTCTAACCTCAATTTAAAGTTTCTTAGAAATTTTAAACTAAAAAAAGCAAGTTCGCAAAACATAACACTGCAGGTACTAAAAGTCTTTCAAGCTTTAGCAGCAATTGTCGCAATCCAAGCTTGGAACAAGTTTCAAAATGGCTTTCAGTTGTAATTCCCCGGTATCATCAATGTTTAGCATATACATTGTTTGTGTTATAAGCAAAATTTCATGGTTATTGCCATACCAAAAAACATGTTAACACAATAAAAACAAAATTGAACTAAAGAAAGCTTTCAAGGTCGCCCAAGGTAAGCTTTAAATTGATATTCAATTGAGACGATCGCGTTCGATTTGTATGCGTGATGCATATGTCTTGTATGTAATTTTTTGTGATTCGAATGCATATAACGCTTTAATGACATTCAGTGGTTTTAGTAAGTAAATCAGTTACAAATTTTATTTTGTTATTCATTTACATATGAAACACTCAAATCGGTGCAGGCTCAAGTTGACAATGAGATTGAAGTCGTTGTCAACTGATATTTTATGTTACGGTGGTTATACCCTAATTCTCCTGTATCTTTATTAAATTACTGGAACTATTCAACAGAGAAGTTCTAAAGCCACTTTATAACTTTTCAGAAAAATTTTAGTGTTCTGGAGAAGAACAAATCAGTTTTCATCAGAATTCCTCAAGAATCATTGATAGAATTTAGCTATCCAACTGTTAAGATCTTCTACAAGTAGCAAGTTAGGTAACTTCTCAACAATTCTCTCTTCAACCAAAAGGGATATTTGTCAATATTAGTAGAGGTATTTTCAGGACACCTCTTCTGTGGTTAGAAATCCTGGAAACAGACGGAGTGCTTTCTATATCTTCTCTGATGCAACAACAACTACAACTCTGATGCAGTCATGAACCTTATTGGGTGGCAATATGTGTTATAGTCAACAGGAATTCTGTAACTACGAAATGCTTATTTCTGGAAGTATGGTTTGTTTATATCACTAATCAACTTTTCAGGAAGATTCTAAAGAATTGTACATAGTTGGTAACCTTGGACTAAATTTTCTAAAAACTATTTCTTTCTGAGGATCATACAAATATGACTAGAAGTAATTTGTGAGTGTTGGTTCATCTATAGAATAAAGCTATCTTAGGACGATATCATATAACAATAAACAAACAGTGTGTAATCAGTACAACACCACCACAGTTAGTCAAATGATCACTTGAATAGCAATCAAGGATAAAAGTAAAGAAAGTCAATAGTACTCACCTCATATCCTTTGATTTTGTAAATCTGCTCATTTGTTACTAGATACACTAAGGCTAAGGGCAATAAGGCTATAGCAGTGCAAAATAAAAAATACCGCCTAATGGCGCAACACTGTGATTTGTTGGATCTCATTAAAATGAACTAAAACAAAATTTGTTTATAAATTTTAAAATAAAAACAGTTTTTAATAGTATTATCCAAACACAATCATTAAGAGTTGACTTTTGGAAATTACTTCAAATTTACTAAAATACTGGATTTTTGTATTGGAATAATTTTTATATTTTTAAGTTAATTTTTAATTTGTTATTAACATAAACATTTTCTTGTTTTATTTTACATTTATCAAAGTCGTCCAGAATTAGGCATACTACCTAACACTATTAGAGCTATTATCACAATAACCACACTTTTTACAACATTAATTAATAATCAATTTATCATGTACTGGAAGACAAACGATTTCACACACTTGTTAATTTAAATTCAGAGCTTCAAGACTCATTTATTTATTATTATGTTACTAATTCATTTATATAAAAAATGCACTTCATTGCAACCGGCATCCAGATTTCGTTATCAGTTACAGATGCATATCACTTGATTCTTATCACTTATAGAACCGATGCATCTGAAATAATTAAAACAGTGACTTGATTATTTATAAACTTTGATAAATTTTAAATTAATTTTCAGTTAGTTCAAATGTAAAACTGAGTGATTTATCTCTGATTGGGGGCACTAACCGAGCACTGTTACGGTTACTAATATTAATACCCGAACATCTGTTTACAAAACCTGGCGTTTTTTGAAGCGTTTCCGACACTAAAGCTGGTCAACCGAGCACTGTTTCCGTTTCCGTTTATATTTGTTTCAAATCGCGTTCTCTACGCGGCAGTAGCTGTAAGAATGAACTGAGGGAAAACTTTTCAAACAAGTTGAACAGAATTTTTGTTTTTCTTTTGATTTAGTTGTATTGGTGTGCTCCAAACTCTCGAAGGTTTTGAAACTGGGGAAAATTTGTTTGTTTATGATTGTGAAAGCTCTATTATACCCCCAAGTCTCATGAATTGCCATGTGTTTTCATTTAAAAATGTTCCAATGCGTGCTGGTTCTGTGAAGTGTTCCAATCAGCAAAGCAGTGTCGAACATGAGAGAGAGTTGTATCTCGAACAAAATGTTCGATTGCTGCATTGTTTGATACATAAAATTTTTTAAATTTTTCCTTAATTTGATGTTGATTTTCCATTAAATTCCAAGTGATTAATTGAATTTGTGCAAATAATTAACAAAACCGAGGGAAAATTTTGTGAATATTAAATCCCTCTTGAACCGATGTCGAACACTTAACTGAGTCTCGAACGTTGCAGCTTGTTCAAAAATGATTGAGACTAACAAATCTTTCAAATGTGAATGTGTCAAGGATTAACAGGTCAAGATTGACCATTCAGGGATCGACAGATCGACAGAATTACTCTAATGCCAAACCTTTTGGAAATTTCTGTTTTATTTCGTTATTTTTGAGCAAAATTTGAGAGATAAACACATCGCCCAGAAGCAAAATTTTTGTAGAATTGAGAATTTTGAAGTTGATTTCGGGGTTATCAAGTGGTTATGAGCTGCAAAATTGTCTTATCTAATTCAAATTTGGTTATGCGAGAAAGCTTATGCTATCCGGTTGTGACTAGAATATACCTGCGAACAATGAAGCCGGCAAACACGGTTTCCTTTAACCAAAATAAATTGGTTAAATAAAAAATTTAACGATACGAATATATGAAAAACATATATGTACGTATGAAAAATTGAAAAGTTATCTTTTTGTGATTAGATAAATCCAAACGATAAACGATGATTTTGCGATTAGACTTCATATATGAAATTCTAGTTTACGTATTATCTCGACCAAAAACACGTTTTAAGATAAATTATGAATAATAATAAAAAAACATCCGTTTTATTTGTTCTGTGTGATACACATCCCAAGTATACCAAGTTAAATACAAGTAACAACACCAAAACTTTTGAACAAGTTTCCGTCAACATTGTCGCGTCATGAATACCAAAATTTGTTAGTAATATTATGCAGAACATGCACCGAATATTCGAAAATATCATGGGGGGCTTCACGTGGTTTACAAATACCGATGGACAGTGCATGAAATGGGGAAATGTGTTCCCACTGTGGAGCGACACTTTGATGCCTCTCAGAGCTTTTCTTGGTGTTATGCTGCGCTCTATGGCGTGGAGCATTTTGCTTTTATATTTTATCAATACCGTATAATAAACACACATTCATGTTTGATTATTTATCAACTGCAGATGATTATTTAAAAAAATACAGCAGACAGGCAATGTGAATTGTTAACATTCATAATACAATTTTTAAGGTTTGTCACTATCGAATGGTATTAGAGATTTTGAAAGAAAATTATTAGGTTCAAATTTGTGGTTTTGATAACCCAACTGGACACCTTGAACCAGTGATCCAGTGAACTTTTGGAAATGTTATATAAGAATCACATCAGGGTTTTGGGGACATTGATACATTTTCAGGCTGTATATCTTCAAGAAGTTTTCAAGTTACTTGTATCAAAGATTCCTATGACTAAAAGTTTGAAAGCCTTTTGGTGTTATCGTGGAAAATAAACATTTCTTTTGTTTAAGTTGTGTTGTAAAAGTTTTTGTCAAGGGAGTTTGTTAAAAGTATCGTAAAGCATGTTTGAATTTCTAGATCTTCTTAACCAAAGGAAACATCAAAATATGATCGTAAACAAAAGGTTAATTTTTTAATTTTTCTTTGAGTTATTTGGAGAATCGTATTATCTTTCCTTCTGCTAGTTGAATCATAAAAATATATTTTCCACAATATCCATATTGTTATCACAGAAACTTTCCCAGCTATCAGAAATGTAAAGTTCAAGTGCATGTGAGTAACCGTTTTGATACCATTCGCCGGAATATTACGCGTGATTCCGGCATGTATCCTGTTGTTAACAAGTTTATGCAAGCGGATTTTTTGGTCCTAGTTTTGGTAACTTGCGTTACAAACCAGTTTCAAACTTGTTAGTGACACACACAGCTACTTATCCAAAACTCAATTAAATTACTCAAATTAGTATTCAAATTTGTTTGAATACTCTGGAAGCTGAAAATTATATAACACAGGCCATTTTTCAACTTCTGCGGCAAGGAAAAAGTTTAATGACTCTGCATTTTCTCAAAACAAAAATGTAGCAAACTTTTTCGTAAGCGACTCGACATGCAAGTCCGTTGGTGACTGATTACAAACCAGTTTCCATGCATCACAAACCAGTTTGCATCCAGTAACGCCGTGTTTGCGTCCAACCAGTTTCTTTCCGGTAGCTCCGTGTGCGGACGGCTTAGAGTCACAAAAGTCAGTGACCAAGAGGAAACAAGACATTATTGAATTTTGATAAAGTCCCTTTTCTTTTTCATAGGTTATCCAAGCAAGTTGAGTTAATTAGCTTAATAATATCAGATATCTTTTTTTTGCATTTGTACTTATGTTAAAATAAATAAAAATTCCCGAATTTCCAAGCAATTCTTGAACTTAGCTCCGTCATGAGAACTTAGCTGTAGCACTTGAACATTTGTCTGGTTTAATGACTTTAGAGTGGATATCATGAATGTATCCTTTATCAAAAACACGCGCTCTGACGTCACCTCCTGTTTGTTTTGTTTTGAAATTTCAATTGATAGATGTACGACTGTACGAGTAAGAAAATCCAAAGCATTTTCTATATCACTTCAGTTAAACAAGTAATCAAAGGTAATAACATGAAACATATCAGTTAAACTAATCATTCATTATAAGAAGATTTCGTACCACTTGATACCACTACATTCTCAGAAATTACCACAACAATAAATTAAGGAGTATCCTATTTCACGTAATATTGATATTGCAATATTATATATGAGATATTATTTTCAAAATCACTTCACACGAATAAATTCAAAACACATTTTGACGTTCGCTATAACTTGAATTGACAAATTTCTTTGAAAACTGAAAAAAAGGACAACACCTTTAAGAAAACATAAAAAGGAATTCAAGGAATTCGATCAAACATCGAAATGTCCTGGAATCAAGTTGAATACTGTTCGCCTTTTTCATGGTGTTTATAGTATAAAAGCTTGAGAAGGAGATTTTGTTAGCTACCAATGCGCATGTCAGTTTTGGAATACGCAGGAATTTGTCTTTATACGGAATAAATGTGAAGTTTATCTCCTTAAAACTTTGTGTTTCACATTCATAAAGAACATGTGAGTCGAGAGATTCGCCTCAGAATTATGGGAAGTGCATCTTTGTGGATTATCCTTGTATAACATCTACAGAAAAGAAATTCATATTTTAATTGTAGAATGGGAGTACTGAAAATCCAGGAAGTTCATGACATCAAGATATAATCCCTTTTTGTTATATGACATGTTGCTGGAGATGACATCCTTAAGAAGTATTCAAGATAGAAGTTGAAAGGACTACTGCTGTTCGTCATTAATTAGTTTCAAAAACAAAAAGCGGCTTTTGTCCTTGTCTTTTATTGTATTGTGCACGTTCCATACCCCAAACAGTGGAGATTCAGGACACGAAATCGTGACCGTATCAAACACATGTTGCTTGTAGAGTATGATATTACAGATTCAGTAGGACTAATCACGTTTCGTGATTAAAACTATAAAGCGAAATAACCTCATCAGCGGTCAGTGATATCAGTTTAGTCCAATTCCAGCTGTATCCAACCAGAACATGAATATTGCAAGGACGATAAATCCACGTTCTCGGCATAAATTCAAAATTAAACCTACAACCGCCAAAATGTAAACTTTACCTAATTATATGCCAACCTCAGCATTCTCAACCTCAACCCCTATAAACAGATAATTAGAAAAACAAAATGAAATGATTAAATCAAATACACAAAATGGATTAGGTTCCTCGAAGGATACCGGAGTCCTTGTTTATAGCAATAAAGAATTTTTATTTGAGATCATGTTTGGAATATTCAATGAATTGTTTCGCCTACACCGGAATGTGGATGTGTAATACTTACTTACTCGTGTATAAAGTGAAATAGAGTTTCGAGGATATAATGTTCTTTTACAGGATATATGCGGATTTAGAATCAAGCTGCGTACCAGTTATATGTTCATGTTAGTTGTTTATAAGAAACGTTATAAGGAACACTGCTGCTTTTTGTAATTGACATACCATATATGACACCGAACACATCATTATCATAGCTAAGTGAATCATTTACAAGCTAATAAGTTTGTGATTTATAAATTTTTAATTAGTTCCTTTGTTGTCACGTAATAACAAGATGAGGAAACGTTTCCTATCAATATATTTAGGGATCACGCCAAAAATTGATATGACGAAATTGGAAAACTTCCAGAATTTCATTTTTAGGATAAGAATTCGAAATAGATAATAAGTTTGATAATCTTAATCGAATCAATGAAGTGAGTTCACTGAAAACATTTCCGAAGATAATTGAAAAATTGAAAAACTTTATTTGGCATTTAATCATATTTTCAATCGAAATTGAAATGGTAAACAAAAAAGTTAATAATACTTAAAAATCAATATCCTGCTATAAAACTAAATCGATTCAATACATTGTAGCAAAAGTTAAAGGTTATGCAGAATTTTCTTGACCCTGGACAGATTAAATCGTTGCCACGCGACAAGCGCACCTGTCGAATAAGGTGTGCCACCACAGCACGTGGAAAAGGTGGGCCTTTTGCCCAAATTTAAATTTGTTCCATTCCAATGTGTCAAAATTCATCAAAGCAAATTTGTTAGTAAAGTAAAGAAACTACATTTGTATAACGTGCCAGGGACAAATGCTGATTCTAATCCGATTGCTCGTGTAATGTTTTTATTGGATTTGTGTCGAAGGGTTGTTAGGTTTTCCAACATAAGCCTTTTGAAGAAATTCAAAGCTTGGATTAAATTCATTTGAAAGAATTTATAGCACAAGAAAACTAGATAAACTTTAATCAATAATTGGATACAGGAAAGACATGGAAGCAAGTGTAGGACAAATGACACAGGTGTAAATTTGTAAATTTTTAGACTTATTTCAAGTTTATAAAAATTAAAATACATCTCTGCGAGGTATTCTGAAAAACATTTTCATTTTTTAAAAGCGGTCAACGTGAAAGTGCACCTGCGGCATAGGCACGTGAGGAAACAAATACCTTATTTTGTCGAATTTTATAACACCTGATGTTTACTTCATACATTAGAAAGGTAAACAAAGCAGCTTATGCAAACGTTTCTTTAATGTTACATAGCTAAGCCTCGGTTTTTAATTTGGAATATTTTTGAATTGATATGCATATAAACTGCAATAACACACGCATAGAAATCAGTTATTATGTAGTCAGTTTATAGCACTGCGGTATAAAAGTTTTGCATGTTGTCCATCCCTGAAGCTGGATTCATTGGTACTATCGGCGCGTGCAGAACTAATTCGTCGCGAAGAGAGTATCTTTGCTCATGATTCACTCCTTCGTCGTGAATCTGCCGCTCTTTTTAAGACAACCCACAAATTGAACGAAGTGACGCGGAACACATTCACGGTGAAAGCGAAAATTTTCCGCACGAAATTTGAAGTTGGTTCAACTTTGGCAGAGAGAGAATTGAATTCGCCGCAAAATGAATCCAGCATGAGTTGTCAAATTTCCATATGAAAAAAAAACAGTTCTGCACACGCCGAACGTACCAATGAATCCAGCTTGACTGACGCGTTCTTATCAGAGCATCGCTTCGGCCTCTGTGTTTAGTCAGTTTTTATTCTAACTCCAGTACATCAAGATACTGTCATTATTGGAGTTAGGTATTGCGCTATGATTCGCTACAGACATTAAACTGATGCTGATGTATATTAGGATTAGTAAAGTAATGAATTTGTACTGCTGTTCTTCAAATAAAATAGCATAGCTTCCGAATTAGGATTTGTACAATTCATTGTTTAAAATAACAACTGTAAACTGATCTACTAGTGTTTATTTGAAACTTTCTTACATAAAATCTTTTACCTTTTGTAACAACACGAATTCATCTGGTGGTTCTTTCAATATCCCTGTGTGCATCTCCTTAAAAATCACAAGCAGAATAGTACCACTTAAAAAAGATTTAATGCTCTGAAAACTTTTAAAATCCCGTAAAAGTGAAAAATAAAATTAACACCATCTGCTGGCATCTTTAGCTTGGAGAAGTACCTAAAAGTGGAACTTTCCTCTATAAAATTTTTCAATGTTTTCATTTTAAATCATGAAGATGAAACAAATCCCCTTCAACAGAAGATACAGGAAATGCATGAAATAATACACACCTTCTGGCATAGATAATTACGTAAATTTTTCATCAAGTGAAACATGGGATAGAGGGTTTAGTCCCGTACTTTGAAGTTTCTGTCTACAGCTGGCACGTTTCCGGAAACTGAGAAACGCAAATGAGACCGCGATTACAGATTAACGAGTGGATTATGTGGGTGATATCGTGGTAGTCACTTCCATGTCTGAATAATTAAAGAAAACGGAACGTATATACAAAGATAGATATGACAGAATGTTCCAAAATATAAAATTTGGAAATTTTTCAACGAACATTTTGAAAGCCTTCTTCCAGTAATATAACACTAAAAGCAATAAAACTTGTTTTACAAACCCCTTTCTACATCGCTGTGCAATTGGTTAAAAACTTTGATTGTTAAAATAACAAAATCTATTAAGCTACTTGTCCTTTTCTTATGAGAAAGAGTAACAGAAAAAATATACGAAGAACAGCACAAAGAGAAGATTCCGAGAAAAGTCGCCAGGCACTGTTCGTTTTCTGCTATTCCATAAAAATTCTTCTGAATCTTTACTTACAGTCTGTAAGCTGTAAGTTTTTTTGATTACAGTTAATGGTATTACTCTTTGATCTTCCAATGTCTGTAAAACCTTAATTTTCCGGCTAAAATTCAAAAGGAAAACTCAGAAAACATATAGCAATACTTTCTCAGCAGTTCCCCGAAATCCTTGCGAAAATAATATCTTCCGGAAAAACCTACCGTCCAACTTGAAATTTTCACTGCAATTTGATAAGGATGAAAAGCGTTATTTAACACAAATCTGCTAAAAATGTTCACAAGTTCCAATTCCTCGTATCCCTCAACAAATCCCAATAATACATTCTTGTATTACCAACTTTTCAAAACTAAAATCCACTACACAATACACACTTCCGTGATAAAATTCTACTTTAAGGGTATCAAATGAATATTTCATATATAACACGTGTAAGTAAAAAAGTTCAGGGTTCATAACCTGCTCCCAACTGCGGGAGGTCATTCTTAATGTCTGAGGAGCACAGCATGTTGCAGTAATGGTAGCATTTCATCCACCACTACAATGAAAACGATAACACTTTTGTGAAAACGATTTGAGATTTGGGAATTGTGTTGCTGTTGCATTTTATTCAAATTCGTTATAAAACTCATTCTATGGAATTTCCGTTGGAATGTCAACTTTATCCGCAATTTCAAATATGTAAATGAACAAAACAGAGTTTTCTTATAAGGATAAGCTCGATATCACTTTTATTTTTAGTGATATGTTCCTACATCACCTTCAATTTGAATATGCCTGGTTTCGTATGATTTTCTCCAGATGGGTTTTGTCCAATAGAACATCTTAATATATAAAATCCTAATGGTCGTGAAGCAGAAAATGAATTTCATTCACCGGAGAATGGGATTCACTCTCTGAAAGCGCGGAAAATTCATTTTATGTAGATCAAACACAGAATGAATTTCTCTCCACTTTATGGAAATGAATTTCATAAATATCTTTCAATTTTTATTTCTTTTCTAGTTCCCAATAACATATAATAACACAAAAGACTCCATCCAGCTTGCGACTGACTTGTTTCGCGTCGTAATTATGTCATGAATTTCGATGTAATTTGTATTAACCCGCATATAACAATGAATACAAAATAATTATTGAGGTTTTTCTAGAAACAATTGAACAGAATTTAATCAAATAGACATTGTAACTGTGAAACAAATAATTAAAGTCGCATTAAAGAGTTAATTTACATTGAATTTGTTCAATTTCTCATACAGGTTTTTGTTTTTAAGTTTTGTTTAAATCGAATTTCGTTAAAGTATTTTAAAACAATTAACCCCTACAGAATGTATGATTCAAAAACAGAATAACGTTGCAGTAAAACTTTGAACTTTCAACTGTAGGTACACTGCAGTGTTTTGTAGGCACCTGCTCTGGTGAAAACTTCATGTTTTCAAATGCAAATTTCAGAACTTTGTATAACACCGGATGTACCTTGCAGGAAATTGATTTTAATGAATTCCAAACAAAATGAATCTGGACAATTCGTTTGTCATCGTGTGTTCATCAGGTGCATATGATCTTGATCCTCAGCACTGATCCTGTAAAATCTACTTTCCGGTCAAACATTCTTGAAAGTCGACATGTAATTCCTTAAAGCTTAACTCGAGAATCATGTTTTACTGCAAATTTTATTAACTTTGGAAAGCATTAAGAATGCATTAAAAAAATTTAAAATTCAATTAGATTTATCAAAATGGTTCGTTTTTTATACGAAAAAGTTTTCATTTCCCGTCTTAATGGAAAAACAAAAAAGTTTTCATCAGCAGGAAATGAAGTTTTTATTCATAAGCTTGTAAAACCCTTCAACATTGTGTTTTAGGTTTTTGTTTTCTGTAGCAGCATCCTATTACAACGCGAACCAGGGGGATAACATTTGATGCTATTGATATCCTTAGGTATACCCAGCTGTTTGCATCAGATACCGGAATGTCTCAAAATTTTTCTACTATTGGTTTTGTGGTGATACAAAATTAAAGGTAAAAAATTCTACAAAAGGTGTTTTCCCTGTTATTACTAACTACAAATTTCCTCTGTCTTCATTTCTATTTTCAGCGTTGAAGGCATAAAAATTCCTTAAAGAAAAATACTTTGCGTGCTTTTTCAATTCGGCTAATTTTGTGCTTTTAACCCTGAACCTTCTGTTCGTGGTTTTTTCATTTCTTAGAAGGGAGAGAACTCTTTTTTGTTCAAAGAACTTTGAGGGAAAATGTGAAAATTTTTCTTAAGGGATCGTCCCTTTCAAGTCATTAGGATAGATAATTAAACTATAGCCTATTCGCCTTGATTCTATTTGGGTTTCTTCGAGGCTGAAATAGCGTTTGATAGGAGAAAATGTATTTAAGAAATTGTTAAAGGTCACTTTTTGATGCATTTCATTACAAGGATAAGACTTTCCGGAGAAGTCATCTACAGATTTTCATCAGTTCTTTTGTCCTTGAGAAGATGATAAATATGTACAAGAAAAGTTTCTACAAATTCTTAAAGAAGTGTATAAATTCTTTCACAATTCCATTATCAGAATTGAAGTACAATAGAAACAGAGAAGTGAGTGAACAATTTCAACAAAACTTCTACTTCCGCTGTTTACTAAGTTCAAACGATTTCGAAAACGTTATTAAGCTTATAACGATTTATTTGTTCACAGCAATGTAAAGAGAAAAGCTACAAGATATTGTTTACTCACAAAATATTGAATGTCGTGAAGAATCCTTATCACTGTCACAAGGTACTTCTCATCACGAAGTTAAAGTGAAGGGAGTAATTTTATTTGCAACATAGAAACGAGTAATCCGATTACACCCAACAGAATCTCCACTTAATTAAGTGTCAAAATTGACGATGAAATTATCCTCCACCTTATCTTGGTGTCCAGATAGATTCCCGTGCTGATAGTGTCCTTCAAGGTAACATTACCACTTGCTACCTACACCTTCTCTTTACGTAATTAGCATGAACGGAAATTGTATCCTTATGGAGTAATTGTTTACCCAATCGATATATTTACCTTCTCTACACCTACAAGTTTATCTTATCCAACATGTTATGGACAGAATCCATAGATAACTCAAATCGATAAAAGAACAAATTGTGTGGCTATCGCCTTTCCTCGATAAACTGAAGTTTACTGATTTTAACGAGAGTGCACAGTCGGTTTGATAGGGTAAACAAGTTTATTATAAACTTCCCTTCATTCAACCGGAAGTAGTAGCAATGCACTCAATTTGTGAAGATGACCATTATACTGAAGATTATGTGAATATTTCGTTGTTGAGATTTCGAAAAGCTTTCTGCCATTCCAGAGTGGAAATAGGAATAGATCCTGAACTGGAAATTGCACTAGAAAACCGTATGTCGGAGTGCGTAATTGCGAAACAAACAGAACTTAAAATCCACTCCACGCTACCATTGGGAACACACTTGAAGTATTTGAAACAGAAACAGAAACATGCAATTCGGCGAGTGGCTAATAGATGGCTTTGAGCGGAGTGGAGAGATTTTTAATATTTTAATTTAATTCAAAATTGAACTGGAAAATCGTTTCGACTTTTCCACTTTAGTAGACAAAAACTTTTTGTGAATCTACATTAATATATTAGCGTCTAAAAACTGTACAAATATTTTTCATGTTACAGCTTGTAACACAACTTTGATTCACATCCCCTAAAAAACACTTAAAGTGTAAATGTAATTTGTACTTTATTACCAAAATAAAACACACATACACACCATTAGTAATTAAATTTTCATTGTCTTACTCTGATTACATTTTACGTTTGATTCCACTCAAGATAAAATTTGTCATAAAACGAGTGCTAGCAAGTTTATCAAAGTTTCAACAAAATTTAAAATGTAACTAATAAAATTAATGATGAGCGTTTTAAGATGATAACACTTGGATTTGGATTTGGGGAGTTATTAAGATAAATATAATAGAAATGAGTTCAGTACTACGTGATATGTAACTGAATCAAGACTCAAAAATGACGCCGTACCTTCTGAAAGTAGTAGTCTCTATTAGATACTCACTATTCATCCGAGTTTACTTTCTTTGCTTTACGAATGATAATTTTGTAGTCCTGAATTTGTCTCTTCCGCAACTAAAAACATTGGTAATGAGGCTTCAGGTAATGAAAATAAGATGTTACACTTTTATTTGCAGTAATCATTCAAATATCCTTCTCATCTTCAAAAGAGACGAATGATGTACGTTGTTGGTTGTCATCAAGGACATGTATTCACCTAAAAAGTAATTTAAAAGGTACGTTTTGTTTCATAAAATCCAACACACATCCTTGCTATGTTTACAAAGCACGTCAAAACATCAAGAATATTACGTGGAACTGATGTGCAACAAAGAGCTCTTCAAGGATTCCACGAGGCATGTCAACAAAATAATTTACATTGCGTGTTCTCCTGTTCTAGGAACTAATTACTTGAATACAAATATATCTTAGTAACACTCTTATGTAAAGCACATCACAAAGAGATATGTTAAATTTTCTACTGCTCCGTGACAAATGCCACATATAATAAATGCACGTGTCTGTTGTAGAACCTAAAATAGAGTGGAATTTGTCTTCTTGAACGAAAAATAAAGGAACACTCTACATACATAAAATTGTTTTCATTTTTCATACCTACGGAATTCTACAGAATTTTTCAGAAACATTGAGACTCTTGTGTTGAGTTCTATTTCTACGTAGCTAATTTAGATTCTAAAGTTTTTCATTTAATATAACCAAGTAACAGAAATTCATACAATTCAATTTAAATATTAATAGAAAATGCTCATCACAAGGAAAATAAAAATCGTTAACTTTGAACAGTAGGTACATACATATGTATGTTGAATTGGAAATTTCAACTTTCCTGATATTTTCCAAGCTTCCAATCATCAAAATATTAATCGGAAATGTCCTCATTTTATTCAAAGCCATCTACGAGCAAAAAGACGAAGCGCATGTTTCTGTTTCTGGCATGTTCGATTAGGTATCATGAAAAAGAGAAATGGGAAAATGAAAATGCGGAATTCCGCAACACATGTTATTGTTACGGAAATCATGAAAGGAGAAAAATGTGTAATGCTTGCCGGCCGGGTGCTCTAATCACTGAGCTATCCCGAGCACATTTTCTGTTCCTTTCATGATCCCATATATTGAGTCGCCACATTGTTTTACGTGCACATAAACGAGCAATTTCAAACGCGTTTGACTTATCACTGACATCTTCTCTCCTATTGGTTGATCAGCACTCAATTTCCTTCTTGACTGCCGCATTGATTATTGCGAATGCGTATACGAATATTCGCAACATCCCTGCTGTGCGACATGAGGTTTTAAAGGTGATAGGTCATTTTCCGTTCAGATTTGTCCAATCCAAGATTTATCTTAACTACCCCTTAAACTTTTACAAGGTCTCAAATTGATTTTGTGTCATAACTTAAAGACGATACTTGGCCTTTGGAATTTCCTTCTAAATGATATTATTCCAAAGCAATTGAATTTATTTCTCTGCAGAAAATCGATTCTACTTTGAAATCCTCAATCGAAAAATAAATTTCAATTTTAAATCGAGTGAAATTTTCAAAGTACTGGATCGTTCGTTATCGTGCAAACGATGTAGAAGAACGTAGAGCAGTAGAACAAAAAAGAACAGGATATCAGTGTATACACCATGTCGTAATGATATTCTTGAAGAAATCTTTTTAAAGAAAATCACTCTCAATCTAATATCGATTTGCAGTTTTCCATTTCAAGTAAATCTTCTTAAAAGCAGCAGTACTACTTTTCGAATCATTACTTCGATTTTAGTCGTTTGGAAAGAAGGAATTTCAGTAAAATCTCTTAAATACATCGTGTTCCTCTTGCACTAAATGATTCCCATTTTAGCCACGTTTCATTAAAACTTTAATTACTTTAATTAATCAAAATAACGCACAATTAATTCCGCATTATGGTAAATATCTGCTTGGCTTTTAAATGTCATAAAATAAGGTCAACTAGCAACCTTGTTGTGACCTTTATTAAAATTTTGACTGTCATTAGCCACAATCGTGTGCGTGTAATTTGTTCCAAAAAGTTTTATTTTTTGTATTTTGATTCTTAATTTCTAAGAATTTTGAAAATATTCTGAAATCATTCCATCGTCAGGATATGAAATTTGCGTGTTTAATCCCAAATTTGCCGTTGGGGTCATGGTTAATTATCATTAATTGTTACCAACGTTATTTTGGTAAATATCCTGACAACAAAGGAAGCTGCAAGAGATTGTTGTATATTATCGCACTCGAATTAATGCAGATGGAAACCACCGAAGGATCTGTATTTGGGACAATCTGCAATTCAATCGTAATCTAAATTTTCAAATATTCATCAATGGATTTCCTGCTTTTACTTAGCCAACAAGTGGTAAAAAAGATACGATATATCACCTAAAATTACGAAAGCAGTTTTCTTCCATTCCATATAAATAAATATATTAAATTAATTTCAATAGGCCTCCTTCAATAGGGTGGATTCCCATCTTGGATTCAGCTCTACATGTGCCCTTCAAAAGAGTGTCAGACCACAGACCTTAAACCAACAATAGGGCGGATTCCCACCTTGAAGGAAGAATCGACATTATGGGTTTTAGAGGTATCGCTCGCCACTAGGATGCCTTCTCCAATAGGTTGGTTGCCCATCTTGAAGAATATTTCGGCATCACTACGTTTATATACTTGTCCATGTCTAATAGATGGTCTGGGTCTTAGATCATGAGACCACGAGTATTTTAGAAGATTAAGGATTTAAGGAATACTACACCTTTCTAAATAAAACTACTAATACAAACTACTTTCTCTATGGAACTTACGCACCTATTGATATCCAAAAGCTTCTTGATCACTTTAATCATCAATTAAGCTGTCTAGTTTTAGGACATTGAAAATTAGTCAAGAAGTAAAATAAAGAAGAAGAGAAAGAATTCACGGTCCTTCGAGTTGTTCCCATCGTAAGCATATGATTGAAATCCAAATCGTTAGCATATTTCGGTACCACACGTAATTTTAAAAAACACAAAAAGGATCAAATAAACAGAACGCGCATCGACTGACCAAGGAATAAATTCCGACACGTAAAATACATATACCTAAATGAGATCTACTTCTTACACGATCTATTACTACTACAATGAACAAATTCGAAAAAAGAGGACAAAAACATATTTTCATATTCTTCTTATACTAAAGTGTAAAACCCAGTACGAAATTTTAAGCAGGATTCACATCGCAACGTGAACGTGCACGTGGTTTTTGTCCCTTTCATTTACATGGGGAATGCATCAACCTTCGCGATACATTTCAAGGGAAAGTTGGATAAATCCAACTTTGTTCGTTCTCACATGCGGAAACAAACTTGTGTTCGAACCGGAGAAGAACTTTTTGAAAAAGCCAATAGATGGATTTTTCGACTGAAAGAGAAGGATGGATATCCCTCTCACGTTGTCGAAGAGCGAAGAGCTTTCACGTGCACGTTCACGTTGCGATGTGAACCCTGCTTTAATCTGCTCTCCTGTAAAATGAAGGAAAATGAGTTCACTTCGTCATATTGACGACGATATTTCATTGTTGAGTTTTATAACTCCTGGGGTACCCAAAAATTCTTATTGGCTTGTGGTCATTAAATAATAAGTAATTGAGTTATAATGCACGGAAATAAAGTTTATTGATTAGATAAGGCCCCGCTTTTAGGATTCAGCTAAAGACGTAAACTTAGTCATCGCCATGAACATTGGTCAAAACACGATATTTTGATAAAAATCACAATTATTTTCGAATGTTTTAATGGTAGTTAGTTCCATCTTACACATTTTATGCATTAAAATTATATAAAAACATAATTTAAAATAAAAATTCACGGCTGAATATGGATAAGGCCGCAGTTTGAACTGAAAACATTTGAAGGGAACTGTAATAAAATATTTTTAAACAAAATTTACGAAATATGTTTTAATTTGAAAAAATAATATTTTTCTGCTTAAAAAATTAAAATTTAAATTTCTATAGAAAAGGAAATAATTGTTTTTAATCGAAATCAAATTAATTTTAAATGACAATTGAAATGTTTCGAACAATTCGAACTGTTATACAGTCTGTAAATCTATCGTCCGCTAGGTGGCAGCACTAACATTAAATGGTTATAATCACCTGTTGTGCTTGATTTGATGTTGACACTCGAGAAATGTCATCGAAACATTCCCGGCTCGTGTGGATTTTGTGATAAAATTATTTAAAAATATTCCACTGCAGACGAGAGACCATTCCATTAGGAAGTAAAGCAGAATGGGTGATGAAGATCAAAAACTAGAATTCATAAGGAAACACGTTGGTGAGTTTCCAGATTTTCCAAAGAAAGGGATTAACTTCAGGTAACCCAAATCTCGTGTACAGTATGTGCAATTTTTGATAATTTACGTTAATTTTAAGGGATTTATTTACTGCCCTCACAAACGGCGAAGTGTGTAAGTGTCTCAAAGATGTTATATTGACCCACATTCGAAAAACATGCCCTGACATCGAGGTTGTGGTGGGTCTAGATGCAAGAGGTTTCCTCTTCAGTTTCTTGATAGCATCCGAACTGGGTATAGCTTGTGTCCCTGTACGCAAAAAAGGCAAACTTCCCGGTGAATGCGTTTCAGTTGACTATGATTTAGAGTACGGACAGGTAATGAATCACATTGGATCAAAACTGAAATTAATTTTCGTATTTTCAGAACACTTTCGAAATGCAGAAAAACGCAATTAAACCAAAGCAAAAAGTCCTTATTATTGACGACTTACTAGCCACTGGTGGTTCTCTTGAGGCTGCGGTAAAGCTTGTAGAAAGTTTAGATGGAATTGTTGTACAAGCTCTTGTGGTAATGGAACTAGTAGATCTGAAAGGTCGCAAGCGCGTTCAATGCGATGTTCATTCGCTTTTGAAATATTGAATGGATTGTTTATATACTATTAAACTGTTAAGATGATAGGTGTTGTTATCATCTCAAAGATACGTATTTCAAGTGAACAAATTTATTTGAAACAAGAATATACTAAAAAGACACTCAAAGACATTGCACTTATTTTACCTTTTATCCTATCCAGGAAATATTGAAGACATTTCACGTAATGTTAGAAAACACATGGTGTAGAGGATGATATACACCAGATTAGTATCTTCTTTACATTTTTGTTTTAACTACAGTAAGTCTATTAGAGCACCTATGCAACTATTCAATTTTGATCTTTTGAATGTAGTCAATTCCATGTTTCTGATTCATTTCAAGATTGGTGATGTATTCTTCGAAAAAGGAAAACGATTCTAGTAAGCAGCTTCCAAAAAAGAATTATATGTCTTAAACAGTAATTTTATTTTGCGAAGAACAGAAATAATTTCGTCCTAGAGATCTGTTATGTATCCCATCATATGACTCTAGACTAGACCGTATGAGGTTTGGAAAATTTGAAGCAAGGACGTACAGATATATTGTCCAACGGATCACTAATCAACTTAGTAGAGTTTCAGTAATTTTATTTATATTATGCAACGAAATTTTTGTTTGATGTTACGCATTTCTGTCACATGATTAAAGCTGTACATATTAGACTCATATAAACCATATAATAACAATCTACAGCTGATCTTACAACTGCTTTATAGTAATACCCCGAACATACGTGATAGGTGGGACTGAGCGAAGACCGCGTAAGTCGGGTTACAAAAATGTAATAACAAACAGGCACTTCGTGGATAAACCGGTTGGAAATTTTCACACGTCACATTTGGTTCGCAAAATAACAATTGACGCGCCTTGCATTTTGTGACCGTCGAACGCAACGCCTAATGACGTGACTCCTTGCATTATATTTCCAGCTTTGGTCGATAATCGAGACTTGTGTGAGGCTCAAACAAAAGACGAATCGACGAGATTTGAAAATCGCGTAAGTCGAGGTATTACTGTATAGTGTATACGATAAAAGTGGGTAACAATTTTAGCTCAGACTATATGAAACCCCAGTTATGCCCAAATACAATCGAATAACTGAGTGTCTTTGTTGATGCAAGAGCGACTTTCAAAAAGGTAACATGATCGTAGTCCAACACATACCCAACCTGTCCTACCTGTGATTTCATTTACTGTGGCCACTGTCTTGTTTAGTAATGTATGCAGGCATGGAGTTGACCTGAGAATCTACACCAACGAGGGAAATGGGATTATTTCATGATGTGAGTTTTCTAAAGTTTAACCACTTACACACAGGTTGAGTTTGCAGAAGGTTCGTCATCGCACTGGTTGGTATTAACGAAAACGTGAAAGGTTTCTCTTGATCTCGCAGAACGTTCAGGTGTTACGAGTCGGTTGTGCAGAATCACTAGTGTCTCTGAGTTAAAAAGGTGTACAATCTCCGGGCGTTTGTAGTTTTTATCGCTCGGTAAGAGGAAGAAAGAATTTCTTACGGTCAGCACTTTTTCGTGATCTGTGATCGAGCTAATCATATGATCTTGATTTGTTTTCGGTTGAAATACTAATTCTGAATGTGATAAATTTATACCGAATCACCTACTGTGATAACAAAGTTTTCTCTTAACCTTGTGTAAAGATATTACTGTGTATTGGAAAGGGTTCAAATGGATTATTACCATTCTAAATTACAACTTTCATAGTTTCGTAGTTTGTTCAAGTGCGTTAAAAGTGATTTTACAACATAAAAATTCTTATGAAATACCTTTCTAAATGTTGATGTAAAAAGTGCTGTGAGAAACCCGAAGCAAGAAAGAAAAATTATTTTGTGATGTGCTCAGGTTTCTGTAATAAATTTCCAGGTGTAAGAAAAGAAAGAAAGGAAAAATCACAATTCAAAGAAAAAAATTGAATTTTCTTACAACAAGCAATCTCTTCTGGATATAACACATACGGATTCTCGGAAAACTGACTGTTTTAATGTAAATCTTCAGTAAAAGTAGGTAAAACTAAAAAATCAGTTTAAGAAATCTTTTCCCTCCGTGTTTTAACGTTTTAAAATTTAATTTTTTGATGAATTATAAAAAAAAATTTCTCTTTTTTAGCAGATTTTAGCATATTTCTGTTTTTATTTGTAAGTTTTTCCAAACACGGATCCGATCAGTCAGTCTTGAATGCCTAACCAGTCCTACTTGACGTTCGGCCTTTTGCTTATTTCTTGTTAACCTTTCTACATGATCGCGGTTAGTCATACAATCCGGTATGAGACAATGAACTAAAGTACTGCTATCTATTAAAACGTTTTCTATACAAATTTAACTTAATAAAGACAGATCAATGTATCCATTTTGTTTATACTAAATATATTTCTAATGCAAATTATTGTTTATTGAAAACTCTTTCGAGAGAATGCATCTCATGAATAGTAACGGAGTAGAATCCACTTTAGGCATTATGTTTGTTGGTGCTTGGTGAGTCTAGGCAAGATTCCACCTGCCATGCAAATAACATCTTGTTAACATGTGATCATGGAGTATGTTATGTATGTTGAAAGAACAAGTCACTGCTCTGGATTTTCTCAAAATAGATTGTGTGCTGTTTGATGATACAAAAACCTTGTTTTGCAATGCATAAAAATGATATTTGAAACAATCGACTTGCATTACTTACAAGTTATTTGGTTATTATCACACCAACTGACATCTACTTATAATTTTATGTAAATTCACCTAAAGTTTTGAATAACTTACAAGATGTCAGTGTGATGTCTTGTTTGACGCTGCAGTTTTGGGATCTTTCTATTTCAGTTTTATCAGATTTTAGCTTCTTGATCCTCATTGAGGTGGTTCTACTTTTTTACATTGGTTTCTGTAGAGTTCTGATGCTTTCCTTGAAGGTAGGTCTTCTCAAAGGATTCTGTACCCTGATACAAACTACCCTTAGTCCAGTTCATTTTCTCTGATTTCTGGTTTTCATTTTCAAGTAGTTTGAGTTGGGCTTCAAATTAATCTCCTTTGGGTACACAATCGATCAAATCATTATCCGCAAAGCTAACAAGCATTTACAAACGACCCTGATTTTTCAGGTTTTACTTTCCATATCGGAGCTACACACTTTATCGCGTTGCAATCACTAATTTGTGACATTTTGAAATGCTAATTTTATGAGGGAAAAGTTGCACTCAATCGAGCACCAAATCGTGTATGGATTATTCAAAGATTTGGTTGCAGATTTTGACACTGACTTTGGTAAAAATTAATTTATGAAGTTCGGCATTCTTAGGAGATTCAAGAGGTTGATTAGAAGAATGAATTATTCATATCTTTTGTTTGCATTAAACACACTGCTCATTCTGGTATTCGTAATTTGTTACTTGAGTGTTTCTCACGATCATTGTACCTATTATGATAAATATTAATCGAAATTCATGTAATGGATACCAGGTAGTTCATTTTAGCTGTCTGCTTTTCCAACAATTTACTATTTTGTTTTACGAAAAGTGTGAAAACGAGGAACAAGTTCCCAGAGTTATTCAGAATAACAAAATTTTTGGCTTTTTCAAAATTATTTTTTGTGATTACGAAAGTTTTGTTCCGAATTTCAGACCTGCTCTAGAATGGTGTAATCGAGTTTTTCATTGTTTCAGTTTTAACAATGAGAACTTCATTACGGGTCATGTTTGAAACCACACGATTTTAACGCAATTTATTCGAAATTGTTTAGACCCATGGAACGTAAGCTTCGTGTTAAACTGCTTTAAAGTAATTATAGTATCCTTGATTTTATTTTTAATTTCTTACGTTTTGAGCGTTAGAAACTGCTCATAGTCGTGGGCAATTGATACGAATCGAGCACTCATCATAAACCCAAAGTCAGAGATAGAAGGTATTGATGTGAGCAATAAATTTAATTTGTGTTGCAACTAAACTTGCCAAATTAGAGGAGCTTTCGATAAAAGCAATCTAATCACAAAAGATGTTTTATGGTCGAATTTAGTGCTTTTCAACATTAACAATTAGTGTTAACTTTCTTGGTAACATCTTCTATGAAGTTGCAAAACAACGAAATGTTACAAAATTTCAGTAAATTTATAGCGTGCATGTTGGAAATTTCAATGATTTTTCAAAAGTTTTTACCTTGAGCAAGTTTCTTCAGAATGTGGAAAACTTTAACTAACTTCGTTTCATCCAAAAGATTTGGAACCAGTTCGGCTATTCATAAATTTGTAGGGCGTCGGCTTTGTGCAATTACAGTAATACCCCGAACTTACGCGATAGGTGGGACTGAGCGATGACGACGTAAGTCTGACGAGTTCTGATCAACTCGTGCGAAGAAACAAATGCCAACTTTGCGATGCGAGTGATTACACTGGCAGCGAAAAAAACGCCAGAACATGCAAGAACTCGTCAGAACAAATTGGATTTTCAAATCGGTTTGATTTTTGTCGTACAGTTCAGAACGAATTTTCCTACCAATTCGCGTGTGAAGTAACCCTAGCCTAAGTCGGGTTATAAAAATGTAATAACAAACAGGTACTCCGTAGATAAGAAATAAATACATAACACAAAATAAAATGTAGCTATGCGTTAATTTCGCGAGACAAGTCAATAGTGTGGGGGCAGTAGGTCAATAATCGACAATCGAGACTTGTGTGACGCTCAAACAAAAGACGAATCGTCGAGATTTGAAAACCGCGTAACTCCGGGCTCACGTAAGTCGGGGTAGCGTAAGTCGAAGTATAACTGTACTTAAAATTGCAACAAAGCTCCGCTGGTCGTGTTGAAGTTTTTCCGTTTCATCCTTTACTTTAATAGTGAGCGTTTGATGCGAAGATAACATACAAGTTATAATCACAAAACCTTAGCTCAACGTCAAACTGTCACCAAGATAATAATGTCTTCATAAATATAAACTCCAACTCCCTGAATGAGAGAAAGATAAGAAAAGGTTTATCAAAAATTGTCATCTTCGAAGTAACCTGCTCGGCCACAATAACTGGCATTGAGAATGTGGTAATGTAGGACATAGATTCATATCCGTTCAAACAAACTTGGAGTGATCAATTCAATGTGAACGTTCTTCTCAGTCACGTCGTGATAGAAACATTGAATTGCGAAGTCTTGAAAGATCTTGGAAGTAGCACACTTTCACTTCACTTTCATAACTTGAAAAGTATCAAGAAGTGGAAATTAATTTTGATATGGTCCAAGCGGATATTGAAAAACGAAATTGTATACAATTGTTTGATACCAAATACTTTCATATTCGTGACACAAAATTTTAACTTATTGAATATCAACAACATGAACTGCGTGCTAATGCAGAAGCACCCTTCTTGCTACAAAATGTTTAATCATTAACTAACTGCTCCTGTTCCAATTTAAATTGTTTCCAAGGTGGGACCATCGTGATTCGTGGTTACTGTATAAATTGTGGCTAACTACAGAAATCTTTCAACTGTTCATGGGTTTGATGTCTGTGTTCAAGTTACTCCCGGAATTTAATTGAGGTTGACCCCGACAGAATCGACAATGTTGGAACATATGTGACGACCTGAATCATGAGACGTGACGGAAATGCAATATAATGTAATGAAATCAATGAAGAAGAATACCGATTCCTCTTACTGCTCCATTGAAGACCTCATTGCCCATGATGGAGCAGTTGATAAAAAAAATTTAATCGTCACTTAAAGTGGGTTTGTGTGCTAAATTTGATGTCTTCCAACGTGTTTCTTCGCATTTCTTCATTGTGCTGTTTATGAGTACACAATGTAACCAAAGATGGAAACTTCATACTGATGATGTAAAGCTGTTACAAGAAAAAACTTAAGAGATAAATTAAAGATTCGTTTGTATTTTCCAATGGCAGCTTATAGTGTCGGAAGACTAGCACAAGGTACAAGACCAACATACAAGATCTCGTGTTAAAGTTATTCATAGAGAGTGCCAAAATGCCATCAATTTAATTGTCTTCTTTAGTGTAATTGGCATGTTTGGAAAGGTGTAACAAGCTTGTGGCAAGTCCAGGAAATATGTATCTATTACATACTTCTCTTTTATGTAACACAATATTTCTGTAGAGCATAGCACTGATCATTAGATTAGATCACAAACGGTGAAATGGAGCGACAAATGCAGCCGAGGAATTGAAACCACAAACGGTTGAGTTGGTAACCATTTTCCTAATGGCTTCCTTGAAGACTGATTGAGTATCAAACACGGATGAGGATGAATGCAACAGCAAAGAAATGCTTATAATTAAAGAAAGCTACAAAATATTAATAATAATTATTAGCTTTTCTTAATGCAATTTCCTTACGACTATAGTTACTTCGTTTATATACGATCTTCGGGACATGGGTTTCTGGTTGTTATTCATCGTATAATGTACATATATAATATATGAGTTGACTATAGCCATATTCAGAATTCCAAAAAAGTAACAAAGATGCCATCTGCAATCGTAACACTATTCATACACATTCGTCTGTCAGACGACCTAATTTTTATAGCTCCTTTTGCATATGTGCGCCCTCGCATGCGACGGCGCAAAATGAGACAATAAGTCATTTAGGAAGGTATTAAGGAGTCGAACTTGCTATCTCTTTCAATCTGAAAGTTATAACGGTTTACGTGGTTTGCGCGGTCTGTGAGACGAATGTTTATGAATCTAGGGTTAAGTACTTTATGTCAATGGGTTGATAACCACATTAATGAAATAACTTTTGCATCAATACTGGCGTTTAGCGTAACAATTCTGTCCTCAAGTGTATAACTATTAAATCATTAATTATTTTATTAACCTATTCACAAGAAATCAAACGCTGTTAATAATTTGTAAGAAAAGTTTTGTTATTGTGAAGGAAAGACTTCAGATACTTCAACCACTAAGGTAGAACATGAATACCTTTTTCCTGTGTCTAGTTTTTGAATAGGATTTGAAGGTAGTTCCAACCATTTGCGGTCAATAAATTCTATAATTAGCATTTAACAAAGTTCGAACGGAAACATTTGAAAGTACTGTTTGTCGAAAGTAATTTGATTTGCAGCTTTAAGAACTGTTATTTTCTTATGAATTATGATTTTCATTTTTCATCCATAAAAGTGCAAACTAATCAAAATTTCATTCATTTCAGGTTAAAATTTGAGTGAAGGCAGGTGAAACAGAAGTTGGAAAATACAAATAAGGAATAGAAAAACTTAAAAATTTTTACAAATCAAACAAAAATACCATCGAAATGGGAACAAAAATCGAATATGTTGATTCAACCCACATGTATGCCACAAACTACATAAGAAATTCAAAAGCTATCGCTGTTTTATGGGCCATTTTCACAATTTGTTACGCCATCATCAGTGTAGTAGCCTTTGTCACACCAGGTTGGTATATGTCTTAAGATAAAATGTTAAAATTTAGTTATACTTTAAGGTTTTCTGGTCTAAATCAATACGATTTCCAAAATATTCGCCACTTCATTTGCATAAAGTGCCACTGTTTGTTTCTTTATTCTTATAGTTTAAATTTTACTGTCTTATTTTTGAATCTGAGATCGTTCTTTTGACTTAAATATAGAAACTGTCTGTCGCATGTCGACACTTTGTTCAGAATATGTCTCTAGAAGTAGATAAACATTTTAGTACATGCTATAACAGAATGAAATGAAATCTCTTAATACTTTGTTGCAGAATGGGTGGGTGATCCAGATACAGAGAACGCAGGACGGTTAGGATTGTGGCAAGTATGCCAGAAGGACGAAGTTGTAGACAGTTGCCAAAGAAAGTGGGAGGATATACTGGCTGTCCCATCGCTTCCATTCCAGGTATGAATGTCCAGCATCTTTTGAAAAGAAGATTAACAAGTTCATCTCAACTAGTATTCCTTAACACAATACTCATTATTTTATTTACATTTTCAGGTGGCAACAATATTTATGGGAATCTCTGTGATTACAGCAATCCTAACCATTGCTTCAGTTATTCTCATGTTGTTTATGAAATCCACAACAGTTTTTCATATATGCGGTTGGATGCAGATTTTATCTGGTTTGTATTTGTTTTTATAATAAACTCATTTTCATTATAACATTCACAAGCTAGTTAATTAAGACGTTTTCTCTGGTGTCACTTACTTTGGTTTTTCTGATGAAATCTTACTAAGACGCTTTTGCTAAACAGATAAAACAAAAAAACCTTCCTGTAGAATCAACAATATGTTAATGACACTTAATTTTCCTTAAATTCATTCATGCAACATTAGCAATTTCGTATTAATTGTTCAGTTTCATCTCTTACAGAAAATCTTATATGCTTAAAGATTTGCACTTGAAAATCTGATTGAAGTTTTACACTTTTGAAAATCAATTGTTTAATGGACCAAAACATCATCTCCAAAAAACATTTTTGCTTAATTGATTGTTATGAAGATCAATCAGTATCTTAAATGTCTTTCTTGTGAACAAATCTAGATCTTACACTCATTTCCGGTAGAATGAAGCACTTTTATACTAATATTTTTGAATTTTTTGTAGTTAAATATTTTTCCGCTCATTAAACTAGATTTTCAAAAAAAGTACGAAGAGTTTCAGTTTTGACCGGATGTTATTTTCCAGCTTATGAAACCCACCGTGGTATCTCAAGATCAGTTCTGATCGTTAAAACATTTAGTAGTTATACTAATAACACTGTGAGAGCTACGGTTTTGTCTGTTTTTATTTATTATTAGAGCGATACTTCTTATATTGGGGTTATCATATTTTAATTCATACCTATGTTTGTCCAAAAACATAATGGACTTAATATGATCTTAAATTTATAGTCATAATGTAGAAGTTAATAGTCTTAATATGAACTTTCATTGTTCAACTAGTGTTTAGCAACACTTTCATAAGGTATTACTTATATAACACAATTTCATTTAATTTCACACTGGATTGTACACTATAACAGGAACACCTTTTGATGTAACATCGTCCAATGAAATCTTAAAGAAAGAAAAACATTTTCCATTGATTATAATTGAATTAATTTCGCGACAAAATTGATTCGTTACCATAGAAAATTTCAAGTCATTGAATTAGGTTACATCATTGAAAAGAGGAAAATGATTTATGTAACACTCCTCGGCCACTACCTGGGTTTTCTCAACATACATAATATCTTCTCAAAAAATTTAGTTCATGGATTCATCTGAAACAAAAAGAAAATTTGCAAAACAATAGGATGTTAAAAGTATGTATTTATGTCAAAAAATTCTTTTAAGGTTTAAAAAATTTCACATTTTCGATTTTCCTAAAAAACAAACTGAGTATAAACTATAATGAACTCATTATAAGGTCACAAATTCCTTTAAAGTCACGTCAACAAATCTTTGCCGGGCAACACGACTTTTTTGGAACGTTTCTGATCTTTACTTTCCATCAGTTTCGTCAATTATATTGAAGTTATTCGTCTGTGGGCTTGTAATGTCCACTATAAATTAAACCAATTTTGAAATACTCAAAAAATTAAGAGCTTGACCAATGCTCAAATCTTGATTAACAACAAAACAATAAATCAAAATGAGATAATCTTTGTTGTAAGTAGATAATCGTTTTGTAAGATGTTGTTTTTGTGTCCTGTTTCTTTGTCAGTTGAACATTGTTCGATTAAAAGGTCAGTAAAACAGACCAAATTTTAACAGTGCTGTAGCACTTTCATTTTGCGTGGTTGTTGGTCAACAGTTTTGAACGTTCTGAAAGTCATGTTGTTTCAAAGTTTACTGTATTCTGTCTAACTTTAATCTTCTAATTTTGGAAACTGTTATTCCGTACAAGGCCAGTGTAATGTGTTGAATATTTCAAATGATTCCTCAAAAACATTGTTTATATTGAGCTGCACCTTCAGTTAATTAAATACACAGTAGGTCAGATTGTTATTAAAACTCAATAGCAAGTAGCTAATCTTTCGTACAATGAAATAATCTTTATGTATCTAGTACCTGAGGGGATTACAAGCTGTTTTATACTAAAACACAGTGGATTCATAAGTGGGCTTCTGACTTTTCCAAGAAGTTAAAGCATGGTACTCCAAAACATTTTGCAATATGCAGTTCATCTGAAACTGACAATAGGAGCTTCTGTCAGAGTCTTCCTTCCTTCTTTAGTATTGGGCAAAGCTCCTATTGGTAATGAGATGTTATTATCTCTTAAGAAATGAAATGAATTTAAATTTATTTTACAGTTCTGTACTGCACTTCGGGAAGTAATGTTTCGTTGCTTGCAATTAAAATTATTTTGCAATTTTTGTAACATAAAACGTGTGTGAGTGCACAAAAATATTGTTTTCATTGTCACACGCAAAAAGTAAAATTTCCGTATTGCACAGATAGCAAAATTTTGGATTTTTCATAAGTTCACATAACTCAGGAGGTGTGGCAACAAATTAAATCTCTTCCAAGTGATATAAAGTGAGTTATTTCGTGTGGAGTGTTGCGTTTAAAAACGCTTGACAATTGAAAAATTCAACAGCGCGGAAACAAGAATCAGCGGAAAACTAAGGTTTCTCGAAAAATTTACAAATTCGCAAGAAACATTACAAAACGAAGGTAATGTTGTGTACTATATCACACTAAATTTTCGTTTAATTACCTTTTCCTCTGTTTCTCAAGACTGTCATTAGTGTGTCATGTTTGCTGTGTGAACTTGTTTATGATGTTAAAATATATGGTACATTTGGAAACCACGTAACCTGGTGATTATCAGAAATGTAGTCGTCTTTCAGGAAGTTTTCTTACAAATCAATAAATAATGATCCATCAAAGTGTATTTGACTCATCATCGCAAGACTTGACTTTGAAAATGACAATACCTTGATCACAAAATAAAACACGTTTCCAATAAAAAGTGCAAAAACATCTTCTTTTCAATGCTAATGAGATATTGACGTCATTGTGCTATATTTATTTGCTCCACTCATATAGAAGATAGTTGTTATTATAATATGTTATTAAATTTGAAAGAAGTTTAACCAGCTCAAATCCTTAATATTATCAATAGGTAGAAAACCACTTATCTGCTAAGGAAACGGAAATTAAATTATTTCACAGGGTTTATAATTTCATTAACACTTCCCAAGGGAAATCCTCTTCAAAACCCTAAAATTCCTGATACTCAATATCACTTCATATGCATGAATCCGTTTGATATCTATCACTTACAGCCACATGGTTATCCTTACCAAGAAACAACTTGATACCATATTGCGTTCCGCTGGGAATTGACCAGTGACCGAAATTCAATATTTTGACGTGCATAAAGACATGAAGCAGATTGTTTACCAGATTCTCCGAGGAGCGTATGGGAACTGACCTGTTTTTGGGATTTCTAAATTCAATTTGAGAAAACTAATATTTACTTGTTGGAACATCGGAATAACGTATGTTTCAATGAACAGTCCATTTAGTCAGCTGATATACATGAATATTAACTGAGCAAACATTCGAGAATTCATTGATTTGTCTGACTATTGTTTGTGATAGCTGTTCAGACTTGTTGCTACGTGATGGTTTCTTCAAAATAAAATTTTACAGTTTTGGTTTAAAATAATGTGATAGCTTAAGTCAGAAGAATTTATCATAACCCTAAAAAATCTTTCAAAAAATGCTTAAAACCAAAACATTAAATTTAAGGATTTTGACATGATTTAAATTTCTCAAAAATATAATTTTCATCTTTATTATAACTATACAACATTTGGACAAACGTTCCATGAACTAAAGCCTCAGGAAATGCAGCCTTGTTGAGAAACATCAAAATGAAGTTCGTGAATTTTCCGAAAATAACCAGAAGTTTCTTCAAATTAAAGTTATTTCATAATCACGTAACAATATGAACAACTGCAACTGGAAAATGTATCAGAAATTTTTTTATAATAAAATCTTTTCACGTCTACTAAATCAACTTTTGCCGGCTTAAGCATGATATTGTTATTGAATTTCAGTTAGTTACCTTGAAAATGGTTTTGCTTCACGAATTCCTGCATAAATGAAAGTGCAACGTGTTATATATATATCAGCAGACAGAAGAACTTGACACTGTTGTACTGGACATATCTTTAGTACAGGTACTGTAAATTGCATTTCATGCCATTAAATGTAGGTAACCGGATATCAACTGATTCTTCTCTTAGGATTTATTTAAGAAAACATGTTTCCATCTGTATATTTTAATAAATCTACACTTTTGCATGAAATATTTCTCTACGTGACTCACTTGTCTGCATAAAATTACTGACACCAAAGAAACTAGTTGACGAAGGTCGACGAAAACAGATTTTTCGTATTCCTGAAGACTTAATTGTATTTTGTTAATGCGGATATTATAGACATACAAAGCGTCTTATACACAATTCCAAAATGATATTGTAAATCTTTAACAAAATAATTAACAAATTTCACTTTTCAAAGATTAAACAAAATCAACCTAATTTTGGACAGTTAATTTGTAAAAACACAAAATTCATTGAATGTTTGAAGAAATCGAATGGATTTCCCAATCAAGTTTGTTTGAGATCAAAAATTTATAAAAATCGAAAAACATAATGAAACTAAATGAAAGTATTTGAACTTACTTTACACTTTGGCGACACTCGACATTTGATTAGAAAGTAAAATTTTATTAAAATGGAGACAAATAAAAATATTTTAAAAATTTTCCTTCATTGAGCAGGCTTTCTCCGAAGCTCCAAAATAATGATTCACACAACAACTTTGGTGTTGTTCATCGGTGTCAGCTGCACCTAGCACCTTATAGCTCACAGAGTTGATAAATAATTTAATAATAAAACGCGTTTTCAGGTAATTGAAGATGTTAAAGAAGAAATTCTTCATTTTCACAAGCAATTTACTTGGAAATTTCCGCAATTGTTTTGTTTGCAATTTAATGACTACTTGTTACAAAAAGAAATTCAACTTTTCGAACATCAAACAGGTGAGAAAGTGCTCTGGCAAATATGTTGCTGAGAGTTCAATCTAAATCAAGAAAGTTTAGGTGAAAGAACTGGAGAAAATTATTTAAAACTTGATTGAGAAACACCAGCCATTTCACCAATACAAGATATTGTTCATACGAGAATGTTTTACAAAAAGTCCAAATGAAAATGAAAATTCATTAGAGCCACTTTTTCCAATAATCGCTAATTTCCATTCAACCATTTAACTGAGATAATTTTTAATTAATTTCATTGACTTCCGATCAAAACACTTGATTGGAGCAACCCAAATCAACGAAATCAAAGTAGATGGTAATTTACCTGTCCACAGATGGTTAAAGTCGTTAAATCGTGTTTTTGTCCAGTTTTGACTCATGAATTACTTTGATTTGAATAATTATCTGGAAAAATGCGGTCGCTCCGAGTTGATAATGAGTTTAGAAAGTAATTTGAATATTATGTTCTGCAAAATCAATTAGAAATCTCAAATCAAAAGGACCTGTAATTGATTAAAATTATAAAGACTGCAACTTTGTTACAAGGTAACTTAAAATGTTTCTGGAAAAAAAGCCCATAATACAAAAAATAAAAATTGATAGATATTTATGAAGTCATGTGAAAAATTAATTTTCTCCGCGGATTCACTTCCAAGAAGCCGAGAGAAATTCATTCTGTGTTTGATCTACATAAAATAAATTTTCCCCGCTTTCAGAGAGTGAATCCCATTCTCCGGTGAATGAAATTCATTTTTTGCTTCACGACCATTAGGATTTTATGTATTAACGAGGATGATGAGAATGTAATTTTCAACTTATTTTTCATTTTAGGAAAAACATAATTTTCCGAACATGATCAAGATTTCAATATAAATGTGATATAGATATATGAAGTCACACAAAAGTACAAACGAAACATAACACGTACATACTATACGTACTTCAACCATTTCTGAGTAAATTTTTGTTTGAATTGGCCAACATTTTTCTCACATTACACTTTAAATATGTCAAGTTATTTCGATCTGAATATTAAGTTGCAATGGCCTGGTCAAGTCACACATAAGAAACAGTACCATACCACTAAATTATGTATATAGTGAGTAGAATTGTCGGGTTAAACAAAATGGTTTCTCATAAAATACCGTCGAAAGGCCACATTTGAATGGGTTAAGTCAACTCCCAACCGTCTTGAAGCTTCTCTATATCACTAAATCTAAATTCAAAAAGGTCAAATTCACAAGAGACGCGCGAAAGAGCCATGAAAACGCCACGAAAAGTGAAACATTTTACAGTTCCGTGACTAACAGATACCGCTGTTCTTGGTGTTGCTGTTGTTGTTGTTGTTTTTGAAAAGGTGGACAGGTGAGACTGTTTATTGTTTGATTAATAATTGCAAGACGTTTCTCCGTTCGCTTCTAATGATGGAGCAAAGCGTCTTAAAGATTTCATTGTTTCGAAATTTCTTAAAAGATCTGAAAACTACATTCCTCTATCTAAGCTACACTTCTATGTACAACCAGAGAAAGAGGAAGTTGACCAGGTTATTGTTCTTTAAAAGAATGTTGGAAAGCATTTTGCTTTATCAGATCAGAGACGATCATTTGGAACCCAACATTAACCAAGATTTAATGAATAGTTTCCTTACCACCATGCAAACCTATAGACAAATTCGCATGTAGGTGGAACCTATCAAGAGCCATTACACCTTCACTTCAACCAAAACGTTTTGTAGTCGTGCACTAGTGCATCGTTTACTTTCATTTGTGAAGCAGTAAGATTTCAGATCCAACTTAGACAATTCCACTTAATCCATACCCGGAATGGAGCTGATCTGTTTTGAGACTTCATTAGAAGTGCTCTAATGGACTGGAAATGTTTACCTTTCTGCATCGTTTCCTCCACTGATGTACCTTCTTAAAGTGGCATCTTAACTCTGTTTAGAAAGGGCACCAACTAACGGCACTTGTGCTAATGCCAACATTTTAATTTGATTACCAGACAAGTTAATGTCGCTCTTGTACATGCATCCTAGAGGCGAGGTATTCTCTACCTAACAGATCAACGGAAATCCATTTTAAATTGAATGGAATTTGAAACCTTTCTTACATAACGAGAAACGATCATTAAATTCGTTTTCATTGCAATTTAGAGAAATTGCATGAGTTACTTGGTTTAATGCACTTTTCTTATATATTTAGAATTTGAATGCGGTTTTCTTGGCCGTCTTCCATTCCAATGGGGTTATGCAACTTAATAATGATTGCGATTATTCAAACCACGTTCAAGTGGGCTAATTAGCTCTTATAATATTAAATCTCATATTTTGTTTTCCAATCATTAGACAGTTATAGTATAACCAAATAAATTTAAATTCATCTTATCCTCCTTAAATCACAAGTGCTATCTTAATATTTGACTCCTCGTGGGACAAAGAGTTATATCCAAAATATCTACATGAATACTTTGTAGTCTTTACCCGAGTCAAAAATTAGACGGAATTCGATCGGAAATCAGACGGAAAAATTGACTAGACTGAAATCTGACTGAAAGCAGTCGGAGGAATTATTCTGTTTAGACAAAGTTCGATCGGAAATCAGACAGAAAACAGAATACTGTCGGAATGCGATCGAAAACCGACTGAGATCAGTTGGAGGATATATTCTGTTGAGACGGAATTCATTCGGAAATCAGACGGAAAAATTTGTTTTCTTTATGTGAAGATCTGAAACGTCTTTTCAAAACATTTCACTAAGATGTTCGTAATAATCTGCGTAATACACGTAATTAAAAGTTTTGCTCTAACGACTTTGATGTAACTAAACTTAAAAAAATGAATTTCATATTTGACTGATTTTACACTTTGTTATATAACTCTTATTAGCTAAATTAAAACGTTTCGTATTATTCTACTAGCTATTCGGTGTAGCGTATCAATAACTCCATGGTATTTTATTATTGTTTTCAATTTCATTCTTTATATTACAACCCATAGCGTATGTTATGTAGTTATCATGTGAAAGTGGTCTAGAAAGTGAATTTAAATTGCTTTTAGAAATTCTACATTTTCAAATGAATTTTTCTTGTTTTACGAAAAGAAAGGTGAAATTTCATATGAAATGTTATAGAACAAATTGCAGATGGAGGTTTCTATAATCAAGCAATCATTTGAAAATTAACATCCTTCATTCGAGAAAGTTGCTTTCGAATTCAAATTACACTTGTTACGGATCCATTTAGTGGTGATTGAAGTAACTTAACTCAAGTTTCAAGAAGAAACTGTCCTGTTAGCGCACCTTTTGCAAAAGACCTTGTCCAATTCACCTGCCTATTAGGCTTAGCGAATTGCATTTAACAAGACAACATCAGATTTTATTTGAGAACTCAACAAGAAAAACTTGTGGCCTACAATAGCTTCAACTAGTTTGAAGCCTCTAGCCATTAAGATGTGGTTTTCTTGGGAAAATCTTTTTCATGATTGTATCTTGATGGTTATACAAAGAACATTTAGTACCCTTGATTACTTATAAGCAACTTTTTAATGTTGAAAAGACGTATTTCGTGACGAGTGCACCTAAATTTGTACTCGTTGGGAAAAGCCAATTGAATTTCTGATTTGCATTTATTTTTGAATCTTTTAGTTTTAATAATAACTACGACGAGGTTAGAAGTTAGTAACATATGATGCATATTGCATCTCGTTTCGTAACACTTAGATCAATAAACACTTGACGGTCTTCTCTGTGATTAAGCGCACGCAACTCAGACTCCCTTCACCAGCAAAACCTCCTAGAAAGTACGCGATTATGAAACGATACTACGTCTATCCATTAGATATTAATAAAACCTTTAGGTTATGGCTAAAAGTAGCTAATTAAGTCTAACATTTGACTGCAGGTGCAATTAGCTTTTCTAACGCGAAGATTTTCCTTACTAATTTCAGCAATTTGCATGATAATTGGCTGCGTATCGTTTCCATTTGGCTGGAACTCAGACGAATTCCGTAAGATTTGTGGTCCAGAAGCGAATCGTTTCGAGCTAGGATTGTGCGGTGTCCGATGGGCGTATCCACTTGCAGCAATAGGTTAGAGAATAATTTTCCATTTTGAAGAAGTGTATTACCTAAGAAAATCTAAAAAATTTCCATTTCAGGATGTATCGATGGGTTCATTCTTGCCACACTAGCGTTCATACTAGCCACCAGACATGTTCGATTGCAACCAGAGCCAATGTACCAGAGCTCCATGTACAAAGGTAAGTCGAGTGGGCTGGTTTTCCCGCATTCTCCAAACCACACACTGGTCCCACTGCCTGCATGCCAGGCGGGAAAATGAGAAATTTCACACTACAAACCTTGGATTCATTGAAATTCCTTCCAGGTGAGGTAAACAACGCATACATCACGGATGCAGTCAGCATAGCCGGTTCACGGAAATCATTGAATCTGCAGCCCGTGTTGCTGGTAGCGCCACCACACCACATGTCGGCGGGAGACGACACTATTTCGCAGTTCTCCAGCCGGACTCCAAACCACCGGTACAATCGACCAGATTACCACAATTCCATGCATCAGTTCCAACTCTAATCCAAGCGCTCAACCCAATGTGTCCGTGATAAATAAATGAGAACCACTTAGCAAAAGCATAACCTAATTCGTATCTTAGACAAACATAATGTAGAAACGTTAGCTAAGACACGAATCATCTATTCAGTCTGCTTCAAAATCATTATAAAAGTGTTCTTATGTTTTTAATGAAATTATTTTTGTGTATTTAATTATATAATTGTGTAAAATATTTAATTATTTTAAACTTATTTTTAATTAGCTAGTGTAGGAAAATTTTGTGGAGACTAAGCATTAGGTAGAGATTTAATAAAGTAAATTTGTTTGAATTGTTTCTGTTTAAATGATGCAAAGGACGTTATTTATGAACTGTACAACAAATCCTAAGATGATATCAGGCAAAGGCTCAGATAACTAATAAGTTAAAGTTGCATCATTCGATAAATACTTGAACTAGAAATATTGAGATGATGATGTGGTTCGGTTCTCCAGTAAACTTAAGAAATTTGACTTTAGGAAATAGTGAATCTCTGATGTGAACTTAACTTGACTGAAGTTGGTAAATTGTTGCCACGGTTACCAACTTTTGTTCTTTTGGAAATTTGGATTGGATAGTGAATCAGCTTCTGGGTCTTGTGAATCATGATTTATAAATTTTACTGGATTCGGTTTTACGAATAATCAACTCTTGTGTTTCCTTGTAACACATTGACTTCAAAAGCAATGAAACTCATTTGAAATGCAATTTGTTAAGTAAATTAAAAAGTTTCCATTTTCAAGTTTTAATTGTAATAGAATTCGAATTATTTTGCAACTTTTCGTAAACGAAACTAAATCAAAATGTTGACTAGGAGATTTTCCGGTCTGTCTTTCCAGCTTGCAAAAACAAAAATACAACTGGAAAAAATTAACACATTCTGGTCCTGTACAAAAATCGTAAACACTTATTAATCACTTGCGAATAAATCAACCCTCTGCTGCTGAATAGAGCTTCTAGGATTTTCGGGTATGTAACGACCCAGGACGAAACTTGTGTCTCACTAATACATCTTCATAACAACATCATTACGCAACAATAGGAAAGAAAGTCGAGCAAAGTCAGGATTGGATTCAATGGGGCAGAGATTCCGAATGGAGCCCAGTGTATACTAAGTAGGGGTTGAAAGGTCGCATCCATCGATCCAACAGTGAAACTCCGTCATCCAGAGGGTAGCTCCTCCGCCATAAAGGCATTTGATTCAATAGAATGTGAATGAGTGTTCCGAAGAGCAGGGAGTTTTTGGCTAAACTGTGAAGGACTTCTTTCTGTATTTTTTTTCGTTTTGGGAGAATAGCAAAAAGTTGAAGAAAAAACGCACACAATCATTATTTCTTTCTTTATGATTAAAATACGTCACGTCCAGATGTCGCTCCATATACTTTTTTATTGCAATTTTCCAACTGATTTAATGCTTTTTAAGAACGTACCACTTTTTCTCTTTGGTCTAGATGGATTTCACCCGTTCTTGGCGGACAAAAATGACCCTTAACGATGTATGAAGGAGGGTTTTAGGCTTTTTGCGATATACTGGACGAGTGCGTGTACTTCAGAAAGATTTGTGTTCTTTAAGATTCAAATTAAATCAGTAACTAGTAACAGTCTCTTCTTTGGAAGCTAGAAAGTCAAAGTTCCTGTGAATCCTAACAATTCGATTTGAAGGAATTGTGTTTTATTGTACATCTTGTTGTTGACGATATGGTGTTGATTGTAGTGTAATACCAATAAAACAATTTATAATAAATAGATTGTTATGATATCGACATTATTTTCAATTCCATGCTAATGTCTGTCATTTCAGCATAGATGAAATTTTATTGATCTGAAAAACACGCAATGACGTGACTCTATTTCAAGATGAAGGAAGTAACATGTTAACGAACAAGACGCATTTGCTATTCACGAAAAAAGGATATAAATATAACAGATACCGCCACAACACAAACAACATCTCAATCTTATTGTCAATTCAGGACATTTCCAGCCATCCAAAATCCGTCCCTTGAACGGTTCAATGCAGTTGGTTCCTTGTATAATATGGTCACCCCGACCCATACAGATGTTGTCCCCCATATTTGAAAATTATTCCTGCTTAGTGTAACACTTAGATTGCTGCGAATAACATGCAAGTAAATTGTTGAGGGTAGATCCTGAATAAAGTATTCAGTTTCTCATACATTCTCAAAGGGAATCTTCTAGTTCTATTCAATTCAAAAGACTCCCATCCATGGCGCCATATTCTTTCTTTCACGCTTTTTTCACACAATAGCACGAAGTTTTGCAGAAACTTAAGACTTCTAAGTGGGCGACCAGATGACGCCCTTTATTGGATTATCCCAAACCGTTTTTCCTCCCCTTTGCAGATAATTTATTTACCCGGGAACTACAAATACAAATAACCTTATTCACAGTATTATATTTGACACTTGAAAAAAAGGACTCATTCGTATACATTTGTATGTGCGTGTGTATGAGTCCTTTTGAATACACTCAAATCAAATAAAAAATAAGTGCAAATGGCACAGTCAAGTGCTCAGCAAAGGATTTTATTTGATTTTATGAATCCATAAACGATTCCTCGGATTTGGGGATGAAATATAATTAGTACTCAAATTCGGGGCGGTAATCAAGGATCAAGGATTATTATTTAATGCGAACTTTAGCTTTTTGATACGATGATTAATGGAAATTAATTTATTACCCTTGGCGTTATTGTTGTACAATATATTTTGGTTGGCTTTCTTTGCCTGTAGCCGACAAAATGATTTATGTTCGAAATGCCATTGATTGCCATTAGAAAGTAGGTACTTCAACTATCCGCAACTAGATGGAGTTGTCCTTAAATATGATGTGGCAACTCAATATATGGGAACATGAAAGGAACTGAAAATGTGCTCGCGATAGCTCAGTGGCTAGAGCAGGGGTAAGCAAACTACGGCCCGCGGGCCACAACCGGCCTGCAAACTGATTTTTTGTGGCCCAATTTATTTTTCAGATGCCCCACTATGATTTGGCCCGCAGGACTCCAATTCACAAATCTGTAAATCTGTACTATTTTATCTGTAAAACAAATCATAGTAAAACCGTTAGTAAATCTGTTCGCACGATTGATAACCAACGCAGCTGCAGGGCAATAACTATGATTGCTCCTACCAAGGCCAAATCAATTTGTGGAAAATTGATGGGCTCTCAAAAGATTTCGGTTCGATCATAGAATTTCCTAGTGTGGCCCGCGTATGGGTAATAAATGCTTCATATGGCCCACTGATCAAAAAGTTTTCCCGCCCCTGGGCTAGAGCATGCGCCCGGCAAGCGGAAGGTCCGCGGTTCGATTCTCGGTCACGAGCATACAACATTCTTTGCTTTCATGTTCTCCATAATGATTTTGAAGAAAATTCGTATATTATATGTTGAGATTCTAGAATCTTTTAGAATTTCAATTTGTATCTCGCATGTCATAACCTATTACCGCACGACTTGTGCAACAAAGTTGGACTTTAAAAGCTCAACTTTTAAGCAGGTGGCATCAATTAGTTGCACAGGAAAGCATTACCGTAAAAGTAAATCGCTTATTAGACATTTATTTAATAGAACTGCATTTAGTGAAACAGTTAAAAAAGCATTTCATTAGCACAAAAAACCAGTTTATCTGTTTAAGTTCCAACTTCCGATTTCAGGTAATTTTTGTGATCAACATTGAGGATTTCAAGACGCAAATATGACGTTGAATGATATAAGGTATCTAATTAAAAAAGTCATTTAAAAAAAAAAACGTAAAACTCTGTTTAAGGTTAAATGTTTTAAATATGTTTACTGTGCTGATCAAAGTTGCAAGTGTACAATTGTTATTAAAAAAGTATTATTTACTTAATTCCAAGAACATCATTTTAATATTTACCTTAAAAAACCGGAAAACCTGAGTTTCCCAGAACTTCTTGTTCTATTGTTTGACCTGAGATGATGATATGTTAATTGGTTAAATCTTTAAAATTTAAACATGTGCTGTTCATTATTTGGATAATAATTGGGAAGCTCCGTGATTTACGCAGAATATTTTTAAATTTTATCTCATGACATGAAATTCGTGAGGAAGTATCAAACCCTTTCAAATCTTATGCACTTCTTGAAAATTCTCAGGTACAAACTTAGAGTTAAGCTTACTTACGTGTCATGGTTTGGAAAGAAGGAAATATTCTAGAAGACATTAAAGAAGTTTTATGAAGATTTGTAGTTTCTAGGAATGAGAGCTCATAAAACTGGAGGTTAAGACAAGTCAAAGATATGTAGATTTTAATTACGAAATAAACATACTGTAGCTTAACAAAATAGTGTGTGTCATAGAACTTATCATGCACCACTATAAAATTTTTGGTTACGTTATGAACGGAAAATTTAAACAAACTTTCTTTTATAACAACACTTTAATATTTGTTATTTAGAACTTTGATGAAAACGATGTGAATTTTATGAATCATGTCATTGAAAATGTTTGGTTCGCATTTTTCGATTTAAGGCGCTTCTTCAGGAATCAGGATTTGAACGGAAACTTAATAGAACTGCTCTCGTTCTTAATGATTCAATGATTGAACATTCAATTAAAAGATTCGTAAATGGATCAGAAAAAATAAAATAATATTGTTTTTCACAGGAGATTTCTGTAATTCAAGATTCCCGATTTCACAGACGATCTTCCTCATAGAGAACAGTAGAGAAAACTTCAAAGCTTATTAGTAACCAAATGTTAATCACTTAATTGATACTGACTGCTAACAACAAATCAAAAATTGACTTGAAATCAGATTAATCAATCAATTAATAATCCATTTAACAAACTTATCTTTCAATAATTGCATGTAAATTACGAGTAATTAAACTTTTAATACATATCCTAATGTCATTTTATGAAATAAACGGAATGAATAAAAACAACATTAGGAAGTTGGAATATATATTACCTTCGAAAAGAATTCTATGATTTTATGTAGGATGATAAAAGAAATGATTTCCTTGAATTTAGGAGACTTCATCCCTCAGGTCGACGGCAGTAAAAATTCAAAATCACTCTGACGTCAGTAGGTGTCCAACCTTTAGACAACATTCGTCTCTGAATTGGCCCCGAGATCACACACTTAAACCTTTGACGAAACAAACTGGGAAAGATTGTAATTAGATAGTTCTTGACGTAAATTCAGTACGTAATTAGTTTATGATTTAATTAAATTAAGTACGAAATTGAAAAGTTGTTCACCAATAGCAATGAATGAGTTATGAACCTTGACCAAAAATAAACAAACAAAAAATTTTAGTTGCGTCGACAACTAATGAATTGCGAGTGCAATAGAATATAATTTATTGGCTAATTGGCGACTTAACATCTTAATTTTATTCAATAATGCAAATAAGAACATTCGACTTATGAGTTTTATTAAATAATAATCTCTTAACACTCAGAGATCAAAAGGCGGGTTTGGGTTGAGATGTAAATCATCCAGAAATGCGGATGCATCCCTAGGTCAGAGCTGTTAATTACTTGTAAATCATAAATGTTCCACAATGAGGTATAAACTTAATTAGCTGATATTGACGTGGAATGCACCCAATATCTATCAGACTTAACACGTGATATTACCAAGTGCAAGATGTCTAATTAACAATAAATAATTTCGCCTTCTAGGAATTGTTTATGCTTTAATCAAAATGAGGTGTTATTGCTGATGGAGGGTATCGTGCAATAGGTCAATCGGGTTAACTTATCCACGTTTATCTTGTTTACAACTTGTTCTAAGAACATACACTATTATGAATTATTATTCAGGGATTTACCTTCATGCTTTGTTATGACTTCATTGTGTTATAAGACGATTGTTTCGTTTGTGTCATCAGAATCAGATCATCCTGTTCAAATGTTTAAAGGAAATTTCTTGATTCTAATTCAAAAATGTACCAACCGATATCGGCAAATCAGTCCACATAAGATATGTCGATATAAAATTATAGCTGCACGTGAATATGTTTTATTGTATTTTTGATTGAAATTCCACACATTCTTACACAAGCCAAGACCTTTGAGCTAAAATTAGGATCATGCTAGATTACAGTGTTTTCCCAGAAAAAATTTCCCGCAACAATTTAGATATTTTGTATAATGTTAATGATGGCAATTAGCTAATAAATGAAATCAACATAAGAGATTACAAAGTATTATTAAATCCAAGTGATTTGAACGTGTCATCACACTTCACAAGTTTGAATAAGGAAAATATATCTTTTTGCTTTTATGTGGTAAATCGCCTTCAGACACATTTGATTTATAACTATCTGTATATCTACATAGATATGAAGAAAAGCTTAATTTACCCCGAGCTACATTTTAATCAATGATTAACCTTCAATTGTAAATATTCATTCAATTTTCATTTGAACGCACTGAAACGGTGTGGAAATATCTACTTATTTTATTCTATAAATTAAAATTGAATGGAATAGAACGAGATAAACTGAACAATTAGATAGAGGAAAGGATGATTTGAATTGATGTTATTTGATTTGTTGCATGTGCAAGCACATACATAAATAAATAATTAAATAGTAAGAACTGAAAATAATTAAATGATAATGCATAGAAATTATTTTATTTTTCCGTAATTTTTCCTAAGGAAAAAGTTTCAACAATAAAGGAAATTTTCTTTAGTTGAAGTTCATTTCTGAACGTTGTTGCATCGGGTTAAGACATACAACCGGACCGGGTATCAATATCACTAAAGTGGAAATTGATAATCAGAAAATATTTAAAGTAAGATTATAAAATTTCCATAGAACATTGATCTATCATCAGCACCATCTATCCGGAGATTGTCGCATAAGTTAGCAGACAGTTGAAAGAACGAAACTTGAAGAAACAGAATATAAAACAAATTATAAAATAATTTATACCAAAAGATCACCATAGATCAATTGATCTTCACCATTTCGATTTCGATTTCGATATCGATTTCGAGATACTCACGAAAGTATTCAATTCAAAGTGTCTGTTGGACTTATTTGAAAATCGTCAACCCGATTTATGATATTCCTCAGTAAGTTGTAACTATTTTCGTTTTATTCAATTATCATTATTTTTGTGTAATTGTGATTTAATTCTCTTAAGTAAAATAAAGCCAATGTCAGTGTAAATGCATTTCTTAAAATGTTCTTAAAATATCGGTTTCATTTACATATGTCAAGTTTGAGAAAATTTCATTCTAATCAATTATTTGAATAATTACTTCAAAGTGCGTGTTATTTGTGTTTGGTTAAAGGTAAAGTTCATGTTTATAGTCATTGTTTAACCAGTTCAGCGTTATTTGAATTGAAACCAAGGGTAATATGATGTAAATCTCTTTCTGAGTGTAATTGTACTTTGGATCACTTAGTGGACATGAAGAAATTATAAATCACGAATTAATAAAAGGCACTACTGTTTGTTATGTGATTATAATATCGCGTTAGATACGTTACGATGAACAGTCCTTTCCGTTGAAGTGATAAGGTGTTCTAGTTGTTTTGCAAGTGATATCCTTTGAAAGATATTGAAACAATTATCCTTCTCACAAAACATTTGTCGAGAACGCACTGTGAATTGATATTGAGGACAAACGTGTGCTGTGACTGTAAACATATTTGAAGTTGTTTGTTAAGGATTACATTCTTATACAGATTCTAAAATGAATTTCATAAAGACTGTGAGTATATGTTTACTTTTGTGTGGTGTTTATGATTATAACAAATGTTCATTTTATTTGATAACCGTTTATCCTACCATTCAAATTCATTTCTCATGACGATACCTTCATTCATGAAACAAAACGTCATAAATTGATATTGAATTCAAAAATGCAATAATCATTTTGTGTACGTGCAGACATGTTAACTAAATATGAATTAAATTAACTGTCTGTTAATTTTAAAAATCACTGTTACCAGTCTTTTCACGTAATTTTATTTGTAATTGATGTCGTGTTTTGAATAACCTGCCAAGAGTTGTTGAAAGTGACAAAATCGGAACTCATTTTTTAAATTGTTATTTCGGTTCGAGGAAGTGGATATATAAGAAATTTACTGTTCAGTAACACAAATGAGTCTATATTTTAATGTCGTTAATCTTAAACTGAAAGTGAACCTCATAAATATTACTTGTCCTAATAAGGAATATCCTTACTAATGTGACACTTATTAGACGAAAAGTTGTCAAGGAATCGTTACTTAGAATAGAAAGATTTATTAAATAATAATACTAGTTTCTATTTCATTGACATATCGGAAGCGGCAAAAGGTTCTATTACTTTGTAAATAATGAAAGCAAATCAACAAAATCTCTACGACACGATCAAATAATTTGCAAATTTTGAATCGCCCATGCGTATGCAATAAGAATTTGTTAAACGAAATTGATCAAAAATTCATTAAGGAATTAAACCTGAATAAATATTCCTAAAAAAATGTCCTTCAGATCAGGTCAAGTTTCAAGTTGACGATGTAATCTTATGAGCTTTTGAGGAATTGTAAAATGCGGGGAAGATTCTTTCTGGAAATGAATTTCATTCATCGGAGAATGGGATTGACTCAGCCGGGGAAAATTTATTTTCTACATGGCGTCATAAATATCTATCAATTTTTATTTTTTGCCCGTGGTATTACGGGCTTTTTTTCTAGCTCCTAATAAAGTTCATGGAAATACATTGGTGAATCATTTAAGAATAACTACTAAATTTTTGACCTGCGCATCATCACCACACATCGCCCAAATTTGTAAATATCCCAATATCTCCCCGGGGAAATGACACTTTACGGCCTCAAATAGCTAAACAAGCATTAGAGGTGTTGAAGCTCTTATCACAGGAATACCTTCAAGACTAAATATAATATTTTGTGAATGATTTGAAGGTTATTTGATTATTATCTCAAATAAACAAGATATTGCGAAATATGTGTAGAAAGAATTCGCAAAACAAGCCATATCCAACACATTGTTATGCTTTAGCATAAAGTTTTGTTTAACCAAATGATTAGCAGCAACGAAAGTATTGGCTTTGGTAGAGTGTTTGGCATACGTTAATGTGGTAAAGAAAATATTTGATGATTGGAAAAAACGTATCTCAGGACCGGAAAATTACTTTTTGGTTAGATATGGTTAAATGCTGTTTAAATTTTAACGCTTTGACGAAGCAGGGAGATGTAGTGCGTTGTCACGATTTCTTTCAGAATTTGTCAACCATTGGTTTTAAGCAAATGATACACATATCTACATAGGTACCTCACCAAAAATTTGTGGTAATGCTGAATTATCCAAACTACATTATCTAATAGAGATACACTTGTACAGTGGTTTTTTAAACTTCAAGGATTTTCAACTATGTCAGCAGAGAACTTGTGACAAAGTCTCTAAAACCACATTATGCAGGTTTGTTAGTTTGTAATACTTTAAAAGCTATAATAGCCGTTAAAGGCTACTATCCTTTGTTATTTGGCATCAATTGAATGCACTTTGTACATACAATATGTCTAATGAACGTAAATTTTCGCAACTGCGACTGTGTATTGTTTCGTGAGCCTTTGAAAGCGTTTCTGTCTGTTGACAAATCACCAAATGATCGTCTTGAAGGACAAAAGTGTCACAGACAAATTTGATTGACGGACAGTGTCACTGGTTTTGGAATGCAACGAGCTCACCTGTTAGTTGCCTAAACTATCTTTTTCTTGAAAACATTCTCAAGTAACTGCTTAGAAATTCGCATGAGAAAAATTTCAAATAAATTTGAAAGCAGTGGAAAGTTGTCGTCATCCAACCTCAACGGTCTGACCTTTTCATTTTCGCAGAAGCAACATACGATGTTGACAAAACCACTTAACACACTAAGCTAAATATTAATTTTGAAAGAAATTAAATAAGCAAAGAACAAAACGAAGTATTATTAAAAAAATTTTCAACTAGCCACGGATAACATGGCTTGCGAAAATTGGCCTGCATTCAACGACAAGTAAATAAAACCAGCTTTTCTCAAAAGCAGTCTAACAGCCAAGGCATAAGCGGTCAAATAAAAGTCCAGTCAACTCAATTATGTAATACACATCGTACCATTACATACACCTATAACAACACTAGCTGCAGAGTTGACCATAAAAAGTAAAACTATAAAATTATTTTCATATCCTCTTACAAGCAATGGTCGTATCAATGATGCCAAAAGACAAAGACAAATTGCAAATTTTAACTGCTTCATTTTGTTAGAGATACCTAAATGAATGTGATACACTGTCTTGAGACAACATTTTTTATCCCACACCATCATAGGATTTCGATATCATTCTTGAAGTCGAGATAGCCTTAAACTACGATAGAACATAGAAACTCCTTGGTCATATTTTGTATAGTCGTCATATCTCACAGAATTTTTGGTCAAACCAAGAATTAGTTTGTAGTTTCCTCATTGTATAACCAGTTGTTTTTGTCACTCAGTCCATGTTATCTTTTCGTGATTTCAAATGCAAAACTTATAGTACGAATTCGGGAATTAGTTCGAATGTGCCAGGAATCAAATGTTAAATTAAAGAAACTATGTGCCCTTCAAAAGCTACCGGCGTTAGAAGTGAAACTTTTTATGGAATGACAAAACTGTCAACGAACAAACAAATTTTGCTTAGCGACAATTATCAGCAACTTCTCTTTGTGCGGACTTTCGTTTCACATTTCTGTTTACCTTTCTCTTGGTAATTCAAAAAGAACAGATTTTGTAAGCTCGGCGAGTTTACTCTCAATCCCAGAATTTGTATATTACAATACCTCATAAGAAATAAATTAATTGTTTTTTGTCCCAGAAGCGTGGATCAAACTAACTCAAGAACTATAAGACTCGAGAGCAGTTCTCAATTGTAGTCATAGCTGTTCTACATATCTTCATATGCTCTACGTATTTGAATGTGACAATGAATCACTGTGAAATCAAAGCGAACCACCAAAATTTTCCACTTTACGTCGCATGTTTTCATTAGACCAAGGACACGAGTAACGACTTCCTTTTAACCCGTCTGCGTCATAAAGGTTAAAAACAAGGCATAAACAAAACTCCCCATTTAATTATTATTCATTGAACAGTAAGTGCAAAATGGTTTCTTTGAAATAAACAAATTTCTATGAAATGAAACGTTCAAGATTCAGATTTATCTAATTGACAATGTCACAACTACAGTGTCCTTCTTCTTCCATTTGCCAATCGCATGTGTATTAGTTTGTGATATTTGTTTGGCGTAATTAAAAAATAGTCATAAGAGTAAAAGCATGTAATCGACCTCGATTAAAACAAACCGAACACACCCGAATTGTGTGGTTAAAAACCCATGGTTGACAAAATTACATTTTGTTCTCTTCAATAGTTAGCACGTACCATAATCATAATTCATTTGGTTTTTAAGTTAGCTAAATGGTTAAAGATTGGCGTATTACCGCAGACAGTTTTTGTTTAAGAAAAGTGTAAACACACGGCAAAATTTATGAAGGTATATTACTTAAATATGACGGACGTCTGTTTTTAGTAAATCAATTAAAAACAACTTGACTTTGTCATATTTGCTAAATTCATAACTTAACCAACCGGAAGTTAATGAGATGACACATGAAACAGATACATGGCACATGAGATATGTCCTTCAAAGTATGAAATGTTTCAAGTTTAATTTAAGTAAAATTATTTTCATTTCGTGTACGCAAAAGATGACCCAAAGATCTTTGTAATCCGTATAGCCTAATGAAACTTGAAAGTGTGTTTATGTGACAATAATTCCGTAATTCCAACGCGAAAAATGTCGGATAAACAACAATTTTTATACAAATGACGGCCTTGTTAAATCAAATTCTGTCATAGATCTGTCTATCAGTTTCTGTTGGACCTTTACTGTATCAAAAATTTGAAAATTGTGGGAGGATATTGGACATTTTTGTTTTATTACATAACATTAAATTAACAAATCATGTACAACTTGATATGAAGAAAAATCATTGTTTCACCTGCAAGTACATTGACACTTGGGTGTGGGTGTTCCGATTTCAATAAAATTTTCATTGCGCAATGACCACGAAATGTTTCTTATTTGTTTTGTGTTAAGTTGTTGATGATATCAGTAACCAAAATGTGTTACACGTTCAATTGTTCCCAATTATTTCATATCATGACTGCACCAAGTGGTTTTCATTTCTTTAAAGATGATAAGACGCAACAACATATAACACAAAAGATTCTCTTGAATTCTCTTGAAACGCCTTACCTTGGATTGAAGGTGACACACAATTCTCTTTAGGATAACATCTTCATATCAGAAGCATCCTTGGCCTTTCACTCTTGACACTTTGAATTTATGTGACACGAGTATTCCAGTGAATGTTAGATTTTATAAGATCATTTTAGAGAAACATAAAATGAAATGAAAGCTATCATCAAGTTGAAAGCATAAAATGTTGGAAACAAAGTGCATTTTTGGACTGAATGTAATTGAATTTGATATAATCAAAACACTCGTAAGAAGGTATACTTACCTTGAGTAACGACTGCACTAAGCAATAATGTTAAAAATTAAAGTTATATTATGTACTAACTTGGCTTGCAATTTCATACAATACCATTCATCGAGTTGTGGAAATGATTTTGAAATTGCTGTTAAAGATTTGCTTAGATTTCGAAATTTCATAAAACAACATTTTTTTACTGACAATTAAAATTCACTTAAAAATTATTTTTAAGTAAACACAATTGTAGTTTGCAACATTTGTAATTGTTGCAAATGTTTTATTTGCGTTTGTTGTCCGGTTTCAGATTTGATAAGCATCATTACTTTTTCAGATGAACTTTCTGTGAAGAAAGTTGAAATCGTAAGAATTTTGGAAGACATTCTAATTAAAAATTTTCCCCGTCATATGAAGTACAAGGAATATTTTTAATATCTTCCAAGTTCTAATTGTTTTCTAATAAAAACATTAAGAATATCATTTGAGGCAAATTTTTTGATTATGTTTTAATTAATTCGAGTACGCCCTTGTGTACTTTTGAAGTTACTTTCGCAAGAATGCACTTGACCTCAACGAAAAATTTTTCACCACAAACACACACATTCATTCAAAGGTGAAGGTTATTGAAATAGTTAATAACTCTGTCTGAGTTGATTTAAAAAAGGCATGTAAAACGTTCCCAACGTCATAATATAAACTGAAACGTTAAAACATAGCAGTAACACTATGATTACAAAACAATATTGTCACAAATGTTTGTGTTACTTGAAGTTGAAAAACTGACCTTTCATGTTTGTCAAAACTCGGTTAACCCAATTTCGAAATTTTAACTAATTTTTGGAAATGCAGTCCATACAAGTCCTCGCACAAACATGGGAAGTGCTTTACAATAACCATTTAGGAATTTTGATTATTAACCGAACCCTGGTTGACTTCTTGTTAGCCTTGTCAGGTTTTGTCAGAGCTACAATTTGTGATCCTAAGAACAAACACAAACACTTCACTGTTTGTTTCTCAAACACAGACTGAAAAACAAATTATTGTCTTAAACTTGACGACTTCCATGGAAATGCAAATTGCACTGCGTAAGCAAAGTGCTATCGTCATGTGACAAAAAGAAATGGTTTGGTGCAAGGTTTCAATTGAAGAATTTCACACGTGCAGGGTTCATCTTGGTGTCTTCTTGAAGATAGATGGAGATTTAATCTTCTTCTAACAAATGGATTTGCGTCACTACACCACCTTGAACTCTTGCAATTAAAAAGGAATTTGACAATTAAACATTTTCGTGTTAATGGAATGGAACTGTTAATGATACAAAGTGCGTCAGCACTCATCTCTCCGAGATAATTAAGATGGATAACCCGAGATCAGGTGGATAAGGTGAGATGTGACACCATTGAGACACTTAATTTGTAATTACTGTTAAACGATGAAGATCTTATCGAAGGCACGCGTTTTGAGTCCTGTGCAAAATTAACGTCAATGCGATGGAATAAAATTTGAAAATTTTGAGCTTTTATCAACATCAAATTGTATCTATTAATCATCAGTTAAAACAGTTCGTTTCCCGAAAGTGACGCCAATAATAAAGTGAAAGTAAAATTTTCCAAATTCAAGATTCAGACAATTAAGTGAACATCCAAGAATCAAAACAAATATTAGAAAAATATATCGGTCAAGCGCGTTGTGCAAAAGTTTGTTGAGAAGTATAACATTGAAACGATACTGGGAAGAACTATTTTCGTGTTTGCCAAAAAAAATATGGTTTCTCATGTGAGTAATTTTAAATTTTTCGAAAAGTTGATTAGAACTCTAACAAAATCGCTTGATTAATTTTCTTCAATGTTTCGCAGCTGAAATTACAAACTACCAGCTTGTATTGCCTCATATGCTTTTTCTCGTGTTTGAATCGCACGTGCTAGTATTGTTAATAATAATTAGTGCTTCACAAAACCCTTGCAATTAATGTTTCTGTAACAAGATGAAGACGATGGACATTGTTAGCAAATGTAATAAAATGAAATTGTTACAAAATGTAAAGGAATGAACTGTTAGAAAATATAATAGAATCTAGTGGACAGCAGTGAGTGACAAAAACGCAGCAGAGTAAGGCGCGTGGAGAGAGGAAAATGTTAATATAAAGACAACCAAATTTTAAGTTTTTTCTGTTCTTGCTTTTCTGGCTTAATTTCTTTTTTGACTCTTGTAAGTAACAAATAATAAACATGAAATAAGTAAAGAATACTGTAAAATTCTGTCCTTACTCTAACAGACATATTGAACCCTTTGTTGACCAGTTCTAGTAGCGACTGGATTCACATCGAAACCATTCCCTCGTGTGAACAATTTAAAACCATTCATACCTATAATTAGGGAAAATTACAGTCTTGCATCTGAACAGTTTAAAAATTAAGTAATTAAATTTTTTCCAACTCTTGACAGCAAACTAAAGAGAAAAAAGCTCTGAAAAAAGCTTGTCATCCAACAAAAAGTCTGAAGCGAATATTTTTAAAATAGCCGCGGGAGCCGAACGTTTCTGTTCGGCTTTGGAGCTATCAAATATTTTCGAATGTTTTTTAATGATTTTATTTGAAATTTTTTTTAAATTTTTTGTTTTTGAACTGAATATAGTATATAGATAGAGTTATACTTTCTTTTTCGAATGGCAAACATTTGCAACAGCATATCTATAATTTTTATTAGGTGTGAGACTAATTGTACCTCAAACCTGGTTGACGTTGATGGAATGCAATATATTTTTTCACGAAGAATTTGTTGACTTTTACTTTTTCAAAATAAAAAATAACTTTAAACATTTCTCTGATTCCATTTTTTACATAAAAAATTTAATTGCTAAACTTTTCACTACTTGAAACTTTCAAAGAACTGCTCAACCTCAAACGAGGTCGTTTCTAGAAATTATTTTGCTAAATACTTCGCCGGTAAAATGAAGTGAAACTCAACTAGATTCTTGCACTTCTGCTTTATGTACTCAACTATTTAAAATTTGCGGCTAGGGTTTCTATAAATTAATAAATTTCATGAACTCAACATTTTCAAATTTCCTAGAACTTAAATTCTATTGCAACGAAATTTACGTGATTTTATTAAAACAAAATTAACCGAAACTTAAGCTAAAGTTACAATATTGTTAACAATTTCGAGTAATTTAATTTAATAATTTCATTTTTGAGAACCACTTGGAGCCACTGTCAGACTCCCATGAGTGATTGAAAGTTGAGATAAAGTACAGCATCTGTTAGATAATTAACTGACCTTTAAGAAAATTATAAAAAATTGTGTGTCACCGGACAAAGTTTTCGTGATATTGTGAACAATTCGAAGAATATTCTATGAAGTTTGCAAGTTTGTCAGTTTTTCGGTAGTGGTTAAGGGTTAAAATCGTTTTCTGAAAACAAAAACCAAAGTTCAATCATGTTCGATATCGAGAAATATTGAGCAATTTTGAACATGATATCAAAGTTCAATAAGCATTTTTGTCTACTATTAATTTGGTCAAATGTTTGAATTATGAACCAAACGTGATCAGCGGAATTATAATAATTCACTACGATCAAATAGGATCATTACGCAATAGCTTTAAAAATGTTTCTCAAATGTTGTTCTCTTTCAAACACAGATATCAAAGATTGATTTTACAGATCGTTAATCTATAAAGTAGAAAGTCAATTTATCATGTTAAGCTTTTGTCAAATGACAATTTGCTATTTGCTTATCTACCCGAACCGATCTTGTGTTATGTAAGTGAAGTAGAATTATTAATAAATAAACTCTTTTCGTCATTTCAAAATTACTCACTATTTTGTTGACTTTATTTCCAAACGACCTTTCCAACAATTCCATTTGTTTGTTTTTCTAGTTACACTAAAATACAACAAAATAGTTGCATTGTACAATAAAAATCTGCGTAATTTTCGTAGGAAAACCCACGAAGGTTTGGATGTCCTTAAGGTTTATTGCTAATATAAAATTTTATAATACGACTAAATAAGTTTGCTCATATAACTCTAACTCACTTGGCATTGGTTCGTATTATGATTTTGTTCAATAGTGTTCAAGAAAATTGAATCATCCGGACATTTTCCTTGAATTCTTCCTGTTTCCGTGTTTCTCGGGATGAGATTGTTTTGATGCCGGGAGTTCCCAATTTCCTTTCGCGTGTGTTATTTGTTTGTTTGCACTTTCATTTGTAGGTATTGCGATCAAAAATGTGCTAATAAGGTTCTATTTCTCAGCTCTGCAGTTCTTGCAGGCGAAAAAGTGCTAATGAGTTCTTACTTTACAATTTATTTTTGCACGCAACAATTGAACAAAATATTTCACGAAAATGTTTTTATCCAAATAACAAATTTCTGAGTTATTAAACTCAGAAAAATTAAAAACAGCGAAGCAACATGAAAAAGTTGCACGCAACATATAAGAAAGTTGATTTGTTGCTGAGGCAAAATTGCAACTCTGTTAAGTTAACAGTCACTGTTAATGCAGTGCGAGAATGATTTGCAGAAAATTTCTCAAGGAAATTGAATCGATGCATTATTACATGAGAAAAATACAAATTTTAGTAATTTTAAAAATATTCTAAGGCGATTCTCGGTAATTCGATCATTTTGCGTTTTGAACGAAACCGGGGTTTACCCCAGAACTTTGTGTTTGCTCAACATGTTAGCACGGAAAATTCTGACTCTCAACAAGAAAGACTCCCGCAACATCCGCTTCTCGTTAGCATGCACGCAAAAATCAAAAACAAAAACAACAAAAACACCAAAACCAAAAAATCCCAAGAACATCAACTGATCGTCACTTTATGGAGACAATTCCTCCCCTCGAAATGTTATAAAAACGTGACAACGTCTTGAAGACGAGACGATTTCTTAACAAAACTTCGAGTAAGCCACGGATTTGCTAAAAACATTCAAAAATAAGTTTCCATCTTTCCAGAGACAAAAATTTCCATCAGCAACAAAACAGTACAGGAATTCGCTCATAGCATAGCTCAACTAAAACTTTGATTTAGTCACTGTATACTGTATTTATATTTGTTGTGTTGTTGTTGATTTTATTTTTTCCATCCATCGTCGAGGTGGTGGAAAAGCATCGTCAGACTTTGAAGTGAATTAACTTTTCATTTCACCTGAGCTGCGGTTACTTTAAACCGACACACGTACCTTAATGCATGCGATCACCTGGAGTGGTTTCCATCCGGAGTGTGCGCGAAGTTTGCGATATATAATATATAATTTTTTGCAATTTAACTCAAAATTTTGAGCTGATTTGGTGATTTTTGATAAACGATATTGAATAATTTAAATTGATTTTATGTTAAATTTCAATTAAAAGCGAAATTTGTGAAGTGAGTTCACTTGTGATTGAAATTAAAAGCTCATTCAGCTGAAAGCTACTTGCTCTGAAGGATTCAAATTTCGAGGATTAATTTTTAAACGTTTGAAAAATTATTTTTTGTGTTTTGTGAATTGAAAAACATAAATTATGCTGACTCTAAACAAGCAGGATTTATTGGTGCATGCATTAAGGACTATTTTGTCTCGTGGACTTTTAAACAATTTTTCGAAAAATATTTCAAAAAAATTGTTTTAAAAAATTTTTAACTCAAAAAAGTGAAAAACTCAACGGTGAAAACATTTTATTTCAATAAATGTTAAATTTGTTTTAATTTTTAAAATTTTCAATTTTCATAGTTTTTGTATGAAATTTTCGTGAAAACTATAAACTGCAAAAAACCTGAAAAATTTTGTGTTTTAAGTGTTTTCGTTGTGATCCAGCTGAACTTATGAGATCAAAGTGCAAATTCAACATCCATCGAAAGGATCCGTTTTGGTATAACGCATGTGCATGGAATAGTTCTAGAGAGTTTTAAGAAATATGTAAGATTTCATTTTACTTAAAATAAATTGGAAATTTCAAAAATTATATAAAATTATCATTTAACACAAGGTTTCTATTTCAGTGAATTTCTGAATTTTTCCGAATAAGTCAAATATTATTCAAACATTTATATTATCTCACAAAGTCGAAAAAGGAATTTTTTTAAATATAAGTGTGTGGTTTTGTTAATTAAAAATCTAAATACTGGATTGTTACATTACCAATTCAAAAAATTATCGATTTGTCTTAAGGACACTTGTGCATTCCATATGAAATTATTCCTGAACTGAAGGATCTGATTTCACTTTTAATTCATCTATATAAAAAATCTCATGTTTCTGAAAACATTTTTGTTTTCATTTTTATATTTAAATAGTAATTTAAAACACACAAAATTGTTGCAAGAATTTTGGGCTGGCTTTGCAAAATTTTCTTAAATGATTCTTAAATTTCCTTAAAGAAACGTGATGTTTGTGTTCATTTTTGAAACTCATAAATACGTTATTTGATTAATAATAAATCTTTCACTATTTCTTACTGAGTTTTCTAGTTCTATAACCACTGATTGAAAAATTCAGTTCTGCTTGATTGCTTCTTTATCAAGTAAATTGATATTTTCAAAATGTGAGACTACAGTAGCTTAGTTGAAGCATAAAATTTTAAATTATATGTATGCAACAAGTGGTTCTATACACAATTCAATACGTATTATGTATTTTGAATAAAACTTTCATGATATTTCAAGTTCTCACTAAACCGAGCTATCAATTTCAGGCTTCTCAAATTTATATAACGAATCAAAATAACACCTAATATAAATCGTTTACAAGAAATTCAGCAAATAAAATTTTCTTAGCAAACTTTTTCGAATTTGATTTTTTGAAAGGTCATCGGTATTTTGGACTCTCCTTTCTCAAAGTTAATCAATCAATCGTTTTCTAAAGTTCATTTATTGATTAAGCTCGAAATGTTTGGGAGCTACAAATCTCTTCTCTGTAACACATTGATGATAGTCGAAAGTTTTGTGGAAGATGCTATAAGAAACATTTTTTCCGAAACATATTTAGAAAAAAAATGCTTTAAAATTAGAAAGTTCAAAATGTTTTAAAAATATGAACATAGTCTCGTTTTTATGGAACGTCAGGAAAGACAGTAAAATTTATTTATTACAATGAATTTATATTTGCACAATCTCCAATAGCAAAACAAGCATTTATATCCATATAACATGTGTTTCCATTTGTTTATTACCTCATCTTAAAAATTTTAAAGTTATCCGTTACTTCCTAACATTAATTAACAGAAAACTTACGTAAGTCTTTAAAAATATAGAGGGAATATCTAACCGTTTATAAACTTAGCAACTCATAAATGTGTAACGAAAACGTTAAAACTAATTGAGTTAATTGTTAAGCAAACTTAGCTTATTAAAAATTTGTCTACAAAGGGGAGAAATCATATTTTCACCTTATATAGTTAACTTCTATTATTTCTAACGAGTGCTAATTAAAGTGTCGATTATGACAACATGTTAATACTTTTATATCAAAGTAAAATATTTTGTTGATTCTTAAGAGCTGAAATTAGAAAAAGTTATAAGAATTTTGTTACTTTTTCCAGTTTGTAAAATTTGGGTCTAATATCTGAATGAATATATTGAATATATTATATATATTGTCTTAATATATAAAATCCTAATGGTCATGAAGCACAAAATGAACTTCATTCACTGGAGAATGGGATTCACTCACTGAAATCGGGGAAAATTCATTTTATGTATTGTAGATCGAACACAGAATGAATTTCTCTTCGCTTCCTGGAAATGAAATTCATTTATCAGAGAATGGGATTGACTCAAGCGGCGAAAATTCATTTTCTACATGATGTCATAAATATATAATAATTTTTATTTTTAGCCCGTATTGGGCTTTTTTTCTAGTATTTGTATATTGTATCATAAATCTGAAATCCTTATAGTGTTCTTTGTTTTAGATACCAAACCATGACTAACTGGTTAAAAGTAGGAAAGATCTAAATGCATTTACTTCAAACTGACCCCAATTCTCGTCCTTCACTTTATACATTTTGGTGATAAAACCCCAGAAGATACTAAAATTGGTCATCTTTAATTTTTCCAACTCATTCGCTGCAATTGCAACCTCCAAAATGCCAAAAATGTAAAAGCAAAAAGCTTTAAAGTGTCATCTTAACTTTTGTTATTATCAGATTTCAAAAACAATTCAAGTGCAAATCGATTAAGCTTGGATTATCACTATCAAAAGTCGTTACAGCCAATAGTGTAGGTCAGTAAACTCTATTTTGTGTCTGTTGTTAAAAGCAATGAACATGAAATTTTTACTGTTTCTTACCAAAACTTCAAAATGTCGAAATATATTTTTTTTTTATTGAACTATCGGCTACAAGTTTGCCTTGGTCATGCATCTTAATATCTGATATGATATTGTAAAAGAACTTGAACTTGACACTGTGCTGGAAGTGATATTCATTGAATGTGTGTTTTTGGGTTTAAGTCTTTTACAGTTTTCGCCTGATTACTTTCTTATTTTAAGCTTAACTTTTACATCCTATAAAGTATAAATGTTAAAAATCTTTAACGGAAATGTTATTCCAAATACTCTGTAACTTATCATTTTCCTTCCTTATGAAATCTGAAGAAACGAAAATGTTCTTTAGATTCAAACCTATCTAGAACTCTAACTTTCATTGTAATATTGCCACCTGGTTGTTCTCAATGTTTTCCAAAAGATTAAAGAAGAATCAAGTGATACAGACAGAAATTACTATATAATATAAAGCTTTAAGCTCAATCTACATACGTCAAACTGAGTTCAACGTCCATAAAAGGATCATAAAAATCTGCAGATACTGCTGAGAAGCACGTGCATTTGTTTTCACTCTTTCTTTCTTGACAAAAAACTTTCTTTGACACACAAAAACCCGTCCAAGCAACATTTATTTTGGTTTTGTCGAATTTCCAGATTTTTGCGAAATGTTTTTTCTTGAATTTTCTCAAACTACCTTTAATACATAACTTCGTTACAAATTCATCGTTTTGTTATCAGTCGATGATTATGCCGGATTGCGTAATGGAAATTTCATATTTTTCCTGAATTTATTCCATAAATTTTTAACGTCAAGAGAAATTTCGAATTAAATTTTTTGTGGAAAAACGAGAAGAAAAAGAAAGAATTCAAAATAAAATAAAATTTCGGTGTTTAATCGATTAAGGTGAACTTACATCAATAAATCTGTGCAATTAATTTGGGTGCATTTCCGACCAGTTTTTAGTGGTTCAAAGCAACAGGAGTTTCTCTACTAAACATTTGAATAAATTTTCAATATAATTATATTACTATACAGCACTGGAAGTACTTTATGTTATTTTCTAAAATGAAACTCTTCTTGAATTATGCCGTGCATAGGCTTTTGCAAATACTTTAGTAATGATCCAATTGAAGTAAATTGTTTCACAACTCATTGACGGATGCTTGTCCAAACGTCCACTTTACCACGAACGGATGCTACAATTGACATTACCAGAACCTTTTCCTTGATTTGCGTAATTCAAGCGACATTCTTTTAATTCTCTGTGAAAACAAAGTAATTTACCGGACTGGCATGTGTATGCAATTGCAACAAGAAAATTACCTGTTGTTCATTTCTTGAACTGGATGAAGCAAGCAACCGGTAAAATTAATGATAACGAAACTGTGACTTTGTAATGACGGCGGATTATATCATTTATAGTTCCAGACGTTACACAGTCTTAGATGAATCACAAATCAGTTGTTACTAGCAATAGTAGAAATCAATTACAATTTCTCCTTACTTAATTCATTCCGGCAAAACTGCTTATGATGTCTGCAAAGGGAAGGAATCACCTGCAAAACTGTGCCGACAAGTTGTAGCGAAAACTCGACGAGTTACTGACCTTCATTGTGAAATGGAACTGCATTTCTCCGTGAGTACCACACAAAGATGCTGAAAGAAGTCGGTTATCTTGAAGAAAGTAAATAATTTCAACCTGCTTCATTTATCTTCGCTTTCATTTGCACTCTACTAGCTCAACATACCATTTCGTTTTCTTGTAGATAATCGGTTTGCTCAACAAGAGTTACACAATTTGAATGGGTTCATCATTGTATATGGTAGCTTGTTTGTTATTTGGTTAAACGAGTTATCACAATATAAACAGTTAATAGAATTCAATGATGTTTCGATGAAGCTCTGGTCTGTCACAAGGAAATAAAACCCATTGAGCCATGATGGAGACGGGGAAATCTGAACAATTTTCACACGAAACTGTCTCTATCACACCGTTGTTACATAACTACATTCATTTTGTTATCGATTGTTGCAAAGGTTTTCTACTCTGTTGCTGGTTGGTTTCTCTGCAACATCCATGCGTACCATTGCATACAATTTTCTCCCTAGGCTGTTTTAAGGGTCTGGTAGTCGAACAAATCAAACTTAAATGTCACAAAAAGACAGATAGCCGCATATTGCCGACAGATTCTGTAGGCGGTAATTGAAATTTTTCTCAATTCCCAACCGACCATGAACACTACCTGTCGTCGTTATATACCTAAAAATTGATTTTCTTTTTAGCTTAACGTTATTTATTGATTTCTTCACTTGTTACCTTTTGATCCGAGATAAAATATTATTTAAATTTGTAATAACAATTATTCATAAAAATTGATAGACTCAATTTCGCTGGTTATTTTCAATATTGAAGGTCGCTAATAATCGGTTTTTGTGTGTTGTTGATTTGGTATTTCATTCAATTATCTGTAATAAACAAGAGCAAAATGCGTGAATTATATATTAACTGATGTTTATTTAACAAGCAAAATTACATTAAAATTGCTTATGGATGTTGTCTCCTATTTGGTAAGTATCTCGTGTCAGTGAGTTCATGATACTATTTGTGATCCAACCTTGTTGTTATATCGTTTAGAATCAGAAACAGATCATAACCCTAAAGTCACCTCCGGCAAGTTTGATAATTAGTTAATTGGAAAGGGGTGGGTCTCACCCAGAGATTCTTATGAGACATCTGCAGCAACATACTTTGGGCAAATGTAAATGTAAAAAGTTGGCAAGGAGTCGGATCAGCCAATGAAGAGTTCCGTACCACCATATGAAAAAAAAATTGTGAAAATTTTTAGTGTCTACCAATTATGGTTCAAGAGAAACAGCCCTGTGAGAGACGGACGGACAGCGAAGTCATATTAGCGCCCTTTGGGTACAGAACCCTAAAAAACGAGGTGTTGCTAATCATTTATGACTAGAAAAAATGTAGAAAATTAATTTTCTCCGCTTTAACGAATCCCATTCTCCGGTGAGTTAAATTCATTTCCAGGAAGCGGAGAGAAATTCATTCCGTGTTTGACCTATATCAGAGAGAGAATCCAGAGAGTGAATCCCATTCAATCGAATTCATTTTTTGCTTCACGACCATTAGGATTTTATATATTAAGATAAGCCCTGGATGATTCACCAAGAAATGTCAAGGTGTAAGTTGACAAACAGAAGGTCGTAGAAGAGTCAAGTCAGTCAACTTTCAATAAATCGTGAAGACGTGTGCATCTCATCACGTTCACAGTTGATTGCATTGCTTAGAAAGCGTCCTTCCAATAGAGGCGTTATGTATAAAATTGAATATCTTAACTCAATTTGGAAGATACTGTCATCAAATCACGAATCAACTTTGAGTCAATTCGTTGATTTTGATCTCAGTTGAGACTATTTCATATGTAAATTTTTAAAGCGACAATTTAAAAGTAAATTTTATTTTCACTTTCAATGGAATTTCGTTTTCAAACAAGTCACATAATTAAGTTAAAATTAAACAGAAAAAAAAGAATTAAGCAAAGCAAAAAACTCATTGACTAGGAAAGAAATTCATTGACCGTGAATTCGAAGTAATTTATCTTAAATCTCAAGAAGAAGATGTAACATGATGCTGTGAGTAGATATTGCTTGGAACGTGAGTTATTGAAAATGGAAAAAAAGTGTCTTGAAGTTTGTGTACATATCTGTACATCACTGAACAGAAAAAACACCTAGAGATGCGTGCTTTTGTATGTACAGCTAATTGAACTCCTAAGATTGATATTGTCATCATGTGGCAGGCACTCGTCTGTGTTTGCGTACGTTTACGGTGATGGAACATATTGAAGGCAACTGGAAACCTTTAGCTCAACCCATAAGCACGCAAGCTGTTAAAGTCAGCACGTACTAAACGCTCGTAAGTGGAGTAATATGACGGGATCATCGTCCGACTTAATGTCAAACTTTGTAGCTATCTTCATTAGCTTGAAGATTTCGGGAGAGAAAACCTCGAATCTCGTTAATGAATTTGTTTGACGAACACTTTTCAAAAGGAATGAATGACACACTCATGTTGGCTGGTGGTTTCAGGCCGTCCTTGAAATACCTCATGTTACGGCGTTAGCTGAAAGATTAATCTTTGCAAACCATGTATGTGATATGAATATCAATTGATCATTTTGTACCTAGCGATCAGGTGTTAATCAGATGTTCAAAGGACCATTACGCATTGTCAAAGGTTTTTTTTGCATTTTCGGATTATTTTTATTCATACCTAATTTGAAACAGTTGCAACAATTTATTGAATTTGCTTTGTTACAATTTGTTTGTGAATTTTGCAATCGCCCGAGTACTTGAAGATTTGCACAATGGAATATAGGAAGAAATATTGGTATGAATCTTCAAGTACGATATATGCAAATTTGTGTAGCAAACAATAGCAGAGAGCTTGGATTAAAATTGATTGTTGTAATGATGTTGCTGTTACAACGTGATTGAGACACAGAGATTTGCTTCAGGCTATACGAGATTAGGTACATGTGTAAGGTCGTGCCTTTAGCAGATAACACAAATCGTGCTCGTATATCACATCATCACCGATGAGGACTATCACAGAATGTTATGTGACAAGAAACACTTTCTTAGAAACTATGCATTTCCGTGATGCATCTCTGTAATCCACAAGTTCTCTTGAGGCAAATCGAGCTAAATTTTGAAAAAATTCTTTAAGCAATTAAAAATAAATTGTGCATGTTAGAAAATATGTGATTTTTATGAAATTCAAAATTTAAGAAAGATGCAATTTTGTGAAAGTGTGTCAAAGCAGCTAGTTGCGTTGTCAGATTTTACCTTGAAGTTTGGTGGAAAGAAAAGAGTTGCATGGTATTCCCGGTGTTGCAAAACCTAGAAAGTTATAGTTAATAAGCGACGTCAAGGTTTGTTGCGGATTTAATATGCAAATACCCAAGTGGTGTAGCTCACTTCTCAGTGGATCCTGAAGTCACGTAATTGTTCTAGGGTGTTTTGTTTCCACAGTAATAACCTCATGACCTAAAATCTTTCAACTCTGTTTTAGAAAATATAGTTCAAGTTCATTGTACCTTGTAATTGATAACGAACGTTAAAAGCTCGTCAGAGACATGCCTCTCATATTGTAATTACACAACGGATATTAACTTATGAGTATTTAATGGAAAAATATCTGAATGACTACTGCTGTAAGCACATTTTTTAAATGAGTAACTTTAAAAAAGGTCAAAGTCAATTCGTTGACAAGAAAGCCCACTTGAAGGTGAAAGCGTTTAAAAATGTTTCGTTTCAGATAGTTATGAGCATGAGTATCTTAATTCAAGCTTTTAACAAACACGTGAAAAGCTTTAGAAACAAAACTACAAAAATTAAATAAACATTTTTCAAACGGAACACTTATACCTTGAGGGATGCGTGCGACTACACCTTGAAGGTAATGCCTAGAACCATATTGAAACAAACGCAGAATGTGACAGTGCAAAATGAATTAGATTTGATCACAATATGCTTAAGTTTTATTTTGTCTTATAAAATACAATTTAATAGCACTTTAATTAGAAGGATAATAGATTTGATTCCATCTAAATTGACAATATGATTCAGTGATGGTCATTTCGGAATGAATGTGTCGTAGTTAGATTGGAGATAAAATCTCATCTTAGAGGGCTATCTGATTCATTTAGCGTTTGAATAATAGATTTTATATTTTACAGTACATTTCCTAATGAGTCAAATTCAAAAGAAAGATGACATGCATTCAAGATACACTTAAGTTCTGAGTTCCGAGTAAGACGTTAGCAGAGATTTTCGTCATAAAAGTTGTTTTATATTACACACATGTGATAAGAAAATGGCTTAAAAATGCAAATATCTAACAATTTCCCCGAGGAAATACATTCTATTAGAAGTTGAATGCTCATTAAAGCCTCGACTCATTCAAGATTGATGTTTTCTGGTCAAAAGTGATTTATTCAAATATTCTAACATACGTTGAGGTAGTTTTTCTCTTATGACTTATTTGTTTATGGAACGTGGTTTCAGTTGTAATGGAAACGTTTATTTTACTAAAACTGTCAATGAATATCTCGTAGAGTAATTCTCTAGTGAATCATTTGACGGCAGAATTTTAACTAGACAAAAGTAAACCACAAAACTGTGGGACTTACATGTGTTTCATTGTTCGGGAAAAAGTTCTTGTACAATTTTATGGACATACGTGACCTGGTTAAGATGATTTGGTTATGAATATCACCAAATTCTTAAGAAACAAATTCGATTCTACTGTCACAGAAAATCCCAAAAATTTAATTTTCATTTCAGAGACATATGTAGATACAAAAACCTATTACCTGCATTTCCGTTCAAGCTAAAACCAAAATAGGATTAAGTTGGTTTCTCTGGCCTTGTTACAGCGATTTTAAAATTTATTGTCTTCGACGTCGATGTTTTAACCAAATATTTGCAGAATGAATCAAGTTTGATGTACGAAATTTGGTTGCGATGTAACCTTAAAACCTTCCAAGACACTTATTATTTCACAGATTACATAAATTTTCAAGCAAAGTGCGTAACTCGAAAGAGATCATATGCAAATGGAGATGACACACTGGTAAATCACAAAATTCTCTTGATGTTATCATGGGAAATTTACCGAAAATCGAAACTTTATCTCATTGGTGTCATCCTGAACAATTTAGATTGGTCGACGCTTGATGGAACGTTGTTTGTACACAAGACTGCAGTGGTATGCCATATTATAACACCCACCGGCGTCAAATGAATTTTGAGAGAAAGTTTTCTACTGTTCTATGTCTACACTTTGATGTTTTTCTTTGTTTTGTTGTGTTTCTTGAACTCTTACCTTGGAAATGTGTGCAGCTGTTTCTGGAAAAACATTTTATTTTCATCTGAGTCCGCAATAACATTATATTGTTTGCGTGATCGTGATCGAAAGTTTCTATGCGAAAGACTTTTAAAAAGTGATTTTTAACATTCTAATCAAAGGTCTTATTGTTGCCAAGAGTTGGGCATACCAAAATTTTGTTCCGTTTCATTGTCAGAGTGTAAGTTTCTTAATTAAATGCACTTTAATAGAAAATAGAGCAATTGGGAAGCGTCGAATTGAAAAAGTCTAATAATATGGCTGACCACTGTATGTGAGGTTGCCAGCCTGATATTGGAGAGTATTAAGTATGTGAATGCTGTATCTATAAACTTACTGTTTCTTGGTTATATACCTTTTAAAGTCGCTCAACCCAAGGTATCTTTGACAGAAGTTTCATAATCTAATAGTAGCTTTGATCTTGGTCTATCCAAGATTCGTGTGGTAATGGTTTCCGAATACTTTAACGTATATCCAATTTAAAATCAGACGAATAGATATGCTGAAATTTGGACAACTTCTTAATGTTCTGCCTATATTGGACTAGAAATGTAATTTCTTGTTCCGCAATTAACGAAAGAATTTTCAAAGTGTTCGAATTGAATGCAGTCCATGAAAGACATGAAATTGGATTGATTAAAAAATTTTATAAATTTTTAACAACCTAAGCATTTTTCACATAGAAGAAAAGTGTCATTAAATCATTTTAATTAACTGCAATAATTCTGCGTGCTATAACACTTCAAATTACATAGATAATGCCATGCTAAGTGCAGAGGTTTAATTAATGTGTGTCAAAGTGGAAAAAACCAGCTCATTGAACCAGAATAACGAAAAGTTTTCATTTGTTTTAAATATGCTTATTAAAGATATTTGAATTTTCTATTTTCGTCAATTAAATTATATCCGCAGTGTCATTTGCTTTTGTACAGACCACAAACTTGTGGATATTTGCTGATTTTGTTAAACATTTTGTTCAAAGTTTAAATGGTTTTTCCACTAGATTTGCAGAATCAGACTTCCAATAATTTGTACAAAAACTCAAAAATTAACGAAACTAGCAAGAATTTATAGTATAATTTTGCAAGAGCTTGGAATCGTGTCAATCATCACAATGTGCATGTGAACGCCTCTGGTAATGGAGACAACAATAAATAAAAGATTGATATTAGATGACATGACCTTTATCCATATGACGCCAATAAAACTCCACCTGAAATTATAAAATTTCACTTTACTGACATCAATCTTGGAACAAATCATTGCAGCAATTTCATTTGAATGTTTATATCCAAAAGCACAATGAATGAAATGTTAAAGTTTGATTTTGAATAGAGAAACTAACATTTTTCTCACTCATACTATTACAACACACTCTCGAATTTGCATTTTATATCTATCAATCCACGTTAACTTATGGATTTGCTGTTCTGCAGCATGCAAATCTTCGTGGTAAAACCATAATACTATACACTTTCAATTTTATCGCATATTTCAAATGTTCATTGCGGTCATTAGAAGCGTGCAATACCTGGGGACATTCAAGCTTGCACAAGACCAATCTGCATCAGAATTTTGAACCTTGTGTAAATCAAAAACCCATTTTCTATCTCATTCTTGAATTTTTCATTTGTGGGATGTAGATACTTAACCAAATTTATATCCTTAATCTAAATAATTTATAATAATAAGTGACTCATTGCTTCTATGGGTTAACTGAAATGTTTACTACTTATCATGACCATTGACATTTCGAAAGCCACAGATTAAAATACTAGGTGAATTTTTTTAAAAGGTTATTAGAGGCACTTTACAAATACCAGGAAATCCTTATTAAAGCCATTATAATTTTGTGTCCGAATGAAACCCGAAATTTCGTCAATTCTTTGTTCTTGTGTTTTTAATTGAGCTTCCAGAAGCTTCAAAGACTAAAACAAACGCGAAGATTTATGTTTCTTAAATGAAATTTTATGAAATAATCCTCTAAACCTTACCAAATATAAACCACAAACCGACCATGAAGTTGGTGTACTGTTTCGTGAATTTGTCATAAATTTTTAACTATTTATCTTTTATTAGCAATTAAAAAATTTGTTAACTACGCTATGCCTCAAGTTAAACTGGATTAGTACGTAAAAAGGCTGAAACAAAGAAGTGATAAATCATTAAAACATCTACTAAGTTGTGCAGCTTTGTATCTCCAGAATATGTTCTTGATTAGTTATAAGATATTTGATATAGAGGTTGTAGCCTCTTTGGCACTATCAGGTTTCTAGCTTTGATTTCGGTTTTCACAAGAAATATATATCGATTCATACTTTATTATTATTATTACAACTGTATGGTGTCAGTATTTTTCATATCTTATTACAGCTTTCAATATCAAATTATTACGTTATTTATTGAATATTTTCCTCAATATGTAAAAAGTGTAATTATCGATCAATAAATTATTTAATAAAAAACACTTTGGAACAGAGGGCCAAAACAATTATTAATTTGACGTTTATACGACAAGCTTGCGGCACCATTCTTTCAGCTCAATCTGAAACTTGTTACTTCCAAAATCATAATGTCAAGCTATCATGTGGGACATATCTCATGCAAACCATATCCAAGGGCAGACGATCAAAATGTTTATGTCAAGATGATTCCATGTGACCACGATCTGGTCTTTGTGGAAGAATTTTACTTTCATCACCCAAAAGTTATCAAGTTTCTTAAATATCTCGTTATTTTTATAACTCGTTATTATTAAATTTTACCAAACAAGGTCTGTGTACTGGTTTTTTGGGCAATTGTGTTTTCAAAAATTTACACTTTTACAATTCTTGATTACAGTATAGCTTCTGTATTAACAATCTCAAGGTCAATTTGTGTGCAGTAGTTGAGTACATTTAATTGGACGAACGATTCCTTGACACAAGGGGAATAGAAAATTGTATTGGTGGGGGTGGCAATATACACCGTTTAGGAAGTACAATGTTGTTGGTCGCATTCTGAAATTTTCTCACTTTTCTCCGTAACTGCTTATCGGAGCATAATAAAAATAATGCTGCATTGTCCCTCCGATTGGTTTACTTAAGCAGTTTTCACGTTTAAATAAATGGAAACCAAAATTAAAAAACTCAACTTATAATGATTTTTGGAAGGAAAATATTTCATATAGTAAAATAAAATTTGTCCTTTTTTTAATTGTAATTAGAATACTACCTGATTTACGCTTGGATAATCAGTAACCTATGCAGTTATGAATAGTAGAAATTTATTCAGTTTTATGGCCTAAGAAGGACCTCATAATCGTTTTTGAAGAATAACAATTAATGCATTCAACTACGGGACCCCCTGTATATAGAATGACATATGGTATAACAAACATACTTCTATATGTAAACAAATAGAGCTTGCGTTAACCACATGATTAACTTCTATTAGAATGCTCTTCTTATGAACAATGAAGCTACATTGCTTCACTATCCAACAGACTGTTATGTTGCTAAATACCAGCATTAATTTTAAGTGGCGCTTGGAGTAATTATTCAAAAAATCATAAAATTTTTAACCATAATAACGGCTTTAAGCAATAAACAGTTTACGATCTTTAAAGGTTTTAAAGGTTGTTGCGGCAGCAACTAATGCTGATCGGTAAGGTGCATCGACCAGGTAAAATGCAGACACTCACAATTAATGGATGTGATTGCTCGGTATATTCAGTTCAGACAGTTCACTTGTGCAGACGTAATTTTTCAAGCTAAAATTTCTATGCTATTTGCTTCTTGCTTGCTAGTTAACATTTCTGAAAAGTATCTTGTAACCTGTTGTACAGCTATAAACTGTTACTGCCACCTTAACAGCTATATAGTTCATCAGTTACGTCATTCCATTCGTTCCCGGAAAGAGAAGGACTTTGTTGCCATTGTGATCCTCGCTTTGTGACTCCGCCTACCTACATCTGTATATTGCTGGCTACCAGACTTCATCAGTTGCTACAACGGTACTAGAGTGACATCACTACAGCGTGCTTCTGACTAGAAGCAACTTCTCATTCTTCGAGTATACTGTTTGATTACTATTTATATTTTAATTTAGCTTATATCCTCTTCACTTTTATAATTCTCCTTGTTGTAAGTTCAGTCGGGTTAGGGATACTAGACCATATAACATGTCCTTGTGTTGCGCTGCCACGACCTGTAAAGATGTCAATTCAGACAGGTTTCTATCCTGCAATGGTCTGTGTGGTGGTTTCTTCCACCCTAAATGTGTCGGCCTAACTGGCGCAATTGCAGATAAAATTCAATCTATTGATTCAGGTGTCCATTGGTATTGTTCAAGATGCCGCAGACTCTCTCTTAGTGTCCTTTCCTCCCGTCTCCTAGAGATCAGCAAGGTTCTGCGTAAGCTAGGGTCTACCCTCTCAGAATCGACCGGCTTCCACGCCGAACTCCTAAACTCCTTCGACTCCCTGAAGGATCTTAATCCTCCGGGGCCTGCACCCACTTCCCAAGTCATCCCTAAGTGTCCTCCTGAAACTTCATCACGGCATAAGCCAGCCTCAACTAAAACCACCAGGCAAACCAGATCTAACAAAGCCATCCAGAAACGTTTCCTCCGTTTTGCTCTTCTTCGCCTCCCCTGGTCCCATCCTTTCCGTCTCCCCCCTTATGCGGATCGTCTAAAGCTCATTAATTTACAGTCTCTCTCGGGACGCCGTGTCATGGCCGATTTATCTTTCGTGTATGGCATCACCCAGGGACATATTGTAGCCCCGGACATCCGCAGCCAGTTCGTCCAGCGTTCCCATGGTAGATCCCTCAGAGCCTGCGAATCTTTCGTTATCGGCTACCACCACACCGACTTTGGTAGGACGGAGCCCATTACACGAATGCTTTGGTTGTATAATCGGGCCGTCCCCCTACTTCCAACAGCATGTGATAATACCTATGGACGTTCTATCTTGATCGCGATGTGATGATCGCGTGTCATAGTTTTGCAGCCCTTCCGGACCTTCCCCGACCCGACCGGACACCATCTTGTTTAGATTGCCTCATAACTTTAGATTTTTGTATTTCAGTTTATATCGTAATATATCTTTTCTTCCTTTAGATTGCTTCATAACATAGATGTTTTAATTCTAGTTTAAGTCCTAATATAACTTTTTTTTCCCTTTGCTTTATGTTGCTTAAATTTCCCTTTTTTTTTCTTTTTCTCTACCGTTGTATTAACTTGTACTAAGTTAAGTTAAATAAATAAATAAATAAATAAATTCACCTTACCGCTCACACCAAAATTGCAAGTAGGCAATTCGCACGATAGCGAATTGCTATAGTTGCGATTTTGGTTAAAGGTCGTTACCGTGCGAATTGCCATGATTGCTATTTTGGTTAAATATTTTCATGTGTTTCAGCTTTTTGAATTTGTATAAAAGACCGGGAATATGTCCAATAAAGTTAGTTGCCCTTTAAGCGTCAACCCTAGCGTTTCATTCATTCCCTACAGAGAACTAGTGATACCTAGTTTCTCTTCCTAATCAATTAGTCAGAACTAGAGGTACCTAGTATCTACTATTGATCGCCAACACCTTCCCAACCCAACAGTCAATTAATAAGAACTAGCGATACCTAGTATCTTCTACTCATCCTCAACAAAGGTAATTAACCAAAACGCAATACAAAAAGGTTGAATATTAAAAAGTTCTCTTTCAAAACTAAAAACTGCAATGATTTCTCTTCCTTCTAGTAGCGGATGGCATACGTTATTGCTGCCACATATTTCCTATCTTCTGATTCAAAATTTGAAATATACGACGTCCTTGCCAACATGTTTTCTTGCGACATATCCTAACGTGATGAATGTTTAAAACACACTCATTTCCACAGTTGGTTTAACTTCATAATCTCGAGTTAATTCCTATGATCCGCTTACATGAACTACACGCCATCACCTTTAACACAAAATAGCAACAACTAAATCATCAGCTACACTGCGTAGTATGATTTTATAAATGTTGTAACATCAAGATAACAATAGACGATGTCTTTCAGTTTAACTGGTTGTCAACTTCTAGTTCGACCTTGACTTACATGTACTCGTTATGTGTAATAATGCAACTTGATGCAATTTAAATCATTACATGAATTGCACTAAGACTTTCTTTTTCATTATTTCTGTTTTCATTTCAATTTCAGAAGAAAACTATGGGATTGCATAAACAGTACCTGAAATATGGTCAAAGTGCCAAAGATCAGCTGTTCGGGGTTAGTGGTGGCGGTGGTGGACTGGGACATGGAGGAGTTATCGGAGGCGTCAAGTCTCGTCCTCATGGAACTACACCATTGTCAATGCTTATTTCGCAAGGAGCAAAATTTAATCACAGTAAGTGTATAATTGTGATATTATTGGTTTGATTTAAAGAATATAATACTCGATTAAATCTGCTGTTCAATATCTGAAAGAGAACTGCAGAATTCCGAAATTACAACTTTTACATCTGGTTGTTCAGTTGATTTTCTTGATATTCAACTTATTTGGATGGTTTAAAATTTACCTTCTACGATTTTACGAAATTTTGAATTAAACAAAAGCGGTTTTGGTGTGTAGCCAAGTATTATAGTTTCTTTAAGTCAGAATGTCTTACAAGATCATTGATAAAGTTTTAAATGTTCATAAGGAAAAGCATAAACCAACAAAATTGTCACAATAAAATAACTTTGAAATTCACCTTTCAAATAATTGCTGTCCATTTTGCCGTGCATAACAAAAACCAAAGGATTCCAATAAAATTAGTTGCATCAAATCAATGTAACAGAAATACAAATTACAAATAGAAACTTGTTTTCTACATTTCCACTCTTTCAAATTTGACCCAATTCAAGAGTATCGAGGTGAAAATCATCAGACTATAAAAAATAAATAAAAATCACAAGAATGCTAACATTTTCTTCATGCTGAAAGATTAGACAATATGGATATACTAAGAGTAATGTATATACTATGAAAATCAAGTGGAAAAACCATAATCTGCACAACGCCAGTCAGTTAGGTTAGAAACAAACGTGAAAAACTGGTTTAGTTTGTGTCCAGTAGTATAAAGTTTTCCTTCATTGATTTTCATTTAGCAGGTCATGCTAAAACAAGCTTAGTAAGAGTACTAATACAAGTTGTAATAGATATTACAATCACACCAGTGAAAAATACTTGCAATTTTAGCACAAGTCGAAAGTGAAAAGTGCATGTTTCACGTGAAGCACAAAGACTTGGTTTGATGTAGAATTTAAGCAACCCCTCAATGCTAACCCCTCGTGCGAGTTAAGTGGGCACGCAACTATAAACATTGCAGCATGTAATAGTTAAAAACTGACAAGACTAATGAACAAATAAACAAACTTTGGTAATAGGCATTCCTCTATGTGGTAAGTGGTATTATGCAATTTTGAGTCGCTACGATGTTGTTAGACTTCAGACTCACAAGTGGATGTATGTCAGAAAACGTCTTGAGGTTGGTGGAGCTCCTCCGAGCGGATGGTTTGATCAGTTGATAAATGATTAGATATGTTACTATGTCTTCTTTTTGCGATGTAGATATATTTAATCGGTTTTGCTTTGAAGCAAAAAATTATATGAACTAGCATCGTTTTATGGAGACATCTCAGGTGCGACGGTCTTTGCAAATTGAATTAAGATTTTCTTGCTCTGTGCGAAAGATCAAAACAAGTTGTGATTGATAGATTCACAAGATATTGGTTTGAAAAGCTATTGATCTGGTATGAAATCAAGGGATGATAGATAGTTAGATCTACCACGTGAATCATTTGCCTTTGAATAATTTAAAATATCAGAGACATCTTTGGAATAAATTCAGTATCACGACAATTCTTTGACCTTTGACGTTTCCATGATCATGTGATTTTCATACCTTGACTATCAGCTAAAGAACATGCTACTCGACGAAATATGTTTTACCGGATTCATTAGATGTTCTTGACCTTTAGCATGTAGACTTATTTATATGCGACTTTTCATGTACCTAATATGCGGTTTAGCTCATTTAACAGATTCGACGAAGTGATACACAGTGGTCAAGTGGGAAATTGCTGTTATTAGAAATTATAATTGTTTGGTTTGCGGTTTTAATTACTATGTTCATTAATATTTAATATCGAATGTTATTTAAATACTTTGAAAATGCGGACTTTAATCTTATTCTTACAGTTACAGTATTACCACTTGAAGGTCTAAAACTTTAACGCCATCAATTAAGATTCAGTTTTCCCTTTGTCCGTGCACAACAGTGACTTCCTCATTTTTGTGTATCATTTTGTGATTCGTTTAGCTAATAACTTCGTAGCCTAGATAAACTACATATCTTTCTCTGGTTTATGACAATATACACACATTCTTCAGGCAATTGAGGTCGTTTAGGCTAGTACTATGTTTTGTAAAATGACAGATACTAAAAGAATATCCGTAATCAGAGAGCTATAACATTTAACGACAAAATAAACTCACCCTGTTTCGTACTGCCCTCATGTAGTTAAGTTCTTTAATTTGCATATTATGCTGAATAACCTTCTTTAATCAGTGTAATTGAGTATTGTTGGAATTTCCGCGTTTTGGTAAGGATAACATTTCGACATAGGATGCATCTTCATTAATCATTCATAATTGATATATCAACACCGTAGCATCTTCAGACAATCATTCGTCTTAAGACGGCCTTGTGGTTTCCCTGCTGTCCCTTAAAAAATGATGTATAAAATTCACATAACCTGAAGTCGTTAAGCTGGACAACCAGTTTTGTATAATGGTTATGACGTCAGTCCGCCCATGTAATTTAACGTTTTTCTGTACTTGTCGAAATTTATTATCATAAGATGTTCATGCCATCGGATTACACACTTTATCTTGAATTAAGATCAATTGTTCGAGACGCAACTACTCATCTTCCAAGGGTAGCGGTCTGTTCATCACTTCAGACGACACCTCAAGGTACAGACGATACTGCTTCCTAGCAGGCTTTCCTGCGGGAATTCAGACCACCGTTGTGATGTGACGGTGGGTGCAAGACCTCTTGACGAAATTAATGTTAAGACGGTGAAGATGCTGTTGTCTGCAAAATTATTAAAAATAGCTGCATCTTCTGTCATGTTCGTCCTCCAAGAAAACCGCATGGATCCCTAGAGGTGTTTAACATTTTGTGAAGCATTCATTTATTGGTAGCATAAATTTTAAATTATTTTGAAAAATAAATAAATATATGCTGGCCTTGAGTAGCGCGAAGTTTCTTTTTGTATGAAAACAGCAATGATTATAACTTTATATTATTTAGGATTTTACATATTTTTGTAATTTGTACATTACCAGATAGCTTTGAATCTGCAAACGTTTTTGCACATCCTACATCTCATTTAGAATAAAATATCAGCTACAAATAAAATCAATCAGATGTCATTTGACCACAAACATTTGAGGAAAAAATAGAATTTTCCATGTAGCATTGAGTGGTTTGTAATTATCTACAATAGCAGTTAATAAGACATAAATTACTTAGCACTTTTATAACTCATTATAGTTGAAAAAATAAATCTACTACTGTGCACCACATACCGCATACAAAACTGGCGTCATCTTAAGCTATAATTTACGCATCACGTTAACACCTTCATCGCAGGGAGAGAAAACTGCCGTGTAACAACACGTGAAATTGATCATCGTTTACAGATTTTTATTATTCACTAAAATACGTGACTGATACACGGTTTGTGATAATACGCTTGTTAGGTAAAAGTGATTTAAACATCTGATTAAAACTGTTATCTGATTGTGACTAATTGCTGTTTTCTACTTCGATGCTGAATCGAACAACTAATTATAAAGTCTCTTGTAGTGACTTTGTGATTTGTGTCGAGATCATTGATCTATCGCACATGATATTGTAATTGATTAACGTTTGATTTTGTATCAATTAAAATAACATTCTTCTAACTTCTAAATAACACTTGCTTGGAATTGTTCTTCGAACCAACCTTTCGATGTAATAACATTGCATTGTGCTGCTGCAAAAATGTTTCCTTTGAAATTGGAGGTTTACCCTTCATGTTCCTTGCTGTATATTACATGTGTTATACGTCTGACTAACTCGTGATTGAAGATTTATAACAGATACTGTACAATTATGTATTGCTAACACACATAAACGTATTCATTTGTACTTTATATGGAAACGGTAAAGTGCGCAGAAGCGCCTGCGCACAGACAACTCACACTACGTTCATTTGTGAGCAAGCACATTGCGAGTCTTGTTAGATCTTTCAGTGCTTCCATCGAAGTAACACCACTAAGTTACTGTGTACCACATAACCACGTTCTTGTTAATAAAGTTTATATTTGAAACGAATCTACCTATTTATTTTAACAGGAAAAATTCACTCAAAGATTCTAAATTGTTATGAAATAGTTTCAATTATGTTGTTTGATTTGTCATTTTACTAACAGTTTGCAAAATCATTTTAAGGTGCGTTTTGTGTAGCGATCGATGCCCAACAAAATATATGATTAGAGCTTCATCTGTTCATTCGCCAGACATAATTACTATTAATGAGTCCTCTTCCCATTTGAAGTAATTTCTCTATCTGTTACACAAGACGATTGAGTTGGAAATTTCTTAATTAATTTTTTTAACGCTCATTAAAATATAAAATTCAAAGAAACATCCAATTATTGTCTTTCAAATTAAAAGTATATTCGGAGTTCCGTAACAAATCTTTCTCTAACATTCACTATACATTTGAAATTTCAAGGTTCAAACGAACTTTATTACACAACATTATCTGGAGATACTGCAAAGCATTTCACTGCAAAAGTTTTTCCATTAGTTTGCTTCTGCAGTTATCCACAGATAACACAGAGATGAAGACGATAGAGATTTCGACAAAGAAATGCTATTTATAAATCTGTTATCGATTCACGTAACCATCAAACAACAAATCCCACACGTCAATCGATGTTGTGAATGGATATCGAATGAAACAAAAATTTCAAACTTTTGCAAAATAACATCGCTGTTTTATGATTTGCCACATAAAACAAAATTGAAATTCAATTTCCGGCATGAGGGAGACATTTAAAATCTTCACCAAACAAACAATGACGAACACAATATTTTATATATTGCATAAATTTTGTTGGATTTTCACAAGACATGAGGTTGTTGCTTTGACCTGATCGTGTCTGGTAGTGGTTGTTGGATAACCATTTTCCAAATATTTACTACTTTAGATTGCATTCATGTACATATAAATAGTGATACCCTAATCGGATGAATTTCGTTAACCTATTCAATGCATCACAACTTGAAGAAATTTTATTAATAATAACTCTCAAAAAAGCATTTTAGCTGGAGATCTTTACGTTGGGTTATGATGATAGCTCCAAAAGTACCTTCAACTCATCCTTTCCTTTTCGCTTCAGATTTTTCCATCCTGAAACAATTTTTTAAGTTTCCCGATGCGCGCCTCTGTTGACAGACCTGGCCAAGAATACGTATCAAGTGCTCTGATTATGACGTATATAAAATAATGAAGACTTATTAGATTATTATTTCATTTTGTGTTGTGTTATAAGTGATAATGATAATTTTCTTCTCTTCCAGATCGAGTTGCTGTGATAATTTTAGGAATAGTCACATTAATTTTAGGAATAATATTATCATCAATACCATGGCTAGATTATTTTATATTAAAGGTAAGTGATAAGGATTCATATAATGAAGTAGAAAATAATATTATTGTATATTTTCAGAATTTAAGACTATGGAATAACACATTAAGCTTTCATTATTGGCAACGTCCTGGTGTGATACGATTGACAAGAGTCTACCTCTTTAATGTCACAAATCCTGATGGCTTCTTAAATGGTGAGAAGCCGAAATTGGAAGAAGTTGGACCATTTGTATACAGGTTAGTAAATGAGTGAGATACTAGGCTTGTTCACGCACTTTTCAAGCTTACTAGACTTTACTAGCTCTGTTACTCAAATAGTAAAAAAAACGCTTTTGAATAACATCCAGCAGAATTACTTGAAAATTTGAAAACTTTGACAGGTGTGACATAATTTTTCAAGCAAATTTTCGATCTCGAGCTCATTTCCCCTACATGACGTCACATGAAATCCTCTCAGAACTATCTGTTGAGAAAGTACGAAAACGCCAATCTCTTGATTGAAACATATTGCAATACGATACGCGAACAGACCTTGTATGTTCTCTACATTTCTGGATTTACTTAATGACATTTACCATGAATGAGTTTTGTGATTTTCAAAGTATTACTTAATGTACCACTTATTTGTCCCAAAAATCCTATATGTCATATACTTCAATGCCACGTTGATGGGATATTCCCGGTCATTAATCTCCAATTGCGTGATATTTCAGATTTTGTTTGTCATTAAACAATCAAACAGTGTGTTTCTTGACAAATTAATATCAGCATGAAATTTTTGCAATGCAGATTAATGATGCCACTGCACGTCTGTGAATGTTCATGTAATCGGCGATCAATCAAATCTTAATCCAGCAACAAAAGATCTTAATTATCATTTTAAGTCATCGGTATATACAACAGCGCAGCATCTTTAACTGAGTTATGAAAGAGATTCGCATGTTGGTTTTTGCAATTATCTCTACCCACGAATATTTTCCAAAAATTTACAACTTGAAGTGCAGTAAGTGCATTCTCAGGTGTCAAGTGCAATCAAACATATTGTGATGTTGTGACGAATGATCAGCTCACACCAATCAATGGTTAATATTTGTTGAATTTTTATTAAAGTGAAGTTGATCTCCTCAAACATGAATTAACATCATGGTATTGTCCCTTACAGTCCAGAGTTATGCCAAAATCTTAATTTGAAAATATTCATAATGATTTAATTGAATATCCTATTTCACAACACTTTGTTAAATGTCTGACGTGTTGAACGATAGGTTTTGCCCAATTATCGTCGAGTTTCTAAAAATTATATTTGAAAATTTATGCAATGCTAAAGTGAATCATTATTCGGTGTTTAACGGAGTTCACGAATTATCAGTTACTTATTAGTACTGTGAGTACAACGTACGGATTTTCTAGTGTGTAAATTGATTGTAAACAAATATGAACTTAGCTAATAATGATGTTTTCTCTTCGGTGCACTTCTTGGTATTAGAACTATGACCAATGCAGACCTAGAAAGTACACTATAAAATGTCAAGATTTAGAATAAAGTTTACCTCGGCCCACATTACTATATTTTTAAATTCCATTCTTTATACAAAACATACTCCAAGTAAACTAGAAAATGTCAGCTAATAATTGAAAAGCATCGAAAGAATTATCATTAAAAACTATGAATTAACAATGAGGTTTGAATTGGCAGTTTGATAACTTTAATCATACATTTTATACACCTAGTATGCATATTACTTACGTTCTAAATGATCTTATAACGAAATTCTATTTAACCTATTCGTATCAATGTTAACTAGACTTAGTATGTTAAAAATCTTAGTCAATTATAAGTGGGATTTTTTTAAGGTAATCAAAGTCGATTTATATAATTTCAGTAATTTAGAAAATTACTGTCAATGTTGTGTTGGTTATTTACTTAATGTGAAGGCCTCGGTCAATGAGTTCCAGTAATTAAAAAATTCTTCTGGACCCTAAATGTGGTTTTACAATGTCAACAGATGTTTTCCGAAACGAATTACATGATAAATGCTGAATTGCTTTGTGCTTCATTCTTGCGATAAACGTTTCACAGAACATTAACTGACACTTTTGCGTTCCTACTAGAATGGTATTTGTAGGCTTTGCACGTGCATTTAAGCTACTATGACGAAGTTGTAAAATAAATTTGAAAAGAGTGTCCTTGTATCCTTTTAAAAAACTTATCAAATCTCTGTTGATGTGAACGTGTTCAAGCTATTTATAGCAAAATTATCAAAAATTTTAAATAAATCCGTTGAGATAATGTCAAACTTATTAATGGATCTGTGTTAACTAGTTCATAATTAATACTAATATTAATTGAATTTCCAAGTAAAATGATTCCATTCAATAGATACATGGTTTCAGGCTGCAAATTTATTTAATTATTTTTGCAAATTAAAAATGCCAAAAATTCAGTTCACATAAAGTCACATGTTAATGATTCAAGCTTCTTAAAATAGAACCAATTGACATGATTTCAATAGTTCCTCTAACTAAACTATTGCTAATGAGTCGATTAATTTAGAATTAGTAATAGCAAATCATTGAGTTAATTATATTATGCTAAACACTTTTTCCATCTCATTAATGTAAAGTTCTAGTATGGAACGGATTGAACAGAAGTTTATTGACACGTGCTCTGATGCTTAATATAATTAAATAGAACGATATTAGCAGTGAGTTAATTGCTATTTTCTATTCACATTTATTCAATTGATTAACGAGTTAATAAAGTTGCTATGTAAGACATTTATGTCGTTGGCCCATTTAATTACAATTTTCATTTTGATTTCTTTATAGGGAAGACATGGAAAAAGTGAATGTAAGGTTTCATGATAATTACACAGTCTCATATCAACATAAGAAAATTTTGCAATTCGTACCTGAGCTAAGTGTTGATAAAAATTTGAAAGTTATAACACCAAATATCCCATTACTGGTAAGTACCTGCAAATTGTTTAAATTTTAAATATTTTTATTAAAATGGTTTCGTTCTATATCATTTTGTTTAGACACTTACAAGCCAAAGCGACAGCTTAGGGTATTTTCTTTCCAAAAGTATATCGTTGGTACTGACAGCAGCTAGATATGAGCCTTTTGTGGAACTGACAGCGGACGAGCTAGTATTTGGTTATGATGACACGTTAGTAGCTCTGGCACATCGATTTTATCCGCAACATAAACGGCCTATGGAAAAAATGGGTTTATTAATCGGGGTAAGTGGATAGATGTACTAACAATTCAATTTTTATTGCTCCTGTGAAAGTCAATTTTATAATTGAGTTGTAAAACACAAGGACGACACTATTTAAAAATGAACAAACAATCTAGTGAATCTCTCAATTCAATAGTGTGATAATTAGCTATGTCTACACACTGGTAATTGTTATTGGTTATTTAATAAAACCGACTGCAATCAGATTAATGTTTCGGAAACAGAAGAAATGAGTTTACATCTAATGCTAATATAGAAATATTTCTTACATAATTAACTTTTCATACCAAGTTTTTGCATTGAACGGAAAAAATTACTAACAGAAACATAACAATAACAACTTCAAAATAGAAAAACTTGATTAGTTTATTAGTTTTAAAGATGAGAAGCACAGAATGCTATCATGCATAGAAACATTAACTATTACCATTCTATAATTTACACTAGTCGTCCTTGCTCTAGAATTTCAAGAATTGGAAAATCTTTATTGGGTGTAAATTGTTAGTTTGATGTTCATTAGCTGTGAAGTTCTGGTAAAGTTTAGTGAGAAATTGTTATTAGATTGCATGTTACATGAAGTTTCTATATTACACAAGGCTATTGAAAACTCAAAGCAATTTTTATTAGAATTGGGCAATAAGCTGTTACACTTCTAATATTTCTGTTGATCTACTTACAATCAACGGGTTTCAGAATACTCACTGTAACCACTGTAAACTAATAGGTAATATCTTGGAACAATGTGATTTTACTCCTACAATATTAATTACATTGTACAAAATACATTTTTGAAGTGAAACCTTTTATGGACGACTTCACTGGAAGTTAAATTCTGCTGTCCAACTAACAAAATTTATTAAGCTAGTTGTGGTTTGCTCCTTTTTAATTTCTCTTTGCCCAAACGTGAGAAATACACAAAAAACTTACGAAGATCCGCACAAAGAGAAGATGTCAAGAATGATTGCCGGGCAAAGTTTGATTTTCAGTTGACAGTTTTTCCATTCCATGGAAAGTTTCACTTCTAACATTATTATCCTGTTTCATCAGTTGCAGTACATTTTGTATACTTGTTGCCAAAATATATTATTTTGATACAACTTACAGAGAAATGGAACCCTATCGGAAATATCGACAATGCACACAGGCTACACTGGAATGGATAAGTTCGGTTATTTGGCACGTCTGAATGGTTTGGATCGTATGCCATATTGGTATGGAGATACATGTCAAAGAATAGCAGCGTCTGAAGGATCATTCTTCCCACCCCGGGATCTAACACACGACGATCGAGTTTGGGTTTACGATAAAGACTTGTGTCGAGTAATACCATTGGATTATAAGGAGTCAGTGGTTAAAGATGGTGAGAATTTATTTGAACCAAATTATATACAAAAAAATGGAAAATTAAATGGAAAACTTTCAGGTTTGGATGCTGACTTATACGAGCTACCAGAAAACGTTTACGGCGATTCTGAAAACAATAAAGAAAATCAATGTTTCGACTTGGAAAACTACGATCCACCAAAAGGATTACAAAACATAAGCCCATGCCACTTTGGGGCGCCAGTCCTTTTATCGAATCCACATTTCTATCAAGCTCATCCACAGTTTTTAGAATCAGTAGAAGGATTAAAGCCAAACAAATCTTTACACAACACGTATTTCAAAATCCAACCGGTTAGTAGACCGAAATATTTTTACAATATAATTTACAAGAAAATTCACCCTTAACAGAAAATAGGTGTTCCAGTAGAAGGAAAAGTCAGAATCCAACTCAACCTCAAAGTAGACCGTGCCAGACACATTGAAGTTGTTAAGAACTTTCGAGATTTTATGTTTCCCATTATGTGGCTTGAAGAGGTTTGTATAACTGCTTCATTGACTGTTTAAACAGGAAGTTTCTAGAACATATCAAAGGTAAAATGTTCCCTTTGTCTGCGGCATTTGAAATTGATAACACAAAGGCAAAATACGTGATAAGATAATTTTAATTAATTTCGTGTTAATCATAACCGTTTTGCTATGGCACCTCCCCTAACTGCTTTTAGTTCATCACGTTTCCCTTAGAAATATGAGTAAACAGAATTAAGTTCTTTAGTATTCCGGTGTGAAGACATCAAAGTGTTTTGAAAATTGTTTCGGTACAAATGCTAGAAGTATCTGCATTTGATTCATGTCGCCTTTGGTATAATATTCATGTCTTTGACTTTATAAACTTATAAACGAGCAACTTAAATTACAAGGTACTGAGCCATCAAAAACTAGTCATAACTTCGTTAATGCTTTCTTAGACTTTGGTAATAGTAACAGTAGCTATTTTGCTCTCTTAGATAAATTAAAAATAGTAAAGGTTTTCATAATATATTTTGAATATTTATTACAGGGAATCAGCGAATTAACACCTTCAATTCGACGGTGGATATACTTGGGAACAGTGTTTGCACCCAACGCAGTGCCAGTGATATCGTATGCCATGATAGTAGCAGGATCATTAGTAATAATATTTGTATTTGTCAAAGCATATCAGAACTTTGTATTTGCAACTGATCCAACACTTGAAATACTTGAAATGGGACGAAGATCACTGAGACGTGGTAGCAGTTTCATCGTACAACATCAACACAAATTTATGATGCATCGAGAAAGTTACACTTTACTAAAACCTTCACCTAGCTCGTTAAGTCAAGCAGATGAAGGTGGAGACTCTCCATCATAGAGATTATATAATTCTTATTCAGCAAAACCTTTTATAGTAATTAATATGCATAAATCTTAATACCACTTAATATCTTTTGTAATGAGTTGAATATTGAAATTCATAAAAACATATTAAGTACACGACAAGCTACGTAAGAAAACCACATTACTAGACACTTTAATGTGATATTGGTTAATTGAAATAAGGCGACAAGTGTATAGCAGTTATTCGCCTTACTTGGCTACTTAATGTCACTAGTCAAGGGGTAAGGATATTGTAACGACAGCCAACAATTATTTTTCAAAACCTCAAAGTAACGTAGTTTAAGAAATTATTTCGACAATCTTTGTTGATTGTTCTAGAAGGATTTGGAGTCCTTTCGAACAAACTTAAACAGAGACCAAAAACATATGCTCAAATCTAACATTTAGTCCGTCCAATGATGTTAGCCTTATAAAATTAAGTTGTACATAAAATTTATATCATATCGATTGAGGGGTAAATCTAGAACTATTATAGTCTTAACGAATCCAAATTTAAACTTCGACAAGTATTTGTGATATGTGACAAACGTTTTTATTTTATGTAAGAAAATTTTGAATTTGCATCTCAACAAAAATTTTGATTTGTAACAATTCCAGATACAAGGAACAGGACAACGTGATTGTAAACTTTTGCAACATAGCCATACCATAATTATTATGAAAGTTTTCATCAAGTCAAATCAATGAGATGATTAGGAAAATGTTCTCAATTCTCAGCTGTTCGAAAGTTTGAATAACTTCGACATGCTATTGAAATATGGATATCATGTATCATGTTAGTAAAGAAAAACCATATGTTTGGTAATTAAGTTGTTAAAATTGTTTAGTTTATTTATTATAATTTTCGCATGGGTTTAATTTGTTTTCGGGATGTAACGAACAATGTATACTTAATGGAATATTTTGAAATTTGTCTTAAGTTTTTAATTTAAGACGTTTACTGTTAAACGTTGTAAATAAATGCGTATCTTTTGTATGTCAGTGTTTTAATTCTTTTGTTAACCTATCTCTGTTTGTGAGGATAATTCACAAAATCTATAGAATATCAATGAGCATACCAATTCTCTGTGCAAATATCAGTACCATCAACTCCATATAAGCTACTTGTGATAAGCTGGTTTCCATTTATCTAGAATCGATTTAAGAGGTCACTTCATACCAAACCTATTTCATTCAATTACATCATAATTCGAAGCAAATCAAACGAATAAAAAACAATCGAGTGCTCAAGATTACATTGAAAAAGGAATAATATAAATTTTGCCCACTTGCCCTCAATAGTGCTATGGATAAACTGGTCTGTATGTCTTTCTTTTACAGTGAGTTCTTTTGTATTACTCCCTTAAATGCTAGCTTTCCGGTTCCTAAGAACAGAAGCTTTACTATGGTTCGTTCTGTTCATATATATTATATGTATGTACCCCAGTTTTTGGGGATTAAAGGTTTTGGTTTAACTAAATGTCAAAACCAGAAATTGGATTTGTCTGGATTGTTCTGAATTTATATAAATGGTTTTCGATTTTTATCTTTATTTCACATTTATTTTCCGAAATTTATTTGTCTTTTTCGTTATTTTGTTGGGCTTTTAATTTGTTCAGCACGTTGCTAATAAAAGGTTTCGCATCAATAACACTGTGAGATATCTCAGTATCATACTGATTTGCCCTTACATTTGTAATACCTTTGATACGGTCGATCATGTGAAACAACGACAACTTGAAAATTATCAAAAATAAAATGAGGCGATTCCAAACAATATGTTATGATAATGTTCATTGTGTCGTCTACGCTTCCATCTACAGTCGGGTTCCGTTAAGACGCGGTTCGGTTACTCGCGAGTCCGCTTAACTGACGGTAGTGCCATGGCTTCGAAATTTGCTGTTTGTTTATTATTAATAGGCTGCCGATTGAAAACAAATGTTACAGAAATGTTTTAAGAGATAATTTTAAATATGAAAGTACAGCTAATCATCTGTGTCAATAAAATTCGTAATAAATAAGTATATTTTATAATGTTAGCAATGAATGGAATGATAAAAACTTATTTTTACTTAGTGTTAATAATAAATACTATCGTAACTGGTATTATCGCCCATTAATCCATAACTTTATAACTCGCGGTTCACTTAAGACGCCATAGGATAAAATTGGACCCTGACTGTATGTTTGTCCTACAAATAACCATACCACCAATTGTCTTTACTCATAAAACTCCTGAAACTGGCGAAGCTGATATTATCGAATAACGAACATCACAATGACAGCAAATGAAGATTATTTCAAATAAATTTTATTGCGTATAAGAAAATTCAAAGACATTCCAGCATACCGTTCAAATTTCCTTGCTTGAAAACAAGTCAAGTGCCTAAAACAGTCAATCCAGTCCGGACCACAAGTACTCAAGTATATCTTAAGGCAATAATTTATTTTAAATTCAAATTAAAAACAATTTAGTCTAATTCTTCAGGTTTCTTAGAAGCCCTAAGGGTGTTAAGCCATGTACAACATAGGGACAAGGAAAAATTACTATATAAGGCATGAAGAAAAATATAGCCTTGGGATAAGAAGGACTCCGGTTGAAGGCATTTAAAGCACTTTCCTCCCACTACATTACAACAATGTGAATTAAGTACCAGACGATGTTGTCTCCTGCTTCCGGGCTAAATTATATTGGGGGATTGAATATTCAAGAGGGTAAATTTGTCGTTTTCAGCAACAGCACAACAGTAAACGTACGAGAAAAAATATAATGCCAGAGGAGGGACAGCGACTCACAAGTGTACATAAGAATAATTATTCTACGTATAGTTGAAAAATCGAATGTGGGGCCTTGTACTTCCGCTAAACAAAATAAGGCATCATATACCATACACCATGCAATGTCGGGGAACCCCCCTTGGGCATGAGGAAAGGAAAAGGAAAAACCCATTTTTCTAGTGCGGCGATTTTTCCTCCAAGCTAGAACTGAGTGCGCTATTATTCAGGCCGATCGGAGCTGTCACTTGCAGACATCCGCGTATAATTCTTTTCCCATTTCTCTGTACTTTGTATTTTCATTCCCTGGCCGATGATGCTTAGGCCAGGTTTTCCAGGGTTTTTCAGAGTTTATGTGTTTATTCTTTTCTCCGCATGGAAGGCATCACAGAATAGTTGAGAGCAAACTCCATCGTTTCGGCCCTATATTGAAACGAATAACCAGAAGAAACCCAATGTTGAATATCTCCATTTTTTACCATTCCCTGCTGCTTCTTAAATGTTGTGGAATGCAGAGATATGTTGCTTTTACAAACTGCTGTTTTATGTTCCATGCATGCAAATTTAACGTATTCTTTGTAGTATGTACCTACATAGCATAATGCATTAAGATGTCGAAAGCAAACATTATAAATAAAATTAATTTTAAACTGAGTAAACTTTCTGACTTATGGTCTTGCATAGATTATACCATTTACATTTATATACCAAATAGTATATAAGGCTCAATTTCAAAAAATGTTAGAACTATTAAATTGTAATTAAATTCTATTAAAATGGCATTGCAAAAATTACTCACGTGCAACGATAGTATTCCATCTCAAGAGGTTCAGTTGATTATAAATAATAACGGTTGTGTATTAATTGCATCACATAAAGTACATTATACTATAACAACAAGTGGTTGCAATGAATCCTAAATAAGTCTCTCATTCGATGCAAATGATTTGTATGGAAAAAATGTTAAAACAATTAATTAATGCATTAATGTATCAATTAATTAACGATATTTTCAATTTGTGTGTTGTTGGATTTTAAATTGTAAAAATATAAAAGAGCAAGGCGGAATGGTATGACATGTTCCAAGGGAAAAATAACAATTACAATGTGTATTCTGTATGGGACATCATTTAAGGGTTGATCTGAATGTAACCCTTTCTAAATTTAAAATCCTGCACCTATCGATGGGATTATGAAACCGTTTACATACAATTTTTTGACAATATTTAGTCAGTAGTCATTGCAAACATTCTGTTAACCGAATGTCAACATTTGTACACTATTATTTCGGAATTTGAATGTTGTCAAATAAATTTGAATAAATTATGTTTGCATTTAAAAATTTGTATATTTTGGGTAGTCTGTTTTATTGTAATTGTTGTTTGATGTGCTTCCATACACTACCGTATATTTTGTGATTTGTTTAAACAACATTTTTTGACTCGTCATTTGCATGCCAATCACGCTTGTGTTTTGTCTCTTAGACAAAAAGTATATTGATTGACAGGTGACTTCTGGGAGCACTCGTGCGACGTGTGATCAATATTTATCTACTCAGATAGCTCTTTACCCGATTTTATTCTGTAAACTGTATTCCCATGGTTTTGCCCAATGTTATTGTTCATAATGAATGCCCACAGTTTGGTAAAATGTCTGCCTTCATTATGTAATAATTATGAATTTTTTATTTCTGTTAAATATCCTCCAGCTATATCTCCACTCTCCAAAAAAAGAATTTTCATAATTTTCCGGATAATTAATTTGATACCCAACCACAATGCCTAAGGATAGTCAAAGGAAATTATTATCCTCAGTCACGAAGGTCGTTTTTAATATTAAATCTTTTCATTGCTTCTTCAATCCCATTTTCCTTTTATAAAAGTTGAGATATTTGACCGTTTTAACAAAGCGCAAACACCATTTATTACGAACACACACGATTGTGAGTGGGAACCGTGGTAATTGTGTGTGTGATCGTAGAGTATCTGGCGATGCGCGAGGCTCTGATGTCAGCCAGTTGCTTTGGTTGTCTCTGGCAGACCAAACGCGGGCTGTTTATGTCTATTGCAGGCTAGATGCGGGCATTTGCAGTCAATTCAGGCAAAAATATTGAACTGCAAACCTGGTCAGACGCAGGCAAATATATTGAGCTGCAATGAAGAAGCAGTTGATGGATACCGCAGTCATGATGATATTTCCATTTTGAATTTCCGAATCAATCACATCCACTTCGGAAAATTACAATATTCTTTCCACATAAGTAAAGCATATTTGAATTATCATACTTTCAATATATGCGAACTGAATATTCTTCTTCCGCTTTTACTTAATTTTACTAAAAATAAAAAGAATTACATTGGCAGTCCCTAACTTTTCCGTACCGTTGTCCATATTTTTTTTTCATAAAGAAAAAGCGATAGAACAATACATTTTCTAACAAATTTAAAATTATAGGAAATTGAGTTTTCTGTTGTTCCGAGACCCCCATTATTTTTGCAAAATAATAGCACTTTCCTCTGCAGAAAATTAAAAAAATACATTATTAGGGTACCCCTCCATACAAAAGTGTCATTTTTTTAATTTTTTTCTTAGGGCGAAATTTCTGGCATTTACAGATTTCAATTATCTTCATTACTTTTCGAGTAATCGTGTTAAGGCACAGCTACGACGACGACGACGACGACAACGACGGCACACGAACGGAAAATTGTCTCAAAAATGTGTTTCCTTCACGTGTTATGAGTTTTTATGATGATCTAAACTAATTCTGAAAGAAAAGTTTTCGGGAGCAATTCCTATACTTCTCCTTAACACTACTGCAAAAATTGCTCTCATACATAATTCGAATGATCTCGGGGCCGCCACTTGTTGGAATCACTCCGAACTAAATTTCTTGATTTTCTTTTTCCAAATTTTCTCCTTCAGAGAGAAAATAGAAATAATTCCTAGTTTCCCGCCTCGCTGAGTTTCCCGCCTAGTTTCCACGCTACTTTTAGAAACGCACCTTTATATAATAGTAATCAGTAGAAAGCCAATGAATTTTGATGGTAGTGTTTGAGAGTCTGAATCGTATGTCTCCGGGTTTCATTAGCTGGTGAGGTGTTTCACAATTGAAAGTTAGATTCTGTCTTTGACGTTTTTGATATTTGATAAAAAAATTTTCACCACAAATTCTGTACATTCCGCTTTTTAAAAACCCAAAATATAATTCCCCATTCAAAAGCATATTTAAAAATCTGCAAATGAAGCGTCTAAGTGGTCTAAGTGTCGCTTAGGTAGCACCTCCGTTGGCCACCTGCGGTTATTTGGGGTGAAAAGGACATTTCGTTTGATGTGACAACAACATGCACAAGGGGCGTCAAATGACAGTGTCTGAAGGTCCTGTAAAAGGGAAAGGAAATGCCTAGAGAGGTGTTACATAAGACTTGACTGATCATCATATACATACATCCATATAATCTACCTATTTTCAGATCACAAAGTTTAATTTTATCTGCAAACAGACAAAAACCCTATTAACAAAATTGTTTATCTCCACTTTCAATATAATGGGCAAAAACAAATTCAAAACCCATCAAAACCAGAATATCAAAATTTAAAACACAAATATTATAAAATAAACTTTTATTTTCCACATGCCACAAAACTGAATAAAACGGATTAGATTTGTTAAAGTTTTTCTAAAACAAAAAAAAGTTATTTATATATGATTTGATAGGTTATTCAGGATTAAAATAATACTTAGTTTTTTGGTAAATTTTATTCGCCTTTATAACTTCTCGTAAATTTATGAAATAATTTTTATTTGTGTATTTTATTTTAACCCATTCTATATCGCATAAATAAAATGAATATTGAAAAACATGATATCACAATTGATGTAGATATACAGACATATGTGGCTGTGATATAGAGTAGGTATATGAAAACGAAAACTGACTTCTCCTGTTCATTCCTAGTTTTGATTAAAGGGTGCGATTCAGGATCAGAAATTGTTTTTCAACTTTTGATTTTATTTGCAGTTCCTGATGTTGGATTGGTAAAAAAATTGTGTTTGTTCTTTTGCAGCGCTTTGTTCTGCAGAACCAGGAATCTGCCGTCTGGATGATATCGCGAATTCCTGTGTATACCTTATACTGAAAAATAAATTCCCATTTTACACATGGGTTAAGCTTTTTCATGCATATTCATCGCCAGAAATAACATCCAACAAAACAACAATAAAATTTGAACAGGCCACCCGCGATTCGAAAAAATCTGCGAAGTTTCTCTATGGGCTGGAGGTGATATCCAGTCCATGCCCGGATATGAAATGATTGTTGAAGGAACAACATTTTTTTTGTGGCCTGTTAAAATAACAACTACACACTGAATAAAAGGATGCTGTAGAAAAAACGTATATATCCTGAAATCTTTCAACATCACATGCTTTTGTCAATATTTGTTTTTGCAGAAATGAAAGACTTGTTAAGTGGTACTGGGAAATTTCAAAATAAAATCCCGACGTGTACCTTCATTTCAAACTTTAGGATCTACCTGTAGTTGTCAACGTTTCCTTAATACTCATTTTTTATTTAGCTACACAAACAACTGTCATCTTCAGGTGAATACCAGTTTGATGACTTTATCTTTAACATATCTTGCTATCCCTAAATTTTCCAGTGGATTTCTATTGAGTGATGTATGGGAATTTGCAAACCTTTAGCAGATCTTGTTACATTAAGATACTGTCGTCTCTAGAACCAAGAATAGCTTGTGTCTATAACTCCTAATTTTTACAATCAACCTATCTTAAGTGTATAAAATTCAATATAAGAACAAAGAAATTAATTGTGAAGTTACCTTGGAAACAAGAACTAAAGGATATAGCTTTATTAAAAGCATCTTCCAGATATAAAAAACTTTGTGATATTCCATTTAAATGCAGAATACTATTCAAACTTTTCTCATTTCACGAATATTCACTTGAATTTCATATTTTCGTTGCGGTTGTAATAAAAACATTTCATAGAAGTAGAAAATATTTTAAAATCACCAAAATGTATAACATCACAAAGTTTTCGAAAGACTGTTGAAAAATATAAAACCCAACAATATTATCCTAATAAAATCCTGTCATCACAATTCGAATAAAATTCAATTATTTTCTAATTAACTGAGTTTGTTCTCCTCACAGTATTGTCAGTTAACTCAGTTAAGTATATAATATAAAAACAAGTATATAAGGGTTCTTTAATAATTTTTTGAGTGGTCGTAGCTTATCTGCTCTTAATGTTGTTCCATGAATTTCTGGGTAATCAAAATCTACCATTGAACAATGAAAACTTTGTTGGCATTATAAGCTTCATTGTGGTAATGGTTTATCCCCATGTCCACCCCAATATCATACTTTTGTTATTCAGAAAGTCTGTTGGTAATTTTAATAAAATCAAATAACAATAAAATCATTTCATTTCAACAAATTTGTTCGTTCGTTTTATCTTGACATAAATTATTTTATCATATTTTTCACGGTTATGTTGCGATGCTGAAAACGACTGGCCGTAGAAGCTCATACCATATTTCTGCTTCTGGTGGATTTGATTCAAATTACCCAACCATATGCCCCCTCTAGCATCATTGTTTGTCGCATTATCCTAATAAAATTCATCTCGTTCCTTCCTAAATAGGACGATTATTTATCATTCATCTCGTTCGTTCTAATTTCTTTGTATTATTATTGAAGAGAATTTTGTTTTTTTTCCACCAAGACTCAAGACTCTACATTAGAAATGATCTGGGCATGGTATTAGCTGAATCTGGATAAGGGTGAAACGTGGGGTATATACGAACGAATTCAGTAATAAAGATGAAAATTTTATTAAAAGATGTCGTCAACAGATGACGCCATATAATCTTTTATCATATTCTTTCCATTTTGATCATATCCTGACACAATGTGTATTTATGTTCGGTGCGAATGTTTTTTCTTCCATTCGCATACCTCTAAAGGACTATACCCTCTTGGTTCTATCTTCATTTCGAAAACGGCGTTTATGTTAAAGTTAGTGAAAGCTATTTATATGTATCAGCTATTGTTGGTATGAATTCAAAACGTTTCTATATCACCGCATTGTGTAAGGGTGTGAAAACTGTTTGCCAACTTAGTTATAAGGACCAACACATTGTTTTTGTTCTTTTTTTGTTGCCAACATATTTCTTTTATCCCGGAAATATGGTGACATAATGGGCACCACTTTGCGCACGAACAAAACTCAAAGGAAGTTCCCTAGAAAACAACAAAAGCCACCAATTTTCTCTTACAATCGATATCCTGAATATATTTTATATGTTATATATTGTGAGCATCGGTATCTTAAACACAAACATATGTGCAAGCTATTTAGTAAGTTATTAGCAGACACATTTGTATCCTTCTATTCGTTTTTTTTGTGTTTGTTCAAATCGCAAAAGGGCGAAAATTTGCACTATCTGTTAACCTTTAATGGGTTTTTTGTGGAGTTGTAAATCTCACTTCAACCACTTCCGTTTAACTAAATTCGCATACAGTTATTCCAACGTTAATTTTCCGATTGAGAAAATTTCAACAAAAACCTTCTGACGACTTTGTACTCGTATCATGAATGTATGTTGAACAGAACCCTTATTGAAAAAGGGTTGAATTTTCATATGCCGTCACCTGAAGATGTTCAAAACGGAAGTGTTAAAGTGAGAAGGTAAAAATAAATTTCTTCATTGAATCATTTATTAAATAATTTTTTTGTTGAGTTGTGTAACTTATGGGAAATATTAACACCCTGTAAGGGTTGTATTTTTGTAATATTGACAAATTAATGCAATTACTCTTTTTCTGCTTGTGTCAAAATACGATATCATTAATTAAACGAAGGTTTGAATATATCAAGTGCTTTCTACATTAACTGTAACTCATGTTTTGACATTCTCGTGAATATAAGAATCAAGGGCACACCGAGATTATTATATCTGATTCAGCTGGGGTTGAAGCATTTAAGAATCTTCAAGAACCATCATACTTGAACTGTACGTTTTTGTCAAGGGGTAAATGTCCAAAAAACCTTCACTGTCCGAGAGATATGTCACAAACATATGTTTGGTACGGAAATTAAACCAGGGTCCAATCCCCAATTCATGCTCTTGTCTATAGTACATTTGAGATTGCATTTGTAATTTAGAAATTTTTATATCACATCTATATCTTCTTAAAGGATACACATTACCGACATCAGCTTCATCTCATTAAGTTCCTACAGTTATTGTAACTAAGGGAAATTGTCCAACATCGTATTAGTTGTCAAGGTGTTACTTACATGAGTTACAACTCTACGTATTCAAAGTAGTAAAATAGTTAATATGTTATTTTTAATGATCATATTTCACATATGGAACTCTTGTGATAAAGAAGTTAAACTGGATAAATAAGGTTCTCACATATAAGAGGAACTACTATTTGGGAAATCCTAATATTCTTGACAATATCATACTCTCCAAAAGGGAGAGTTAACATGCAGGGAATTAAATAATTTTAATAATAATCAAATAAAATTGTGACTCAATTTCTCGTCGCAGTAACAAAGTCAGAAGGGTTATATCCTTGCAACATGTTTTCACAACATACAACATGATATACCTCCATATTAGTGGTAGGTAGTTGCGCTTTATTACAAATAATGTCCTTTTTCAATTGTAATAAATGTTCCTTGTAGCTGAAAAATATAGCTACCAAGACCTGATCCTGACAAATTGAGGACTAGTCAAGTGTTAAAAATGTGAAAATTTATGACTTATTTTTGTAAAAAAGGAAAATAGGGCTATTCATGTATACTTAAAAATTTCCTCCTTGTTTCATTGAGTGCTTAACACTTGAGAGAACTTTTTATAATTCACTTTATCAAAATTTTAAATGATTTTCTATAACAGGATTTCTTTTATAACATTATTTCGAGTTGTAAGAAAGCGTTAATTCTAAAAAACTGAACTTTAGTATGAAACTATGGTTCGTTCTGTAATACTGAAGGTTGGGGCTTTACTGGAGCCCATGTACATTTTTGATTGACAAGTAATTAATTTGCGACCAGGAAATTTCAGGCACAAAAAATTTAAAACTCGTATCTCACCGGACGGGGATTTTTAACTGATCGAGGTTATACCGAAAAACACAACCCCTAAAGGGCCGTATTCCAGGGGCTCATTTTTGCCTGTCATAATTTCAAAATTATGTTTTTTCCACATTTTTTTACCGCATAAAGTTAATTTAATTTTTGTTCGTTTGTATGCAAATGAATTCGTCCTTTAAGCACATCCTTGTTCATTTTGCATCATCATTTTAGTCAAGACATTATTTTGCCTTATTGTGATGAATATCTGGTTTTGTTCATTATTGAAATCTAATTAAAATTCTGTTAATGATTCTGACACATTCAATAAACGAATCATTCTGTGCTTTTTTCGACAATTTTATTTCATGATTTGCCTGTACTGTTCACGTTCTCAATTTTGTCAATAATTTCAGCGTCATCACCTACGGTTAACTCAATTTAATTAACATACAAAAATTATTAATATAAAAATTATAATCACTTTCAGTTAAACTTCCTGAAAATTCCTTTATGAATGTGATTCTCTACCATGCCGTGATCCTCAATGATATTTTATTAATAATAATCGGATTGCAAGAAGCGACACGTGACCATGACTGATTTGTTTTTATGAAAACTGCAAAGACTTAAACTATAATCCTATGATATACCCAATTATAACATTCCGCTCCCTTCAAATAACCAATTTGATATTGAATTGAAACCTCCTGCAATTTGTGCATCACTAATTTGCCTTACCAAAATGAATGGAAGGCGTGAAATCTACTCAATTTCATAACATCACCATAACTTTTTTATTTGAATCAACTGTTGGTGACATAAAACTTCAATAAAAAGGATTCACATATTCTGTTGTCCTTTATTAAAATTTATTGCACCCTATGAAATAACCTTCCTGCAGTTATCATGATTATGATTTACTCAAATCTAATTCAGGGTGGATTTGGACAGGTTGGCGGTAATGTATCCTTAACTGAATTCTATCAAATTATTCGTGAAATTGGCTTTAGCCTCGGACAACTCGCATCTTATTCCTTAAATAGGTTTCTAACTAGTCTCTCTGTCTCTGTCATCTGTCTAAGACTAGGGTTACTATGCACGCGAATTGGTACGAAAATTTGTTCTGATGAGTACGTCAAAAATGAAACCGATTTGAAAGTCTTATTTGTTCTGACGAGTTCTTGCATGTTTTGACGTTTTCTTCGCTGCCAGTGCAACCACTCGCATCGCAAAGCAGACGTTTGTTTCTTCGCACGAGTTGATCAGAACTCATAAGAACTCGTCAGAACAAATTCTCGTACCAATTCGGTACCAATCAATGCTACGGCTATTTAAACGTCTGAACTTTAACAATAATCTATTTGAGTGAAATGAGAAAAGTGTTTAAAAAGGATTACTCAAATAAAAACTTCAATTTGTTCTATATATATGTAAATGTCCTTTAAATTAAGAACCCAAATCATCATCATACAAAACTTATCCTTACAAAAAATCCCAAAACCCACTTGTTCGCTAATCCTTCAAGTCAAGTTTGACGTTTTGTGGAGCCATCAAAAGCTTTGCATAAATAGTTGTAAATCATATCCCATAAACAGGATATGAGATAATAAAGACCTGCCAAAAAAGAACATAAATAATCCACTCCAAGTATATTGTAATGATTTTTATGTACATGTATTGCTGGCCACTGCAATAAAAATGTATAAAACACGAAATCAAATAAGAAGTAAATAAATAAACATCCTTAAAACACACAGTAAAAAAAGTCAACAATTCATTTTAAATTGAATAAAGACAAACGTGTAAAAGAGAAAAATATCGTTAAGGATTTTTTAAACCACGCCTCCAAACAGGACGAGAAAATTAAAAATGGTGGCGAACGAAACAAACAAATACAGAAGTAAGAAAAAATCACTGAATGTCTGTTTGAAAGGACGAAAGTATAAGAGGAAAAATAAAAAGTCGTCCTGAATTGATTATGTACTCGACGAAAATACAAATAAAACTATGAGCTCTTAATCCTGGGAAGGATAATCACCATAACCACCATCGCCATCATCAGTCTCCTTCGAAAATCTCCACTTTTCTAGTATTGTACAATATCATAGTCGAAGTTGTCAGGGAGTAAAGGAAACGCAAAAGTGTGTGCTCTTATATTTGTTATGTAGTGAAAAGGATATTCTCTTGTTCTCAATGCTGGCAATGGCAACCAGGATACTTGAGTTAACAGGCGAATAAATGTTTATGCGGTAGGCTACGAAGGAGCAACCGTAATACTTTGGTATAAAATAATTGTAAATGTATGGGTTTTATAGGACGCACAAAACGCATCCTGTTTGTATAACAAGAATAACGTGGAAATTTTATTTTAGTTGTGTGGAAGTTTCTCTACTCTACTCTACTCTGAGGAGGAGTGCTGTTAGTGTACGTCATTTTATAGAGTTCCTTGAAAACAAAACAAAACCTCATCTGGGATGAACTCACTATACAAACATCAAATCCTTGCAAAGGATAATACTCACATGACTCTTTTTTTCTCTCACATGGGGCTGGATTATGATTTTGTGTCTTGTATTGGTGTTTCATACATTTGAATGGTGTTGTACATTTTTTCGTCCTTTTTCACAATGAATACAAAGTTGGAAATTTTTTCGTATGTATTTGTAGATCCTTTGACATTGTTGTATATCTGATTGAATGAATCTGCTGCAATAATATCCTTCGTTCAGACACTTTCAGTTTGTTAGTGACTGCGGTCGTTGTAACGTTGTCCTTTTGGCTGATAAATAATTCGTTACACAAAATTGCGTTTCATTTTGACGTTTATTATGTGATAATATCCTTGTCAAAATTTCTATATAATGTGTCGATAAAATAGTTTAATTTCCTTTATTTGGATTATTGGAAAATAATGTCAACAGCTTTTCTAGTGGATAATATCCTCAACGATAAAGAGGATCATCCTGATTGTATATTATCTGAGGATAGTGAATGTGATACTATATCTGAAACAAAAGAATCAATTTGCGATTCACCACATAACGAAACACTTAGCCAAAACTCATCGATATCGTCGGGAGATGAAAAATTACTACATGATCGTTTGTTAAATCGTAATTCTAAAGAGATGTTAACTAGTCCTTATACAAGTATGATCGGTAATAACAATATCAATAATAATAACAATAGTAATAATAATAATAATAATAATACTAGTAGTAGCAGTATCGGAATATTTGGAAGTGTTAGCAATAATCCACTTAGTTATCTAAGTAACAACATTGTAACTAGCGATATGAGTGACCGTGATAATGATCAACATTCTCACAACAGAAATCAAAATGATCGTTTGATTGATCATCATTTGCATCGTGATCGTGATCGTGTTGATCTATGTTGCATGAAATGTGGTAACTATTATCCAATATCAAACAATCGTAATAAATTTTCTAATACAATATCTGATAATGACGATGATAACAATGATAATAACTCAATAACATCTGATCGTGTTATACAAAATGAATATAAATGTGATAAATGTGGTGGTCAAGAGGAAATACGTCTTGATGAATCGACAAGAAATACTAAGGAAACTATTTTAAAAGATAGCTCAAAGCCAGTACTCAAATTTAGTGTTTCAGCTATTCTAGGTGATACTAAGGATCGTGTTAGAGTTAGAAATGGTAAGATTTGTTAGAAACTTATATCCCTATAAAATCCAAGTGTTTATTCATATATTGATTTATTTCTCATATAACGACGGGTTTATTGTAAAATTTAGAGATATCATATAACTTCTAAAAAAGTTATAATTATTTTCCTGACTGTATATCTCTAGCACATTGATTATCTCTCAGATAACATCAAGTGCAAGTCTATTTTGATATGGTTATCTAGTTAGTTATCCTTATATCTTCTTCCGGTGAAGTCATTGTGATTTCAATAAAACATTCGATAATTAGTTACCATTAGTTTTAATGGTTATTAAAATTAAATTTAGAAGTTAGTAGTATATTTGAATTCAAGGAATTATACAAATGAGTGTGTCATCATATTGTCTCTTAGGTTAATACAAAATTAATTTTGGGATTTCTAACATAGGGAAGGTCTTACGTGCTCAATTACTTGATTTTATAGTTAGCAATAGCTGCTAGTATTGTTATTACTTTTCAAATGCTTAAGTTTTATGTTAATTGACTTATTATATTTTAATGTTCATATATTTCGCTACGGCCAAATAATATATTTTCGAGCAAATGCACTATTTTATTAACTTCATCGCACCCGGGCGCAGCAAGTACGTTCAGGAAAACGTCAAGATCGTCCAGCTCAGGTGCAATATTTCGTCTTTCCTTTTCATATCTGCGGCAATCACTGATTATGTGAATCAGAGAATTGTTTTACGAGCAGCAGTGACAGAAGTTCTCTTGGGGTTGCGCTAGTCGAGTTCCTTTCATTAGCATCCTGTTGTTGTAGACGTTACTCAGCCGTAGCTGAGCTATCAGTTTCTTTTTTGATAAGTGAAGGTTCAATTTAAAAGTTTAATTATGACTGAAGCTAAAAAATGATTAACTTCATACCGGCGGAAAGGACTACATCTTGGTGTTTCTTGTCTCTTACCTCATAACGTTTAGAAGAATACACGTATGGTTTGCTTAGCATGAACATGGATTTCCAATAAATATTATATAAGAACTATTATACAAATAAATCTTCAGTTGATTATCAAAAAGTACCTTGAAGTGAAATGGTTATATCACTGTTGACTTATACAGTAAGGGTTGTTTACACTTTATGTGTACAAGAATTCAGTTTATGTCTGACACAAGTGACAATAACTACAATATCAACTTGAAAACTCTTCCATTTTGGAAATCAAATCAACGCAAACGTGCTGCTTGACAAGGACCAAGTGCCTAAGTGACGTACAACAGAAGGAAAATGTCTGGATTATTCAAACCAAAATTAAATCAATTCAAATTATAAAGGCGTTGGTAATTACGCGTTAATTCATTTAAATAAAGAGGGGCTCAAGTGTTAATCACATGCAAACTTAACAAGCTTTCATTAACAACAAAAGTTTTTGTCAACGTGAAGCCAAGCGGCAAAGTTTTATACAAATCAAGCCACAGGGAGTTTCGTTCCAACGTTCTTAGGTTTAACCTGAAAGGGTTAAAACCCTATTGGCGTGTGTGGTAGCACCATGCTGTCATAGGTTAACACGATTGTAGAAAGGTACCGTGTTTTGGATAGTTATATGATAAATTATACTTGATAAGAAACTTCAAATTCTTAAAGCACGTTTTTGTTGAGCGTGAATTGATGTCTTTAAGGATATTTATCGTGTTTGAGAAGAACGTGTAAGCCGAGATTCACATGCTACAAGCTAACTTTTATATTTTGTCTTGGTCTTGGCGTGTTAGAAGTTCAGAAGATCAGTCATTGGTCTAGGAACATGTGGAGTTAAAAGTGAGAAAATGTGAATTTGATTGCATATCTACATCTAATTAATTAAAACTACATTTCCTTTCAAATGAATTTAATTGGGTTGAAAACGTTAAATTGATTTAAAACAAGCGTTTAACAGTTCAAAACCACATCATTTGCACAAACACAATGCCTTCTTATCGCGGATCCCGAACACTTAACGATGCAAATCAACGCACTTAAGGTGAACACTCAAAGCAATTAGTTTCTTGCTATAATAGCTATACATAAATGATATGCCTACTAATTAAGGGTTTTGTCACGTGTGTACTGTTTTCACACTTATCTCATATACACAATCTTAAAGATCAATTTGATGTAATTAATCAAATCGGCATGTTCACTTCAATTACATTTTTTACAAGCGGTGATCAAAGAAAACAACCGCTATTTTATATAATTAACAAAACAACCTTTGAAAAAATATGATCACTTACAGCTTATTAACAGACAGAAATAATATAATTAGTGATGTGATCGTTTAATTTGCTATTATTGTTTGGTTGAGAATTGAGATTTCAGTTGAAATATGATTAGCTCTTCAGTTTCTCATATATAATAAATACAGTAAAATCCCGTCCATTTGGGATCCGAGAATTGGGTACTTTCAATAATCCGGAATTTTTCTTGGCAAATGTTACAACTATGCATTAGAGTCCCTTCATGAGTGGCCCTGACGCTGGTGATTGATTGGAGATGATAAAAATTTTGTGCTCCGTTCAATGTTAGGTGAAGTTTCTTAGACGGCGCTCGGTAATTTGACGTTTTCGATAGGTCGGCACCGTAGAAGTCCAACAGGTGCCCAATAAGCGGCAAATTTCAAATGTTGTTTCATTTCAAATTTCCTTGATATATTAAATCGTTTGAAAGGAAACGTGTCGGATAAGCTTAAAAAATTTTATTAGTTCTTTTGATTCGTCCACACAGAGCCACGCAGATGATATCAGCAATATCTCAAAACCATTCTCATTCCCTGGGGTTTTCGGCTGGAGTTGTATCCTTACAAGCTCAAAATATTTTCACGTCTCTTGTCATGTTTTCATCTTTACATAGTCCCTGCTTATTTCTTAATCTTTTTTGATACCTTATTACTTAAATACTGGCTTAATATCAGCTAAAGTGAAATTATTCATCGTAGATTGAACCGCCCTGCAATGTTTTTTATAACATAAGTTGTGTTATAGAAGCTTTCACTTCGACTTAAAATTACAATCCTAACTTCTATCGCATACTTAGGGATAAGAGAATAAGAATCCTGCAATCGATAAATTCATTCATTAATTTCAATCTGTGCGATTTAACGCACATTTAATTTTAATGAATATCTAGAAAATGGAATTGTAAAATTTATATCAATTAAATTAAAAATTTAAAAAAAATCAAACACAACCAAATTTTAGGTCACACATATGTTTGAAAGTAAAATGAATTCCCATTATGCTTCTGAGTTCCTTACCGCAGCTAACAAAAGAGCTGACGACCTTGAAACGGTTAAGAATCATCGCTAGAAAACTTGCATTCAATTAAAAATATACCGCATCCAAATCGATTCATCCGTTAAGAGCTACTATGCGACAGACAGACACACATAGAGGTCAAACTTATAACACACCTCTCATTACGTCGGGAGTTAATAAAAATAAGAATAAACTTGAATCAACTGATTCTGATTCGGTAAAAATTTGAACAGAAACCCATTGATACATTATCTGTATTGCTAGCGTGTTTTGAAGAACTCTAGGTTTTCTAAAATAAAGAGATGTAATCTGGATTTGGATCGTTTAGTCCTCACTCAACAAGTTTCTTATTCTTAAGTCAAACTTTATATTTTATCTACTTAGTACTATAGTTATATAAGCTCATACTGAATTAAATGAACTAGTTGTTAAGTATATTTGAAGAAATAAAAATCAACTTTATATGTCAATGAATTCTTGGTTATATATGTGATACAACCAACACTACGACACTATGACAAATTTTAAATTATTTGTTTGCTATCAGTGTAATTCAGACGTTATTTATGGGAATCTAAACAAAACTTGCTTAAAATCAGATGCAGCTTGCCTGCCAAATAAGGTATCGTTCATGTAAGTACCATTCGATAGCTCGAACGAGAATGGATTTTATAGTTCCATAAAGTGATTGATTCGCAAATATTAAAGCTATTTGAAATTTCAATTAAATTATCCAAAAATCCTGTGTTCAGATAAAAACAAACCTTAACACAAGAATCACTTTAAAATTCAACCCTCCTATCCCAAAAATCCATAATCCATAGCAAAATGGCGTCATCTGGAGTCTCACTTAAGAACAAACTTTCACAGAACTTTTATCGTCTCGTCGTCCCTGAAACCCTTCGTAATAGTCTTATGGGATAAAAGTACTGGCATAATGCTCCTATACCCTTAAATGCGAGACGAAGAAGACAGAAAAAACGATAGACAATTTTTGGATATATCACACCATATTACATCGTTAAATTCATATACAACACTTTGGCAGGATATTCTTATAATAAAAGGTATTTGTACCACCTACGCTTACAACGTGATATTCAACATTTGTGTGGTGGTACTTAGTATATAGTTTGATATTACGATGCGCACTCCGCCCCTCTGGAACGAATCAAGTCTGCGAACTCGAAATCCTCCTGCCTCAGATACAGACTCAATTTACGGAAGTAATAAGGATATCAAAGCTATATCCTTGAAGTGTGAAAACACCATTCTGTACCTTTTTCTAAACTTTTCCTTTTAAGAACAAATATCGATTGACTATCCTCAAGGATCAAGGAGTGTGTATACTTCGTTTCCTGCAATGGCGAAAGACTCTATTCCTTCTCACCATTCAAGCTTTCCATCATATTTCGACTTTTAGCCCGTTTTATGAGCGCCAATCGTTTTTAAAATAGTATTATACCAACATACATACATGTTAAAAACGGATAATATGTTTGGTGTGGAATATCCATAATTTTAACGAACATAGCAATTGCTAAATTTATGTTATCGCACATTCGACTTTTATGGGTTTCAGATATCGACGAATTGAGTGCTCGAATAAATCGTTTGCAGGCAGTACTTGAAAAGTCGTTAATGATATTTCTTAAGGATATCTATTGTAGATGAACTCAGAATGAAATATTTTTTATATATATTTTGTTGAATTTTCATTTTGTAGACAGTTTCATTGATATATAGGTTTAAACAAGTTTGGTAATGACCACACCAGTACATCTGTTAAAATGCAATAAAATTAATTAATTATAAGTAACATGAAATTTTTCCATTACACTGACATGCAATGAACAAACGGAAATGTGCATATTTATAGAATTACTAAGAAAGATTAATTACCATACAAATCTGTTAAGAGGTGATTGCAAAACTCAATCAGGTGTTATAAAATGCACATGCGAAATGCAGCAAAGACGTTCGATTGTGCAATTTGTTTACCTCTAGGTCTTTGGCATTACAAGCATCATGTGTTTAGGTGAGAAGTTGAAGCGGCTAGTGGCTAGGCAAATTCTTGGTAAATGTTCAGTCTATACAGCAAGGCCACACATAACACATCAAAAGCCTTCTCTTATCTCCAATTTACCCACTCGGTAACCGCAAATGACTTATTCATTTATTAGAGGAAATATGTTAATAATTTTAAAGAGAATAAAATTTTCCACTACTCATTGTTCGGATAAAGTCACTTATGCTTCTATCTATCATCTGAAATTCATTAACCTTGGTCAACTGGAAACCTTTGATCAGTTTCACTGAAAATTTATGAACTTGATGATGTTGATGTGAGTTTGAGTAGTTAAACCTATAAAAATCTTTCAATCCGTTAACAATAGATTATTTTTAATCTTCTAAGTAGTTGCGTAATGGATTTATATCACGCATATATATCTTGAAGTTATTATGAAAAAAAATTCTAATTGACAACATAAATTAGATTCTTTCGAAGTTTCCAGAATTTCAGCATTTTAAGAGAAAACACAACACGCGTAGCACATTACCATTGACACGTTTTGTAATAAATTCGAAATTACAGAACATTTATAACAGTCAATTAAATAAAATTTCCGTCACACACTGAATAAAACATGAATATAAGGATTTTTCGTGATATATGTCAAGAATAAAATCAACAAAATTTCATAAAACCATATGAGAATCAGCATGAAATAACCATTTTCATCTCCTGAATATCCCAGAAATGGATTAAGAAAACACAGAGCCACAAAATCCCACAGCTAAAGTCCTGAATTCATTTAATACCGATAAGTCCATAAAATAATATGCCACACGCAAGATCTAAGGACAAATGATCAATAAAAAACGATTTGCTATATAATAATAAAAAAGGAGGTTGTTCATATTCAATAAAAAGTAATTTCATTGATCCACCAGTTCAGCCCACAGACATTTGTACAAGGATAGAGTGTGTGTTAAAAAAACGTTTGCCAGGACTAAATTGTCTAGGGAGAATGATGTACAATAAAAATGAATCAATGTACCCTATTTTGGTTAAGAGGGATTTTCGACTCTTCATAAAACACAGAGAATACACAATCGTACAGGACGAAGAAACTAGAGCATTGAGAAACATTGTTATGAACCACATTTCGGTTTTTTTTTAAAAGGAACCATGACCTTCCTCAAGGGCTTAACCCCTGGGAACGGTCATGAGTGTTGTTGAAATATTTTCAGCTGAGTCAGCATTTCCGCTGATTCAGGTGAAAAATGCATTAGCGAAAAAATATTTTCCTCGAGTCGGCATTTGTGCTGACTCAGGAAAAATTAAATTTTGAAAAATATTTGCTCGAGTTAGCATTACTGCTGACTCTGGAGAGAATTTAAAAAATGAATGGAAAATGCATCGATTGGGTCAACGACTTGATCGATTGCAATAATTGGAACGATCAACGGCAATAACATTCGATCAATGACCCAATCGATGGAATTTCCATTCTACAATTAAGGTAAGAGTAGGGAAAATTAGTGAGTAAGCTAGATTTAAGTATAAATTAAGGTTTGATTTGTAAAAGAATTCAGTCTAGAAATATACGGCTCATAGAACGTGTGTTTCTTTGACTCAAGGGTAACTTGGCCTTCAGGCCATGTACCCTTAAAGTCCTGACTTGGCCTCGTAGCCATGCAGGCAAAATGACCACAAAGAGGTAACATGGGCCACAGGCCCTATATCTCCAACAGAACGAAGTAAAGTCGGCCAAATGGCCTATACTTCAAAAAGAAGAGGTAAAGCGGGCAAAATGCCCCATACCTCCAGCGTCCTGAACATGGTTCGAAAGAACCTCACAGGCAAAACATTAGAAAAAATGATTTTCAGATAAAATTCTACATTTTAAGCGGAGAAATGTAAGAAATTCATAACATTTTGGCGCAGCCGCAACCACGGACCTACAACCAACTAGCCACGACGCAACCTAATTGAAGATGGAAGCTAGCAAAAGACAGATGACCTGAAGATTCAGATTCTGATGCTAAAACAGAGGAAGGCGATTTTAAGGGGGAAGGAGACCAGTAAAAGCTTTGAAAGATCGACTCACGACTCAAATTATAAATTAATAATAGAAAATATTGGGATTTTAAATTAATATGTAAATTATTGATAGGTAAAACATTGCAGAATATGTTAATTTAAAGCATTTTACTTATTTGTATTTGTTGAATTGTATTTTTGTATACCATTTTAAAAAGCGTTGTGAAGTTTGAAAACATGTTACTTATTTGCATTGTATACAATTTTGCACGAATTCAAAAAAAAAAAACATTCCGCTACATGAAAAGATTAATATAATTGTCTCTAGTAGAAATAATATTTAATGAGATCACATTGCAAACTATAACTTGCTATGACTTTAAAGGAGAAAAAACAGAAGAGCTTAGAGATTAAAATAATAGATCTATGGTAGAAATAACAATTCAAAAGAGGTAACATAGTAAACAATGACTGGCTAAGACTCCTTGGAGATATTAAATGAATTTTTCATATAAAATAATAAAAGAATACAAAATATATATCCAAAAAAAAAAATATAAGAAATTAAAAGGGAATAGAATACAAGTTTAAAGAAAGTAAACTAAGAGATGTAAAAGTAACAAATATCAATATAAAAATGAAAGAGTAAAAAGAAATAAAAGTGAAAAAAGAAAAAAAATTATAAAGCATATATTTAATCGTGTAAATATAAAAGGCAAATATAAATGTAAAAGAAATATAAATGTAAAAGGGAAATAATATAAATGTAAAAAGCAAATTTAAATGTAAACGGGAGATATATATGTAAAACTAGGGATATACTTGTAACATACAACTTATGTAGAAGCCCCAGTTACCATCGTAATGACGTGAAAATGTTATTGTAATGGGACAACTGTCTAACGTGAGACGGTCGAAGGAAGACACTTATATTACCGCGGCTCGCAAACTGCGGAGTGTACTACTGCTTCGGACGTGAAATAAACAAAAAAAAAAACACGGAGAACAAGTTAAAGCCTCAATAACGTTACTCGAAACTATCGCAGAACTCCACAAACTCTTCGAAATAGGTACAGAGCACAGAATCAAAGGTTTGGCCACAGTGCGTGCCGGGAAGAGTCACCTAAGTTTCCAAGACTCGCACGTTTTGGTAGGTGAAAATGTTTCAAAATAAGTGCCACGTCATACTCGCAAATATGACGGTCGCCTAAGTTTCCAAGACTCGCACGTTTTGGTAGGTGGAAATGCTTCAAGAAACACATTGTAGTGGAGAAACAGGCCCAATACAAAACAAGGAATTATATCCCAAAGAAGTAAAACAACAGATGTGACATCAATATAATGGAAGGTATTGAAAATGGAAAAAGAGAAAGATAACGTCGAATGTATGAAACAACTAAAGCCACATAACAATGAAGTTAAGGAGTCAAATAAATAAAAAAAAAAAAAAGAAAAAAAAAATAAAAAAAATAAATAAATTAACTATATAAAGGGTACAACTAAATGAACAAAAGTTAAAGAGAAATAATGGATGAAAAAAAAAAAAGAAAGATATATACCTATGTAAAAGGCAGAGAGTAAGAGACAAAAACAGAATTTAAAACGGAAAAAGAAAAGTTGAGAAATTGAACGAAGAAAAAACTGATGGAAATAAAAAGGAATTTAAACAAGGATTAAATAAAAACGATCGTCAAAACTTTGAACATTGGAGATAATAAAAGCAAATACCATAAATACAAACGCAAAAAAAAAAAAAAAAAAGTGATGAAAGAATTCAAATAGAACCAGTTGCAACCAGAAAACCGAACCTATTGTTAGTAGTCCCAGATGACTTGGGACCCGATGTCTAGAAGCGTTGGCAAATAAGGCTCAGATAAGAAAAAACAGGAGTCTCATACTTACGACCTAGAATAAAGATTATTCTAGACCAGTTAGGGAAACTACGCCGCACTCTTATCCTGAATGTCAGAAGCATCTAACATCTGATAACAATGAAGGCAGAAGACCACGGGGACAACAACACACCAAGGCAACTCTCCCTAAGGTATTCATTACCCACGATCTATATACTGGTAAGACAAACCAAAAAGAAGTAATCATAAATAAATATTAGAAAAATTATTAAAAATAAGTAGTTGTAAGGTACATATGAAAACCAATATGAATAATTCCAAATGTACAGCAAACGATTTCAGAAAACTGTTAAGTAAATTTTTAAAATTTGTAATTAAAAATATGTAGCGATCAAAGTTAAGCCATGGTAAATTAAACTATAATAATCTGTAAACTTGAAAATATTGAAAACATGTTACCAAGAAGGTTAAGGAGTGGTGAATCAAATTCGATAAGTCGTAAATCGAAAAGAAAAACATATATGTATGTAATAGGTAATGAAAATAGAAGAAATAAAATATTTAACTCCGAACCAAAACACAATAAATTGTAACTTGTAGAATTGGAAAAATATGACAATTATAGAATATTTAACAAAGGGTAAAATATGTAAGGAAGTAGTGAATGGTAAAATGGTTAAGTAAAGAGAAAATATCAAAGTAAAATTTTCGAAAATATAGGAAACTTATAACTGGTGAACTCAAATTATGAGTAAATAATTTCCATAACATGATATAAAATTTCTTCATATGCTGGTAAATCAAAAAAAAAAAATTTTATATATATTATCTGCAAATTCAAATTTACACTATGACAAATTATCGCTGTAGACAGTATGTTATTGCTACAAGATTTAATACTTTGAAGTCAAACATATCTTCCCTTGAGTAAACAAAAAGAAATGTAAGAGTAAAAAACTATACTTGAAAATATGTAAAATGTAAGAAAATTAAGTAGTAATTTGTAAAATTATAAGTATAAAGATATTATGAATGAAATGATAACAACTATAATTTTGTGAGGTTTGAAAATTTAACAAATGGTAAAACATAAAATTCAGTGTAATGATTTATACATTATAAATATTTTGAACTTGTCAAATTGTAACAAACACAAAAAAAGCCTCTTTATGTTATTTAACTACTCTGTCATTTCATACAACAAAAAAAAAATGGGTAACTTTTCTAAAGAGGGGAGGAAATGTTATGAACCACATTTCGGTTTTTTTTTAAAAGGAACCATGACCTTCCTCAAGGGCTTAACCCCTGGGAACGGTCATGAGTGTTGTTGAAATATTTTCAGCTGAGTCAGCATTTCCGCTGATTCAGGTGAAAAATGCATTAGCGAAAAAATATTTTCCTCGAGTCGGCATTTGTGCTGACTCAGGAAAAATTAAATTTTGAAAAATATTTGCTCGAGTTAGCATTACTGCTGACTCTGGAGAGAATTTAAAAAATGAATGGAAAATGCATCGATTGGGTCAACGACTTGATCGATTGCAATAATTGGAACGATCAACGGCAATAACATTCGATCAATGACCCAATCGATGGAATTTCCATTCTACAATTAAGGTAAGAGTAGGGAAAATTAGTGAGTAAGCTAGATTTAAGTATAAATTAAGGTTTGATTTGTAAAAGAATTCAGTCTAGAAATATACGGCTCATAGAACGTGTGTTTCTTTGACTCAAGGGTAACTTGGCCTTCAGGCCATGTACCCTTAAAGTCCTGACTTGGCCTCGTAGCCATGCAGGCAAAATGACCACAAAGAGGTAACATGGGCCACAGGCCCTATATCTCCAACAGAACGAAGTAAAGTCGGCCAAATGGCCTATACTTCAAAAAGAAGAGGTAAAGCGGGCAAAATGCCCCATACCTCCAGCGTCCTGAACATGGTTCGAAAGAACCTCACAGGCAAAACATTAGAAAAAATGATTTTCAGATAAAATTCTACATTTTAAGCGGAGAAATGTAAGAAATTCATAACAACATTACTAAAACGTGTTCAAAAACTGATCTATATTTTGCAAAGGATAATCGCACACAAAAGGATACGATTCACTTTTCACTGGTTTTAGAACTCATGGAAAAGGTCGCAGGACCTTGCTTGGTTTTGTGAGACTGCCACAACAATAATTTATACTATAGATAACTGAGTTGATGTTTTTACAGCCTGAATGTTGTTATTTTTATTCATTAACAAAATCCTATGGTCGAAATTGTATCCTTCACATGAACGTTGTGTGAATCAAATTAGGGATGAAATTATTTTTCTTAGGAATTAATTTTGAGTGTATTAAAATTTTTGTTTATTTTAGCTGAAAGAAAAATTTTTTCGTGCTATTTAATTTCAAGAAATTAGAACACGAAAGTCCTTTCAAATGAAAATTTTAATTTCTTTCTTTAAATAAACCTGTTCAAAACAGATGAAAGACTATAATATTGTAAATTATGTCTTCACACTTGATTCGTTACGCTTTCTTTATAAATTTTCATTTGAATATTTTCGTTATATTAAACAAGATTTAATTTGAAAGTGAAAGTTGAAATGCTTCTCTCAAATTTACGGACAATTCATAATGCATTTAGTGCAAGGGTTTCCTGCGTATATCCCTTTAACTGGATTAGATTCAATTGCCCACAACTTGGCCATTACACACTTCCTTTGTTTGATCCGTAACAAATTTAATCATTTCCGCCTAACAACCATGTAAACGGGTAAGGGAAACACAATGTGGTTAACCACATGTGCTATATGCGTGTGATGTGTTATATGATAACTATTCAATGTGTGAATATTCTGGGTCGGAATACGCAGTTGGACAGAAACAATGAATGAGCCATACTATAATTGCGTGATTTTTGTAAACCAAAATTAACAGCAGTGGATATTGGAATATAGGTCGAATACTAACAATTTTTAACTAGACCCTATGATTGAATTCTCTTAACCATACAAATCTCAAATGTTAAATAACAGCCATGTATGTATCAAGGGTGTAAAGTGACGTTTTCTTGCATTTGTGGATTGTAGCATGAGTGTAAGGTGCTCTCGCATGCGTATAAAGACGAATGAAGAAATTGTGACGCGAGACGGAGTCGAGCGCTAGAACGAACGAGTCTTTGTAGGAATGTCGTCCGAGTTCAAATGCAGCCACGGCTGCAAGAAAGTTTATGCAACAAATTCGTAGAAATTTGAATTTGAGATTAATATTCAACACACTAAATTATGTTTCAAAATTTCGCTATCAAATCTTTAAGAAGTAAAATTAAATACAAATATTTTAAATATGTTTAAGAACACAAAAAACACAGTAGATCACAATAAAAACAAAACCCTGAACCAAAATGAAAACTAGATAACATATATACTTACATGTTTAATGTTATTGTGCATTCATATGTTAACACGAATCTGTTACGTAAAGCTGTACATTACGCACAAGTGCGGAAAAATAAAGATGTGAGTTAAGGATGTTTGTGAATTGATAAAGGATATTTCCATACTATCTCTTAACCCTTGTCACTTATCAGTGTTAAGATATTTTGTATGTAATTAAGAATTATAATTGATATCCTTATATTCCTTGTAATTGTTATAAATATTTTCCTATTTCCAGAATTTATTCAACCACAGCATATCTGGCCTTATATTCAACATAACTTTTTACATCATGCACAAATCCAACATCCAGCCTTTTTAACAAATGGAAGTAGCTGTCAACCGCATGCAACTTCATCGCCAGGTAGTACAATAAGTGACAGCGACAATCAGTCAAATAATGGATGTCAACAGCAGCAACAACAACATTTATCATCATCAGCATCAAATCACCAAACTGGTGATATACAAGATGAGCGTCTTCAAGGACGTGAAAAACAAGTAATAGCAAAACCAATGCCAAGTAGGCCAACACCGTTTATCCATCATGGTTTGAATCATCCCCATTTACATTCATTGTTAGCACATTGCCGAAATCCATATATCGGAGGTATATGTAAATAAATCACCTAATAACATTTATATAAAACCATTTAACTCTGATTATTCTGATACAGTTGGGGCACCACAAGTGTTTCCATTACCTCCTGGACAAGGATTCCCATGGGCGCATTCGTCTCGAGGGAAACCTAGAAGGGGTATGATGAGAAGGGCTGTTTTCTCTGGTAAATAATCGATTCATTCAATGTTTTCCACAAATTTGATAATATCCTTTTTCCAGACTCACAACGTAAAGGACTGGAGAAACGTTTCCAAATGCAGAAATACATAAGTAAGCCAGACCGAAAAAAATTGGCTGAACGACTTGGCCTCAAGGATTCACAGGTACCTGAATATGATTGTGATTTATTTACGAGTCTTTTAAGGACATGATTACCGAAGAATAAACCACGAAAAAAGTATTATTATCCTTCAAATTGACTCTTATACACAAGACGAGAAAGTGTATGAACGTAGGGAATAATGTCTTGATAAAAAAGGACGAATGTTTTTCTTCATGTTCGCGCAAGAATCCTTCACACAGTGCAAATTTGTCTGAATGTCCTGAAACCCCGCCCTCTTGTTTCGCTTCACGTCTCATTCATGTATTCGTGGCTGAAGTTCATTCGCCAGGACTTTGTGTTCATCTAAGATATTTTTTCATACTCCTTGTATCCTGTCTACAAATTCATCCACACCACTATGGGAACATTCCTTCCCTTGCGTGTGTTAGTGTGTCTGGTGGTGGTGCACTTTTGTTACACACCCAACTTCTTAAGTGCGCAGTCGCTGCTCTCAAAGGACTTGCGATCCAGTAGAATACGTTAAAAAGGACAAAACGTTTAAACTTCAGAGTCCCTTTTACTGACAATGAATGAAAATACAAATTTGATTTTCTTCAATACTTACACTTGCATGACTTTATTGACGTCTCCATTAGTCCTTATTTACAGAAAATTGTCGTTGAATAGTGAATGAAAAAGCGTTTTATTTAAACACTTACACTTGTTAACGTATTCATTCCATTTGCTAGTGAAAGGGTTATAAATTAAGAATTGAAATTATATTTACTCAATACTCATAACATTATCCTTTCTGATATATGATGATTATCCTGCACGAACCCAGAAATTTTGCATGTCATCCGTATGGATATTTCAAAGTGTTAATTAACATCATGTGAAACAAACCTTAAACAGGTGAATTGGAATTGATCCTTGGATATGAATACATGCTTAAATCACTTGATACCACTGCGGACATAAGCAACTTGTTGAATGAAATATAATCTTACAATTCGTATACTTGAGATAACCACTTTAATCTTGTATTAACATAAACTTGCAAGGATATGCTTTTCTTTTCCCTATGAAGTGGATCCATCAGAGTTCAGTTCCGGTTCCCCACACACTACCTACACGAGTGATTTTTACGTCTTCTGTTTGTGACATTTCTACGTTTTAAATCACGTATCATTCCCTTGAGCAGTTTGCTCAATAAATCGAAGGATATCAAAGTATCAGGAAGGTTTCCCGGTTTATGTTTATCAAATCTAAAAATAAAATTAAATTTTGGCAAATTTTTACCAAGGACACAGTTGTTAACAGAATGTGGTTTAAATGAAATTAATCTTTAACTCACCATCAAGTGCAGTAATGCAAATCAATTAAAATGTTTCATACAAAATCGAGAATGAATTAATTAAGAAGCTAAACGTTGGAGTTATCCCGTTGGCAATATCCCCCTCCTGGTATAATTATTCCCCATTAGCAAGTGATTTCACCAAGGGCGATTGAAACAATTAAATAACGTTCTTTTCTGACAGGATCTGTTACTAAAAGTCAATTGTACGAGGGTTGCTGACCGGAGAACATATGCTTCCTAATGAGATGTCTCTTTCAATCCAATATCACTCAGTTTTATTGTGGACGTGCGAAACAATTTCCCTTCTAAGGGAATATTCCAGAGGGGTGATACACAGTATTCTTTCTTGTATCGTAAGGGATAGTATCTGATATGTGTTCTCAATAGACGTAAACAGTATAACTTGTTTAGGGGGAAACTAAATATGATCCCGGGTGGAAACTTTTAACCCCATTTCATAATAGCTTCTAGAACCCGGATTCTGGTCGACCCTTGTTTTGTTTGTTTGATAAGAACATTGTTAAAAGTGTAAATGTTTTGTAACCGCAAATATGTTTCGTAATTGTTATCGTAAAAGGATATCGGATGTAGAGATTTGTTCAGATTTGTAAACCACTTTAAAATATTTGTTTGGATTACTCATACCATTTTCAGAAGTGGGTAATGTGTGATAATTAATATCAAATATTTCTAACTTAGATATTAAATGTTTCTAACTTAGATTAACTGCTTGAAAATTCACAATTTTCGAGACCAAATTTGAATTTTTCATTAAAACTTTGACCAGATATTCAAAAGTTTACCAATTAACTGTGCAGCACAAAACAAACACCGACAATTATCATGAAATTTATTAATAAATTAAAAACAATAATTTTCACTTTAAAAGCAAAAAGTTTTTTATAGGAAAGTATCTCCAAAAGAATTGTTGAATATTCAAATTGATGAATTTCAATTTTTAATTTCAATGGGAAAACCCCGCAGATGTTGGGTAAATGATAAATAAACCCAAATGGTTTAATAAATGAATATTTGCTGAAAGTGTCTCGTACTTTTTGAATTTGTCAATAAAAAGCGGTAGAATTGAAACGAGAATTCTTTCAAAACTAATTCGAAACGGACTAGTTGCATAAAATTTCAAACTATTGATATCTGAAAGGCCAGATCCTATAATAGATTCAACCATTTGGAATAAATTAGTGTAACTAATTTTTAACTGAGCAAAGTGTCACAATTTAATCAATCACTTACCAACCCGTCGAAAATGAAAATGTGAAAATTTCAACCAAGTCTGTCGTCAGCTGGCTTCGGGTTGTTCACAAACTGTATCCTGCCGCAAAAGGACATTCAACCGTAGATTATTATGACTATTGAATAAACCAAGATCAGGCAGTTTTCTCAATAACTCAGGACATTATTGTAATCATGCCATCATCGTCGTTATCATCATCATCATCATCATCATCATCGATCATTGATGCAATTGTTTGTAATCGATAATTTCCGTGAAAATGAAAATTCAATTTCACATCTTGCTCGTGAATGAATGATGAATAAAGTTGACAAATAACTTAGATTGTGTCACAGTTCGTTAAGGTGTGACACTGATGGGTTCATATTAATAAGGGGAGGAAATAATTTCATAGTTTAGAAATGAAAACTATATAAGGAAAGGGTGTTGCTGAATAGGTTAACAGACTGTTTCCATTCCAAGAGAGTAGTGGAGGTTCTGTGTAAAAGAATTTGAATTTATTTTGAATGTTTTATATGTTCACGACGGAATGATTATTACTTAATTTGATTTTGGTTCAAGATAAAAGTAATCTTGATCATTATGAAGTGGCCAAATTATATTCATAACCAGTTATTGTTGGTCCCCTTTAATTCTTGGATATAACAAAACTCTGTTAACATATGTTTTTGATAGGATAAACGACTTGTGATTCTATGAAGAGCTAAAGTAAAGCATGTACTAAATAAATTGATTTTATTTGTCTCCCCCAAGTTTCAAATGCAGCAACATTTATTGCTTGAAGGTAAAAAATGTATCATGACCCTAAGATATAGGAATATCTCAAAATGTTAGAGATTTATAGTCACATCCCTTAGATATCTGTACGCTAAGTTAACTGCCAAGTCAGTAAATACTCCGATGCTACAAGGGTGTTCAATCATGAGGAATAAAAAACAAACGAAAACATGAGGGTGTTAAGTGGATCCCTTGTTAATGCCGCAAGGATCTCAAAATCAAAGAAAATTACTTTGTTAAATAAACCGGGTAACCGTGATTTCTTGGTTTTATTATTTGCAGAAGTCGCGTGCTAAGTCTGCACCATACACTGCCAAGAGCGCTTATGGGATTTATGACGAAAGTGGTTTAAATCTTAAACAAACTTTATCGATACACCATCAAAAGGAACAAAAGTAATCACATCAAAATCACATGAAAGTGATTGAATTAATGAAGCGTTTTCAAATCCGTTTTTATAAAGTGAATAAATTTTACATTGAGAATCAACTCGTCGAGATTATATTTTATTTTAACTATTCGTATGTTATGCCCAAACGTAGAGAGACAGAAAAAATATACGAAGAACCGCACAAAGAGAAGATGCCGACAAAAGTCATTGCATTATTGGTTTTCTCGTTGACAATTTCCGCATTCAAAGAAAAGATTCATTTCTATACGTATATTTTCATTACCTTAAAAATTGAATACTTTATTTTATGTACTCAATAAGGAGCTGGAAAACCTACTCAGGCTTTTATGTATGAAATCGTTTTCCATTTACTCAGCACATTACGTGTTGATTTTGAATTTGATATTGTAATGATACCCTCATGACATCTAAGTGTGCGGAAATTCGATACTCAAACAATTCGCATAACTGACATTATTACAAATGAATGTGCAAACACGTCAAAGTTAATTGATCCTTCTTATTTAATTTCGTCAATCTTTAATGTTTAAGTATACAGTCATAAGATACAATATTATCTATCTATTTGGTCAAGAAGACATTTTAATTAAAATGTCACACATGTTTCAGTTCGCAACAATATTGAATTGCAGTTCAGTTTTATGTTTAAATCTTGAAAAGTATCATGAAGTATTGAGTTGCCACTTGGTTCATTGTTATCCCCATTAAAACTACGACACCACTTTCACTCGAAACAAGTACAATAAAAATGTTGAGTTCTTAAGGACACAGAATGCCTACTCTCATAAATTCCCATAAAACAAGACCATTGAAAAGTGCATAATAATGAATCATTTCCATGCAATAACCCATTCATCTTATCACTGCATCGTTATAGAGATTTGAAAAGCAAGAGCTGACCACTATATCATGTCATCATTCACATTGATTGCACCTTGCAATGATGACTTTTGATGACATTCTAAAGTGCTAGTCATGGATCATGGAATTGGATATTAAAAAATATCCTCGATAGAGTGTCTATTCAATGAAGTCCTTTTTTAGTAATTTGTCATATGCATTTGTGGTTGTCAATTTGCGGATGGCAAACCAAAATATGGACCGCCGAATTACAGGTTGCGGAGAGCTTTACATTTACTGATAAAAAATATCCTGCATTTACCCTCATATACCATTATTTTAGCATCCTCCTTGTCATGTTTATTTTATTTTCAGGCATTTTTTCCCTCTGCACTATACCATGCATCCAATGCAAATACACGAAACATGGCCACACATTTCACTGATTGCACAAAACCGGGAAAAATTGTTTTTATAAAAATGGGCAAAAAATGCATGGTGGCTATTTCGGGTAACGTACACTGCTCATCTGAAAGTTCAGTCGGGATATTTTTTTGTTTCAGCTGCATGAGAAGGCAGAAAAAGGCGCATCCATTTATCTCCAGTGAACATTTACCCTATTCGTATAGTTGCACCTTTATACCTTGAACACAGAATGCAATTTTTCATGCATGAAATTTTTATGTAGGATGTAAATCCAGACCATCCATCATATCTGCTCGAAACCACTGACCCTCAAAAGCATGTCCTTTAAGGACAACCTGCCCTTCAATATTGCATTCATACGACAATTGGCATCCAATTGACATCCATCGGATGGAGTTGCCCAAGTAAGGGAGCACAACCCTGTCAAATTTCAAATCAGAAATGATCCAAAGTCTATAAAAATATATTAAATAATTGATTTTCCATAAATTTATCACAATAAAATGTGAAAATCTCCAATGAAATTTCAACATTTGCAGTGAAAACCACCCAAGGATATAAAGTTTTCAATCGCATGCATTCACTACCATAATTCGAATGTAGTTTTAACCAAATCAAATTGAAATCCTGAACTGACTAGACACTAGTGAAGTGCCTCAAGGATTGAACTTCTGAATATCCTTGAAATCGAATTGGTTATTTGCAAAGGTTCCTTGGCGTTGTCTGTCAAATTGAAGTTTTGTAAAACGGACTGCCAATTTTACGAATTTATAGATTGATTCGTGAATTTCAAAAGTTCATCCTTGTAACAGGATAAACGGAAAGTTTTATCATTTGACGTTGAAGGGATTATCAGAACAAAACCCTCTTCAACTTTTGTCTTTACTGCACACGAAGTTTCTGGAAAATTTTGTGAAACTACTTTCAAAACTTTACGATGATTCCTGAAATGTCCTGCAATTACAATCTCATATTCTGCATACCGACCATTTACATACCGTTAACCTTAATATATGCAGTAGCTTATACACTGGACAAGTCGATGAAATTATCCTTTACACAATATGAATGTAAGTATTTGTTATGGAAAGGATATGAAATAGTCCTGTAGCAGTTTGGAAGTAAGTGTTTTTGACAGATACGAGAAAAGGCGGGAACAAACCAAAATAACTGTTTTTGAGTTATTACAACAGCGGGTATAGAATCAGTATGTGTTGACATGTATAAGAGATCCAATGTTGTTACAATCATTGTCGTTTCATGTATAACGATGTGAGTATATCCTTTAGTTTCAACTATCAAGTCACTTTGATTCAATGACTGAGGGATGAAATTTAGTACACTCTGAAGGAGATTTAAATCTTTCACCCTCTTTAAGGACATCAGAAGGGGCATTTAAAGTAACTCCCACTTATAGCTGGTTTTGACTGATTCCCATCATCAACTTATGCTCTTTCCTTTGAATAGCATCAAGCCATATAGTATATGTGTACACACTGCCACGTGTCACCTTTTTAATTCTCTGTTCTCTGTGTTCTGGTCTGTGTCTCTTGTCCTAATTCTGTCATGGTACTTTCTTTATTTTGATCTTAGAGTAGATTAAATTTATGATTATTAGGTGTGCAAAGTCTGGTTTTGATATGAATTCATTATGGTCTATCATTAATTTTAAATTCATTTCAATGTGTTTAAGTTACATGAATTTTCTAGCATCTAAATCACAATGTGGTTTTCTTTTACAGGTGAAAATATGGTTCCAGAACCGACGAATGAAGTGGCGGAATTCAAAGGAACGAGAACTTCTGGCCAATGGTGGATCGCGTGATCAGACACTACCGAACAAAAACAATCCGAATCCGGATTTATCAGATGCTCGATGTGATCGGGCACCGTCTCTATCGCCACCTTCCTCTCCAGCTGATATGTCACAGCAATCCCCGCAGTCACAACAATCCCAACAGTCATCATCCCAGCAATCACAACAGCCACATTCACCAGGCCAGTCACAAACACCTCAAACTCTCCAAATTCCATCTCCAGGAACGAAACTACTAGATTCCTCGAGATTCTCACCGGATATCATTCAGAAACCTAAACCAGAGCTACAAAAGCCAATGCAGGAAGGAAATAACTTCAAATTCGAATTTGACGAAGCTCGGCATAGACGCATGTTTAGTAACTTCTACGATCCGGATAGAGAGAACAACTTTGGAATTAACCATCTTCCTGGCCAACACGATAACATGAAAATGTTCTATGATGATTATGATTCAAACTCTGACAGTGACGAGGAGATAAGTGTGACGTGACCACTTCATGTGTAAAGTTATAATAAATTTTTGTCCAATTTTCTGTGACTTGTTGACGTATACTGATGATTTTCTCTATAAACAAAATCCTAGACACTAAGATATGTAAATAAATTATTTAAACTTATTTTAATCGTAAGAATAACTTTAAAATCACAATTTTAATTTGTATAATATTTACACTTTAACCTAACATCACCACATCAATAACGTTATTGCACATAATTGATAACAAGTATTGTAACTATATTTTCTGTTGTTCAATTTGCAATCACAGGATCTTTGATTACTCAGAGAATTATTTTGTACAAAGCTAACAATCATGTAATAGACCTTAAGTTAAAATAATTAATTAATAAATTATCAAATATTCAAATTTCAAATTTCTTCATTTTGAGAGGGATGTTGCTTAATTTCTTGTTAACTCCTGGTTTCAGGATTAATTTCTTGTTTTCAACCATATTCAGGATTCACCCATATGAACACATTGAATACTGCAAGATCCAAACGTGTGACCACAGTGGATACTGCAAGATCCAAACGTGTGACCACAGTGGATACTGCAAGATCCAATTACCCATTAAAGAGACGGCCCTAATGAGGATTCTACTAGATCCAGACTCCGTTCCTATTTGATTCAACAGAGTTAATCCCACAGAAGTTTTAGCGTGCTCATGATTTCTGCCAAAGCACGGATTACCTTACCAATACTTAGGTAGATTGTCAAAAGCGAAATGCTGTCTAAGTTGTATGCTAAGTTGCGAAGGTTATGAACAGAAGTATTGTAATATGAAATTGTTATAGAGACAACACCAAGGGTTGGATCATTGTATGCCTTTTGTAGTTATGTACCATAGCCCAATCTCTGTGAAACACGCATAGTATTTCATTGTGTAATAAACACTAAGAGGAAGTACATAGATATAATTCAAGTTACGTGATTTTGAAAATTCCTGGAGTTTAGTTGTGATTCATTTCTGAATTCTTAAGGAACCTTCACATCCCAACGTCAAAGTGGAAAGTGAAAGCTCTTTATTCTCAAGAAAACCCAAAATTTATCATTGGAAGGTTTTTTTTGCGAAGTTTTCCATACTGGTACAGTCACTTGCGGGTGAGAGAGATGTCATATTGTCTGCAAAGTGTATAGACTAAACTTTGTGTTATGTCACAGATAATGCGAGTAGCTACGGTAAATGGATCTTGTATTTGCTACCCAAACTTTCACCAGTGGTACATGTATAAGAAAAGTACCTAGCGAAGAACGAAACCGATGAAAAGTATGTAGTGATTAGACTGGCGCTGGCATTATTTGAGAGTAGAAGCGGTGGAAGAAACCGATGGAAGAACGTAAAAAGAAAAACTCATGCAGGGATTAGATTAATTCGGAAGTTGCTTAACTCCCCACCAGGTAGCCACTGACCAAAATGTTGTGGGTTTTCGGTGTCTAAAAGTCTCCAAAGTAAACATCAAAAATAAACACCATTTATTATTTTTATTCTTAACAATTTACTAACTACTACTATTATCTTTAACTACTAAAATATATAAATACAAGTATAGAGGTTAAATTCTAGCGTCACTTGTGATTCGATTAATGCTGTAAACACAACACGGGCTAAAAGTATCGAAAATATTTTATAGATGGTAGCCAGCTATGGTGAGCTAAAAATTAGAAACACAATTGCAGCTATAAATGTAGCTTGACGTCACAGTTACTGTTGTCAAAACACATGAACTTTGAATTTTCCACCAAAATATAAGTTAATAATTTTAATTAAAATAATTTCCTCCGTAATAAAAATATGTGTCATTCAAAAAACATGAAAATGAAACACAAATCTGAAACACTTGAAACAAACAAACGTCAATTTCGTTCAGTGCAGCGAGCATATTCAAAATAATTATGAGTATTAAGGTGCCTGTTCAAAAATTGTTTTGAGAGAGTTTGACAAAAACTGGTGGAGGGGAAATATGCTTGAAAATGCTAGATGTAACGCGTGAAATTTGCTCGAGTAACTTCAAACTACTAGGAAAATGCGGTTCATTTGACAATATCAAATGTCAGATTTGTTAACATCGCTTATGAAGTTGCTAAAGCGAAATCGTATCAAACCTCTCACTTTCCTCGAGTAAAATCTAGTAAGTTCTAGTGAACTCAAAAAGCACGTGAACAGGCCTTGTATATCGACTGATAGTTGCCTGGAAGATGGGTTGCAGGTCCAGCGAGATTCGAGGGACACGGATATGTCTTTATACGCAGTTCAATATGTTCTTTAATGCTCCTGTGTGTACAGATTCACTCCTGTGCTGCTATAGATCTGCGATTCTTGTAGATAAGAATAGGTTTCATGAAAATAAAGTAAACGATTTCAAACACGCTCATAAACGACATGCCCAAGAAGAGTCCCATAAGGCCACCGATAAAGGATATAAAAATTGCAATTATCAATCCATTTAACCACAAGTTGATAACGACATATCGTTGATTCGAGAATATATTGAACGTGTAGTGATCGAAGTCACTGAAATGAGTAGATTTAGCAAGAGTTAGCGTTCATGAGATAAAGTATACGTTATGGTTAAATGGGATGCGTTCGATCTCTGAATTGCATTCATCAAAGTGAGATTACTCGTTTCGAAGGAGGTTATATCCACTTTAACCCAGTACAGTTGACAATTAGGAATACAATTGCAAATCTCCTTGTTCTCATTACGGTTCGAGAAATATGAGAAATGTACTCTTTGGACACACTCTTCCGATTTGAAGCTGCAAATTGGCATACCTCTATAACCTACAGAAGTATATAAGTAAATCAAATCAAGATTCAATATGATTGCATGTAACTCTTAAACACTCACTTGGAAGGTAGAACGGTGTGCAGTTACAAGTTGTTTCAGTCAGGGCAGCAAGACATTCGACTTCACACAGCTCTTCAAGGTATACATTGTAGTACTTCAAAAATGATCTTTCAATGAACTGACATTTTCTAAGGAAGGCACAAAAAGTATACAAACTAAATTACACTTAAATCACTTACACTTCATTTAAATTTATTTCCAGAGATTTTTCAAGCACTCTGTTCTCAAAATTGATGTCATAAGTACGTCCTGGCAAAGCTTTCTTCATTGGTGTATAGAGCATCATTGTGTTATACATCCAATCTCCACCAATCTATTGTAAAGTTTTCAACGTAAAAAGGGTATTTTTCCATTTGAAATCACTCACTGTTACGTGATTATCCTTGTGAGAACACAGTTCTTCGCTTTGGGCTTTTGGTATAGCCATATTAATTTGAATTTTTCCACTGGATCCGTATGCGGAAACACGAAATAGCGGATGAGTGTGTTCGTCTATATTCGGTTGAATGCTTTATGGAATCTTATGTGAGAGCTCAGAGTTATGTGCTGAAAGCAATCATGCTTACTTGTCTGTTCTGTAGAGAAATCCGAAATCAGCCGGATTGAAAATGTAACAGATTCCTTGAGAATATACTCGCTTTTCTATATGGAGAGAACAATCGAACTCAACACCTCCAAGTGAGCACGAGTAAAATATCGAGCTGGGATCTGGAGTCACCTTCAAAATCAAACAAAATTTGTAATCCTGACTCATCCGTAATTGAAACTTTCTCACTTTCTTTAATGTGTCACAAAAATCTATATTCATTACACCAGAATCATTTTGTGCCTCCAAACTTTGTCCGCAAAACCTAGACGATAGCTCGTAGACCTCCTCTTCGTTCAAATCAAATTCGCTGTAGTTAACAAATTTACTTTCGTGCAAGAGTTTTGGACATATCGCAAGCAGAGGATAAGGGGCCTGAAATGGAACAGAAAGTTACAATTACGTTTAATAACTCACTCATGAATTAACATTTTGCAGTCCGAAAATCGGCTGGAAAAATATTATGTAATGATGCTCCTTGTTCCTGATGAAGACGTCTGTTACCAGCCAAATGCACATCCCAACTGAAAGTGTAAACGAAAGTCTCCACCAAAATCTGAATGAAATACACGTTATGACATTTAGACTTTTAAACCTAAAATGTTTCTGTTACTTTCCAAACCTAGACATACTAGGATTCGATAGTAGGCTAACTCCATGAATGCTACTGGTCTCTGAATATTCTCTCATTAATCGCTTCAACATTTTGCTTCGCTCTTAAACACTTGTACTGTAGAAACCACAATTTGAAATGAATGCACAAATCATGCTAAGGATTTTACAACTTTATCTTTAGTTGAAAACATAAAATTTTGTGTTTCTATTGTAATATCCTAAGGGATGACTGAAATTGCTGGTTACAAACCGTTTTTATTTCAGCAATGAGAACAAGAGGAGGTTTATCGGTTAAATCTTGGAAAATTGACTTGGTTTCATTACAGATCTGGACACTAATAGATGCACATCGACCAGCATTTGGTGGATATTAATGAAAAATGAAAAAAGCAACAATTTCTTCCGCAACATAGGTATCTTATAAGAGAAATCTCTGTAATGAACACAAAAATCTCATAAACTTTTTATCTAGATGAATTTTTATTGAAACGTTAAAGAAGCATTCCCTTTTATTGTGTTGAAGGTTTTTCGGTAAAAAAATTTAGATTCCACAATGTTTGAGGATTGGTCTTATGAAACTTAATATTGAAAATTAATTACAACATTCAATATCGCATTGCGGAATAAATTCTAAGTCCCAAATGAATAACCTATTTGTCCATAACCTCACATTTATGCATTTAGTTCAGTTTTTGATGTAATAATGAACGTTATGCCTTAGGGATTTAATATAATAGGGTATACATGAAATAGTCAAAGGCTATTTGAAAGTTAATTTTTAACCATAGGGAGGAGCTCCCGAGTTTGCAATTTAGCTCGCATTAGCGGAATATCTAATAAACGTTTCGTTGCCTATCAAATTATGCCTCTAGAGACGTTGTTACTGAGGGACACCTGATTATTTAGAACTGATGTACAACCGAGTTTGTAGTCACTTCATTCGTTTGGTTGGACTAGTAATGTTGCGGAAAACGTTCAACAAATTTTGCGATCAAACATCCTTTACTGGATTCAAATATCTAACAGAGCCGAATGCCAGCAAATTTGAATAGTACCTGATATAATGTAATTTACCTACATATCGTATTGACATCTAGTTTATTAATTCCAGCTTTTGGTGGATCTTTGTGAATGGAATCATGTTGGCAGTATGCGGATATTTTGTGGTAGAAATCTTTGACAAGTCGCAAACCACACCAACTCTTCTGGTGTTCTCGAAGAACGTCACAGCGACTTCCTATGTATACATGAAATGTTTATTAAACCAATCCATCTTTTATCTAATGAGATATGTTACAAAGGTGGATTTTCCAACGGTTACCATCTGCCCTAGGCGATATAATAATGAATTTCTAAGTGATTTACAAAAGTATGTGAGCAAAAATGAAACACCGAGGGATGAATTTATAGAAATAATTTCTAGAATGTGCTCTGACCAATTTCTAAAGCTACGTAAATCAAAAATGAACTACTTATATACACTCAATAAGGTTTAGTGGAAAACTTTATAAAATATTCACATTGCATAAAATCTTATTTAGATAAGCCTGCGGATTAGCGACATCATATCCGAATGCAGTTTTAGTAATGTGAAATTCAAGTGTGAAGATGTTCTTTACGAAAGGATAACCGAAATCGGAGTATGTTATAGCTTCAATGCTGTATCCCTTGAAGAGCTTTTTAGCAAAGAAAACTTTTTGTTGTAGGTAGTAAAATTCTTTTATATTCTTGAATGTTTCATGAGTCATTTCAGAAATGATATCTTGGAAAACGGATTCAACACAGGATCATCCCCAGCGACAATATTTCGTTCCAAAGCTCCAGTGCAATATGGTGGGTTGCAGATAAGTCTAGCATTTCCAATATATCCTTATAATGATGTTTGTGATATGGATCGCGATATTTTGGATGTGAGAATTCATAATTATATGACAACATAAAAGTAATATAAAATTTTTTCAAAAGATTTTCTTTGGAAGCAGCTACAACATACCAGTTAGTTCTCCAACAAACTTCAAACTAGAAAAGGATCAAACAAGTATCTTTAATTATCAATTGAGTTTGTCAGAGATATCAGAGGATGCTATACATATAGCTCCGTTCAGGTTATACTAAAAGCTAAATCATAAATTTTAAAGAGTTCTTCTGAACAACTCTAATTGGAACACTTTGTACAGGCGAGGTTGTCTACACACTTGGGAAAATCACTTGAAATTTTTTCGCAGCTATCATGAAGTTAATTGCCGTGTTGAGTGTTTATCCAACATAACATTGCAAAAGTGTGGTTGCACTGAATTCTATATGCCAAGTAATTAACACTTGATAAATTTTCAATTATTTTAATAATTTTTTTTTTTCAAAGGATCCAAGGATACACCAATTTGTAGCGTTTCTGCATTGGATTGTGTTGTAAAAGTTGAGAATGAGTTGCAGGATAGATATTATGACCTTTGTGGATGTATGGCAGATTGTAATGAGTGCGAGTATGATGTTTTGCCGCTGTTCACTGAATATAACGATGAGATATTTAATGAAACCATCACTAAGTGTGCACGGTAATGTTAAATTGAAATGGAATCTAATTAAAAACGATTCACTTTTAGGAGTCATGATGTATTCTCCTTGCATGTACTTACACGTTCCTTGTACGAGTGTATCATCCAGCGAGTCAGGCGTTTCAATAACGTTGACTACATTGCCAGTGTTGGAGGATTCTTTTCACTCCTCCTTGGAATATCCTTGCTCAGTCTATTCGAGATCATTTACTTCTTCATTCTGGAACCAATTGAAAGTGTTATAACGAAAAATTACTTCCGGCACCGTAGGAAGAATCAAAAAAATTTTGGAAAAACTAAATTCATCAGTGTTGCCACTGTGCAAAGTAATATGAATTCTATTTTTAAGTAACTTTAAGACACGTTTGTATATTTTGTTGAATCCCGGATAAAAATTTTCTCAAAGGTTTTACTAGGAAATTAATAAATTCTCAAATGGCTTGTAACATGAAGGTTTTGCACATGTGATATAATTGAATGAAATCTACCACGTCTAATACAAACATAATTATGTTCCTTAAAAGTTACGTAGCTTCTATTAGTTAACCTTAAATATTTCATGTGCTTGTAGATATTTCAAGAATTCGTTTCGAAATTTCTGCTTCCTGTAATTCTTCTAATTGTCTTGAATTAAGGCAATTTGCGCAAAATTTAAGCATCCCATGTGAGACCTGCTATACATTTAACTCGTGCTACATATTCTCAAAGTCTAATTATCAGTACGTGATTCATGTTGTAGCATCAATTTGTAACAAAACATATTTTGTTAAAATATAAATAAAAGCGTTGAAACACAACGGGGGGGAAAGAAGAATTCCGTGAGCATACTGTATTTTGGAAGATAAATTGAGCGGAAATCAGGTAATATTCGTGTAATAATTCTACCACGAAATTTGGGAAATTATTTGGTTAACTTGTAAATTCCCTCAATATGTTTCAGTTTGTGTAATTAATTATCGACACGTACAACGTGGTGTTGTTTGAACGGTGATTCCTTCGAACGTGCGTCATTTTACTAGGAAAAGTTTAATAGCATCAAAACTTTTCCAGGTTATTCGTGATAAGAAGGGTGGTTCTGGTAAATTTTAAAGGAAATTCAAGGTAAGCATTGGCAAAGAAACCTCCGACATCTCAGCAATTCTGGTGAATTGATTTCATGGTAGTTTGATATTATACATATACGAGCACATTTCTTAACACATTCCCATCGAGAAATTCGTGTTATGACACTTGTAAAAACCACTACTAATCACTACCTCTGGTGAAAAACACTGGAAAACCTTTCATATATTTGACCACAAAGGTTAGTGACACTGATAGAATGCATTTGATGCTTCAAGTCAAGCTTTTTAGCATTTTAATTGTTATTCGCCAAACAAATTTGTTTCGACAATTATATGTTGCCTTCATCACTATCACCTTCCAAACTAAAGAAAACATGACAATATTGCTTATATAAATGTAGAGATTAGGTCAATTTCTAACACAAATCATTAATTAGTTTGAGAATTGGTGAATCGTTGAGAAATAACTCTCGGTTTTCCCTCGATATCATTAAAATTTCGTATACTTCAGATTTCCTCGCATCATTTACTTCTTTGATGATCCTCACGTTGTTGATGCTAATTGTCATTCTCTCCTTCACGATGTGTCCCTTGCATTTCGTTTGTGCTTCTCTGCTTTTTCCGCCTCTTTTTTGTGTTCCGAAAATCTCGTTTGGACTAATCATTTTGTCTGTCCGATGTATCTCATGTCGCATTGTAGACATACTATTTTGTTTATTCCGCTTTCTCTTTCAGGTTCATCTTGTCTTTGGTTGATCCTAAAACGTTCTACAGTTGTTGTATCGTGCTCGCGGGCATTGTTTCTATCCCAACTCCTACCGTTTGTCATAGCGACTTTCCTGTGGTATTTTTAATGTTCCTGTATCAAATTTTGCTGGTGGAGAGTCTTGAGTGTGTCGTTCCTTTTCTTGGCTGCGATTTTCATAAAGCGGCTTCAATCAGCTTCTCGCAGTATCCGTTTATCCGAAGCTTGTAAACTTGTAAAGCAGAGGTAAGTGTTATCAAATGCAACACAATTTCAATTCGGAAAATCAGATATAAATCAAAACCAAATTCGAGTCAAAACGCTGTTGAAATTTACAAATGAAGGATACAAAATACCACTTCAACCAAAGAAGCAGATTTGGGATTTTATAAGACACTCTGGTGATATGTTAAATTGAAATGCAATAATACTGCCCTCATACATTATATTGAAGAAGTTTCTAAATTTTTTGGTTCGTGCAACTTTTATTCCATCGTGGTTTAACACTATTTGTCACATTTTGTGTAACAGTTAGTGGTAAACCAAACTGCACCATATACTAAAACCCAACCATACTTCGGAGGAAAGAAGATAAAAATAATAAAATACCAAACAACTTCCATAATTCAGGCTTTAGACGCTATAAGGCGCATTATTTTTGTCCCATTACATTAAATTTACAGCTTCAACAAGAGTAATAAATTTAACTGACAAGACTGCAACAGTATGCATTGGGATATATGCTTTCTAAGGAATGGTATTGCAACAAACAGGAAGTCTAGACTTTGCCAACGTGTTTCCCATTGCGATGTTGATTCGGAGTATGGTTATAATTTAAAAAATTAAACCTTTAGCGGTTTTGAAGTGAACCAGTCACAAGTACCTAGATACAGTACAGTAGGTACCTTCTTCTAAAACTACATAATATAACAAACTGCTGACGTGCACTGTTTTCTACTAACATGCACTCACGTACACATATCACCATTCATAAGGATCATGGGATGGTGATATAAAACGTTTTATCTACAACAAACAACCAACTCTTTGCTGAATATCCCATATACCTTAGGAAAGCATGGAATCTATTAAAACTTCCGCAAATAAAAACATCATGGCTTACCATATAAGAAGCAGGGTGCAATTAATTTTAAGCATAGTATGTACAATTATAAAATAATAAACAACACCAAGATACTACTTAGTACACAGACTTGTGATAGCAAAAACTTCAAAGTTCTCCGTCTTATGTTAGAAAATGTCCTCTGACTTTGTTATAGTAAACTAGTTAAAGGAATTATCCTTCTTATTTAACTTGAACGAAAAACATGACAGAGTGTTATAGAAACTTATTAGCCACTTGTACATATCTACTTGTTAAACTATTACAAATTCACTATGTTGCATCATCCCTAGGGATATTTAAGGATATTTTCAAAATTCAGGAAGCACTTACCATTAACTCCATTTCTTGACAATGTATCACCTTCTTACATGCTTAGTTCTCCGGGTAATCAAAGATAAATTAATTACAAGCAGACAGGTAAACGTATTTAATTTATCAAACGCTTATCTAACGTGCACCTCATGCAAGTATGATATATGATGTTGATTTTATATTGAATATTATATTAGGTGGTTCTTATACATTAAACTATTACATGTTTTGTTATAAAGGATATAAACATCTTTGAATTATTTTTCATTTCTTAGAACACATTTGAAAAAGTGAAGCATGGGTCTCGTACTATAAAAATTCCGGATATGATGTTGTTATAGTTTCATGTATGATTCAGAATGTTTCTAAACAGTAAATCTTTTTCTCGTTGTCTTCAGGGATTTGTGGAAACATATTATTATCCTTGTCCAAAGGAGGTGTTACAAAAAAAGTCACGTGAAACTTTTAAGAAAGAAAATGTTTCCTTCAAACTTTAATTTCACCCACGGGAACAATTCGATGTGCTACGAAATGTACAACAAAACGTTTGTCAAACTGAAAAATTGTGAAGTGGTTTTGAAGGAGAATATCCTTAGGATAAGTGTTATGAGAAAATATCTCCGACAGATTTAAGGATAAAGTTTTATTTCATAAACCAGTCAAATATATTTATGGTTTTTCAAACTCGATTCTAGGATAATAACACTGTCAAGAATAAGAAGAACACATACACATACACTCAATAAGTGTAGGTTTGTATTCTAAAATTGTTTCCCATTAAATCAGGATTAGTTACAGCATGATACCCGATATAATATCATACTTTTATGACTATTATTAAGGCTCATGTTTAATTTACATTCAAAACCACTTACCGCGAATCTGTAACAACTCTAAAACGACATATAACACGAACAGTGACGTTTTCACTTGCAGTTAATGCAGGTTGGAGTTGTGTAAATTTATTACTCCATGTTTGATATCAGGTTTCGAGTGTTTCCAACCACATCTGGTGCCTTAATAATGTAAGTGTTATTTCCAAGGATAACAAAATGTAAAACCCTAGTGAAATGTAAATAGATTTTCCACGCTTTTTGAGGTTATGCAACGAAACTGTTTTGCCGAGACTTGTTTATATGTTTGTGCACTAATTTCAATATAAACTATATACAGAATGAAAATGCTTTTTGCTAAATCACTTTATATGATCATAATTTACTATTAAAACTATTATTACACTCACGGTAATTGTAAACTTTCTGTTTCGTTATTAGGGTAGTCAACGAAATGTGAAAATTTGTCGTTTGAAATTTACAAACTACATTTACTAATATATCTAATAATTTAAGGATATTTTACAATGTCTGTACACGTATTCTGGTTGTTTTCTAGTAAACAAGAATACCTACTTTGTTAGAGACAATTATTAATGTTTGCCATTACGACAAAACACTAAACATGATTGCCGAAATTATTTTGAATCTGTTTTATACTACAAAATGTTTATATGACAACGTTAAGCACTTGAACGAAATTAATTCTCCTTAAACCTTTGTGTAACATTGTGTTAGGAATCCGGTCACCTGCCAGAAATTTAAGTGATGTTGTACATTACTTTTCGTTTCTTTCCTGGAAAAGGATCTTAAAATTCACAAGTTCCACTTAAGATGCTTCTTTCTTTCTGACCCTCACGGTTTAATTTGAAAGTTTCAGATGACGTGAAATGTTAATTTAATTCCTTCTGTATCCAGTCTATCCCGAGATAAAGTATGTTCGAAAATGGATGCCTTAGTTACTTTAAATCGAAGTGAATTAATGCAATTTCACTTGAGAAGAAGTCTTGTTATTGGTCCATACCATCTTCTGAGGTTAATCACCAATCGTACTACAACATCTGTCGTTGTAACTATGATCAATAATTGATAATTTGTTGAACCTTCATCTAAACGAAATTTTATTTGTTTTACCAGTCAAAAAGTTGATGCTCCAAATCATCAAATATCTTAATATATAAAATCCTAATGGTCGTGAAGCAGAAAATGAATTTCATTCACCGCACAATGGGATTCACTCTCTGAAAGCGGGGAAAATTCAGTTTATGTAGATCAAACACAGAATGAATTTCTCTCCGCTTCCTGGAAATGAATTTCATTCGCCGGAGAATTGGATTCACACAAGCGGAGAAAATTAATTTTCTACATGTCGTCATATATATCTATCAATTTTTATTTATTTGCTTTTTTTCTAGTCTCTATATAAAACCATACACCCGATGTTCACCATAGTTGAACAATTCGTTAAGTCCTCTACCATAGCTCAATCCAAATTTTCGTCGTTCCTTGATTTCAGAAGGGTACCAATTGTCCATTACGAATTGAACTAGTTCTTGAACTACTGCCTCATCTGATTCAAATACTCTACAGAAGTGAGAATACTATCATCATATTGGACATAGTTTAAGTTTGACAGTCAAATGTAATGTTACTGAACTTTTGAAGACAGTCATATTTCAAAATTTGTAAGAGAAATTCTTAACAAATCATACAGTAAAACATTTTGTCCAACATTTGTTTGTAGCGGTCTTCAGTCTTGAAGACTCTAGAACCAGGTGCAACCGGCATTCAGTAGAATAAAGCCCATGGTAAGATATCTGTTCAAATTCAGGATAGATTCAGGTATTACTTACTTGTCATTTCACGTAGCCACCATTTCAATTTGTTGGATGTCACCATTTTGATTTCACAGGACGAAGGAGCGTCTGTCATTTGAAAGAAAAAGTTATTTTAACGAAATTACGTAAACTTACGGCTCAAGAAACAAATGACAGACTTTACATGGATTTATTTGTAGGTTTTTTTGTGTCAACTTATTTGTCCATTATTTGTAAATTTCGTCACACAAATCTAATTTACTTGGATGTAAATATATTTCCAATGAAGACATAATAACCTCAACGTTTCTATCTACTTCAATACATTCATTACGTACCAAAGGCAAATGTTAGAATTGAGTTAGGAATAAGAAACAAAGCTATGATAAATTATAAAGTACACTCCATTAATTTGCATAAGTAACGAACCAGGAATTGTTCAAAGGAAAATTTTTGGTGGCTTAATAATGTGGTAGTATTGGAAATATTCCTGATCCGATTTGTCTTCTGTACCTAATTTCTTTAAACTTGAAGTCGATTCTTAATGAGTAAAGTATCTTCTAGAATTTACACGATATTATGAACATGTCTGAAAATGACTTCAAGACAACCACAGGACCATACGTTTTTAATTAAGTTCATACAATTCATATTTGATTCGGTTTGCACAAATAATTACAATTTCTTATTGTCATCATTGGGTTTTATAGTGAAATCATTTGCAACCTCGGATAGATTTCGAAACATTTATTCAATAAACATGTGCTTATTATTATCAACAATGAAAGGTACAAACGCTGGATGAAACTATATTCCAGAAATATTTAATCTCTAGTCAAATTATTACTAAGTCATTTAATATTAGTTAAATTTCGTTAAATAAATTATTTCCATTTTACCATATTTAACTTGCTTTAATTTATATGTATAACGCAAACGGTATTGTAATTTTTTAAGTCTCATTAAAACATATTTTTCCTGAAACGATGTAGTTATTTTCGTAATTTTACGTTGACTGTAGATGTGTCAAATTAATACTCAACTTGTTCACAATGAAGCTTATATTATTGTGACAGTTAACTCTTCAAACAGCTCACAAATTGGAAAGGTTTAAAAGTTTTCCAGGGAAACCACGACCGTATTCCAATTAACTAGCAAACATGAATAAAGGCCCAATGTCAATTTTTCGTATTGAATTGAATGTAATTTCAATTGATTAAATACGAATTAATTAGCCAAAAGTCATTTTTGTATCGATCACTTTGATTATAAAGCCCATCAAAAGCTGATTATTGAAGTCTAGGAACTCTTGTAACCTGAGGGAGGATTTCAGTAAATTTCTTTGGTACTTATCCGTTCAGTTGCATCAATGGGGATATTTTCAACGATTTCCCTAGAGCTTTGAAATCTTCAAATTTTATTAAAGCTTAAAAATGAAATTCCTCTTGAAATTGAAGGAAGCCAATAAATAAAAAATTCATCTAAAAATTAGCACATGACAATCATTGCACCAAATAAAGTGCTCTCCTCCTGAAAGTAAAGCCAAAGAAGGAAATTGTGTCAACAAGTCCACTTCGACCAGAGAAAATTGTGAAACTCTCCTCCGACCCTTATAAACTTATTCCCTTATCCAGGAGGTCTTATTTTAGTAATAAATCACATTTTTTCATTAACATGCAAATCTATGACACCAAGCAGAAACTAGAAAAATTACGTAAAAATTGGACTCCAGCTGTAGAGGACGTTCCCAAAGGATGACGAGCGAATCTCGCATACCATCAGAATTGCAATTTTGTAGCACGACAAAACACCAAAGAGTCCATGCAAATGTAGATAAATACAAGTATATCGCAGAGTCTCCAGGATAACTGGAATACACGTATAGGTGTGAGCAAACGACCCGGAGAGCAAAAACGTACCACGTCAAGATGACAAGCAGGTCCTTCCCTTCAGGATGAATGAGAAGTTACCATTAATCACCCAGTAAAATATGGTTTAATAACGTTCCTTAAAACACAAACGTCAAGAAATTATGCTTGGCTGTAGAAATATGAAAAAAATGAGTTTTGAAAAGCGAAATGATGGTGATACTGTCGTCTTGAAAATTGTTCGCTTTCAAGTGAGATTTAATTATGATAGCATTACGAAAAAATTCTTTTACCTCATTTCCTTTTTCCACTTAAACAACATCCGGTTTCAAGAATAGAAACAAAACAATTTTTCACCTGTTTCTGTTTTTCTCCCAGTTCGCCATTGATGGTAACAGGTCGCCTTCGGTGCTAGAGAAAACCTGAGTATAACCTGAAACACAAGGGCACTTCCACGGGAACCGGACTAAAAAATTCCTCAAGGTGTAGTGCAAGAAAGGATGTTGTTGACCCAAATTGCACTGGAAACAAATTTCATTTGATGGAACCTCTCTAACTGGAATTTCGAAGCATAAAGTTTTGATGAAGTTTTTTGTTAATTATGGCGATGAAAATGTTCGCTTCTTGCCACTTCAAATGATGTCCAAACAATTCGAAAATTTCTAAAAATTTTACAATTTCATAGTGGAACTATGTTCTTTCTTTGACGATCTTCTGGAAACTTCATGGAGATTTATGTCGTTATCATGAAGCATTGTGTACCTATATTATCAATAACTTTCTCCATCTGTCGATGTCCATCAGAAAAGGTTCTGTCACTCAGATAACTATGTTACTATATAAGATAACTGTCTAACCTCAACTTCATACATACATTAAGAGGATAAAAGCGATATGTTATAAAGAAAGTGAGGATTCAACACAGACTGTCTTCATAATCAAAACCTGCAACGTTTTCCGTAGAGGGTAACTCAACAAAATAAAATAGAAAACTTCAGACTCTACTGACAACAAATAAAAACCCTCTCTAAGTGGAATCGTTTTAAATGCTAATATCAGTGAAAACTTTCTCCTTATGATGATAGCCATCGTAATGAGAATGGGGACTATTCGAGATATTGAATGTGCTAACATCAAAGTCCCATAAAGATTTGTGTTAACTCAAGTTGTCCATGTGTCTTCGTTTAGATTTACCTCTCTTCGAAACAAGTGAAGTGTCAAAATGAAGTCTTGGATAAAAAGTTAGTAATAAAAGCTACACAGATCAGTTTATCCCAAAGGATATGGTTTCTTGGCTTCACAAGGAATGATGCTGTTATTCAAAGTGTCGAAATTTAATGTCTTGTGTGTTGTTAAGTTGTGCTTGTAAATAAATTTAAACCGAAGAACATTCACCCCAGTCTGAGATTTATATAAGATTCATTTATATCATATTGCACCTGTTATACATATATTACGTGTATATCCTTCTCCACAGAAGATAAAATCAACCATTCAACAATAGATTATTCAAATACAGTCAAAGAAGTTTGTGTTTTGTTCGAAGAAACTCCAACAATCGACAGATAAAACGTTTCGGGGAGAAGTTTTTGGTCACAAGTCAAAAGGGAAATCCTCTAAAATAAACATCCAACTGGGGTATAATAGTCGGTTCGGGTTCAACTCTAAACAAAAAAAAAATATATAAAAATTGTTATTCAAAAACTTTATTCTTATACAACTTTTTCTACAATTCGATTTAAAAGTTTTTAGGGGTAAAAGTTTGTGTTTTACTTTTTCACCCCAAAATGTTATTCGCATAAAGCGATGAAAATTCGATCAATATTTAAAACGTTCCAATTTTCTCGTTTTTTACTATATTAATTGGTTACAATTTTATTTCTCTTACAATTTTTGGCATTTTACTATAGGTTTCATGTCACGTCCCAAATTTTAGGGGTTTTAAATGATATGAAAAGGAAATCTAATTTGGTTTCAAGCTGACTAGTTCACTGCAACTTAAGGTGGTTGTTAGATGTCAACCCAAAGGATACAGTTATTAGATGTTGCAACCTTATGAATAACAAATAAGGTTAAGGTTTCCCAGAAAACCAGTTGAAAATTACTCCTTTGAGTCATCTTTATGGGAAACATATCCGGATGGACATTAGACTGGATAAAGCGGTTCATAAATTTCTTTGGTAAAACGTGAAAACTTACATACATACTGTGAGAGCTTTCATCTTTATCTTAATACTTCATTTTTGCTAAAGTAAGGATCTTAAAAGCTACCAGAGCTGATCTTATGGAGTTCAACTAAAACAACGTTTGACACTGAGCCCGGTATCTCTGGATTGGATCATCAAAAATTAAGGAATCAAAATGATTTCATTAACATGAAATATTATCTAGTAATATGTAAAAGGATTGAAAAAAATATAATTTTTTATCAAAATGGTGACATCGATTTTCAATAAAAATTTACTCATGAAATTGTTTGTAAAAAAGAAAATATACATCGGTCTGTAAGAAATTTCAATTAATTACAAGAAAATATATATTTCAAGCTTGTGTAAAAATTTGAGACTGATTGGTTGAACCATACACGAGGAATCGTGCTCACTGGCTTTGAACACGCAGTTTTGCAAAAAACGGGTTTAAAGATTGAAAGACCACTACACATATTAAAATTTTACAAATATGCGTGTAAGTTCGTTAATATTTGTCAAATTGAACTGGAATTTTCTGTGTATATTCTTAAATATATGAACATTTTGAAAATAAAGCAATGAAAAATTAACCCCTTTGAAAGATGCATCCTCGAAAATGTTTACTGGAAAGTATGAAGTCGTAGCAGACGACGGTTGAAAGTTTATCACAAAATTTTTCCCTCTTAAAGTTTTCCTTGAATCCCTGCGATAACAAACGCCTTGATAATATTTTAAAAACGTGACAAAACCCCTCCAGATGGAAAACATAAAATTGACCAAAGGGATTATTTTTTTAAGGCCATAACAAGACAAATTTTACTTCATTTCGCACCCTGTAGCATAATGATAAACTCAACATTCGTCTATGTAGATATCATATTTGGAATGAGGCATTTTTCAGGTTTCTGCATTAACCATTACTCCATCAAAGTGATAAACGTCTCAAGCAGCAAGTTAATAAATCATCCTTAAATTCAAGTGAGTGCCTTTAAAGTGAAGTTTTAAAATTTTACCTCGTCCTGCTGTTGTTTGTGGTGGAAGGACTCATAATCATATCTTGTATTTTGTAGTACATCATTTCATGGCTGAGAGAATATTATATTAGACGTTAGCAGTTTCCTCTTATCGAGTAATAAAATCCCAACAAGATCCTTGTTCTCTCAAATTTTCATGTCAATCATTAACTGGAAGGATTTTCTTTCTTTCATTTATCTTGTTTTCTGTAATACATTTCCTTCGTAGTTTCATTATTTACTGTCTTTACAAATCGTTGTGGATAAATATCACTCATTCATTTCGATATATATTTCACAAATTAAGGATTCATATCTCGTTAGGAAAGGATTGTGTTCCGCAAAATTCTCTTAAAAATTATATACCCTGTCAAGGAAGGGAATTAAGATAAATTGACATAGATCCAGCTCCGGGTTGTCTGGAGTTTGTGGGAAAATATAAAATTGTCTATTTTACAGTGAATTCTCCTTAGAAAATTCTTGATTTAGTCAAATAAAATTTTAAATTTATGAAATTGCATTTGGTTAGTTCTAAACAAATGTTTATTGAAAATGAAATAAATTTTCCTTTTGAATAAAAACTACATGGTGACTCTAGTGCATTTGTTTTCTGGAAACGAATTTAGTTTTAAACATGATTATAAAACGAGTTGGGATGAGACTTACACATGTACAGCAAAGATATCTCTATAAATTCTTGTAATTTTTTATTGTTTTAAGCTTATATAGGTAACAGAGACCAAGATTTTAAATCCGATTTTGAAATTACTAATCAGTTTACTTTGAGTAGCTTCCTGTAGCTCCGTGTGTGACCAAGACCCAAGACGTTACTGATTGCGGACTCGTGGGAAACCGGTTTATAAGCAACTCGCACATGAGGTCGTCTAGTGATTTGAATTTTGAGTTCAGTGATCCAGCAAGATGATGAGTGACCAACAACGATACCATGACGAAACTGAACAATGATGGTAATGAGAAGCTTCGTGTGTGGAGCCTGGTTACTGATGAGTCAGTAAGTGGTTATTGATAAAAGTTACCAAGCAATGTAATAATTTAAAATTAGTAATTCTGTCGAAAACTTGTTGCAATTTTATAACGAACTTTAATATGGAAACATAATTTAAGTTTTCCAGTTAAACATTTTTACACGTGCAAAGCTTCAATTTCAAATCATAAAAATCCATTTTGTTTAAAAAAACAGAAAAATAAATCTCAGTTAATGGTTCTGTGAAAAATTATTGTCCAGAAATTACAAACCGGAAATCCAATCCTTTTCCGTTGGGTCAATAGAACGAATGCAAATTACGCTTTCGTTGTAAATTAAATGGAAAAAATTTTAACAACGACAAAGAGAAAAACAAAAAAATAGGAAAAGGGTTGTAATATGAAAACGAATCCTTTTGAAATCTGTTATTTTCTTTATCCATCCGGGATTAGGGTTGTTTTTGTTGGAATCCTTTTGGTGTCGCGTGACTTAAATGTGGACCACTTCCTTGATTAAACCCATTCGTTAGTAATAGAGAAAAAATTATAAATTATACCTTTAAGTATTTTACCTTTTCAAAGTTAAATCCAAAAAGAAAAACCTTCTTTGATTGCATCGTTCCAGTTTCTATTGAAATCGCTTCAATTATACGAAAGCATATGTGGCGACTTTAAATCCTCTTGGTATTTAGTGTCGCTTTCAATTGGTAAAAGTTTGAGCTTTGAGTCCTTTATGACCCAAAGAGAACAATCATTGTATTAGAGTATTCTAGTTCTATACAATTACGTAGTTAGATGGATACGACCGTAAAATGGATCATTAAGTTTTGTCCAATGCTAAAAGGTCTCTATAGAGCTATTACATCATTTTGTTTAGGTTTGGTTGTGCAAAGTTTTGCGTTCATGCAACACAGACGTTCAAATATAAAACAAATCCCTAATTAGGAAGGTCATGATTTGCTATAAAATCGGGTAACTTGGAGATTTATTATTCTGTTATTGCCCCACGATGACTGTTTCAAAGGACATTTAGTTCAAGTTGAGCTGTTCGATGAAATCGAATAACAGAATTTTAATTCATCCAATTAATCTGATTTTTCAGCTTTTCAAATAACTTCCAACTGAATGCTCTTTGACCCCGAAAAGTCAAATCATTGTTCTAACATGATATTTTCCCCAAAATCAGTTTTCATCATGCATCTATGTTAGGGTTTTCCTTTTGGAATATTTTTGAGCTTCATCTGTGTTGAAAACTTTTGAAAGTTTCAATTGAAGTGTAAAATATGAAGTTGTTTGTTATAAAACATCCCTCAAAGTCATAAGTCATTATGAACGAAAATTTCAGTTGGAAATTCCGACAAGATGGTCTCTAAATTGAGTCTTTTGACTCGAATTTTGTTTGCAAACTATGAAATTGCATGAGAATTTAGTCTGACAGGACGTGATTGTTCTGATAGTTCAACGTACGGTTTTTCGGGTTTGATTATAGAATATAGAGTTTCAAATTGCAACAAACCAGAGGTCACTGACTTCACATAATGTTACAAATCTAATCTTTCTCCTCTTCTCTTTGGCCTGTCTTTCTATTTCGAGTACACACATTGTTGCTGTCTTTTTGCGATTTTTTTTAAAGTCATTTGTCTTTTCTGACATCGTCCTTCATGATTTACAAAATACTTTTAATGGTTCTTGTGCGGATAAATTTTTATCTTCATAGTAAATCAAATAGAAAGATACTTTACTTACTTGTACGATAAATCTTTGACTTTCAGTGTGAATTCAAATGTGAAAGAGTGAATTTTAAGTTTAAGCAAAATATTAAACAAAGAAACATGTCTTCTTGTCTTGTTTTGTTTGGTCAAACATTAAACATGCACTATGAATTTTGTTCAGTTGGGTTACTATTGAGCTTACATGGTGTAGGTAGCATCCAAGAACACATTTATGCGTCCAGCTACAAATAGAGTCAGTTAATGGTTACCAGGAGACTTTTGTCAAGTCCTTGCATTCATGTTTATTTAAACTAAAACTTTTCAACAACTACACGCACAAAGTTTCCACTCTCCTAGTATTTAAACCCTACAGGATAGTGTCTCATCCCTTATATTGTGCATACAAGAACTTGTATTACATGATAGCAAAAGGATCATAAAGAATATGTTGACATCATATAACACTTTGGCTAATTAGAGTTCAAGTAATTTTCATGTACTTTATGCTTGCAACATGCGTAAATACACTTGAACCATGGAATGAAACAAACCAAAGGATGTTGGTTTAATACGTTTTCTTTGTACACAGCTTCATCAGATAATACATGCTCGTATCTCTTTGAAGGACTTAATAAGTTTTTCATGTTTGTATGATTCTGAAAGTTAACTTTTGATAGTTAGCTAGTTTTATTTCTAATTTATAACATCAAATTAAATTTCATTTTCATGTTAATTCATTTCATTCACTCAAATCAAACTTCAGTATCTATTAAATATTAAGGATAAATAAGATTTAGGACACCAAAAGTTCAATTGTTAAATAAGTTTGGCAATTATAGGCGCTTATAACCCCACAAACGTTTTATGGTCAACTTTGACACAGCAAAAACTAATTTCGAATTCAACAAGAGCATTAAAAATGATTTTAGGGAAAAGTTTTACATGTAAATACTGTGTTGGCTTTATTCAATACACTGTGAAGTGCTTGGTGAAGTCAATAGAAGTGCTATTGCTGTAAAATCTCTGAATAGTTGAACAGCAATAATATTAGCAATTCAAATTGAATGGAAAACCAGAACCAATAAAAATGTTATGCGAAGAAACAGCTAAAACCTTCAGAGTTGGCTGAAGCAAATGTCGTAGATAGTATGCATAGAAATATCCTTCAGGCTTTCCGTAGGAGGTAAGCGTTTCCTTCTGTTGATGATGTGGATTCACCTTCCAACACATTTTACATGCTTCAGAGATCTTGATCTCATCCAAAATAACATAAAACCATCCCAAACAGCATATCCTCTCTTGGTGCTGTCATGTTATACGTTATGCAATACATAACACCTCATCATATTTTTAGTTGAGAAAGCACGCTCCGTGGTTTCAGTTATCAACAAAATGTTTTTTGTTATTTTATGTGAATACCATTTAATGTTTTCATAGTGTTATCCTCTACTCCTTGAATTCAATATCAATTTTATATTAGCACTTGTAACCTGAGAGTTTGCTTATGATGTGTATCATGATTTACTGAAAGTTTCAGGAAAAGTGCTAAGCAGATTTTATTGAAAATTTTCGTAATGTAAACTATTACTACAAATACAATTTTATAAACTAAATAATTAGAGAATTTACTTCTTTTCATTTTGACAACGCATTTTAAATCATACTACATAATGAAAAAATCTATAGGTTATCTACTCAAAAGCTAGTCATGTTAGAAATTTTTAATGGAATGACAAAACTGTCACCAAGGAAACAAACAGTGCTTGGTACGTCTTCTCTGTGTCTTCTCTTTGTGCGGATTTTCGTATATATTTTCTTTCAAATCATGATTGCAAGCAGTTCGCTGCACCAGTTGATTCTTAACAAAGTTGTCCTTGGTTAAAGCACAACTCTACATATAGGATTTCATTTGTTCTGTATTATGCCAAGTTTAATTTGAAATCATTTCTTCTCTGCAATTGCTGGAAGTTGGAATATTTATCATGAACATGGAAACTTGTTTCTTTTTTCGCGCTTAGTTTTTAACTTTTGAATGTTGCCATCTTAGTGTTATCTCTGGTATTTCGTAAATTTTAATAGGATTGACTGCAGATATTCGTTGTACCTATTTTTACCGTGTATTAGTCTAAACTTGCAACTAATAATGTATGTTGAATTGATTTTACACTTATTAATCAACATTTAATATACTACATTCTTTTATAATCATCTTAATTCTAATACTCTTTGGATAGCGAATATAATGGTTATTGTAATATACTTGAATTATAATAGATTGTGGTTCATTTATGTAAAATAAACCGAAAATGACCCTTAGGGGACGATGTTTTGTAAATGTAAGAGATAAATTTACACTAAACTTTGTTGTGTTATTCAACATTATTGTAATTAAATAATGATTGATATTTAATAAGTATGCACTGTACTTTTATTATTAATTTCTATTATAGACAAGTAGAAAACTTATGTTATTTCTTGTAATTACAGACCGTAAACTTCGTGATATGACTTGTACAACTGAAAATTGAAGTAGCGAAATCTCGAAAACGAAATGAAATATCAAAAAAATGAATCTAACATTTTCGTTCTATTATACATTAGTTAACCAGAATCCATCATCAAATTAAATCTATCATCAATCGTATATAAAATTGTACACAAATGCCCTTTTGGTAATCGCTATCGAGTGCAAATCCAAAGTAGCAAAAGAACAGATTACAAACCTTTACCAACTTCAGTTCACATTTGTATGAATTTCCCTCGTTTTTTCATTTAGTTAGACCGTTGGTTGCATAAATTGCATAAATTGATTTTAAATTTTCAAATGATATTAAGTGAAAATTTGAAGAAATTGTAAATTTATGGAATTTAAAGAAAAATTTAGGTGCGCGGCAAAATTTAGGCGCAACTATTTATCAAGTGGAGTAATTTAAACCGAATTATAGTCGGGAGCTAATTTGCACTGGATAAATGTATCAGATTTGGAGTGAGCAAAAGAATACAGCTTGTATGATGTAATAGCGTCGCGATTGATATTCTCTGCAGTATCGTAGTTTCATATAAAAACTGAAATGTTTCAAAACAAACATCGTAGTTGGCCAACAATTAACAATTTCCGACAAATGATTGTAAGTAACAATCGAAAAAATCTTTTTGAATTTCGCGCATAGGCACATGGTGAATTTACGTCTACACCGGATCGGGTAACCCCAGCACAGTGCATCGTGCAACGCAGCTGACTTTGCGAGTATCGCAACCACACCACAAGGAGCGAAAGAACACAAACAAGCCATCGTGCATCCCGTTCAGTCCAACGCCACAGAGTCGCACCGGCAAACTCTCCACACACCGCTCTCACTCACGCCGGCGTCAACTCGCCGCATCGCGCTCGTTTCATTCAAAGTTTGATCGTTGATCGTGTTTGACGTACGTGCGGTAGTGAATCAGTGATGCTCGTTTCATACATTCGTGGCCAAGCGGTTTTTGTCGTTTTGATTGTGAAAATTCCAAAAATTTAACGCGTCCCGAGTGTTTTCCGGAGGAAAATCATTCAAATGACGACCAGAAGTTCCAGGATTATTTGTGCAATTTGTGGTAAATGCGGGACTTCGTAGTTGAGTGCTTCAGGAAACTTGGAATCGAAGTTCAAGTTGAAGTTGAAGGTGAAGTGAAAAGGAGTCGAAGAGCAATTGTGACCAGGAATTAATGAAATTTTTCAAATTTTTGTGAATCCAGAGAAAATGTGTAGAATTTGTTTGAAGTTTGTGAGTTTTTCTTGTTAAAACGTGAGGAAATTCGTGTTTTCGTATATCACTTGGATTATATTGAGGTGAAAATCCCATTTCAACATGGAAACGATCGAAGAACAGTCAAAATGCGAAGGTGAGTTTGCAGGTAAATGTCAAGTTGATCGAATTTCCACGTGAAAGTCGAAATTATTTTGAATTTTCCAACGGTTTTTCAGAAGTGTCAGAAGTGAAAACTTGTTTTCGTTTCTGCGATCGTGTGCGTCAGTGTGTGATCTTGGTGAATTTGGCGTGGAGACAATTTTGGTAGAAATTCGTCACTGCTTGCATCGCATAGCATCGCATGCGATCATGAGGGTTTTCGAAAATTTTCAGTTTGTTTCAATGAAATTTCGTTAATTTTGCGTATTGAATTCGTGAAATTTATGAATTTCGCAAGAATTTCTCTAAATAAACGAAAAACCCAATTGCTGTCATATAATCCCATCGTAAACGTGCTGAATACCACGAATTCTGGGCGTCTACCTGTGTACATCCCTAGGTTACTCATCAGAATTAGACCTTCCATACCTATTACCTGGGACCGCACCTTCACACACACTGCGGCAGGGTGAAGCCAAACATCCCATTCCTAGGGGTGCTACAAAGTGAACCGGAAATGCATAGCACCAATACCTACAATGTTACCTTGTTGTACAAAAATTTGCATATACAAAACGGTGTACCTAGTTCCAAGGAATAGTTCCTAGTCCGAGGATTTTGCTCATGAAGGTTCCTAATCTTGTGATCCTTTAGGATTGACATGAGTGCCTAGAGTAGTTACTGAGATGGAATTGTTTGGACAGATTCTTCAACCGAACTGTTTTCGTGTTGATGCACCCGCATAACTACTTCAGGTGACTTCCGCTATAAAACGTTAACGACCATAGCAAGTGTCGTTCCACCTGCTGGTTCCGAGTGGATCATGCTTCTGATTCTAGAACTGTTCCATTGGGCAGTCATCGCTTATGTCCCGTTCAGAAACGTCAATTTTGGGTGTCATGACCAAGACCTGCACCAACTTGGAACACTTGGAGTTTCTGTAGTTTTCAGATTCATTCTGATATTCTATATTTACCCGGCCACTTCCTCAGTGCCCCTCAGTTCGTTGACTCACAGACATTTTTCTTCCCAAAAGGTCATCTACATTTTCCTTCTTTTCTTCAAAGACAATAATTTAACAAAAATAAAATTAAAACAAATTTTAAGACGTTCCACTTACGTGGACGCCCTTCACGACGCCAGAATCATGCCAGAATACCGAGCGTTTTTAAGAACTTTTAAAATTATTTTTAAGGTTAATAGTGTTTTTAATTTAATTTCACTTTTGAGGATTTGCATTCCAGTTCGTTCAGTGTTCTTTGAACTGATTTCTCGTCTTCACGGTCAAAGTTGAATGTGTGACCTTTAGTTGGTCATCGAGTGAGGGTGTAACGTTTCCTCTCAAGGTGATGTGACTCAATTTGCAGCTGAATATCTCATCCATGGAATGATGAATTTACTTAGTATAACACAGTTAATCCCATAGAACAAGGCAATTATATCTAAAAATATAATTAGTACTTAAATGAGCATCTTAATGACCTCAAAATTAAAAATATATTCGAATACAAACTGATTTATTTCATTGCTGATTCACAGAAGGGACGTGGGTGTAAATACATTTTATGCGCTTGCAATTATCGATTCCTAATTAGCTTAAAAATATATTAAATAAAGTCACTTTCACAGAGCATGTAGGTAGAAATAAGTGTTATGCACTTTCAGTTGGTATAAATTGTATTAAATAAAGTAACCTTCGAAACTGTTGAATGGAAAATTATGAAAACCGTTTTGAGTAATTTTGTTTAATTTTTCCTAATTTGTGGAATAATTTGGTTATAAACAAAATCATAAATTTGGTGTTGATAACTTTATCCTTTCATTTATAATTGATAAAATTTCACAGATCTGTTAAATTGAGTTCGCGACACGGTCAAGTTGTTCTAGACTGACCGGTTTTACAGTATGCCAATTATGAAACACGTACGTAGTGCGTAAATCACACCAGTGTGGAATCAGTATGAGTTGTCTCTCTTCCTGTAGTTGTAAGCTCGTGGCACAGAAATGTTATCCGTGTGATAGACAACAACAATTGCTTTGAAATTTAAAAAATTAAACTACTGGAAAGAGGTCACGGGCAACTGGAGGATATTAACTCACAAATTCGTTATCACTTGTTGTATATTATGTAAATAATTGATTGCGAATTAAATCCTTTCCCCCTGCTTTTAATTCGTTAGCTTAGATTATTCTATTGAGGATTTTCAAAGAACTACAAGAAGGACCGGGGTTTCTTCCATCACATCACATATAATAGCGTTGAAGAGACTCGTTCCACAAAGTCCATCGATAGGACAATTCAGGAACAACATAGCAAAAGATGGAGCTATAAAGGCGACTGCTTCAATTCAAGTAAACTATGGTCCAGAATGGATGAAAAAAGAACAAAGGGCTTGCTAAAATCCAAAAAGACTTCGGGCCGGACCATTGCAACGGTCATTACAGGACACTTTTAGGTTTGGAGGACTCTCCAAAGATGGGTACTTACAAACGACAGTCTCTGTAGGGAGTGCGACGAAGAAGAGGCGACAGTGAGACATCAACAATGCTCCTGCTCAGAATTGGTCGAATCTTTCGAAAGCGCTGGAGGACATAGGGATATGGTGTCCGATTAGTAAGAAATTTTGCCCAAGGGTGGAAATGCCTCGGGCCCGTGCGCTCTGACATAAGGACTAAGAAATAGGAGGGAAAAGTTTAAAAATAACCCAATGGGCTACTGGCCACTGAGTGGGTATGGGACACAGTCGATGTGATAACCTAGCCTTCGTCCATCACTGAGGCTTTACTATGGTTGTCGACTATAATTAATTTAAAATTTTAAACATTCCATGAAAAGCTTGCAAAAATCCCTGAATTTTTTCATACAGTTTGTACTTGAATTCGCGAACTTGTTTGACTAGCTGACAGTGCAGGTTTTATCAGAAAAACATCTTAGACGATAAGATTTAAAAATTTTGCTTATCACGATGACATCTGTGAAGAAAGATAATAATAAAAACAATTAAGGACAAATTTACAGAACATATACGCACCCGGAAGTGGGGCACACCGATAAATTTATTTTTTATTTTGTATTATGAAAATTTAACATGAACACGGAGATGGTGGAAAATCACTTTTATAGCTCCTAAAATTGAGGAGTTTTAGCTTTATTAAGTCAACGTTTTCCATTATTTTTTAATAAATTCAATTCACTTTTGTCTCTTCTGTAAAGAAAGAGAACCACACACAAGATGGGGCTTTGCAAGAAATGTGTAAAGTAAAGAACGCTGTTTCCTGAAGGGAATCATAAAAAAATTATTTCCACCACCGCCACTACCATTGCCATAACTGCAGGATGAGGGATTTCTTAAAGATGTTCCACAAGAGTGTCAAATAAATTATTTAAAAAATCATTTCTAAGTAAAACATTAAATGGAGAGCTTTTATCGATAGCTTTGTTGGAAATGTTTTAAAATCCAACAAAAAATGGTTTCTCTCCTTGTTAAACATAAAATGAAAGTAATTTTAGCCTCCATTACCTTCTGGAGTGTGGGGTGGATTAAAACGTTATCCTTGTTGCAACATCCTTGAAATTTGCATGTATATCAGGTAAATTAGGGATTTTTTTCATTTTTGCCCCATTTTTCCTGACTTTTATTTTACTTTACATTGTTTTATGGTATCGTAAAAATTACTAGAATTTCTCCCCCATTCTGTCTTTGGAAGTAAATTCACACAGAACAAGGACTAAATTTATTACCATATTTTTTCGGATAACTGAGAGTCACTGCAGAAGGATATATATTTCCTTTCTTTTTTACTTTGTCTAAATTACTTTATCACATGATAACAAAGTTAAATCAGATCTTATGACTTCCTCTTTTATCTCAGATTTACTACTAAATTACCTGTTGTACGAGGTACATTCCAAATGGGGCTTTGAAACGACACATTTCCCTTAACAGAAAATTTTTCAAGGTAAGACTATTCAGTTCATTAAAACTACTGCGTCAGTGAAATAGGGAATCCCCTAGAGGCAGTGTTTGTACCTACTATTGAAACCGTTGTTCTACTAAAAACCCACACACAGTCTCTTCATAATTCCAATCCCATCCGTTACTGTAAGGGTACAGTTTCCAATCATTAATTCCAAATGAACATCGATAAGGTCTTGTATCAGGAACAGGTATTGTGGTGGTTTTGGAGTTATTATCCTTCGTCCTATCATTTCAAAACGAAAATATTCGTGGAATCTTTTCCATTGATGTTTCTGAAAAACCATTTTTGTCCCTGATAGATCCATTGTCAGTTATATTAACTTCATTTCAGATAGTGTATTCGTTGGTTAATTCCGTGGATACCAATATTTTAAAGATAAAAGAATGGTAGCTGTGTCAATTTCAAAGCCATCAATTCAATTTTCATGGAGTCTCAAAATATCCAAGAAAAAGGATTTTCTTACCAATAGTTGATAAAAGGAATAACGTTTTTCCTGGATATCCCTGATCGTTATGATGTTGTTCTTCAAGTAAATTATCAGGGATAGGTTATCCATTGGACAAGTCAACAAACCTTACATTCTCGGAATTAGCATATATGGGTGAATTTGAATAATATTTCTACGAAACCATTTATTTAGCATGATCTGCCAATTGAGTTGTGGAAAATAGGGAAATTTGTTAATGCAAACCACAACTATAAAACCTACAACAAAAACGTAAGCAGCAAACAAGGTATTTGCGATAAGAAAATTAAAGTTAATGGGCAAACATTACAAACATTACGAAAAAAAAAAAATTTATCAATGATTGTCATGTGGAGTCTTGTATGTTTTTCAAAGGGTTAATTAATGCGCGGAAGTGAGTCTTATCAGAAGTCAGTCATTACACCTTTCCCATGATAAACCCGGTGAGTCCTTGCGTATGACTCTAATCACATTTTATTTGGTGTTGGTTGCATATCAAGAATGGCCCTCTTGCTTTTGGTGACTTCCTTGATTCATGGCTTATCATGAACCCTAATTACTACCAGTAGAATCACCCTGACATGGCTCTGGTTACGTGTGACAAAGAGATATGACGGCATTTTTGGGGAGAATTACTTTAAGGTACTGCTCAAAATTTTGAGGACATTTCGGACGAAAAGCAAAAATTTTATTTCACGTTTTATAGTTTTGATTATTTGCAGTTAAAATTGTGGTGGTTTCGCGATACCACCAGCAGCTCTTTGTGTTTAATTTTGTTTATAATGAAAATGTCCACTTTTAAATTTATTGCGTTTTTTTTTTATCTTTCATTCTTTTGGTTCAAAAACATCTTCCACAGTAAAATTGTCTTTTATTCAGTGTTTATCTTCTTAATTTGCATTTCTAATACACTGCATATTCCTCGTTTCGTTGAATTTATCTCAGAGAACTTGTGCCACAAATCAAACTTGCCCGGGACATTTGAATAATAAATGCAGGGAGTTGAAGAATTCACGGAAGCTAAGGTGACTTCCGTGTGAATTGTGGCAACATCAAGTATTCAGACTCACGTTCTAATTACTCCGAAAATCAGTTCCGTTCAATTTGTGATTGGAAATATTTTGAAAAACTCAATCAACAAGTTGCCATAAATCTCAAACGAAAAGGAATTTTTCAAGGTGTTTAGGTAATTAATGAAAAATAAACTTAAGAAGTCTTAATTATCACAAAAAAGAAATAAAAATTTTGTAAAGTAACCAAGTCAATTTTGAAATCTCACTCATTTAATTTTATTTTATATTTTTGGATATTTATAAAGCTAAAAGAATTTGAAGAATTTCGTGGAAAAAAACACTTGTGATAACACACGCTTTTATTCAGCGAATTTTGTTCTATCTCCAAGTAGATATTCTACAGATAAGTATTCCAAAATTTATGATTGATAACAGGAACATGTATTTTTCTGGAACATGACCTACAAAATTCTGAGCGGAATCAAAATGAACTGAAATTGATGAAGTCATCAGCTCAGAAGTACCGAAACTCTGACCCCAAGCAAAAGCAGATTAGCAAAAAAAAATTTGAAATGAATTGAATATGTTAACAGGTTCTACTGTTATACCTTGTGATTTATATTAAGAACTGTCTGTCGCCTATTTTTATCTCAAACTAGTTTCAAGGCTTACAGTGGAAGAACACCTCGTTACTATTTTTGTCTTTTCATTTATTTGTCAATACGAAAAAAATTAATTAAGATATATTTGAAACAAATGTGGTTATTAGGAATTTCATGTGAATCAGAATCAAATTGTGAATGAATTTGTTTTGAGTAACGAATGGTCATACAAACTTTGGGAAGTTATTTAAATTTCATGAATGAAATATTTTAGATGCCATTGGGATGTATGACTCGCTTTCCAATCTAATAGCAGGACCATTCACCATGTTCCTCAGAATTTTCTTCAATCCCACTCGTACTTGTTACTGTTTCACTCATCTGTAGTTAGTTCACAACCGAATACAAAATAACAATTTGAGTTGATGAAATAATCTAATATGTACAATAGAAATAGAAATAATAACTTGATTGAAACCATTTCGAAAGAAGGGATTAAAGAGTCTACCACTTAAGCTTAGGTTACGGATATTTTACAAAATTGAAACAAATTGTTAACCCTTTCATAGTTAGTGGCTTTGGCAGAGTCACTCCTGTGCCTGATTAAAGAATCAATTTCGAGTAGTTAATGAACACGCACCCCTACAATCATGAAACATATTCGTAAGCCACTGTTTTGCTGAGTGAAAGTTCAAGCTTATTGACATACATTTCATCATCGATCCATTGTCAAGATGTACAGTGGGACACATTTCTAACCGACAAATTTTAATTACAGTAGGGTAAATAATTCATCGAAGTTCCGTAGATATAATTTTGTTCTAAATCGTATAATTCGGAGAAAACGCAGAAAGAATGTGATAAAAATACTGATAACGAATATTACGATTTAAATTCCTTTTATCCTTTTTATCTCGAAAACTACTTTTTCCACGAAAACTATTATATGTCTCATGTTTTGTTTAGGGGTTATTTTTATATCAAAGAATTAAAACATTGATTGGTTGATTTTGATGGATTTTGATAGAAAAAGTGCGTGCATTTTGGACTTGCAACAGTGCACCGTAAAGGGTTATGAACACAGTTATTATTTGGATATAGCTGCTAAATGTGGCGTGGCAATAGTTAATGTCTTGCTTTGAGCAAATTGTTTGTAAACCCAATTTTGTTATTTTCATTTGTGGGTAACTGGTGGAATGTGTATCAAGTAGAACTCATATGAGCACCACGAACTGGAATGTGTGAATATCTGCGAAAAACAAAAGAAACAAAACTGAATTGTTGTCATGATAATCAACAGGTATCATAGATTCAGTCACAGAACAATAAGACTCCACACAGTATTTTGCTTTGTTTGATTTTTCCCACAAAATGCCACTAGAAATGTGTTTAAGAAAAGTGGTGAATCGAAACCACTTCACAAAAGTGGAAATAAGACAAAAAATTATTTTAATTTAAAGACATTAAATTTTCTCAAGATTGTTAAAAGAATCAGATCATGACGGTTTTGCCACCTACACGAAAGTACGATATTTCTCTCAGCTTCCGTGAAAATAAATTGTTGATATTAAAAAGAATAGGAACTCCTTGATGAATATCGTAGGCTGGAGAAAAAAGTACTGTTCTCATGTTGGCAGCAATGGACTAATTAGTGAATTGTGTTGAAAATTCAATTTATTTTCCCGGTACAGTTCGTGTTGGTTCCCTCAAAACCATGGCGTGGAAAAAACAAAGTTTGTTATGTTAGCGTTTCTTCTGTCCAAGTTATGGCTTAACCCGTTTATTAATTTCAATTATTATTAATAAATCATGGCTTTACTGGCATTGAAAATATCTGAAAGGTCGATTTCGGGACATACTGTTTACTAGTGACTGTAAATTGACAATTATTTTTGCGAGTCAAATGGTATAATTATTTTCTTTACATCAATGCGTACACAAGAGGTGTTTGTTTTAAACTCAAGACGCGACAAGACGAGCCCTTGAGTATCTGAGTTACGTATATTGTGCCAAAGTACCGGAAACCTGTTTTAGTGTTTCGTCCGGAAATGAATTCAATCAAGACCAAATGTTCCACGAAAATCACAACTCGCCTGTCTCTAGGAAGATGAGGAAGAAAATACTGCCGTCTTCCGCTTGCCTGGCATTTGCTCTTACCACTGAGATATCTCAAGTACACACAGCATAAGTATTCAACCCATATACATACTTAATGCAACACATTTCTACCACGGCACATTTTTCTGTTCTTTCATGTTCTCACATATCAACGCCATCCATTGGTCGTTGGTACAAATAAATGTTATTGTTTTTCATCAAATTTGAGGGTCCTTTGTCTAAAATTTGGAATTGACATTTTGTTATTAAAGTGTTTTTCCATTAGCCGAGTTTGAAAATAACAAAACTCCCGAGTTAATTAAATTTAATAATTGAATAAAACAGTCATTTCATATATTTCATTTCGTATATATTAATCTAATCATTAGCTTGAAAATTTGTAAAAGTAATTTGTTAATTAACATTTCATGGGTAATTAAGCGTGATATGAAATTTCACGTATTATTAAATTTTCAAAATTTTATTAAATACTTACATGACAAAAAGATTAAAAACAAAAGCATTTAAATTGAATAAATTACATCCATTGTGGAGGTGAAAATATTCACAAAATTACCAAGAGATGACTAGAATTATTTTTTAATTATTTGAAATTTGAGTGAAACCAGAATATGAACTTGTCAATAATTATTATTTATTAAAAATCACATTAAATCTTCATCAGAACCGCAGTCGCGGTAAAAACATTTTCAATGGATCCGATCAACAAGTGTCACTAGTTGTTGTTGTTTAATATATATTTTTCTTCCATCTATAACGAATAATAAATTATTAACTGCTGTACGTGGTATCAATTTAAAATTGGTCACATCTAGACACGTGTAGACAGGAAAATTTCCACAATGGCGTCGATACATGTAAACCACAGAAACATCGAGATAATTTATAACTTGTAAATGCATCTTATAGAATTTGTAATTGTTTCTGTCTGGACAGAAGATGCTGGAACGAATAATTTTTAATTATTTAATTATAAAAACAAGATGGAATGATGTTACAAAAGTATCTTACAATGTTTACTTGTTTGAAGCGGATATAACATTTAAAACAATCTCAGACAACTTCAAGTAAGTGTTACTATCTCCAACAGCTATTATCCAATAAAATATGATTTAAATAAAATAGTGATATTAGCTTTGGTTGAAAGTGTTTATTGCCAAGATACTTTCTTAAATTTTGTTTCCAGTCACTTTTCTGTATGCAAATTTTGTTGCTGGACGAATTTTGAATCATTTAATTTTTTTTTTGTTTTTTTTTTTAATGGAGGATTATCGAAAGGAGATTGTTTACATAATTTTGCAGATACACCTGTTAGTCATTGCAGCTAAATCAAAAAACCGAAAGGCGTAGTCAAGGTCCGCGTCGTAGATTTTCTGTGAAAACGTCGGGATAAAATTATAATAAGTGTTGTATGTATTTTATAATCAAACTCTTTAATACAATGGTTACAGAAAAGTTAAATCAAAAGTGTATTGCTTTGCGCCGTTTTTTCGTTTCTTTTTCGATGACATTAACAGCTCTGACGTTTGCTGGCCTCTGGACATTTTAGGCTTTTCAATTCGTTTTGATCCGAGCTTCCTCTGATTTACGTTTTATTCAATTGCGCGTATTTATGACTTATATGAGATTATATCTTTCATATCATTTAAATTTTCAATTTAACACCAATTTTTTTTATATTTCGGCAAATATTTTTATTTGTACGTCCTTCTCAAGGCCTTTACAATGACACCCGAATCAACGTCCTAGCTAAACGCGTTCTCACGCTACACAAATTTATAATTTTACGCAACGCTCATTAACAATCGCGCGTAGGCGCTTACACTAGCCTACACATGTCACAGGCAAAACAAACGCTGCACAAATACATACAGACATGCTCTATCCATTGTAACCTCAACCGTGGTTATCCCATTTTTAGTCTCATTGAAATCTGACGATATTTTGTAACGCAAGAAAGTTTGACTGGCTATCACTGTACTAATCGATGGAAAAGACGTTTTCACATCAAAAGTTATAATCTTCTTGTTGCAGGTAACCTTTGTTATGATTTCTCATCCAACAATCTCATCTCATCGATTCACCCCCGTCTTCTACTGTATTTCTATATCACGTTCTATACGATTCCAACACGCATAAATTTGCAGAGAACTCAATCAAATCTTTGGTCTAAGAATAAGTGAAACCCTGATTGAGCCAATAGCGGTGAGGTCCTAAATTCCAATTCCAATAAAAGCTTCTCACCACATGATTTACATTAATTTCATAAAACATTTAAATAAAACTTTTGTCACGTCCATGAAGCCTTAAATCCAAAACATAAAAATAAAATTTCATTCGAGGAGGAAAAAAAATCAAAATGTTTACATTTTCCAAAATGAAAATTGTGTCATCGTCATTTTCTTTTATTTCACAAGATGAATAAGGAAAATTTATTCGGAAAAATGTCGCAAATCGTTTGTACAAATGAAAATTTGATTGTGTTTTCTGTATAAGAATACAACGTGATAAATATTAGCGAAAATGTGATGAAAATTTTATTAGGAATTTTTCACCATATATTTTCAAACTAGGGAAATCTTGAATTGAATTCAGTGTCTTTAAGAATATGGAACTTTCCCTTGAGCAAAATAACTAATTTCATGTCGAAAATTCTCTTGTCATTATTATTCTCCAATATGTCTTATAACAAACAATGTTTATTTAGATTTTTGCAAGGTAATCTCCAGATTGGGCAGTGAATCCTAGATTCTACAAGCATTAAGTGACTATGATTTTAATTAGTTTCTTAAGAATTAATTACAATTGAAGACAAATTAATATAACGTTTTTGAGAAAGCACGTGTCATAACCCAAACTCAAAGTCATTGAGATGGTAATTATCGCTTGCAACTCCGTACAAGGTTTTGTTGTAGACTTGATGCGTGTAAGATTTGTTATTTCTGCAGCTCCAGGAATCACGAATACCATTCACATTGTGCATATAGTTAATCGTCATGTTTTGATTATCCATTTCGCTGGAATAATTGTGTAAAAAAACAACCTCAGAACACGTATCCCTTTTCTTGATAAGCACTTATTAGCGTAAAGTCTCATTACATTTCTCTCTTCAATAACATTTGTTGATTAAATAATTGTTCATCCTTGATTTCTAACCAAATGCTCTTTTCGAATAACAATCTTTGATTCTTGGTAATATAATTTATTTCGAATGTAAGTATGCTTGAAAGGATACCATATCATCCCTCACTGATGTCCTGGGTTAGATGTGTTGATAAGAATTTTTCGCTTTGAATTCGTTTATTATGAAATCATATGAAGCACATTCCTTCATTTGTATTAAGATAAACTGAAATTATAAAAAAGGAGACATAAAATTTTCATTTAAATTTTGACTTTTGAGGGAAACTTTAAGAATCACATTTCGGGTAATTCTTGGATTTGTGAATAAGTGTGTGAATGACCTCGAGACGATCTTAATAAATTAAAAAGAAAAATGAAAATTTTTAATTTTGACATTTCCCGTTTCCAAAAATAAACTTTATTTAGATCATAAAAAATTTAAAAATTGTGGTAGATCAAAAGCGAAATGCGTTCTTAAAAATTTCTTTATATATTTTTTGATGGAAAAATGGTGATGTTTCGAACATTTGTGAACATTGGATTTTAGCTTGAAAATGTATTTCCAAATTAAATTTTTCATTTGAGTATGCAATAATTGGCTTCAAGAAGATCCTACAAATGCAAAAAGAGAGAGATACCAGAATAACTGCTTTATCTTATAGAAGATAGTTAGAATAAGAATTCTTGATTTCGAAATCTCGAAATGATGAGAAAGTTTTATTATTCAATGAATGTGGTGCTGGTAATGCATAATGAATATCCTTGCAAGTAAATGCAGTGAAAAGGGTTAGCTATAAAATGCAAAGCAATGGTAAGAAGGATATAATTTCAGTTTTCACCCTGTTTGTGATAAAGTTGTGCGGGTACCAAGTAAGAGTGCTCATTTACTTCAACGTTCAACTTCAACTCAAGGATATATTAAATCTTCCAGACATCCTGATTTCAATACCAAATGAAACAAAGCATATCAAAAAATAAATTATGATAATTACAGTTGAAATTATTTTCACTAATTATTATTCATTCTCGAGTATAGTTTAAGAATTCTTGTAATTGATGATTTAAGAAATAATCACAGCAAGGAAATGAGTCATTGAAAGTTGTCATGTTTCCTGAAATATCCTTGTACGATACGGCAAAAGTAACTTTTAATTATTTTCCCATGCTGGTTTTTGTTGAAGATTTATTCTCAAAACTTTTCATGCACTAGTGCTAAGACACATCCTTTTCTTCCCTTTTATTTATTACACAAATCTACACAAGGCGACATATATAACTTTTATAAAAATTTTATCTCTCGTTCAATTGGTAATAAAAGTTTGTTCTTAATGAACGACAAAGTTTTATAATAGCTAGAGATATCATCTGCAGTACGAAACGATTCTATTGCATTCAATGGGGGATAATATTCCCCATTTTAATTTATTTAAAATATCTGAAAATTTAAATTTTAAATAAAAATGCAATTCGTCTTGAAGTTTCGAAAACTTGGAAATGATAAGAATATCACATTGAAAGAAATCCGAACCAGCTGTTTGTGGGGTTTCTTAAATTTTCTTAAAATTTAATAATTTATTGACTCTTTATAATCTATTGAACCATAAAATTGATTGCTTCCAAGAATGAGTAGTTATATACTGAGATTCACATAAGTGATATCACTAAACTGATATCATTGTTATATCAAAATTAATCCCAATCCTAATGCCATTTCTGAAACAGGAAACACTCATAAAGTTAGATAATGAGCAGTTCCACGAAATTGAACATTATTTGCTGAATATGAAAGGAAGTGCGTCAGTTAAAACATGACCACATAAAACATATACCTAGTTTCTATATTAACCACATCTGATTAAGTATCGAAACACAAAACGATGGTGGGGTTTTTGTGCGAATTATTAAATCAAAATATAAAACAAAAACACGAATTGTGTCGGTCTGGGGACATTCCAATAAAATTCGGTATATATGTACAGTCATAGAGGGTGCTCACTTAAAGCTAATAAATAATTTTTAAAAATAGATTGTTTGTAAGCTAAAAATAGAATTAGCGAATTAACAAGAACAAAACGGTTCCAACCACAACAGTTTCTTTGTAAAATGATTGAGAAAAGTGCTGTTCACAATCCAATCAAAACACAGATTTCAAAGAGTCTATAACTCGTAGTTTAATAACATTCATGAGGTTATTGAAATTTAACCGAAAATTATTTATTGATTGTCGAGACAATTCAAAGTCATGACATTAAATTGTTGAAAATCATAGCAAATTGATGAAACTTACATTTTAATAACATTTAATAAGACGAATTAAATTGCTTTTTGTTATTAAATTGTGTAAATTAACAAACCAATTTCAGTCATTTGTGAACCGTACTCAACATGAAATGAAATGAACAAAAATTTATAAGTCATACAGCAGAACATTTTGAGACATTTCTTTGAAATATCAATTATAAGTTGAACGCAAATAAATTTCATCATCCAAATGTCTTATCACGTCAACGAGACAAAGGTACTGAGACAATATTTCGACGAAATCCCTTTTACCTGAAAGAGAAAACTTCAGTGTTTCAATAGCTTTTAACGAGTTAATCACCATTTATCTTTAACATTATTTATATTTACAAATAAAGTATGCTACTCTGTTGTTTATTCATTATTTTGAAAAAGAAAACTGTTTGAATTCCCACAATTCCCTTTAAATCGTTTAATGCTTTGATAACTTTAAGAGGATATACAGAAGAATTGTTATGGTTTCATGAATGGACGACAATATTTCCAAGAAACATATCGCTTTCATAGAGATAACCATAAGGTTATTTTCTTTCAATGATTATTTTTAACATCACCTACAGAGTTAAACACGAAGTTCTATTTGAGGAATTTATTTTTTCTTGATTTAAGGAAACTTTGTACCACGAATAAGTTTTGGAAAATAACAAATGTTTAACCAAAAACTTTTTAAACCTCTCAAGAGTTTATCCACAATATATTTTCTCTGTTAGACGTTTTTTACTGAATTGTTGTGTTTGAAAATAAGCTTAGAAGAAGAACATGTCTTTCCTCAACTTTTAACTGTATGTTTTATATTATGAGTTCAACTTATACAGAGTGTCCTGACAAAGTTCTGGATAATAGACTTTGTCGTCTTTATAAAATATGAATATGAATTTGACAAATAGTACTGAAGTTTTTGAAAATCTAATGAAGAAAGGTGCAAAATATTTTCATCACTCAAAGTTTTCATAATATATGATTTGTCTCATTAACATTCATATCTCGTCACATTTAAATATAAAGTCATGCACGCAGTTTTTCCAATAGCTTGTTAACTAGTTTACTTTGTATGAAATGAAATATGATATATGGATACATATCAATTTGTAAAGCAAAATGTGATAAATTGTTTAAGTTTTCTCCATACAACTGTCGTATTGTATCAAAAAATCATTTTAAACTTTTATAACAGAAGCAGATATGACGTCCATATCACTTGTCATACACGATCGATTTAATTTGTTAAATCATGTAAATGAATTTCTGTCTTGTAACGTCAGGAGACAATTTTTCGCTAAAGTGCCGCGAATATTTATGTCTATAACTCATAGACATTGTCGATATTGTGTTATGGAAATTGTGCATAACAAATACATCATTCGAATATTCAAAGTCATAATAATTGAAATGCATCAACTGACGGATTATTTGTCGTTATATAAGAAGATAACTTTCTAATTCAGAATGCAATTTGTATTTGGTAACTTATAGTTATGTGGTTTATGCAAATTATCTTCTTTCACCGAATATGGTGCCAGTGCGAAAGTATCTTGAGCTGATGATGTCAAATTCGTATTGATATCCCAAACTTGTGTTTCTTTGGATTTCTGGATACCTGTTGCCATATCATTTTTAATATCATCATCATCACTTAATCAAAGCGTCTCATTCTTTCTTATCACGATCAACAGCCGCGACGCGTGTATCATATCTTATATAACGCGCGTCAAGTCACATGAAACTGAGCAGATAAATTCCTCCTATCAGGTGAAATATCCACAACTTGATACGAACAAAGAAATTGAGTTATTCACGTGAAATTCCGTTTTTGTTTGATTTCAACCTGCTTTTGAATGTTCACTAATTGGTAATGAAAATTTGCAAATTGAAAAATTTGTCATTATTGATTTATGTTAATTTCAATTTATTTGATTGTTATAAGCAAACCACTAGGTTTGAGACACTATGATGTTTTTCAGTGTTAAATTGTTGGAAAATTGTAGTCAGAATTGCGCCTAACGACATATTCTATCTGACATGTTTGGAAAGATCAAAAAGAATTTCAATCTCTCAACATTTTCCAGTAGCTTCCTGAAGAGCTAAGCTAATGAGAAACGAATTCATATTGACAAAAGGAATTGTTTATAAAGCTACGTTTACAAATGATAAAAAAATCTCATCATTTCAAGTATGTAAATCACAAACGAAAACATTTTGGTTGTGACAATTCTCGAAAGCTTTGAAGTGGCATCATTGACGGCATTTCGACGAAAAGACTAAAAGCATACGAGTACTTGCTGTACTTGTCGCTAATTCAATGAGTTTTCTTTTGTATGAAAACCCACTTAGCATTTGAGTGCATTCTCTACAAAAAGGTTTTCTTTGGCATATAACCCTCTGCAGGAGGTACACAAAAGGTTTGCTTCTACAAACATGTATTTTTTTGCTCAGTAAATTCTGAATCTTTCTTCGCACACATTTCGCATATTCAACAGCTCAACTGAATTCAAGTGCAAAGTGCAATGAGCAAATGAGTAAATAATTAGCATAACTTGTAATTCGTCAAATATTCTTTCGAAGAATTCAATGAGTTGCTGCTGATGCTGATCGATGATCAATGAAGCTGGATTCATTGGTTCGTTTGGCGCGTGCAGAACTGTTTTTTTTTTCATATGGAAATTTGACAACTCTCATTCCGGACTCATTTTGCGGCGAATTCAGTTCTCTCTCTGCCAAAGTTGAACCAACTTCAACTTTCGTGCGGAAGATTTTCGTTTTCACCGTGAACGTGTTCCGCGTCGCGTCGTTCAATTTGTGGATTGTTTTAAAAAGTGCAGCAGATTCATGACGAAGGAATGAATCATAAGCAATGATACTCTACTCTACTCTCTAAATTTTCATTTTTAAAAATCCAGAACTTGATGAGTCATGACATTCCCGTTTTAATATATTACGTCCCAGGTGTTTATAATTTTAAGGACATAAATAACCCTCTCCACGTGTAAAATATCCATACATAAATTACGTAAAAAATAAACGCAAAAAAATTTAACTAATTTTTCATCATTCCCATGACTAAAGTTATCTAAAATTAACTTGACAAAAACACATGCCGTATAGAAAGTATGCATTTTAACGCGCCATAGAGAACGGAAATAATCTACATGAGATCTATTATTTCCATAGAATTATGACATTTTGTAATTTCATGTGACAGTTTCTGTTTTTCTAATTTTTATGGTTTTTCATTGGAAAATCATCGAACACAAAATGCTTTTTTAAAATTATTTTACAAAAAGTTGTATAAATTTTTTCTCGCGTGGGAATTTTAAATTCTTTTTCAAGATTTTTCAAAAGAAAATTATTTTGTTTTGGTCATACATTGACCATATGTCCAAGTAATTTAAGTGCATCAATATCATGAACTTTATATAACGCCTTCACATTTATATTTCGATGATTCAATCAACTTCGATCGTGGATCTTTTCCATATCAGGTAAATCTGAAAATTGTTACTTGAGGTGGAGTCGATTCCTACTTTGACCTTCTCAATATCAATTTCGGTGAGGTAACTTAAATGGGTTATTCATGTCGTATTCATGATGTTAGCGTCTCATTCAAACAGATATCAGTTACAATATCTCATCTACATTCAGTCCATTTTAAATATTAGTACCCTGAAATGACAAATGAATTTTAAAATTAAATTAAATGAAAATGGAATGTTTGTAAACCAAATAACGAAAGCACAACACTCACTAGAAAATATACCTTAATTAACTACTCTTTTATTACCCAAATATTTTTGATATCATACCAAAAACCAAACTAGTTAATATAGTTTGTGTTTAAAAAAGGATTAAATTATTCGACTGTGTCCATAAAATTTTTTTGTGTTTCTAAAGTGAATTGTTTTTAAAAAGTTTTGCTCTTTTATTGGGTTATGGTTTGGCTTTTCGCCAACATTTAATATACAATATTTTAATGCTTATTGGTGGAAAGATAAATTGTTCATTTATTATCTCAATTGAAATTTTCAACTTGATTAAATACGATAAAAGAGATGTTGGTAAAAATTTTCAATTAAAATTTATATATTATTTTCCGTTCCTTTATATTAAAAAGGATAACTCAATTCAATAAATTATATAATGTTCTTTTGAGTTACAAAAATGAACTTATGTGAATTGTATTATCAGTTGAAATATTTTCTGTTTTTGTGGCTATCGTTAACTCCGTTAATTAACCATGTGGATTTCATAAATTTTTCAAAGGAATACATTTCGGTTTACTTATAATTATATTCACAATAATTCCAATAATAACTTTTCTGTAATAACATCAGATTCATAAGCTTAATTGGAACTCTTAATTCTGCAAAGTGTTTCGGAGTAATTTATTAAAATCCTGATACACTTTCAAAATTTTTAATGCAATATAAATAAAATCATATACATATCAATCGGGATATCTGACAAATAATACTTCTATCCTGGTGTAAAAGCCCCTGTGTTACAAAAGATCTTCCTTTTAAATATTTTGATTTTATTTCAATAAGACAAGATATATGGATGCAGGACGAACTCGGCACAGGAATTACCTTGATGATCTATTTTCTCTATCAAATGTTAAGCTCTTTATTTAGATATCTTTTTATGGATAAAAGAAACCTCATAAAATTGTTCCCCGAGTTGATACATGTCTTTAAAACTTCATGGTCCGGTCAAATATTTCTGAGCATCAAAGCAAGGGTTCTAATCCTTAAGCAACCTTCCAAAAGTTCTTTTCTCAAATGTTTCTTTAAATCGTTTTCTTAGAAGGTAAAAGGAGCTTTGTTTAATTACCAGGTTTTAGTCATTTGATTCTCTCTTCTTGTACTGGAGCTTATTTAGGAGCGAAAATTTGTAAGTTCTGATAATTTGGCACTGCTCTAGGTAAACGTAATATTTACATAAAATGCACTTGCTTTATCCCATGACAAAAAATAGAAAAACATTTTTTCGCGGTTGAATTTAATCAATACTGCAATGATTTATTTCACTTGATAAAATATGCATTAGTCTGCAAAACTAAAATCTACACTTACCCATAAAAATAATCAATATTTTAGTAGCTACTAAAAATAAACAAAATTCGGAAGCGAGCTACAAATCATTAACCAGAGAAAAACATTTCGGATTCATGGTGTCTATTCTGTACTTGGCTCTTTGCTTGGGGTTTCGTGTTGGATATGCAAATTTAGTGTTTTCGTTTTTTGTTTTTCAAAGGCATACGATTTGGTTTTGTTGGGGTTTCTAATTCACGTTTTAAAAATAAAACTTGAAGTGATTCTATAAAGGTGCAGATTCTAAATTTACCTCGAGCTAAGGTAACTCAGTTTATTCATGAAATTGATTCATTTTCATTGAATTGTCATTTGCAAACATCGTTTTGTGGGCTTGAAGTTTGTCATAGATCTTGTCGGCCACATAGTACACATGTTCTTTAAGTACTCAAATTAAACTTAGATTTTTCAATGTTCATTACGTAAGACTCTTCTAACAAAACTTGGCAGAACCCTGAAGTTTGTTAATGTGTGAGTGTACCAGATGTTATTTAATAGAAATGGGCCCACAAAATTTTTAATCCTTGTTTACGAAGGTAAGTACTGTGTAATCGTTCAAATTAGAAATTTTACGTTTGACGTTTAAACTTCAACTGGCATTTTGACGGATAGATATTTATGACGTCATGTACAAAATGAATTTTCCCCTCTTGAGTGAATCCCATTCTCCGTTGAAAGAAATTCATTTCCAGGAAGCGGAGAAAAATTCATTCTGTGTTTGATCTAGATAAAATGAATTTGTATGTCGACTCAAAAGATTTTAACGTGTTCTCTAGTTTCAACATCACAAATGTGCTTGCTTGCTGGGCAGATGCTCTAACCACTGTTGAAGAATTCTCATATTCCAAGATCGGATAAACGTCGCCACATATTTCCCGATCCACATTTTTATAAAATTATGGATTTAGATCTTGTGTAAAAGTGGTATTTTGAGGATTAGTTATTTGGCACTTATTCTCGGTATATAATCTTGAAAAGCTTTTAGTGTTTAATAAATGTTTTACTGAAAAATTATTAATAAGAACTGTTCATGTTGTCGTTTTCATGTTTATTGTTAAATTTATTAATTGCATGGACGCGTGCCATAATAAAATGAACATGCAACGATGAAAATGCAATTTTCAAAATTTTTAATTGTTTCATCTGAATGATTGATGTTTGGCTTTTAATGACCAAGAAAATGGACAGTAAAACATGAGTTTTCTATAAAGCTAGGACCAACATTCTCATTTTTGATAAATTGCCAGACTTTCAACAAAAAACGTTTATAAAATATAGAAATTATTTTCCAATTATTCGAATTCAGTGAACTGCGCATATTTTTGTTTTTCACAAAGTCAATCAAGCTTACAATTAAAAATTTCTCTATTTAATTTCAATGTGAAATGAAAAATTTTCATTATTTGAATAGTTTCATTGACACAGCTGGAGAAACTGAAATCATCAGAGTGATTTGATTGAGTCAACTTTAAGTTTGAGTTGTATCTATGAGATATTTTTGCAAAACTGTGGCTAGGAATGCATATTCGACACAGGAATGATTGATGAATGCAGAATTAATTCAGGAAACGAGTAAAACGTAAAAAGTGTAGGACCAAGAACATGAAATGTTTACTAATGCATCCGTTTTTGCCGAAGCAAATATCCAAAATTCTAATAAAACGGAACCAGAAAGATATTGATACCCGATAAAGTGGTCTTCTAGAATCCGAACATTTGATTCTAGCTCATCGTAACTCAAAGTAGTAAACATCAAAAAGGATATGTAAATGTAAATGTTAGTTATAAAACGGACGCCATTACGAATAGCCATTAGATGATGTTGGTAGTAACAAAGTGCGGTTTTGTATATTACGCTAGCAAATCCCTAAAATTCACTATTATTTCATTTGTGCTATCATCCATTACCGAACCCTCAACTACTCTAAATCTAAGGCTACCCCGAACTCTTATTGGTATGCATTACTGCCAAGGAGACGGATATATCTGGCGAAAACCCAGTTGCTAATGCTTTATCATCATCAGGGAAAATTTCTAATACAAATGGGTTCGTGGTTATTGGTACCAGGCAAATGACACACTCTTCCTCACTTCACCAAAGTTAAAAGACTATTCGGTTTTAGCTTCAGTTTTAGTTCTATGTAACAAACATTTGTAAATTGCATTTTCCCATTTGCATGTTTTCCGGGTGCATTTTCCGAATTTGTAATAAATCGAAGTTTGATGATGGCATCTTCTTCCTTTAGTTATCCAATAATTTGTGTGTTGTTGATGATAACTTATTGATGATAACTATAGAAGCTTATCAAATACAAAATTATAGCTACAGTCATATACATTACGGCTGGTTAACTAATAACCAAGTTACTTTGTTCTTAGCCGTTCTGTTAATGGAATATTCAATAACACTAAACTCAAATAAGATACAACTTCATGGTTTCGCGTTATTCACTTTCAACAATGGATATTGTAGGATTCATTACGCGTTGGTCTTTATTACACATCAAGTGAGGTTATCTTATGCTACAACGTGTTCTGTATATGGGATTCATATTAAGATATTCACTCAAGTTGCAATCCATCATGTGCATTCTATAATCCCTTTGATAATTTTTAAAATGCCTTAAGGGTGACAAGATGTAAAAAATGCTTTCTGCTAGACACAAAAAAGGAGATTTTTTAATTTTATTTATTTATATTCTTTGATTATAAAATACAATACAACTGTGATAAACGATACTAAATCTGGCTTGTGAAGTAACTGAGGTTGTTGCAATAACCAAGTAACACATTTCAATGGCTAGGAAGGAAGAAAGAAAGAAAGTACAGTAGACTCGCGTTTATCCGCGGCATGGAAAAGAGTGGAAATGACTACATGGCATTGAAGGCATGGAAATGACTACATTTCCAGTTCAAGGAGAAAATTTTCTGATAAAAATTCGTCCCGAGAAAACCATTATCGCCTTTGAGGCCGTTGACCATAGTCCATGTTAATTTTTTTTGCTCATTTCTTCATAGTCAAGTTATTCTTTATCTGCGAAATCGGTTTATCCGCTATCGTCGCCCCACCCAACACCGCGGATAAACTCGATATAACATTTATATACTTGGATAAATGTATCTTATTCCTTCGTAAAAAAGCCTGAAATTTTCAACTGTGGTTTCTTACACTATGTATGTGCTTGGTCACAGCATGTTGCGGTTTATTAAGGAGTTGCGACTATCGATGGTTTACTGTACCCCTTGGTGATATAACTATAAAATGTAGAGTCTAGTGTACATCTTTTGTTATTGAAAATTTCGAAGCTATTTCAAGTTTAAAAGATATTTTTGATTATACTCATCAGTTTATAGAAGCTAACGCATTGAAAATAGTCATATGAAAAACGATATTATTTATATGACTTCAAAATTTTATGTCCATATTTTGTTAAAAATTATACTACAACTTTGTGCCGATGCATCAGAATTTTTATGCAACAAACAGAATTTTTTACTTTTAATAAATAGAAACATCAAAATTTTTTATGAAACTGGATCCTCTCCTCAAACTGATTTTTAACCATAATATGTAATGACAAACTATAAAAAGGATAAATAACCATAACAAGTAGCACTCCACGAAAATATGCAAGTGTTTGCGGTTCTATCGATTTTATGCCATTTAACTCGTAGTAAATTGTATTATAAAATTCTTATCTATTTTTATAAGATTCATAAAAATTTCTTTAAGACTTTTCATGCAAAACGTATGGAAAATGTGTTAGGATCGTAAATAAAAATAATTTTTGTAAATTACGTCAAACAATTTTATCGTTTTTAAATTTAACACCAAATGAAACGTGATAAATTTATGTTAAAAAATTTATTCAGTTTAAATGACACTTAATCGCATCGTGTAGTTAATCATTGATGGGATATTTGAATTTTTTCGTGACTTCTCAAGTTTGTGACCTTGTTGTCAGATAAGGTTTTGCAGCATTTAATGATGAAAAATTTTTAAATTAATTAAACACAGTAACTTGTATTAAAATTTGAAATGTTTGATTCTACTAACCGTGACGTTTTATTGTGTGTTACAAATTTTGGTGACACTGAAAAATTGTTCGTTCATCTCAAATGCGAAGCCGTCACTACTCTAAAACGTGTTAACGTTGTGTGGATAAATTACCTTTAACCTTTTGGATTAAATTTTCACTTTGGTATAAATGTCCTTTGATCTACAAAGAAAGTTATTTAAACTGCAAGTACCTAGAATCAGTTCCATGGAGACACTTTGCAGGATAACAGTCATCCTTAGAACAGGATATTTAACAAAAGCATTAAGTTTGTCAATGAACAAAGTAAACATGGCTAAGACTCAAAGTTTTCCAGTTTACTTTGTCTAAAACAGACAGAAGTAGAATTCCTCGAAAGTTAAAATTAACAATTCACTTAAAGTCAATTGAAAACTAAATGAAATTGTAAAACTTTTGAAATTCAAAAAGTTCTTTACGTTAAAGTTAAGATTTTACTATAAAAAATATATATAAATTAAAGTACAATTATACAATCAAGTACATAGAGTAAGATTAAAAAACGTTTAAAATTAAAAATTCCTTTTCAATTCAATTCTGTTCAGTTCAGTGTTGTGCATTACTTACACAGAACTGAAACTGACGATGAGTGTCTGTGTCAGTTTTTATCCTTTCACTATTCACGTTGAATGCGTTGAAGAAAAAAAGTTTATTTTTAAGTAATACAGAAAAACGTTAAAAGGACAAAACGAGAAAGATGCAACACAGAAGCATATTGTTGTCTTTTTTCAATTTGAAAATGAAATAAATTTTACTTAAATCTTCCCTTAATTGGAGTTAAATCGACCGACCTCTGTACTTGGCACAACACAAATTCAAAACTTCCTTCTTACAAATTTTGTGCCAAAGGAGTATCTTATAAGATACGTATACTAATGCATGTGTATTTGTTGTACAGTTTTATTTGTGTACTGCAGACTGCAGTATAATTTTTATTGTAGAATAAAATTGTAAAGTCTTACGTGATTAAGAGAAATGAATCTTGGGACAAAACACAAAAACTAGGGGGACTTCAGTGAAGTAAGAGCAATCTCGTTTTCTACTCGTACGTACTATACACTATATATAATAAGTTGGAGTTGTCTTTCAGTTTTGTCCACTACGAAATTCTTTACACTGATATACTTGATGTATGAATCAAAGGTCAAGTTGTATTTGAGTTTTATTGGATTTCGTCTTTAAAATGTCTGACAAATTTCACGCATTTGTATTTTAAATTCAAATAAAGATTAAAATTAAAGTCAAGTTCGTATTGTTTGGATTATAGCTCATTGTTGAACTTGTTCCAAGTTGAATGGAAGACTCTAATTATCCTTAAAGAAAACACAATGAATATGACTTGCTTTTATGTTTTCTTAATGAAATTTCCTTATTTTCATTGCATCTTCATTTTAATTTCGATTTAAATTCAACTGAGAATAATTGAATAAGTTCTATTTGTTTTATTTTTATTTTTCGTACGTCTCGACATGTACACTCTCGTCTCTCAAAAGATTTGTTTTTAATAAAGAACAGTAGACATTCTACGTCATGATTAAGATGATTTTAGTTGCACCGTTGCAAATACATCTGAACATTCGATGGTACAATAATGTTCCGTTTGAGTATCAAGAAAGAACATCACCTCTGAAATCATAAAACACATTCCTACGCCATTGTTTTGTTTTATTTTACTCAATTTCCAGTTCACGTTACTGAAACCTGTGCCGTCACCAACTCCCTTTCTGAATTACAGTGGAAAACGTTTTTTACCATTGGAACTAATTTACAGTGGATCACATTTTGAATGGTCGAACCTGAATTATTAAAAATAAATAAGTCAATATCAAGTTTCTTGTATTAATTTAAATTTAATAACATTTTCACTAAAGTACTGAAAGTATTAGTTCCGTTTGATCGCTTCCTGGAACGAAAATATGAACCATGTGTTCCGATAGTTTCAAGAACATATAACAATGGAATTAAAGTCATTAAAGTAAATGTCACAAACATTCTATGAATGTTATGTCCATAACCACAAAATTGGTTCATTCCTCATATAACCAAAGTCAATTGCAATATTAAACACAAAGGATAATCATATTAACCTTATAAACCTATTAATTTCCACGTAATGATCAAAGCATTAATTCTGAAGGACATCTTGTCCTCAATTTCCTTTCATAACGCATACAATTTAATTGCAATACTAAATTTAATTTATAAGTGATTAACAGAAACATTTCAATCAACAGGTTCAATCATCGTTTATCGAAAAAGGTTCTTTAGCCATTCACAAAGCTTAGGGTTAAGAATGAATTAAAAGGTTTGCATCAAAACCTGGTTTACCTTTTAATTAAAAAACGTAACACCGAGTCTTAAAACAAACTTAACAGGATATATTTTGAATTGATCTCAAATGAAATTTAATTAAAATCAAAAATTTAAATTTATCTCAAAAATTTTTATTTCAAATTGATTCAAATTGATTGACATTGAAAAGTTGCCGATTTCATTTAATTTTCTGTTAATATTTTTGTTTTCATTAAACCTCAAATAACGATGAAAGCTTTAAGATAAAGTTATTGAAATTTAATTGAACAAAAATAAAATTAATCCGATCTGGAAATTGAAGAACAACAACAAGTTGTTTTTTTATCTGCATTTGGATTTTCTTTTTCGATAAATTTAAAAACTTTTGCCTTCACGTCCGGACGAGCTTCAGTCGTTTGTTATTGGAAAATTCAATAATTCCAACAAACGATAAATGAATATCTTCAATTAAAGCTCATAAAAATTGCATTGTTTTAAATTTTCTGAAAATTCAATATGAATATGAAGTAAAAATAAAATTCCTGTTTTAGTGATTTATTGAATTTATTGGGTTGATCCGTCATGAAATGTCCTTCATCAAAATTTAAATAATTCAATTTCACTCCTTAATTTACAACGAATATCCTCACATTACTCTATTATATTCACTTAATGTTCACGTTAAAGCCAACAACCATAGCAATTTGATACTGAATTCATTTAGTGAAGTAGATAAAACTCCAAGAGTCTAGGTACAATGTGTATGAAGGTGATACTCCATAAACATAAGCTTCCCCATTTACCTGTAACAACCATTTGTGGTTCTATCTCTCACATGAGACCAAAGTAGCATACTCGGGTCATTTCTAGAGGACGAGGAACAAGCTGGGATACATGGTCACTGTGCTTCCCGAAATGAAAATTGAAAATTTATTTGAATTTTACTTCTCGACGTTATTGTTTTTAGTCAAGATCCATGGAGTGTATATGTACATGTTCTCTTAAGTCTTTTTTTATTGTTTTATCTTATCTTCACACATGGTTTAATTGTTGCTATCAGGTATGCAAATAAATTACACCAGCTTTTTAATTTTAGCAAATATTTGCATATCAATGAGATATGGGAACTACACACAGTCTATTCATTAGGTTTAACTTGTTGTTGTTCGTAGTGTTGGCTCTATACCACATGAAACTGATGAAATGACAGCAGGTATGACGGCTATTAGGTTGTCTCTATAATTTTTGTGTTTTCATTATCTTGAAAAGAAAACATATCTACATGGAAATCCCAGATGGTTTGTAACATTTTTCTTTGGAAACATTTTTGGTTGTTTTAATTGTCTCCAAACCAAGAATCCATTATTTGAAACTTACTTTATTACACTTGACAAATCGTAAAAAATACCACGAATATGTACATAGTTAAACAAATATTTTAACTGTCAATCAAACATGCTAAATAAAAAATGGTGTCTGTATTATCAAAGCTTCTAGTACTGAATTAATGTCAACTGGAGACCTGGTAAGGAAATGGGAAATCTGAGGTAACATCAACTTTCTTCAACGGATCACTAAGTGGTATCCTACGAAATATGTTTTGGCACAAATTTAAAAATATTCCACAAGTGAAATAGTTAAGATTGGTGCACTCCATGGCGTCTGCAACCTTCTTTGATTTATATAGAAGTCATTAGACGAAATGATTGTGGGTATTAGAAGTGACGTCTTCTGCAAATACAAATTCCAGTAGCACCTTTTATACTTATAATCAGATAAATAAAAATAAACTGAAAATAGTTAGGATTTTAAAAATTATTATGAACAATAAAATTATTCGTCTCATTGACCTTTTAATTTAATGTCAAATTTAACTTTACTTAACGAGACATCCAATTATGGAGTAATGTATCCACTTTATGATACTCGCCAAATTCTGTTTTATGCCGGAAATTGTTCGATGTTTACAGTGGATGTCCTCGAAAGTGGTTCATAAAGTTTGATTTTTGCTACTTCCTGTTTACTAACGTTAAACAATGCCGTTCGCAAAGAGTACTTCATAACATCATTGAAATATAAGTGTTCTTGTAACGTAACATATTATGGTTTACTTTGGTTGAACTTGAACTAAAATGAACATGCGCCTCTAAAATCATGAAACAAATTCGTACACTACTGTCTGTTAAGGTGTAATTTGAATTTTTGCTGTAGGTACTGCAATAAATTTCGTCATTCATTTTCCTCCATACGTTACAGTGAGATACATTTTCAATCGTCAAAACTTATTTACAGTGGGATAACTTTTGATCCGTCATACTTGAAATCGTTAAAAGAATCACTAAATGAAAATTTAAATATTTGCAGTGGATTCATTCTAATCTCATTCTTATAACAAATATCTCTATCTCACGTATTTATCTTCTTACCCATTGAATTGATATTCATGTGATGAGTTTCTGATATTCATGCGGGGGTGCAAAATCTTGACATAGAGTTGAAGTGCTAATGACATCTACCGACTGTCGCATGCAGTTCACAAAAAAAAATTAGCACAAATCCATTATGATGAACAAACTAGAAATTCATCGATAGATTATTGATTATCTATAAATAACTTTTGATGGTATTGTGATTCATATAACGTGATGACTTTCCGAGACATGCCATCATGGCATTATGGCATCCCAACACTCATCATGTCATCATGGATGTTGTGCAATAAATAAATAAATAAATAAATCTAAAAATGTCCAAACATTTGTTACTAATCGCCACTACCAGACAGAAGTATAGAACTATAGAGGATTTCAAACATCTACAATGCTTTTCCAGTTGTCGAACAAACTAATAACGTTCAATAACTTTTGACATTGAAAAATCATCGTAAGGCGATTTTAGCTTTAGTTTGTCATCAACTTAACAAAAAACAGGAATTTCTCTCAGCTTTTATGGCAGCTAAGTTCTACTCCCCGTCAATTCTGGCTATTTTTGTTTACTTTAATAACATTTTGAAAAATATACAAAATTAATTTTCATGTAAAACTTTGGAATTGTTTTTAAAATAATAAAGTTTAAATGTTTTTTTTTAACTTTACTTATTTTCAATTTTAGAAATGTCCATTTCACCAGCACCATCACCAGAAAATCTAAGGATATGTCTTGTGGGTGTTGTGGTCGATGACAAGGATACTGTTGATGCAGCACAAACTTTTGGTGTTCCGGTTATTACATCGGAAACTGGACTTGAAATTGTTTCCGATTTAAATTGGACAACTTATTTTATTTTGAATGATTTTGATGGGGAGATATTTGATGTTGTACACAAAAGCAAACATAGGTAAGTCTTATTTCATCACGGTACACATATAACTTATAAATTATATTATATTATTAAAGTATAATCGGGTGCTAGAACGAATAGGGGTTCTAGAATTTTCATATATTAACTATATCTAGTTAACCTTTGAACCTCATCATTATATTCGCATGAACGCAGCGTGAGTGTACGCGTTTGTACGGAATCACCTGATAGTTTCCCAGTGGCATTTTAAAAGAGTTTGGAATGCAAAACAATTTGCTTGTCAAAATTTAACTTCTCTCTTTGGAATTCGCATATTTGGACTTTTGCTGTTGTCCTTTTTATCAATGGAAATCCTTGTACTGGTTTCTTGCTCCAGGAGTATTCTAGTTTCCATTGTTCAAACACAAATACTTTATTCTCTTATGTGATATATGGGAAGCATACTTTTTTATTCAGTAAAAACTGTAGTTTGATAAATTCTTTGCAAAATTAAATGACATATTAAACCTAGGAAGTATGAGAAATGGACGCTATGTCCGATTTGGAAATAATTCCAGGAGTAGTTCAGGAATATATGCTTCAAGTCAATGATATAGAACACTAGTAGAGAATAGTTTTAATCAAGTAGTACAATACGGAAAATATAAAACAAGGCCAACCTCTACCATGTCTTTAGAATTTGCAAAATTCCTTTTCGTTATCTAGTCTGTGTCCTAACAACAACATAAATAGTATGAGAAGATTGTTTGAATCTCAGTTTTCCCAAACTATAAACTGAAAAAATTGGCACGCAACCATTTTACGCGAGAAAATCACACAGTCAAAAATATAATAGAAAGCAGAGTCCATAAGTTGACATTTACGAACGTTCCCGTCACTTGGAAAACGTTGAATGTTGTAAATACATTACATCATCTCCCCAGAAACGGACACAGAAACACAACGGAAGTTCGTCATACGCTTGGAATTTCAGTGACGTACAATCATGGCTTCAACTTTATTTGTAGGGTTGTAGCTCGTTTGGTATGGAATTGATCTTCTGGTCTTTTCTTTTCATAATTCTTTCTGTTTCCCCTTTTCAAGGAATATGTTATCGTATTCCTATTTGACAGCTTGGACAAGTTTTCCCTAGTTTGTTTTATAATTTCACTGCACTACTCTGCTCTTGAAAGCCCTGATTATTCAAATTTTGTCTTCACATTTGAGGTGCGAGATTTCCGGAATTCATCTGTACGGTCAATGGAAACGATATTGAGGATCCCTGGATTACCCTCTTGTTTCATAACATAACCTCTCAATTGGTATCTACACTTTACAACTATCACAATATCACATGATATTGAAGTGGATTTTATTAAAGTCAGTGATGTTTTAGAGCTCTTGAAAATGAATTTGAGTGTAAATGATTAATGGGGCACGAAGTACTCGTTGGAAAAAATAAAAAATGAAAATAAAATCATTACCTTGATGAAGTGTAGAGTACGTGAAACTTTGGAAAAGTGGAAAAGCCGCAAAGGCTGAATCAGAAACAAAAGAGTTATTTCATTGAACTGTTTTTCAAGGCATATAACATAAGTCAACATAAGTTTTCACAATGTTTGAAATGCGTGACTGCACTCATTGAATTCACTGAATGAGATTTAAATAAAAAGAAATAGTTTTCATGAAAAAGTGGAAAATTAACAGAAAAATAAATGAGACCACACTTGAAACCACGTTCAGTTGGTTCGGATTTTGAAAACAATAATGCAATTAACCGCAGAAATTATTGCACCAAAATCGGTTTGTGGTAAATGCACTTTAACTCATTTAAAATTCAAGTTAATATTACTACAGACTCATCTTCATTTATAATTCTCATCACGTTAAGGATCAATAATATCTTTGGTGGTCATTATGACCGCCAATTTCTTGGTCGTCTTGGGAAACATTTCAAACAAATTTGTTTCTGTGTTCAATTCTTTCGACCTGCAAGTGAGATTTTTATCAAAATCATGTTACGAAAATTTTGTTAGGTTTTCTTTTCATAATTCTTTAAAGTATTTTTCTTCTATTTTTACTCAATAAAACATCTACAACATTCCGGATGTGGTATTGGGTAAACCTTGTTTTATCTCTTCAACTTTGTTTGGCAACATGCACTTAAATATTTTAAGATTCATGTTGTGAAAATGCGCGTATTTATTTTTTGCAACTTCACCTTACCAGGTTCACGTGTTCAAGGGTAATTAATCCGGGAAGGCATTCAAAAAGCAACAATTCGTTTGACTTTCATCATATGAGTAAATACAATAATAATACCGAGTAAAGTCGCATTCCTTGCGGAATTCCTTACCACAGGATATTAGTTTTGTGGGTTAATAAAACAAACTTAATACCTTATCCAAAATAACCAGAATTAATAACTAATTTATGCAAATACGAAAAGAATAATTCCTCTTCCGCGCCAATTCCATAATCCTTTTTTTCGTCAAAAAGTGTAATGTCATTTAACTAAATGAAATCCTTAATTTTTTCGAACATGCAATACTACAATCTATATTCGAAATTTGAATCATTTCCAGTTTCATGTTGACGGTTCCTTAATCCTTGGTAAGGATTTTTTATGTAGTTTATGTACATTACCAAATGATATTGATTTCATTTCTTCTGTGGATTATCGGTAATTTATTAAAAGCTTCTCAATATGGGCAAATCACGACTTTTCCTGGTACCAATAACACTCTTCTTTTCGTCGGAAATCAATTGCAAACGGAATAATTTGAAAATAATGATCTATCCCGGAAAGACAGAAAGGAAGGAACATTTGTACCTTTCCAATGTTTTCGCTTTTTAATCAGTTAACGCTAGGTCACCTCATAAACCGATATCCCCAAGCAGATGGTGTCACCTTCTCCATCTCCAGCCTTTTCATGTTAATAAAGTTTGCTGAATTCATATTTCCAAAAAACATCAACTTCCGGTTGCTGAATTTTCGCACCACCAGTATTAATTCAATAAATTCGTGACATTTTTTTTCAAGTTTTGATGCTCATAAATTCACTGGCGAAAAGCTTATAAAATATTATTAATTATAGTAATTACAACAACGCGAGAAAATGATTTTATTTGCCGGAAACGTCAGTAAAATTGAAATACCGAGAAAAAAAATTTATGTAAAATTATCGTAATTAGCTGGAATTTCGTATAATCTGATAAACGTATAAAAAATTACGTATATTAAATGTTTTATGTTGAGTTAAACGACTAAATATGATTTAATTTTGTTAATTGATTAGCAAAATCACTTCCGACGTGTTAGATGATATACATCCATGTGATATTATTTTGTGGGGATGTCATGTCTAGTTTGATATTTGTGCTTTTTGTTTTGCTAATTTGATATTAGTATGATGGAATTATTCTAATTTGCAATTATCTTAATTTGATAGCTAGTGGAAAAATTTCTAATTGCTGTTAACAATGAAATTTACATGATTTATAATTATCTATTGTGCCAGATCTAATATTACTTCATTAAAAACAAAAATTTGATAATGTACAAAATGGTCAAATGGTGGATATCTGTAACTCTAGGAACTATTATTATTTAATCAACAAAAACAACTTAATGATGTACAAAATGGTCATTTGGGACAATTTAAATTTAGTCAATAATTACCAAATTTTGTTTGTGATTTATAATTATAATCATTACATTTAAAAAAAAAGCTATTTCAATTTCAACAAGGTCCTACATTATTATTGGAGTGAAGTATTTTTGGGACACTAGAGAAGTTTTGTGGTTGAAAGTCCACTCGTTGACATAACAAAATCTGTGTTCTTAATACAAAGACACAAAGACAGAAAAAGTGTACGAAGATCCGCACAAAGAGAAGATGCCGAGAAAAGTCGCTGTGTGCAGTTTTAGCATTCCATGAAAACTATTATTCCTAACACGTTAGGTTTAGTCTAACATATTCCGAAGACGAGGCATTTCCTGTCTTTTGCCGATATCTGATCTATTGCAAGTGAATCACTTTGAGTACGAGCTTGCAATCACTTTTATAATTTTAATTAGTAATTGTATAAAATGTCTCAGAAACTGTGTTGACTGGCACATTTACCCTAAAATTTGAGTTCCACCCGCGCAATTTGTAAAAAAAGTGTCACTTTGCATTTCAACAAAATTTTCCACTTGCGGCAGTGGTGGCTTTGTGCCAAATTTCTGAAACTCATCGAATTAAGGAGCTTTGCTTATTTTTGGAAAAACAAAAACGTGTATTGGAAACATACAACAAAACATTTACATTGTGAAAAACCTGCAGCTCGATATGCGTCATTTGCTAACGTCACATGTTACAAGGATAATAAGTTTGTTTTGTTGCAAATGCTTGTTTGCTGTCATTCATTGTGGATAAAGCCAGGCAATTCATCAAATTCTTTAACAAAGTGTTGACAACAGGAACAAATCCGCTTTTCTGTATAAGATATACAACTAGTCGAACATAAATAAGATATCATAAACTGATAAATAATGATATTCCTTTAACCAAATCTTGGAAAATGTTTGCCAGACAAAAGATACAAATTTTTTTGTGGAAAAAAGATGAAAATCTCAAGATAAACTTAAAATCAAAATGATATTTATTGCTGAGGTGTTCGAATTTTGTGCGAAACTAAGCAGATGTGTATCTCAAAAAATTTCTAGTTTAAATGTATTTTTGAAAAAACGAAAAAAAATATGTAGTATAAAATAAAATTGAAATATCCGGTCAAACAAATGCTGATGAAAACTTTTAAAGAAGTCACACGAGTTTCTTATGTTTCAAAAAAAAAAAAAACATTTTGGAAAAATGTCTGGCGCTAAAAATTTTCCTTAAAGCGTTTCTAAATTTAATGTTATATTAGATTAGTTTCGACCTAACGCCTAAAAATTTTCGTATTAGATTAAATAACTTTTTGACATTGATTGTAATAAAATGAATATAAAGATTTTCTTTCCATCTTGTTCCTTCAGAAGATCAAGAAAAGTGCGTATGAACTTGAATTCTTGTGAAAAGCAATTTACGATAAAAATAATCGGGTCATTTCATATAATCATACACAATATCAACGTTAATCTTGGAAATATTACCTATGAACTCTTGACATCATAACCCCCCAAGTCGTCAAGAGTAATGTACAACTACAAGAAATAAAGGTTAAGTACATTCACTTATTTACAAGCATTTATTTGAGGTTGAAGATAATTTTGCCAGAAATCTTACATAAGTTGATACAATTTTTTCCCAAGAAATCAACTCATAAAATCTTATTTAATAATATATCACACACCTACTACATGTACAACTTCCAGGTAATAGGTATCGTTTTTCTAATGCTCAAAAAACCTTCAATAACGTATCCTTAAACCTTTCCTAGAAACTTTCTATCCATGTAGGCTGACATCGAACTCTGGTTTTGTAGCATTTTATTTTTATAAAGTATTTGCTTTGGAGATATAGATAACTGATTTGTGTAACTCAGGGAAACTACTTTTATAATAGAATTTGTGCTTTTAACAGAATTAACTCCAGCTAAAATTAGATTAAAAAGGTTTCCTGGATGTTACTTGAGGTTATTACAGTTTATGCTTAGCAGTAAATCACTACAAAAGGTTGTTCACTTCAAACGTCTCAACGTAATCCCTTAAAACGTTGATGACGTATATAAATGCTTCGTGGACCGTGTACTCATGGACAGACCAAAAATCATTTTTGAATTAATAATGTGATAACGAAAAAAGGCAGGAAACATAATCGTGTATGTATAAGGACATAATCGTAAATGTTAAGGATGGGTTTATAGAAAGATATCCAAAAGGAAGAAACTCCTTCATTAAATAATAAATGTCTTTAAATAGTATCAGCAAAAAATGTCGCAGGCAATATCTCTGTTTCAGTTATTGACGTACAGGCAAATTAATTATTTATTTCCAACTAGAATTTCCTGTGTTTCGCAAATAAATGACCCAATAACTATTTGATTTAACTAAAATAGATTAATACAGAATTTTTAAAGAATTTTAGGAATTTTTGTAAATTTGTTTTCAATTCAAAGGTGTGAGGTGATATCAAAATTTTAACATTATCCGATGAAAGGCAAATATTTTGTTGACATCATATATACATTTTTATTTTGAGTGTTTAAATAACATTAACAAATAATAAATGTAGCAGTTTGAATATACACATATATTTCATTTAAATTATTTCAATTAAGTTTCATTTAGAATTTTATTCATAATTTTATTATACCATTGCGATTTGTGCTAACATTGGTTAATTCTGATTTATTATTGAATTGTTCCAACAAGTATACCAATAGATAACATCATTAAAAAATGTTATAACCACTGGTCGATATGCATGTATGTATGTGCAACAGTATCCGGCACTCTGAGCTCAGAAAACCAGTTTAATATTTAATCGCAGTAGATATTCCAGAAGTGTCTGTCCTTGGGGTTGGTGCAAATCGACAGTTTAACATTAAAGCTGGATTCATTGGTACGTTCGAGCGACGAATTCATTCCTTCGTCGTGAATCTGCCGCACTTTTTAAAACAATCCACAAATTGAACGACGCGACGCGGAACACATTCACGGTGAAAACGAAAATCTGCCACACGAAAGTTGAAGTTGGTTCAACTTTGCCAGAGAGAGAACGGAGTTCGCGGCAAAATGAATGCAGCATGAGAGTTGTCAAATTTCCATATGAAAAAAAAAAACAGTTCTGCACACGCTGAACGTACCAATGAATCCAGCTTGACTTTATCAAGAAGTTGTTAAATTACTATCGGTGAATTCGTTTCGTTTGAATTTGTCTGTTCAAGGAATTTTGGTTCAATAACCAGACAAATACGACAGGAAAAATTCAAGCTGCCAGCAATACCAAGAAATTTGTTAAAGAGATATTGTAACCCTGGAACTCGTCTATGGCAACCATCTTTCCGAAAAATCTTTTCTTGTATAGAAGTTATGCTGCCTGGATAAAATATTGTAACTCGGCTTCGTTTTGTACCAAATAAACACGTGCTCATCAAAGTCTTTCTAGAAATTTTTTTAATAATATAAAAATTTAATCCAAAAGCGAATTCGCCTGTATTTGATTCGATTTGTTAAAGCTTTCAATATAAATTTATTTTTAAAACGTATTTCTTACGGTCATTCTCAGTGATACAATATAGATATAACTAAATCTTCAATATCAAATAAAAACGTAATCGATTTTTGCTAAATCATTAAAAACTTTTTGGTGTAGCTTTAAGTTTGTAATGATTTAAATTTGTTTGATTTTGATAAAAACAAAATCCAATCGAAGTTGTAACAAAGTCTAGACTTTTGAAATTTCAATGAAGGATGCCATTCAAAATGCCACCGCACGAAGTGAAACCAATAAATTTATTTACTCCAAGACGATATTTGAAATCATTTTAGTCGTCTTGGTTTAAAGTTATTTACTTGTTTTTAAAGGAATGTTTTTCAAAACGACGTTTGAAAGAAGTCTTTAGGAATTCTCGACATAAGAATTTTAAACAGATTCTTGATTCCGTCAAGAGTTCTTCCCTATGAATTTATCAATTTCAAGTAAATCGCAATAGAAACCTTTTAAACTTATACAGGTGTAGATATACGAACTTTTCTCCCCCAAAATATGTTCTGCTGTAGAGTTTAGAAGCTACTTTTTGATTCTTCTGGCTTCTTGTTATTGTGTCCTGCCAAAACAGTTTTGATAAATCTAATTTTTCTTTTACGGCAATATCTTAATATCTTATATCTTTTCAGGATTATGGGCCCTCCAGCATTACAGCAGGCTGTTAAAATGAAGGAAGGACTGATAAATAACAACAGACCAGTTTATAATTTTTCAATGCGTGGTGTTATCACATGTTTTACAGGAATAAGGAAAAAGGATGAATTGGTATGATACATAAATTAAATTAAACCACACAATTTTATCGGACATGTTTAATAAACATTTAAAAGAAATTCACAAAAATCATCAAAATTGAAATTTTGCGTTTCATGTAAAATAACCTATTCTCAAGCAAAACATTTCCAGGTTTACCTCAGGATATACATACACCAAATTGAAAACGTACAAAATTATTTGACAAAAAACACCTGCTCCTGCTGATGTTACTGCTAGGCGGAAGTGTAGTTTATACGAATACATCTGCCATATTTTCTTATAAAAAAATTTCTTCTTGTTTAAACTGATGACTACTCCTTTGATTGTTTCATTTTGATGTTATAAGAAAATGAGTATCTTTTGTTATTGTAACAAGAAAACGGAATCAACACATCACAAGACGAAAAATACAACGACAAAGTCTTAGTGTTACTAAGAAAGTTTTCTTCTCAGTTTTCGTCATCATTGTATATTTTTTCTTTCATTCTCAACCATCTGTTTTAGTTTACCCAGTCCTCAAATACAATCAAATTTGTTTTCCAAAAATTTCAAATAAACATATCTCGAATGCATTTTGTTCACTTCATCGCCTTCATGTGCAACTCATGCAGATGCATCGCGTATTGCATTTATTGACATATTGCAGTATCTACATCCGAAATTTATTTTAGATTTCACTTCACTTCCTTGTAAATTGTGGAATATTTCAGCACATGTTCGTCGTGTGAGCTTTTATTTTTATAGCTGCAATAATTTTTTATTTTTGATTTTATGGTTATGAAACACATAGAACCATGAACACATCAACAGAATTTATGTTTTGAAATAAGAATTCATGATATCAGCCTACCTTGTTTAAATCCTGTTAAAATCAAACAAATAAATTACAATCGATTGTTCATGTATGAAAATGTTTGAAATGCACTAAAATCGCATCCATGACAATTTATGTTATTAGAATTAAAATGAAAAATTTTTCGTCAATTATTAAATCGATCATTGAATATCATTGATAATATCACGAAAGTTCACATTGATGTATTTACTCAACCGCAAATATCAATTTGGATAAAATATTCCATTTAATTAATACAAAATGGTTTTTGAATTTCGTACTGGTATCACGTTAATGAATGCCACGAAGCCGAACTATATATTATAGATATAATTTATCGAACATTGTTTGATGATGTTTGTTTGTTTAATTAAAGTTTAAAATGTATATTAAAATGAATCGGTAACATATGTAGATGTTTGATAAAAGTTTGTCACATTCTATAATTGATGCACGAATGCATATAAATCTACTTAATTTCGGTGGAAAGGCTTGAAATTAAATTAAGTACAATACAATAAAATCACTTTAATTTGGAACACATCTATCAAATAACTCACTTGATACATCCTTCAAACACAAATAACTTGCTCATTGTTCTGTTCTTATGAAAGTATTAAGAAGTCAAAATGATTGACGTATAAAGCATGATGACATGCGAATATTGAGCTACAGACATGTCTGACAGACATCTATACAACATCTCTTTTATTACGGGATTATATGGCATCAAAATATCTTTTCCTTATCAGGATAATCCCATCAAATCTGGCTTGAGACACCTGCAGAACTTAATCCCTGCAAATGAATGATAACTGATACTGATTGCAGACAATTTATTGATTGAATCCACACAACAATGAGATTTCATATATAAACGGATACCTTTTGAGTATAACGTTACGTAGTTTTGACTGGAACTGCATTTCATAATGCACTGAAAACTCAAAATTTATAAATCAATTATGTATCTGTGTGTGGCTGAGTGCATAACCACTGTATAACCACAACGAATAATGAAGATTCATTTGGCACACAGAATTTACTTGTTCACTCTTATTTTTTAATTTATACAATCGAAAATACTCAAACGACTTAATATTGAAGTTCATGGTAAATTGTAGCAATACAGGCTTTGGGATGAAAAAGCAAGAATAAATGTTTAAAACCAAAATAATTTAAAATAAAATTTAATTGCAACATGGACAATTTTTCTGAATCTATGTAATACTCGTATTTTAAACAATGATATTGTATTAACAAGGATTTTTTGACCAAAACCGTTTTCTAGATTTAATGCATTCGATAATTTTAACGATTTACAATGTAATGAATATGCTATGCATACGGAATTTTAAATGTTATTCATTTTTAATATATTTACACGTAGCAATTAAAATTAATTATTCAATTGCAAAAGTGATTTTTCACAATGAAAAATTTGCACTGAATCAGCGATTAAAAATGACTAAATGCTATTCATTTGTTTGAAAATTACAATGTTTAATTATTTATTGTGATTTATTTAATTTTTCATTGATGTTATGAAGCTAGTCTATATGACATCAATATTGCAAAAATTGCATTCTTATTTTCCTGTTAACAGTAGATACGAGTATCTTATGTATCACTATTAATTGTTTGATAACTCGTTGATCTTCACTGGGACTGAAATTCGTTTCTGATTTCCCCACAATATGTTATAATTTCATTCAGATACAAGTACCAAGCTAAACAAGTTAGTAAATTTTATTTTAAAACAATCCAATTACAGTAAAGAATATACAAGTGCTTCGTACGCCCCCAAATGGAGGATGTCTTAAAAGTCAGTACCCTCGAAGGCGAGACGTTTTCAATAGAGTATCAAACACACAACCTATCCTAGTTAACAGGGTGGAGTGGTCACACCGCTTAGAATGTTAATATCCCCTTCATCTCCTATTACTTTATCTTTTTGTCCTCTGCCCTGAGATATTTTCACGCTTTGGCAAAGTTTCTTAATAGTTGAACATCCATGATCCCTATTTCCTCCAAACCTCCGAATGAGCTTCCGATTTTCGGCCAATACCGGACAGGAGCACAATAGATGTTCTACTGGTTCCTCTACCTCATCGCACTCCTTACAGAGACTGTCTTTGTGAGTGACTGTTCCACCTTGAACGTTTCTGTAATGACTATCGTGATAGTCCGGACCGAATTATTTTTATTTTTTGCTTTTGACAAACCCGCTGTTCGAGTTTCCTCGATTAGCGGCCACAATTGTCTTCAGTTGAAACAGTCATTCCTGTTGCTCCATCTATTGCTATGTTGTTCCCGAACTATCCTATCGATGGTATCTTTCAACAACCTCATCTGTGTCTTTGTGGAGATAGCTTCTCCAGCACAATGTATTTCTATTTCGATCCTTGCCAGTTTATCCGCCCGCAGATTCTCTTCCACATCGCTATATGCGGGTACCCAACAGAGGCTGACTTTGTCTCGAATCGAAGACAATGCTTGTCGGCAACTGATCACACCCTTCGACTTGATTGTCTTAGATTCCAGTCTTCTAAGAGCCGCATAACTTGCGCAATATATATTGTGACTTTCTAAAAATATAATTTCACTCATTAATTCAAGTTAGCACATTCACATGTTACAAATGAATTCTAATAATTTTTTTCAAAAACACCATTAATAGCAGCTACATACTCAATAAGCTATCGTTGCGACTCCATCCATACCTTTTTGTGATAACTCTTCCTCAGGATCAATAAAATGTATTTATCAAGTGATAACATCGTACATAATCCATTGAAGCTACCTTGTCGATAATTATTTTAGCGACAAAAGTGACTCAAATCGAACTAATTTATAAAATCAAAAACCACAAATGCATATTAATTCAACAACACCTAATGATTAATTAATTCGAATTACATTGCAGACACGACTAGTTAACCTGATACATTCAATGGGAGGTTCGATACGAAAGGATATGAACTCAAAAGTAACACATTTGATATGTAATGCAAGTGGTGGTGAAAAATATCAGTAAGTAAAAACTTCAAAAAATATATTAATTAATTTTCATTTTGACTTGCTTCTTGAAAAAAAAAAAAAACTTTTGAATATTCAAAGCTTTTGTGTTAAATGGAAAAAATTTATATTTTTCGATAAAAAGTTAGTGAATGCATGAAAGTTAAAAATCAATGATTTAAAATGTTATTCAACCCTTTCATTTTAATGGATTTATTCTTGTATATATTTATAAGTTTTAATGTATTTTTTTAAGGTATGCAAAAACATTTCGTTTAGCTGTTATACGATCCGGTTGGGTATATGATGCATGGGAGAATCGTGATGTGCTTGGATTTCAAGCAACTAATAATGAATTTACATCGAAACATAAATTAAAAGCATTTGAGGGACAAAGAATATGTTTTTTTGGTTTCTCACCTGAAGAACATGAGCATATGGTTGATGTACTAAAAAATAATGGTGGAATACCGACGGACATTGAAGATCCAGAGTGCTCTCATGTGGTCTGTATAAAAATTTATTGTAAAAATTTTCCAGTCATTCCATGTTTGTTTTCATTTATTCAATTATTTATTTACGTAAATGCATAATTTTTTATTGCTGCACCATTTTGTTATTTATTAAATTTTGTTTTTTTTTTATTGTTTATGCTTTGTTGGTGAAATGATACACATAATTTTAAATGTTCATGTGTTATTTTATTTACTCCATGCAAATGAATCATACTCGATGCTGTTACAATTGTGTTGATGATTTAAAAACTTAAAAATTAATTTAAGAATAATATTTTTTTATTAAAGTTATTTATAATATTTAAAAATATATTTTTTCATCATCATGTTTCGACAATTTCAGATTATGGCTAATACTGGTGGTCACTTTCCCGAAAACCTTCAATCTTCCCGTAATTCCTCCCCAGTTAATCCTTGTAGTGATGATGACGGTAAAAGAAATGTGAAAGAATGTGATGATAATGAACAAATATATAAAGAGAATCGCCAAGATGGTGCTATTATAACTTCCATTGAAGAAGATTTGTTTTCAAATCCAAATAACATTTCACCGATATTCCCAGCGAAAAAATGTAGTGACGAAGAAGAGGAAGTACAACATGATAATGCAATAGCATTGAATTCATCAGAAAATTTATCTGATTCGAAAGAATGTAAGAAAAGACCTCGTGACAGTTTTGATAATATATCAATAATATCAACGGATTCCATTGCGTTAAATAATTTGAATTCCGCAAAGAAACCAAAACTCACACGTACTGGTTCAATAACACGCAGTATCAAACGAAGTATGAGCTTTATGCAATTTAAAACACCAATAAAGAATATTTTAAGACCCAGAAGGAATTCTGTTGATCCAAATGCTACAATTGGCTCAATTGTTTCCGTAGAAAGTAATTTAAATGAATCTACGAGTAGCATCAAACGTCCAGTACGTGAAAAATTGAGAAATATTCGTAATCGTATAACGAAACCAAATAAACGAGGGGAAATATCAATTACACCGAAACATATTAAGAAATGTGGTGATAATTTTGGATCTAATAAAATATATACACCAGAATTAATGAAAGTCACAGATATTTGTGAGACTGATTTAACAGATTTCAAAACTCCTCTAGCACCAGTTAATATATCATCACCCCCACATGATATTGTATTACCAATTTTACCGTCATCACCATATCCATTGACCCCAGCTACAACCTCATCCATAACACATCGGCACTCGGTTTGTGGTGTTGGTAATGCAAATTTAGATACTAATCCTTATAATTCATCTGCTAAGACCCCGCCGATACGTAAATCATATCCTGCTGATGATGATTATCAAGCAGATGTAGGTAATACTGATAATATAATCAGTAATTGTCCTGCAATTCAAAATGTAACAACAACAAAAGCTATTGCCGCTAATGCTTCTGCTATCACGGAGAATGAGTGTAATAATTTGTGTCCGTCGAGTGATAATTTTGTGGTACTAATCAAATTTTATATTAATTTTGTTTATTCATAGATAATTACAATTTTTTAAATTTCATTTTTTTTTAATTAGAAAATCACAATCGAATGGTTATGTGTATAATACAATTATATTTTATTCGAATTCTAAATTATAGTTTACATTGCGATCTATTTAAAATTGTTTTAAAACAAAAATTATATTCCTTGTCTGTTCAAGATCTAATTATCAAAAGATTGAAGCTAATTTCAATTTTAATTACTTCAAACGTTACATGTTTTTACATAATGGAAACAGACAGAACTTAGATGAGCTGAATCAATTTCTATTTCGAAATGATAATGTACATGTTACATAACAACGTGTATTATAAAATAGTTTTATCGATGTAAGGAACAAGTTTGATTTGCATAGTAATGTTAGATGAAAAGACTAAGGGATAACTTTTAATTATTAGCAAAACATTTATACAATAAAAGATTCAATAGATATTAATATTTCATTAAGAATGAAGTATTTCGTATATCCATTGCTAACGGGTTGAAGTCCTGAAAACTTCAAGAAGTCAAAGTTCAGAAAATCAATACCAGAACTCACTTACCAAGAGGAAACTCGTTATTTTCACATTCTCTCATATAAAACAGGAAATGCAAAATAAACTTAAATTCTTTTAAAAGGGACATAAAAGGAACATTCGATATGTGTTTTATGTGACATTATAAAAGTTTGATTTACGTACTATATGTGTAAAAATGCATTTAGTTCGATTTTTCTTTTTCGTTTTATATTCCGTACTTCATGGATAAAATTTCATCTTTAACTTGACTAGGTCATGTTAATACCACGATGATTCTATCATCTCACGAGAATGATAATTAAGCCCATGTCAGCAGAAATTTTCCTAGGAACACACATAGTAACGGATGAAAGTGAGGAAAATTGACAGGATGTACTGGAAATAGGAGCAAGTTGTAAAAAGTCGTTGGAATATTGGTAGCTTGTGCTAGCACTTTTCACTCATATAGCTCTAGTTTCTCGTTGATTATCGGTTTAATGATAGAAAGTTTTAAATTTCACATTTGCGTGTTAGACGGTTTTAGGTTGTGTTCATTAGTTGCATTTTGTGACTTGGTAGAATCTGGGGAAAAAAAATGTGAAATTGCTGGAAACATTGACTTTATGTTGGTGTTTCGAAACAAGTCCTTTTTGAAGAAAACTTCATAGCATACAACATACAAGTCTCTTTGATGAATTATGCTCCTTCAAGCATTTTTCCATCGTCATGGTTGAGTAGTGGAACAAAAACTAAATACCATGGAAATTCAAGCATTTCCATTTCGGAATGCATTTATTGAAGAATTTTTTGTGTCCTAAGTTGGAATCACGGTTTATTGAATGCATTTCACTGAAATGAAATGTCCGAATGTGTTCTCAGTCAATTGCATACGACTATATGAGACTAGGTACGACAGAATTCTTCATGATTGCAAACTTAATTGCTCTTATTGGTGACACTACTTGGTTTTGGTTTGTGATTCTATCATTTCGAACTGTAATTTAAAGTTCAGTCTGTGAGTATAGATAGACCAAAAAACCTTTCCACTCTTCAAATCTCTTGCCTACTTTTGTGCATACAATTTTAATCGTCACTGCATATAGAGGACAAACTAAACACAAAAAGCCACTATCCTAGACCGCACGAACAACGTATTCAGGTTGATTGGGTTTTGTACTACGTTCCAATTTACAACGTTTTATTATGTCGCTCTTGGACTTTGGAAAATGAAAATCGTGTGATGCTCAAAAAGAACAACAGCAATAATGTTGAAAACGAATCTTGAGAGAGGTTCTCATGTGATGGTAACATTGCGTTTTTGGAAAAATGAACAAATGTTTCAGGATATGAAACGAATTTCGAGTAACCGCTTAATTGGATGATCCTTGAAGTTTTAGCTTGTTGTTCCTTTTGTGTTACATGACCTGGTGTTGGAAGTCTTTTCAATATAAATCTTTTGGTTAATAATAAATAATGGAAAAAGTTGAATTATTATTAAAGATTAAGCTAAATTTTCTTGAAATACACAAAACCATTCGATGTATCTTGCATATAAATAGGGCCGGGGTATAGAAACTGTTAAGTACTAATAATTGTATACACGAGCAAATTCTAAAGAACGCAAAGAAAATAAAAAGTTTTTCCACAAAAATTGATATTGAATTTGTTAAGCATTGTTTTAATATATTTCTAAGAAGAGAAAAGTATTTAGTAACTTGGACAATATCACTTACATTTGTTTGAGGAAAAACTTTTTCACTTAGTACATAATATTATATAACTTTGCAAATATTTATCAATTAATAACTAATAAATTTTTATTTTACAAGTATAAATGTATTAATTATTAGAATATCAATTATTATATGAAAATGGCAGCACAATTTTCTTAAATTTAGTATAAGTTTCACTCGGCCTTATTTCAATGCTACTTATAATTAAATCTTTCTTCACACAAAATTTAAATTTTTAATTTATATTTTCTACACACACACAATATACATTCTATTATTTGCATGATTGTTTATATGTACACTTGAACACACTTTCTATCAGTAAATTAAGTTTAAAAGTTGGCTGGAATATTCTTGGTGTTGATAAATTCAAATTCTTCTTATTATTACTTTCTCTAGAAAAATGTGCTGCCAAATAAATGTATGTAACAAAAAATCATAGTGATTGCAATTATGAGTCTTGTAGATAACATTTTCAATATCTGGTACAATATTTAAATCATCCACAATTGTTTCAGCCGCTTATAAACTTAATTTAAATTGATTTCAACAAAATATGAGAGTTCATATAAGAAGAAATCATAAATTTGTTTTTAAAATGAAAATTAAAAAAGCCACACTTCATTCATAAATTTATATATCATATCAATTATTCATTTATTATTTATCTGAACAACATTAAATGGTCCTCACGTTTTGATGATTACAAATTGATCAATTATTCATTCATTTCATTTTTAAAATGTGTTATTTATTATATCTGTGAGTTGAGTTGAAAAATATCCAAGTGTAAATGAGTGGTTTTGATAGATGTTAAGTCATATCAATTAATTTATTGTATGTTTTTGTTGTTTGTTGTAAAGTTTTGTCGTTTCATAAATCACATAGCGTTAAATTGTGATAAACATACATACAATATACATTATAATGTTAAGATGTTCCAATTAGATTGTGATAAAATGTTTTAACATATCATTCCATGAATCATTTTATTGTAGTATACCTTACACAACCAAAATGAATTATATTTTATTTATTTTTTAATTAACATAGTGTCATATCCAGGATATCGATAATAATACAATAATCATTTGAGGATTTGAAATCTTATACCTAAGACAATTATCATTTAAGAACACCATATCATGTCTATCACATTGCTGTCACTTTAGAGATTTCTATACTTTGATACGTGTGAAAATCCCCAAACGCTCATCAAGATGCTCTTATCCGTATCAATAATTTATATTGATTTTCCTTAATTGCTAATAGGCTGTTCTCTTATATACTTGTATAACAATCTTCATTTGTACATCCTTGAAAGCAATCTGAACTTAATACTTTTATCCGATTATCTTTGTTTTACGCTTAAGTATGGTGTTTAACCGGATCTTAATCTTCTCCTTACTTCATATCATCAATACTCAAACATTAAAGTATAAGTATGTAAAACTTTAGACTTTCAACGTATAATAATTAGACGTGATTGCTCACTCACAAATTTCTATTCTATTCCATTCTACTATCATTACACTCATAAGTGGATATCTTGATCAATATTAGATAATAAATGCAATCGGAAACTTCGATCCTATAGTGCTTGAAACTTTATCTCCTCATGCTCGTAGCAAAACCGAAGAAGTGATTTTGGATTTGGAATAATTTAGAACTTGAATATATCCACATAGTGTGTAGAAGATTGATGTACGTGGTATATGGAAATTTAATCCATGCCGAATGACTATGTACTTAACAACTGGCAATAGTTCTATCATGTTCAATAGAAGTTTTCAAATGGAACGTCTTGTTCAAATTGCTACTTGGTTGTATGAAATCTTTTAGGTAATGTACATACAGTGAAGTGATGTGTTCACATAGTCTTCAATGCATAACAGTATGTTATTCTTCAGTAATTTTAAAGTTAGTTGATGCTTTCAAAACTTTTATTGTCCGAGGAATTATGAGTTCACCACAACTTTTCCAGAACAAGTGTATGTTAAAGTTTTTCCTTTTGTTTGAAAACTGCTCAGTATGATATGATAATTTTCTACTAGAATCATCCTCAACCACTTGTCTTATTATCCTGGTATTATAAACACAACATCACAAAGAAATCCTCTTTTTGTCTCGACTTGACAGTCTATCAAGTCAAATTGATAAGGTTAACCGAAAGACCTTGTGACAACTTGTGTTGAACAGAAAAATCTCATTGTTAAACATATCGCTAAAAGGTCTTTTCACAGACAATAAAAATTTTTCAGGAAAAATCAAATGGGAACTGCTGAAACCCTCCGAATGTGAGCCAAGTCACGTTCGATGTTATTCCGAAACTTATTTTTATGCAGTCAATGTTTCACACATTTTATGGGTTAACTCAATTTACTTTCTGTTTCCTGTATATTTTGGACATACAGCTTCAAAATATATCCAGTCCCATTAGTAGTGCCTCTCTTGAGTCGAAGTTCTAGGAAGGAATAGTTTAAAGCTAATTATCATTTCTACCCTTAATTCACAAATTGAAATCAATAAATCAACAAAAGTAATAAAATCAATGATCTGAAATGCATGTTTTCTCAACATTAGCATATAAAATTGCAAAAAGGAAGTAAGCATTTTTTGTCCAATTTAAACTTACTTCAATTGAAGCCTTATCAATATTGTCCGCTTCATTGAATCAAGGAAATAGTTTCCACTTTTTTGGTCTTTACCTATTCCGCAATTTCATTGAAATACTTTTTTGCCTATAAAAATTTTAACCAATTGAGTTGTAAAATTGGTTGTTGTAAAATGAAAAAATGCAGTAATGAAATTTTTTACCTTCTCTTGTGTAAATGTAATTTTCTACGGTAAAGTTTAAACGTTTTCTGTTCTACTTTAATCGATTTCATTAGCGGAAAAATTCAGTAAATTTAAAGACCAATTCATGATTTTTTAAAATCTTGTTTTGCAAAAGACGATAGGAAGTAGTAGCTTTAAACGTAATACAAATTAATAATCAATACACTGAGATTATCGATATGCGGAGGAATAAAATCTAAGATAAATAAAATATAAAAGTGTTATAAAGAAATGTGAAATTTATGAATGAAGAGGCTTGTTAATCTTAATTTGAAAAACAACTTTACATATTTCTGTTCTTTAAAACAAAACATATTCCAACAGGTCGTAGAGGAACATACAGTGCATACAAAACCAGAGCCGAAAAATAACAAGACGCATATTGTAAAATCAGACTGGTTCTGGTATACAATACAAAATGGATTTGCTGATGAGTTGGATTATCTCTTTGGGGATGTAAATATTTTGTAACAAAAATATGTTTAATAACAATATAATAAAAATAAATTTTTTAGTATTTGGATAGTATTGCAAACACACCAGCTGCTGATCGAAGGGATTCGCTACCGATCAGTTTCAATAAACGTAAACGTAAACGATTTTCTCAAAGGTTAAATTCTGAAAGTACCCCATTGAGTTCTGGTAAACGACGATCATCAGTGTCAGATGCTGGACTATTGTCAGTTACAGGAAGTTTTCTGGATTGTACAACAAGTCCAGAGAAACATGAAAGTACAAAATTGATAGCTGAACCAGAGCCTGTCATAGAACCAACACCGAAAAATAAAACTATGAGATATAATCACTTCATGGATTTCTATAATACTGAATCAAATTATGTTGGAATATTAGATACTATTGTAAACGTAAGTTTGTTATTTAGCACCTCCGTCTTTATGTGATATCAAATCATATGTCTTTTTTAGCTCTTTAAAACTCCTCTAGAAGAAAAAGCTGAAACAAATGATGCTCTACTGAATAAATCAGAAGTTCGTGCTATATTCAACAATTTCCTTCCAATTCATGATGTTCACAGTCATATGTTAGAGCGATTGAAGTAAAACTTTGCTTAAAGGTTCAATAATTTCTTGTAATATCATGTATCTTTTCAGAGAGCTACAACTTAAATGGCAAGAAGATTGTTTAATCGGTCAAATTATCTTAGACCATCGTGATGATCTAATGAAAGCATATCCACCTTATGTAAATTTCTTTGAACAAATGAAAGAAACTCTTATACAATGTGATACACAAAATCCAAGATTTCATGCATTTTTAAAAATAAATCAAGCTAAACCAGAATGTGGTAGACAATCATTACAAGATTTGATGATACGTCCAGTGCAAAGATTGCCAAGCATAAGTCTATTACTAAATGGTAATAAATAATTTTAATATTTTGTACATAACATCAAAAACCTTTCAACATACTAACATCGAAAAGCTTTTTTAGATTTATTTAGTTTCTGAAAATATCCTTTAGAGCTATAGAAGTTATAAAAATTCAAATTTTTCTTAGCTCTTATACAATCCTTTCACGTTTCACACTGTTACTGGTATTGATATTGATCAATATAAGATTGAAAAGGCTTTCTCAAAAACTAAATTTATCTATGATTATAGATAAGATATAGTATCATTTTTGAAATCGAATAGATATGAAAGTAGTTCACATTTGCATATATGCTTATGCAAAACAGAAATTGATTTATTGTGTTAAATTTAATATTATCTGTATTATAAAATGTATAGTCTAACACTTACAAGCAACACTTCAGAAAAATACGAAAGTCAAAAGTTCAAGTCCATCACTCCATTATATATTTTTTAATGATTACTGAAATTATCAATAACTTTTATTCGTTTCACTAAGAAATTGTCTAGGCATCCGGTGCAAAAATGTTTTCATTTTAAATGAAGGTAATTTAGTTGATTTGAAATGCTTTCCAAGCTCTTTAATATCGACCCCTCATCAGAAGTAAATGCGACTTTAATTAAGGCATTTAGAGTAAACTTTTGTTCCGTTAAAATGTTATAGCATAAGTGATAAAATTAACAATTATTAGAATAATAATTCTGATGTTTAAAGCTTAACCAACACTTGTCTGTAAAAGTATATAACTTTTACTTTTCTTTTAGATATTTTAAAGCATACGAACAAAAACAATCCAGACTATAAAAAGTTAGACGAAGCTTTAAAGGCGATTAAAGAAGTAATGGCCCACATAAATGAGGACAAACGAAAAACGGAGGGACAACTTGCTATGTTTGATATTTTCAATGACATCGAAGGATGTCCGGTAAGTGATTGTATTCGCGTGGTGTCCTTTAAATGATTCGCATCGTTTATATTCGGTGGGAAAAATATTTATAGGATGTTGCTAAAAATTACACAACCCATAAAATAGGACATTTAAGAAATTTTTATGTTGTTCAAATCGAGGTTTATTTATTTTTAGTGTTTTAGTCCTTATTTATGATACCTTTTTGTATGGTTATGTTCTTTTCATTCATCTAATGCAACGTTTTCAACTCTAAACGCTTCATTTTTTCAGAAATTATTTTTTCCTTTTTTTGAATTTTCCTTTTTATTTTCAAAAACCAAACAGTTATAAGAGTGAAAACCATTTAACGAGCTCTCACGCAAATTGAAGCTTTAAACCATTGATTACGAGGTACTACCACTGCACATTGAGTTAAATTGCCTACACGGCATATACATTTCTGCCTACACAACTCTATATTTCGTTCCTTTATTTCACTCGAAATTGCTGCATTTAAATAGCGTTAAATGCATTTTACTACTAGTTTAGCGTTTTATCCTATTCTTTTGAACGTTTTTTGGCTGCAGATTTCGATTTTGTGCAGTTCTTTTCGTTTTCCCCAAGCCAGAGCAATTTGAAATAGGTAAATTTATATGTAGTTTTTTGCACATTGGAAAATTTTTACCATACCTACATTTTTGTATCAAAAAGTTCATACATACTAGGAATTCCGATGGTTTATATTTGTTTTAAATTTTTATTTCCGTAGTAGCACGGTGTTATTCCCTTTTACGGACGGAAAAACATTCATTTAATGCGAACGCGTTGAATAATTCCTCAATAAATTTTGATGATCGTACGTTAGTATTTTTATTATTCTGCTAAAGTAGTATATTGTACAGCTCGATAAAATGTGCCTAGAGTAACAACTCTCATTCTACGTGCGGAAGTTTCACAAAAAAAAACATTGTGTAAAATAGAACAAAATGTTTCCCAGTACAACTGTTTTCATCATATCCTTGGTGCTATAATGCTTGTTGCTACTGTTGCTAAGTTCTTCAATTGCTATTGGGATATAAATGTAGATTAACTTTTTTTTTCATAATACAACCATTCATTATAGTAGTCGAAAATAAGCTTCCTCGAATTTGTGGCGAATACTTTGTATTTTAAACTATATCCGCTTATCTGTACTTTTAATTTCTTGTTATTCATTTTTAAAAACTGTTTTCAGTACAAACATTGAACCTTTGCAATTCAACTGAAAATTGTAAAATCCATAACGACCTTTCGTCGCGTCGAATCAAATTGAATTAAATTTACGCTTAATGAGGGATTGTAATTTAATGGTCTGATTTGGAAAATTATTCAAGAAAAACATTCAACCAAGATTTGAGAAAAAGATTTTCTTCTTATTAATTGATAATAACTTCATCCCAGACTTTCTGTTTTTCAATTAATGACATCAATTTACAAAATAAATCACATGGAAAATTTCAATATTGAAAATGGTTTAATAATAAATTTTACTTTAATCATTTTCAGGCTCATCTTGTATCATCCCACAGAAGTTTTGTATCAAAATGTGAAGTCACAGAATTATCAGATAGTTTAAGTGGTCGAGGTGATTCACTTGTATTATATTTGTTTTCGGACACAATAGAAGCGTGTAAGAAACGTTCACGTGGATTTAATAGCGGCAAATCACCAAGTACAACGAAATCATTTAAACATGTTAAACTAATGCCATTAAGTACGATACGTTTTGTCATCGATATATGTGATAGTCCTCGTGCATTTGCTATTAATGCTCGCCATAATCAAGATAATAAAGAGAAATTTTATTCTTTTATAATATGTGACGAGGAAATCGATAAAATAATCTATTTGCGTAGCCTTTGTAAACAAATGGCTGAAAATGCATGTCGAACAGATACAGTAAGTATATATTTACTTAGAATTTATTAATTCATCTTCGTTTCGATATATGTACTTATAAATAATTTCTTTTCTTTTAGGAAAAACCACTTCTATCAATGACTTCACAAGAGCTTCATGTAGATATTAGTGATGTTAATATAAGCACATTATCAAAAGCATTTAAATTTGCTACAAGAACAAGATTAAAGGTAAATCGAATTCAATATTATAACGAAATTATTTTATTTTACTATGAAAAGTCATAATTTTCAGATGTTCCAAGAAATATTTGTGAGTAATCAAATTATATATTTCTCTCGTCTTCAAGAACGTTACCTTCCATCGGTAGTTCGTAATTTAATAATTATATCAATAAACTACAATTTTCGTTTTCTGAATACACTTGATTTCTGTCAAAGCTTTATGATTTAACCGAAAGCAAATATTTTATCAAGTTAAATATGTATTTAATTCATTTTACTTGAAAATAGATTAACGTTTGTTAGGTTTCGGATTTGGTTTTCAGGAGAAAAGTTTCGTTTCAAGTTTGTTTTTCTACTAAACTTCTTGTGATGTTCAGATTTTTCTGGGGTAAAAATTTTTCGTTTGTTTTCTAACAACTTGTTGCCGATTCTCAGTTTTGTAACATGCTTAAGGGTATACGAATAAACTTTTTATTATTACGCTTCAGCCTTAAGGTTTACACGATTTGTACTTAAACCTTATCTGTCTTTTCAACTTTACAATTAACCGCATGACAAGAAATTGTTTTATTTGTTGAAGAAAGAACATATCATAAATAATTGTTGAATGTTTCACTAATTTTAACATAGGAAAGAATCGTTCGATAACATCGATAAATTAGTTTTATGGATCTGTGGATTTCATTTGAGCTCTAGGTCAATGTGGTATTTGTAATGAAAGCTAACAACTCTTCGTGGACATACTGAAATGAAGGACTTTTCCTAATAAAATCAGATTTTCATGTTATAAATAGACTAATAAATATAAATGTTCATGTTACACCTTGTGAGAAAAAGAAATTTATACCTTTGGGATTTGTGTTGGTAGAAAGTTGTATTTTTTGAAAAAGAATTTTCGAAAAGATGTTTGTTATATGAATATCTTATTGATTTCAGGTTGGTCGAGCGTTTTCATTCAATAAAACGCCATCAAAATTAAAACGTGCAGTATCAACAATGATGACATCACCATTCGGTAGTACAAATTCATTGACCCCAGCATCACAATTGGCTCAAATGAAGTTGGCCAGCTGTACTAACATAAATGTATGAAAAACATTAAACATACCGATTTTAATAAGACACATCTTTTTCGGTGTATAGTTGCATTTAACCAATTCATTGATTAAGTTAATAGCAAACGTGATTAACACAATAAAGCTTCAAAGTTATGACAAACTACTTATGTCATAATAATAACTTATTATATTCATTTATTAGAAAATCATTTTCATTTATCCAACATTGTCAATGGTTATTTGTCACATCTCTAACGAAATTCTATAACATGCATTGTGCTCATTCTAATTTCAAATCATATCATGATTTCCCATGTGTGAACGTCTTTCATCAAAGCTAAAGGAACACATCTTCGTTCATCCGAAATCTTTTTATCATATTCCATCTGAAAGATAAAAATTCAACAATTACTTTATGCAAAAATAAAACACAGGAATATGGCGAAGACGAGGATTGCCCGGAATCCCCGACACGATCTGAACCACCACTTGTTGCTCCAATGTCTGTTCAACCAACACGGAAGGTGAAGATGCCGTTAATATCAATAGCATCCTTGAGAAAGTTATAGTATCATCCTTAAGTAACTTGAATACATCTTGTTTATAATATAATATTTGATTTAATATATTCAAATCAAGAATATAATAACATTTCTTATCTTCATTTAAAAGACAGAAGAAAATATGTGGATTGGAGTAATTAAAATAATTATCAATTATGTAAAATGTACGACACAAAATGGATGATATTTAAGAAATGTAAACAAATTTTTGAAAATCATCAAATAATGAGAGTTAGATTAACCAAGAGTCTAAAACCTAAGTATCAATTTGTACTAACTTTTGTACGTAAATATCCTGATTAATTTAAGATGGAACGAAGAAAAATGGAGGAAAAAAATGCAAATATAACTTAATTGAATTTTTCATTCACTTCATTTTAAAGAATAAATGAAGTCGAAAGTTTATTTTAAAAATGTAATCTTCAGTGGAAAATAAAATCACAAATGCGTAGAAATGAAGTAACTTAAAAACCTTATTTCCTTAAGTAAATAAGTTAATTTTGTGTTAATACATTTAACTGATAAAATTGAAAAGAATCTCGAATAAGAAAGTTTTTATTAGTTATTGTTTGAAACAAATTATATGTCTAATAATTTTCTTTCATAGAAATGAATTCTTGTCTTTAAATGTTGTAGCTGTTCACTTTATCTTTGTAATTAAACGATTATGTAAAGAAAATTTTGTTGAAACATTAAGAAATAATGAAATTATAATGAAACGTAATTAACACAGTTTTGATAAATGAAGAAATGGCCGACTTATTCTGATTTTCAATTTTCAGTATGACAAAAATTATATATGTACAAGGCATATTTTTAACATTAAATATAATACTGTAAATACTACTAGAATTATAGTTTAATGTAATTTTAGATTTTATGAATTTATAATTATTTTTACTTGTACGAATACTTGAATAGTATGAAAGTATAAATAATAGTTATTTTGAAAATATGTAGTAGATTTATTTCTTCCACGAATCAATGTCCTTAAGATTTATTATCCCCAAGATAGACATTAGCAAATTGCTTTTTGATCATGGTCTATAAAGCAGTAAAATTAATGTAAACTTATCCAGAAATCCAGAAGAGACAACCCTTAGTTTGGACCTTTCTAAATAAAAAATGAAAGGTTTGATTTGAACACAACCTTTCCTTAAATTGCTTTCTAATTGGGGCGGTTTTATAAGCTGTTTAACAAATAAAATATGCCAACCGATCTGAGAGATTTGCTCGAATGGTTTTTGATTCGAAATAGATTTTCATTCGAATGATTTAACTCCATTGATGGTTTTTAATTATCATTTGTCAACCTCCATGATTTGGGTCGAATAATTATTTCTGAAAACGATAACAGTACGACAGCATGAATACAACAATAAGAAAGGAGTTTATCGGAAAATACAATATTATAAAGTTGAACTCCCCTTTGGGAATCCCCTTCAAGTCAATCATAAGGAAAAGATATTGCTTCGTTCTTCTATAAGCTCGAACTGTGAAGTGTTTCCTGAAAAAGGAAAAGTTATATTGATTCCGCGTTGAACGTTTTAAACCCGACAAACACATCCGAAAAATAAACTCATAAACAAAACTGATAACAGTTACTGTGATAATATTTTAAAAGTTCTCTGTTTCAATTTTACAAGTTATAAAATGTAGTTTAACTTTGACATTCTTTTCATCATATTTTTAATTCCTTCCTTCAATATTATCAAAGAAAAATTGTTATCAAAGTTTAAATTGGAAAATTTATAAATTAAGAAAAGTTTTACGCTAAAGTTTTGGTATTTCATGGTGGAGATTTATATAAGGTTTTGGTTTTACTAGAACCTTGTGATAAGTTGTTGGTTTATTTACTTAGTAAGTAGAAAATGATTAACATATGAATTTGAACTTTATTTATACTTTTGCAGGAGATATAACAAATGCACAGCAATCAAGATTTTGTAAATCGTGTATTAAGATTCCACATATAATTCTGATTCATCTTAACATCTCTAAAGGATCTGCGAATTTTATAAATAGTTTCAGACTGAAATATGTTCATTCACATCATTTCAAAAGGCTAATCGTGGAAGACATTTCATTAATCACTGCTGACGTGACTACGTAAAGAGCATTTCACATTCCGAGTTTCGTCTTGAATCATTCATGTCTATCGTCTTTAATGAAGAATGTCTTGCTAAGAATACTGAGTGAAACAAAAGTATTAGCCCAGACTCATTTACTAATTTGTGGGTTAACCATACATTTCCTATTTGGAATGTTTCTGAGAGGTTAACAATAACTTCTTATTAGTAACAGCACGTGTGTGAATTTCTGAGAAGTAAGCAAGAAAAAAAGGATGAAATTGAAAAAGAAGTCTACAAAAACATTCGTACACGTAATAAGGATGTTATGCTTGTCAGCCTACATATTTGGGAATCGCCCGCCTAGCATATCCGAAACAAAAGGACGACGATTGCGTTATATACATTTATATATACGTGTACGTATATGTACGTGTGAGGAAAATTTGCTAGTTCAATAAACTTTTCAATACACGAAACAATTTTATTTAATAAATCCTGAATTGGATATTGTGATCACGTTCCCACTGTGAGGCATGAATTGCTTGTGCTTTTTCCTTCTGTACATTTATACTGGTTTTGCTGGTGTTGCGAATGTCCTTAATCAAAGAATCGATAAAATATTGAACAGACATTTTTGGTGAAAGTAGTTGCTTTCGTGACACAATTCTGCTTTATCATAATATAAAATTGAATTTTACTAAATTTAATACATTTGAAATTTATTCGAAAATTTTCAAAAATTCACCAACCGGAACTTGTTCCTCTGCTGAAGTGACATTATTAATCGCCGAAGAGTATGTGAATTTTCCTACAGATTTTACTCAAACATTTCCCCCCATTTGATATTCACCACGAATTCATGAGGGAATTTTCTCCGTTTCATCAGGGAAATTCTCCCCGAAAATGAACGAAAGCTTTTCAACAATTCATTTTCCATTAAATGATTTTTTGTGCGCCTAATTTTCCAACAACAATATCAATGTTAAAAACATTTTCCGCGTTTTTGTTGCATTGGATCTGCTGAATTCTATTTTGTTGGATGTTTTTCCGGTTCCGTTTTTCATGTGACAGGAGCGTTTTCTGTTGATTTATGTTTGGGTTAAATTGGGATGAATTTGTTGATTATATTAAAATTAATTTTCATTCTTTTTTTCCGTCTTTAGTTAGAGAATAAATTTCCCAGAAAGTTGAGCGTGGAGCAAATTTAAATGAAGACAATGGCCGACCACACTCAAACGAAATTTACATTTTTTCCAACATCATAATTAATAATTAAACTGGGAAACCCACCAACAGACAGGGTTTCATTGTCCAGACGGTTAAGATTTGTTAAAATTAAAATTAAAAACTTTTAAAAAAACATTTTAAGGAAACTCATTCAAAATTTCAGGTTCAGTTCTGATTACGTAAAAGGCTCCAGTTTATGTTCGAGAATCCAACAAAGTGAAAAAACATTTGGTGGTTTATATAATTATACAAAATTTCAAAAATTAATTACAAATATAACTAAACCTGAAGCAACGTCCATGAAAAGTGAATTGCAACGGAAAACACATTTCTTTCTTGAACTAACACAATTTTTCTTCTGTAATTGATTAATCAAGTTTGATTGGACATTCAATTACATGGAAGTAATTAAATAATCATTCACTAATTGATTTAGTAAATGTTCGTTTTTTTCACACTAATGCTTGAGGAAATTTCTTTCACAAGGATTCAAGGAATTCTCGTTGGCATTTGAGAAATGCTTTGCACATCACGGATGGAATTTTGAAGAAAATGAGAAATGAAATTCTGTAACAAGGAAAATTCACATATTTGCAATTGAAGAAAATTGTGTAATTTTTTGAGTATATTAAAGTAATTTTGTAAGTATAATCAACTCAGTTGCGTGTAGTATTAAGCTTATGTAGAAAAATCAGCTACAATTTTCTTGACGAAAATGTTTCCTGGAGAAGAAGAATTTAGTGTGTAGACAAAAATATTGGAGAGAAAGAAAGTTACAAGATTCACAGTGCATTGGCTAAAAACCTGTTCTGATTTGGTACTTTGTATTGCTCCTATCCAAATTTTTCACGTTTACTTTAATTTGTTCTTTCGATACCTGTAGAGCCATTTGCTTGCTCAATATTGCACACTGGAATTTCTTATTCAAATAGAGTGTAAAATTAATATTAAACTTTGGAGAATGCATAAAAATTTAATTTTGAAAAATCACTTAAAAATGATTCATATTGTTTGTTTTAGTCATACTTACAAAAAAATACATTTTATTGATAACTCGATAATCTTTTATTTACCTACTTGAAGTTATTGTGATTTTTGAAGAACGACACGTGCTTTTAGAAATCTGATTGAACAATGCGAATTGTGCCAAATTCCATTGGGAAAATAGAGACTTGGGGCTTCCACGATGTCTAATCTAAAAGTATTACTAGCCTAACTGAATACGATTTGTACACAACATTCTGATATCTGCTCCGACATATCGCACTTCAAACATTATATCATCAATGGAATGTTGAAATGTCTACAACAGCGCGTGGATAAACTTTTCAATAATGAAAAAAATGTAAACAATTACGTCTGGAACTTGTCGTCATTTGAGACGATTTTGCTACAAAGTGCATAACATTTCAGCGATTATGGAAGTAGTTAATAACAAATATTGAAATGCTTATGAATAATTATTATTATCATATGAACATGACTTATTAGTTTTCAACTCAAAATAAAATATTTTAGAACTTCTGCACTTTAATCTGTCCTTAATGTGGTGTTGCTTTCGTTGATACGTAATTGATAATACTTATATTCCTTAGTTCATTTTGAAAAATAAAATTTTATCGATCAACGTGTGTCCAGGTAAATAACAGAAAACTTGGTGTCAGCTGCTGCAAACCGCTTTGATCAAGATGTTTTGTGAAAAATGTGGTTATTTCTTAAACTTTTAGTTGAAAGTTTAAGAATTTACGTTCAAGGTAAATTTAATGACACCATGAAACGCGAAATTGTTTGTTCAATTGTTCCAATTATTGACTATCATTTCTTTGCAATACAAGTCATTTCGATTCACATCATAAAACGGTTTTCTGGGTCTATCTTCGGTCTCGTGTATCTATCTTTAGGAGAAAGCCTAAATCCTCGTGTTATCAGTCGGATAAGGAAATTTCCTAAGCAATGGATTAGAATGTCCAATTATTGGTAATAATCATTTAACGGCCATTGCGTCATGGAAAGTTTCGCACGACTGTTGCTGTGAACAAGCACCCGGAACTTGCGTTTTTGAAAGATTTCATTTCAGACTATACTTGAGTACAGAACTGTAACCATGAAATCAGGGATTTATCGAATTAGTACTTACGACCAGATAACAATTTATAGTTGTGATATGATTAGATGAGGCAGCAACATGACAATAACCTCGACATTGGAATTTTGGTGTCACAACTTTTTGATATCTTAAAGTTCTCTAACATCAATTAAAGACGGTTCTATGAAAGTCCCTGACTAATTGGTTAACTAAATTTCCTTTTCATTTCAGTCATGTACCAATCAATCCAATTAATTATAGTATAACCATTCTGAAATGCGATCAAGCGATATAAATTACGGAATATTATCAAAGATAGACCGTAACTCATGTAACTAACAATTAAATGTGAGTATTGTACATCACCTTCAATATGTCAGTTTGTTAAATAAGTCATTGAGAATGTTTTATGATCACAGATTTGGGTTATATAGGGATTAAGTGACATGATGAACATCGTCGAAACAATTGAAGGTTGGAATGTATGAAGATTACATGTTGACAGTTTCATTCATTAAATTAAAAATGAAATTTAGTGGACATTCTTGATTTGCATGAATCATTTGAATTCGTTTAAAAGTAGTTCGACCCCAACTTGGAGGCACAGAACAATAACATTGTTAATAATACTGCTATTAAATTTGCATAAAGTCCATACCAACTTCGCGCTATATCACATTTGTAGTAGCTACTACTAGTATCTACCTATAAGTTGAATTCATTTTCGTACAAAACCACTGAAATGCAGATTTTCTTATACACCTGCATGCCTGCATGTATCATGGTCGTTATAAAATTTACATATACACTAGCACTCGTTTCAAATTCAATTAAAAATTAAAAACAATTTCTGTAAATGCATTTTTAGTGACCGCATGTGTAATGCATTTTGCATAAATTTATGCATGTATATAAATATGTTGTATGTGTCCACAAAAAGCTTTTAACTCTATAAGACTGCCAGTTATGCAATAATAATTTAGTGTTATTAAATAAAAATTAATATGAAAAACCAAATTATGTATTTTAATATGAATTTACCAGTATTTTAATGGAATTCTTTTTAAAGTATTTAAATTCCATTAAATTTGCGGTACGAAAATAAAAATTTTTAAAATATTCTCTCAGTAAAAATAGTAAATTAACAGACATTTCTGCATTCACTTACTTATAATAATGAAATTTAATCCCTAACATGAATTATATTAATTACATAATTATATCCAAATACTTCGCAAAATTCTTGTGGTCCTAAGGTGAAATTTTCTGTTGAAAATGTGTTACCGAAACCGGCCCGAAATTTGTCGACTTAAATTTAAGAGGTTTTCTGTTGAGAAAGTTGACAGATTTGGCTTCAAACAGGTTTCGAAATTAAAAGTTGTTCCGACGTAACAGACTCGAACATAAGTTGTGCCCAGAATATCAACTTAAAGAATTCTTTTAAAAACCAAAACTGTTTACTTTCTTAGGAGAAAACCTTTAAAGTAACGAAACTGGTAAGATTCGACCCGAATCACTTGTTAAAATTTTCACAAGATCATTTGTGTCAGAAGTTATCTGGGATTGATTGAAATGGCTAGTATGAATTTTGTCTCACCGAGCCTGTAAGATAACATCACCACTTGGATCAGAGTCATATATGAATTATACGGTGAACAAAAACCGGTTGCGGTGATACGTTCGACCATTCAACTTCCTAGTTGAAAACGAAATTCCGCATGAACTGCATACTATACTAAAGACTGTTCTTATGGTTTCTTATGTTTACCATGTTGTGTTCAAATTCAATTGACTTTTGGTGATCATTTAAGTCAATTAAATAAATTCAGTAAGGCCAAATTGAATTTGTTGCCAGCCAATTTGAATTTGATCATTTTGTTTTATGTGCAAAACCTAATACCAGAGCTTGAAAGCATCAAAAATTCTTCCCAATTGTTCCACTTTAAATTTTAATTTCAAGTTGAAATAATAGCCTATCGGGAAGCTATTAGCTCTCGGTTATAATAATGTCTAAGAAAACAGTTTTTAACGTGTTAATTGGTTCAGTTATTTTTCAAACATTTCAATCCACCAGGTGTGAAAGTTTATTAAACACCTTAAGCTTATTAATTACGTGCGAAAAAGTTTGCTAATTTCATAATGTTGACATATTGTTTAGCGCCGATTCATTGAATAAGATGTGATATTGAAAATTTCTTATATGCAAAAATGATCAAGATGTATTTAAGAATTTCAATGACTATATGACAAGTCATCACACAGTCAGTCAGTCAGTCACAGTTTTATATTTGAAAAGAAATGCATATATTTTTCGCAGGATATTTGCTTTATAATGTTGAAGAGATGATATTTTTTGAGAAACGCAAAATTTTAAAGAATTTCTTTAAGGAAAAATTAAGTGGAACTTTGAAGTTGATGGATGGAGCATTTTCTTAGTTTGCAATTCAATCACTTCCATGAATATCCTCTTTGGAAATACTTGTAAAAGACGTCAGAACCTGTCCATCATCCTTGAGAGCTTAATGCGAAACTTTTATGAAAGCTACTAAAACCCACTAAGGAAAAAATTCCGTTTTCACTCTCTAATTAAGCTTAACAATTATTTATGGTTTTTGTTATCCTTCGAGTAATTCATCTTTTTACAAAAGTTTCTGATGAAAAGCAGTAAAGCTTTTATGATTATACTTTTACCCGGGAAAAAAAGAGACTGGATTTAAAGCCTAACAAAATCTTGTGTTCAACCAAATATTATCCCTTGGATTGCATCGTAAAGCTGAGGGCAAGGAAAGATTCAATTAAAGTGGCAAAAGGAATAAAGCTAAAAATTCATTCCCTTACAAGTTATGAGGGTTGAGCTTTGTGGAAACCGGGATCAATTCCAGATTTCATTGAAACGCATGGCATTCCTTGCAAGTTTTAAAGTTTTCCGTTCGTTTGTTGTGGGTGTCTCTTTATGATGTTCATATTTTTTTTGGGAAAACTTTTATTACCTGAAAACAGTATTATCAAAAGTGAAATCTGATGATTAATATTTGAAAGTGAAGCTTTTCAAAGTTTCATTCTAAATTATGCAACAGATGAAGATAGTTTTCTCGAAATTTAACGATTCAATTTTTCTTTAAGACGTGCTAATTTGTCACTGTTCTGGACAAAGTTCAGATACGTTAACATAAAGTATTGTGGACATGAAGAAGGACTTTCTGCAGGTGCAATATAACGTTCAGGACGACACAATTTTATCAGATGCTTTTCTAAAGAGAAAGTTTTCTTCTTAAACTTCGATTCGTGGGGAACTTTTATCCTTTCTCACCTGGTTTCAAGGACTTTCAACTATTTATTTTGGATTTGTTTTTTGGTATTTATTTGAATCAGTTGTACCAGGTGCGAAAATCAGGTGGATGTCCTTATGTGTCCTTCTGTTTTTTTGAAGTGTCCGTTTTTTTTCTTATTGGCAACTTTTTCATCTCCTCCACATTCAGCAACTATAAATTGTTAGGGATGATCTTATAAATCCAAGCTAAAACTTGAAGTTTGTACCTCTGAGGATATCTGGAACTTTATCTGTAGACAATTTATTGGCAGTCTCTGGAGATTTTTATCTGAAACGAATGACAGGATGAAATTAGGAGCATTCTGGACAATTTGATGACGCGGAAATTGTCTTGTTAGCACGAGACTTATTTCAAGTATGCAATTTATTGGCGGTAAAGGACTACAGTACATGTTACATGATTTTTCTTTAACTCGATAATACGTAATCATATAGTATAAGTAAAATACAATTAAGTTCTTCAATTGGTTTGTCATTAGTTACGTAAAAAGCACATTTAATCAAGATTAGTTTCAATAAGAAAACTTTGATGGAAATAATTCTCACTTGAATTTGATACTTTTGACCTGAAAGTAGAACCCGTGGCTGATTTTCTTTTTGAAATAAAGACGATTGAAAATAATTACTCTTAAAGACATGTATTGAATTGATAAATTATTACTTTCGTTAGTAATTCAATCAATCATTGGTTGTTACAATAACTGAAAGGAATTTCGTTATCTTCCATGGTCAACCGGATATGTTTTCTAAGAAAATAATTAGTTCCGGTTAAATCCCATTTCATCCAGCATAGTCTGGTGTTTTCCTCACGACGTTGTATTATTACAAATATTTTTCCATTCGTTCTGTATTAACTAAATAATGATTTGTGAAAAATTTTTGAAGGACATGGACTTGAATTGCAAAATCACAGAATGATTTGTCACCTTCCACGTTTAAAAATTCAATTTTCCATCCAGGAGTGGTAGAATACAAAGAGGTGTCCTTTAAATTGGTCTATGTGTTAGACCTCATGCAAATTGTAACGTTTTAAAATTAAATAATCCTATTTCTAAGTGAATTGATGAAACATTAACCAAATGCTTTCTGCAAAATTAAGTCAACATTGTAATTGTCCAGAGGATAATCAATAGATTATGGTTCTATGCAAACCAAGGCAATATCCATCAATAATAACCAATTATTGATGAATCAGATTACGAGTCGTCCCACGGGAGAATCATGCAGAGTTGTACTTATTATGTTTATTTTAATATCACCTTGAATTCACGTTTACCAAAGTTACAATTACATTTTAAATTGATTCAACTATATTTGTTATTTTATGAAATCAGGATATCTCTTGGGGCAACAGGTGCAATAGTCTTTCCCAATTGACATCATTTTAAATTCTGGGACGAAAATAATACTAAAAGTTCAGGTTCTTTGAATTCTAAATTGTTCCGTGAACTGCTTGATGATATAAGTAACAGAGATATCCTTATCCTGGATTTGAGAACATATCTTGAATTTTCCCGGAATTGGTTGTTACGAATATCCTGACAGATTTTTTAAGAAAATCGTTCAAATCCATGTCACTTTATATTCATCATCTGTCATGATATACATATATCACATTTCTCCAGATCGGATGTTGAATCAAGTAAAGGTGGACAATGTAAATACAGTATTACCTCTTTTATCAGTCTGTCCATTATCCGTCACCTCTGTTAGATGTTGTAGATGTCTTCATAATATTCAAAAAATTATAAATTGGTATGAAAGGCAAGTTAAAACCACCAACACGGACGCATTGATTTGCGATGAAAGAAAGTGAAGCACAGTTTACGTTAGTCAAAATTAATCGACTTCTTCCCATCGCATTGAATTATTCTTGGAAGCTACTAGTCGTGCCTCAAATATTTACAAAGCTACAATTTTTGCTAGTTTCCACAAACCATCTAACATCTTTAAAATTTCAAAATGCTCGTTCTACAGGCATGTCGTTAGAATTACGCAATGTTGCAACCAACATACCTGTAATTTTTGTAACGTAATATTTTACATGTCACCGAGTGATGAACGTTACATAAAAAAACATTTCTTACATGTTGTATCCGGAAATATTTAGTATTTTACAATAAATCAATTTACGTTCTTACACTAAAATAGTTATTAAGTAACACGAGTCTTTTATAACATGATGCAATTTGTAACGTGCCATAAGATCCATAATTATAATAAACAACATTGATTCTTTTATGATTTTTGTTCATTCATTTGCAAGTGATTTTCCGACCGATCTGGTTCAAAATATTTACAGAAACTTGACGAAAAATTGAAGAACAAACAAAATTTTATATTAGTCATAACACTTGAGAAAGATTGGGATAAAGGGCTCAATGTGAAATTACCTAATATTTCTAGTATATTGTTGATAATTGAATAAAACTCATCTGCGACAGAGTACTTTTCCATCAACTTTTTCCGCCCGCTCGTCAATCAAACTCATTCTAAGGTAAGTTGCTCAACTGGATCAATGTGATTCATTAATTAATTTGAAAAAACAAAATAATAATAATTCATTTTCTCTAATCAATGAGTCTCATTTGCGATATCACGCCGTAACAGTGACGCAATTCAATACAAATATGCCGATCTCATATCAATACAAATTGATTAAGAAATTGAAAATTTTCTCAATTCAATTCTCAATTCTCCAGTGAGATTCTTCTCAAATTCAAGCGGTTTCTCGTATGAAGCGGGTTCAATCCGGTACAATCCATCCGGAAACACTTATAAAAGCTGAAGCCCTGTTTATCGAGGACTCATTGTCGTTAGAAAACTTGAACGAAAACGTTTAGTTTCAATTTAATCAGCTTTTATGTTATTTTCAACTAGAAATTTTAAATTTGAAAAGTGTCTCAAAGTGTTAGAGAAATTTTTGAATTTTTAAAATAACAAAATTATATTGTGGTTTTAATAAACAGTGATTTAGTGATTGAAAATATTTGCTTTTAAGTGAATTTCTTAACAAATTAAAACATACTCTCCGCGTTAATGAAATATAAAACAAATCGTGGTTCAATTCTACAAATTCAATTTCGCACGTTCCTTTCGGATCAAGAAAATATTGACAGGTGAGTTGATTAAAGGATTCAGTTAACAATATTGCTCTGTATATCTTTCGCATTCTATGAATCCAGGATGATTCAATACTGTAAGAAATTATATTTTCCAAAATATGAATATGTTGCAGTTAAAGTCAAATGATTTGTGGTAAAGTGAAACTTAGTGTCCGAATTACATGCAGAGACACCGTCCAATTCAAAAATAAATTAATTTGGGATCCTATAATGAGATGAAACTATATTTTCTTAAAGGATTTACTTAAGTTTAATTTGTACGACACTGTTTGGCGTATTCAAAATTAGTCCTTTTGAATTGAATTAGAAATAGGCTTTGAAATCATGTGGATTACCTAGTAGTTAATCATGATACAATGTCTTAAATATTAATAGTGTTTTGTTTAGTACCCGTTTTCTTCAATTTATAGATTTATCACAATTATCCTAATGGTTAAGGTGAAATATCAATTTAAACCTAGTTTTTGCAAAACACTAGAGATGTTTTAGTCGAAGGTGCTATTAACAAATTCATAGTCCCGAATATGATATTAGGCATTAACAGTTTTTCCACAATTTTTCATAAATGATGGAATCAATTACTTCCCGAAACAGAAGGTCCACAGAACCGTACTCAAAGTTCCCGCCCGGGTAACCCTCTTCAATTTATCTGAAAGCAGCTCTAATGAAATGAGCCCCATAAAAGGGGGGGATAAGTTGAAAGCGATATTGAAGAAATATTTCATAATTTTCTTCAGAAAAACTAGGTTCAATTGACCGGTTAAATCGATGTACAATAAAACAGTATCTCCATTTGATGGATAACACTCATCAATATTGATATAATCATAATATTACAGAGAATTTTAGGGTTAATATTGCGTAAAACAGCTTATAATATAAGCAAGGTTTTGTGTATTTTTCATTCGCTAAAAAAACCGATTAAGAAGGATTAAACATCGTGTAAGAAGAGAGAAAGAAAAAAGGATAACATCCTTTTATGTGTACACATTGTGTTAAATCAAGTGTAGAAACGGAGTTATTACGATGAAATTGCTTGGATATACGAAGGATTTGTGAAGTCTCTTATAAACATGTTTACCCCTTTTCAACTGTGGAGAGAAAAGATGTTAAAGTGATAATATCTTGAAGAAGGAAAATTTTATGTTTCAACTAAAAAAAGAACCATATAGATATACGAGTAGGAAAAATCAAGATCAAATTTACGAAAAACTTTCATATCAGTTGAATTTTTCCAGGGTTTTCTTGTAGGTCGGAAACTTGTAACTCGTAACTACTAAAATTTTACCTTGAGAAAACTTTTTGAAAAAATTTCTCGAATACTCAAGTGGAAAATAAATACACACGTTCAATGAAAAACTAACTTTTATCCTTGAGTGTTGTAAGAAAACAAAAAATATCAAGAAATTAGTAGTGAAGAAAATCTAAAGATACCTCGAAAGCTTTCAAACTGAAACAGAAATTTTTTCCATAGAAAAACGAAAATAGAAAAGTGTGTAAAAATGTCAGGGAACAAAAAAAAAAAAAAAAAACAAGGAAAATATAAAACTTAAAAAGGAAGTAACAAATGCAAAAAACGGAAAAGGGAAAGGAAATACGAATCGAAAGGAACATCCCTCAAATGAAAAGAGACAAAAAGCTGGGAAAAAGAAAACTGAAACAAAAATTCGAGTTAAAGTTTATCCTGTGACAGTATCATCTCGTCCTGTTGTATATTCTCAGTTCCATTCCGTTGACGTTATCCTTTGTTGATGTTGTGGGTTACGTTATTCAATTCTGGTATCCTGGAACTGCTCCAAACACCCGGTTTCTTGAGTTCACACAAATTTGAGTCCTTATTTTTGTTGAAAACAAAACAAAACAACGAAAAAAAAATAAATACATTTCATTCCATGTAGGTACTGGAACCAGTTGAATGTTATCCTTTTTGTGTTATATTTTTCTTGTTCAACGGTGGAATGTTTTCCACCTTTCTAAAAAACAAAACTAAAAAAAGGAACGTTGAAATAACGTTGAAAGTCAAATCCATGCTTCTAGGATATTTTTATATCGTATTTCCTTTTTGGTGAAAATTCTATATCTTCTACAGGAAAAGTAATTTCTCTTGTATAAATTCAAGTTTCTATGGCTGAGCTGATTTCAACCCTCCTTCCAAGGACTTTGTCTGTTTGAAATGTATGTAGAATTGATAGCCTGTAGGTGGAAATTAAAATTCAACGAATAAATGGAGTCCTTACTAAGTTGTCGCCATGCTTTACACAAATCCATCCGTACCAGAGACGATTTTTAAAATTTCACGGCAATTTTGTTTTTATTTTTCTAATGGAAAATTTTTTTTAATTTTTACCAACTGCCCTAAATTTTACTGTTAACCTTTTCACTGTGTTAGACTTCGTGTCATGACCTTTTCCCGAGTGTGAGTTCAGTCACGTTATAAGGAACAAGATTCTGCAGCCAAGATGCAATGTCATTTATTGTAGATGCTATTAGGGGATCAAAAGTGCACTTTCAAGTTGCATAAATTATCTGACTTGTAATCAGTGTACTTGATATGATATTTAGATAATCACTTTGCCTGTAATTGATATCAAGTAGTCAGTTGAAGATAACAACATCAAGTAGCAATTTCATGCAAGTAGACACCGGATGTGATACGACAGAATGTTTTCAGTGATTTCCGTTTTTGAAAACATTACACTTTGATAAGTACTTGTCAAATATGAGCTTTCCCCAATATCTTTGATACATGCAGGAGTTCATTTTCAACTTCCGTGGCATAAAATATAATTTTCCGCATTGTTGCTTTTGACTTGACAATGTTGCGGAAATAGTACACGTGTTATGGTAAAGAAATTTTTTGAAAAATTGGTACACAAAACCTCTTCAATAGTAATTTATATTTGGAGCAACATTTTGCGGTGAAATTTTTAAATGAGTTTCGATTAAATTTTATTTTGCTTCTTAATAAGAATAAATCAAAATTATTATTCAAAAAACCTTTAAACAGTTTCAATTACAATGAAAATATAAAGTTCAAGTTAAAATTTACAATAAAAGCCATTTCATATGCGGAAATGAATTTCGAACCAAAAAGCCTTGGGGATTTCTGAAAGAAATTCCAGGAAAATTGTTAAATTTAGTTTAAATTAAAGAACCCACCGTGTTCACTGTGTTATATTGATGAGTTCCGCGATGGTTTCACATTTTTTTAAACGTTATAGGATTTAAAATTTTATTGTAAGTAGAATAAAACGTAAAAATTTGTTATGGTTAAGTTGAAAATCACAATATTATAAAACCAAATGTATGGAAACTAAATTAAATAACCAAAGGTAAATGGACAAACCTCTAATTGGTTCCATATTCGTTTTAGGTTAGCGGGTTTCTACACCTGACTTCACTCTGATATATAAAGTTGAAGTGAATCCGTTTATAAGACACTACAGTAAGAATTTTTTGATTGAGAGTTTGTTTTTTTCCTATTACAATATGCCTTAACGTAGAGAGAAAGGCAAAATATACGAAGATCCGCACAAAGAGAAGATGTCAAGAATAGTCACCACGCAATGTTGTTTTCCTGTTTGACAGTTTCGTACTCTCATGTAAATTGTCACTTTAACGCCGTTGCTATCAATCTAGTTGGTACTACCACTGGTCTAGTGGGGTATTACAGATTTTAAAAATTAAAAATCTTTAATCAACCAAAACCTTTAATATTAATGATTTATTAAGATTTTTTAAGGAGTCACAACAATGATAAGATTTTGATAGAAATTTAAAATTCCGCAGAACGTGAATTGATTTTAATATATTTTTCGCTACAGCTTTTCAAAACAAAAATGAAAATTTAAAATTCAAGAAATGTTTCATCAAAGGCATTCAACTTTGGTTATTGAAATTATTCATTTTATTCTACCTGAAATTTTTTAACAAATTCCTATTCTTCTGAACTTCTAAGATAATATCTGAACTACATTACGAGCTAGTTCAAGATTCTTGTGATATTGGAATCTCTAAAATGCTTTAGGATTTACGCCGTTCAAAATTTGACTGGTTCGGTTAATAAGAAAATTCATAAAATCCCTTTCACGTGAGATAGTTCTATAAAAACCTATCTGCTGCCTAAGTGTCCATTATAGAGATCTGCAGGATTCGGTTTTAAAGCGACTGCTTGATTTATAACCTTGCCACACACGAGTTTTGGTGATAATTTGCTCATTTACGAGGTGACAATGCCTTTAAAACCACTTCGATTGCCTCATACATGCAACATTACCACCTGCTAGCACATCCAATTGAGACATTAAAAAAAATTAACGTTAGTTAGCATAAATTTGCGTGTTGACACAAACAGGAGTTGGTGGTGAAAACTTTACGACCCTTAAAAAAATGCTACCCCGAAATGTGAAATGAGAGAAATAATTATTCCTAAAAAAATATATAGGTAGGTATAGTATAAAAAAACCGGTAAATTAGTTGAGGGTGAAGTGATAAACGTTTGGGTGTTATTCACGTTTGTTTACTTTTTCACACCTTTCTTTTCACCTGGCATTTGTTAATTGCTATCCAAGGTCCGCGTTTTGATGACGTCCTTATTAAATTATTTTTAGTGACATTTCATGGTGTGGTTTTGTTGTGGTTTTTATCGCTGCTTAAAAATTTTATTAATAACCTCTTTCACTGACTGTTATCAGGATGAAGTACGCGTTAATATCTTCATCGTTATTGTTGTGATATTGTAATTGCATCAATTAATCGTGAATTATGGCATGTTTGGTAGTGTTTTTCACTTTTCAGTGTGTTCAGTCTGGCAATTCGTGTTCCGAAATTTCTTTGCGGAAGTTGATATTTATGGACACGTGATAAACCCAATTCTATATGACATACATTTATGGATAGGAAATAAAATACCTTTCTCATCAAATAACATCTCATTTTTGCATTATAAAATATTATATAAGAATGAAAAGTTTTAGCCAAGTAAATGATATTCGAAGTGGTTAAAGATACCAATTACGAAACATAGAGTCGTACGTTGCACGTTATATATTTTATTAGTAATTTTTCTTTCAATTCATATCAAAAGATTCACTGTTACGTGATTAAGTGATGGTCATTATAAATCGATTGTCAATTAAATCGCTTCTCATATTAATGTCAATTGGTCAAAGAGAACAAGAAGAGAGTAAGTTCATTTAATTACAAAGTACAGAGCAAGTGTTGTGTACAATTGTACTTCAAATGGAATAAATCGAATACGTCCATGTGCCCAGCAAATGTCTCCATTGAATCAAGTTGAAGGGTTAAAACGAAAACGTTCATACATCTACCGTATATGACAGCACTGCATGTGGTATTTGATGGTGCAGGGAATTTCAAGTGACTTTCATGCAATTATCAGTTAAATTGTCAACCCGGACGCAATACATATAACATGATCACTCGTCTCATCATCATCATCATCATCATCATCTTTTGATCATTGATTAAAATTGTCGAGAATGAAGTGGAACTGTGTGAAGTGAAGCTTAGAATTGTTCATCGTACAATTTCACTGGAAATTCATTGTGAATAACAAACATTGGTCAACTGTATATCTGGTTTTGTTTAGATACAACTAGAGAACCCAGTCCAAATCTAGAATTTTGTCCAGTCCAAAAATTTTGTTGTGTGAATTTCAATTACTGAAATTAATAAGACTGCCATTTTTATCCAGAATTATTTGAAGAGGTTTCTCAATTGAAACGTTACACATTCCTTTAAATTACGAATTCAAGTCACAAAAATATCATTTTATTGTGATACTCTCCACAAAACGTATAACACTGCACAAATTCGAAGATACTCGTTTTAAGGATATAATTAATACAATAGTGCATTCAGAATATCCTGTAAGAAAGATTAGTTTTGTCTTTGAGCTATAAGAAAATGAATGAAAATATTTATTTTGGTTTATTTCTGATTGCAGGAGTTGAACTGGATTTTAAGGGCTATTAATCCTGTGGATATTTGAATAGAATTTTATCAACCCGGAGATGTAAATTACTCGCTACGTTTACTATTATTATTTTCTTAGTTACAATAACTTTGAAAAATAAGACAAAAGAGTGATTAGTGCATTCTGGTTAAGGAAAGTAAGGATATCTAACAATAGCAAGGATTCTAGTAGAATACATTTCAAAATTGAAAAGAACAACTAAAACTCTAGAGTTTTGATTTTGAACTCAGTTCGACTAATTATTGCGCAAAAAGGATATTCGAATTGTATCAGGAATAGAATTGTAGTACATGTTTAATCGAAAGCTATTAAGTTTGTAGTAACAGTGAACAGAAAAATCGAAATCCTTTGAAATTGAAACGAGTCTAAGAGTAGGGAATTGATACTATTTCTTTGGAACAAAAATGGCAAGAGACAAGATGACAAGAATACAACCTGAAATGTTTCTGATGATGATACTAGCTACAACCATGGGACTAGTAACGATGGTATCATCGTTTTCTGTAAGCAACGAAAAGCAAGCATATATCCCATCGACACTGAGCAGTGATGAAAGATTTCAATCAATAAAAAGGATACGTACCACTAGTGATGGTGATATAGGTTTTCATTCTAATGACGCCGTTATTACCAATGGTATCCATCAACTGAGACCAAGTGAATATATTGCTGACAGAATGATAAAGGATAATACAAATCCTCCAGATGACAAACCAAGAACGACCATTGAAAATCAATCATCATTCCATTCTAGAGATGCATCCGAATCGAGGACACAGATTTCAGACACTCAAAGCCATCAACACTCTAAGGATTCGGATATGTTTGAATGCGGTAGTCCTGAAAATTTGCATAAAGGAAATTTTACTTTTTATGACTATGCCATCGTTTGTGGTATGCTTGTGATATCTTTGGGAATTGGTAAGTTTTTCACCTCTCTTTTTTTGAAAATAAATCCTACTAACTTTAATTAATTGAAAACTTCAATTTCTCCTTCACCAGGTGTCTTCTATGGATTCTGTAACAAATCAGGAAACTCTTCTAATGATTTTTTGCTCGGTTCTGGCATGACTGTCTTTCCGGTCACATTGAGCTTAATGACAAGTTTCATTACAGCTATTGAACTTTTAGGCAATCCATCTGAAGTTTTCTATCATGGAACACAGTTTGCATTAATTGGTGAGTTGTAACACAATTAAGGATAACATATTTACAAGGAAAATTTGAATTGATATCCTTATAACATGTAACAAATCATTTAAAAAACTCATTCAGCTGTTTAAAGCTAACAAAATCCTTAAACAGGACGAGTAAAACAAAAAATAGGAACACAAATTAAAAGTTAATTATCTTCATTGAACTGCGATTGGCTTCATTAAATTCGATATTTTTTCATATCCTTCGATTTTATTTTTCTACTGAAAATTTCAGTCCTGGATTTTTGCCAACTTTGCTTTGCTACCGTTGTTGAAAAGGCAAATGAATTAAACAGGATACAGATATCTGCAGAAAACAAATACGTATATATATGTGTGTATAAAGTCAGGAAATGGAATCCAATATGAGGAAGTGTTTGTTGTCGATCCCTAGGTTTTTTTTTCTGTAGAGGGAATTTATTGAAATCGAAAAATCAAATATTTGGCAAACATATTTGAGTGTTTGATATCGTAAAATGGTTCGTTGATTTTTATCTTAACGAATAAGGAACATCTATAGAAACATAGATTGATACATTCCTTAACATTATATAAGGGAAAAATAAAATGTTATTGTGAATAATTGAGATTTATCACGGTTGAGATGGGATAGCTATGAACAAATTGGGGAAAGTACTTTTGGTAAATTGACTACATGCGTACGTTTTCATTACGAATTTCTTGAGGGATAAGTTTGAGTGAATTTTGATTTTGAATTAAGCTTTAATTCGAGAAGATATCGGGAGTAATTTGATATATTAACGAATTTATTCAAAATTTTCTAGGATTCTAAACAATTCAAAATGATAAATTATATCAAGACAAATTTAAGCGTTTTGCTGTAAAAGCTTTATAACCTTTAATAATTTACAAAATGAAAGTTAATTTGTTTAGGTAGATAAATATATATTAGTTCATATTTGAAAATCTTAATCCAAATTCATTAGTTACACATGGGTTTTTTTACAGAATTAAATCATACTTTTTTTTTTATCACGTGTCAACGGGATGACGAGCAGCATAGTTATTTAATGATCGGTGGGCTGGACGCGACTGACTCTACCAGACCGGTTTTGGTAGGCCGGTTATTTTCGTCGATCAGCTGCCTTCTGTTCCTCTGATAATGGCGTGGCGACCAACTAGTCTTCCGATCAGAAGTCGCCACAGTACCACTTTAAATTGAAGGAATATTGAATAGGATAAGGGAAAAAAGTAAATTTTACATACATGATATATGTAAATATCATTACCTCCAATTTTGAAATATAACTACACTTATATGATGACCGTACAAGGGTATCGTTGCTAATCGGACAAATTAAATCAGAAAGGGTAATAAGTCCATATAGAGTTTTGCAATATAGTTTAATTTTTTAGTTAACTCTCATTTGGAGTGTTTTATGCTTTATTGAGTTTTGTTACTGAAAGAGATATTGGAAGAATTTTACTTTTTCATTGTAACTTCTTGCAGCTACAAAAAGTACTCGTAATCAAAGGTTACATAGTTTAAAAGATGAAATTTTCAATAGTTGAAATATATATTTAAAAGGCTACATCATACACAAACAACGTACAAGGATATCGTTTCCAATCGAAAACATCGTTCTAACAGAAATTCCAATTTTATGGTTGTTTGAATTTTTGTTTCTTCGAGCAAATTCTTTTTAACATAGAAACAACGTAGAAGAAACACATATCACATCTTACAATTGCATCTAAGTGATATAGACGAAATATATATGAAATATGTATATGTACATTTGAATAACGATGCAGTACGTATAAGTGAATTAGAATAAAAATCAGTTTTTCAATTTTACATATAGGAAAATGTAAATTTAAGTGACAGGAATTTTATTTTATTTTTTCATTCTTCTATTTCCAGTCATTCCAATGATTCTTGTTATCCCAGTTGCTGTGAAAGTCTTCTATCCAATTTACTATAAACTGGAACTGACCAGTTGCTATGAATACCTTGGAATACGTTTTGGGAAGGAAATTCGCATTCTCGGTGGAGTGCTCTATATCCTTCAGGTATGTTTCAGGTTAAGGTTTGATTTTATTCCTTGGATAAGGTTAATACCTATTTCAGTAAGTATGTAAATGTATATCCATATCCATTTGCATTAGGATGTAAAGTTTACAGTGATATATTGCAAGTTAAATGTATGAAAATTTTTCAAATTCCATTTTGTTTGTAGTAAAGGATATTCGTTCCATTTTAGTGGGAAATCTAGTTTTCTAGTGACATGGATATTTTAGTTATCGTTAGAGATGGAAAAAAAGGATTTTCATGTTATCCTTTTCTTTCATTCTAGATGTCCTTCTATACTTCTGTTGCAGTTTTAGCTCCAGCAATTGCATTGTCAAAGGCAACTGGATTAAATACTCGTCTAGCTGTTATCCTTATATATCTTGTGTGCATATTTTATGCATCTCAAGGTGGAATGAAAGCTGTTGTCGTTGCAGATACTTTTCAGGTATAGTATAATTCTAAATCTTATTATAATTACAATACACTGGGGAAAAGGGCATTTTCCACATATCCCATAACACATATGAAATACTGAAGGCTTATCCTTTGTACTGCATAATATGTAAAATTGTGTCCTTATTTTCTTGTTTTTCGTCAATTTGAAAGTTATATATTCATCATAATTCCTGGGTAATTTATTACTTGTCCTTTTTATAACATTTCATTCACAAGCATTATGAAGGACATTGTCCGGGTTTGTATATCCTTGAAGCAGGCTGCATTCTTCTTTATTAAACGGTCTTTGATACTTCTTTTAGTCTATGTAAAAATGTTCGACATAGCCAGGCGGTCATATTTCAGGTTTTTGAAAAACAATTTTCTGTTATGTCGCTCCAGTTGAATAGGATAAAATTATGGTTTAGCTCATGTTTGAGGTGTTTGTCTGTAAATCATATAAAAATAGTGTCTGACAAATTACACATTAGGATAAGAATCGTCTAGTCAAATAAATAACCATTGAGTCCTCAATTCGTCAAGGATTCTCGTTGTCTAGAAGTGAAACGTTTTGTGAATGTGAAAGTATTTGATGTGTTATCCTTAAAATTCTTACACGAATAACAAGAAGTAGATGGTAAAGGGATGGGTAAACAGGTATTGCGGTGTTTTTTTTTATTTTTTTTTTTTTTTTTGAATTTCTCTACGTGAGAATAGTGACATATTTCAATTCGTGTAGACAACTGTGACCATTTGTTTTGGTTTTTGAGATAAAAGGACGTTTTGAAAAGGTTCCTTTAAGGGTTTATCTTGCACTTTCAACAAAATTACTTTATTTTTCTTGTCTGCTATTGAACGTGACATTGTTCATTTGAAGTTTGTCTGGTTCTTAAATTTATTTTTGTTATTCTGGTTTGTTTTGCTATAAAACCGTAAAGTGCGTGTTGAGCATCATGAAATGACTTATTTTGAAATCTAAGGTATTGGCGTGTCTAGACTCTGTTGAACCAAATCCCCAAGTATCCTTTATTACATTAGGTATACCTTGATGAGCCTCTACATCTCACTGCAGCTTAATTGCTGTCACAGAAGTAGCAGAATTAGATATCTATATATTATAGAATAACCTAACTTAAGTACATCAAAATGTATCCTTTGATTGGTTCATTGAAATTTCTAAAATAAAGGATCATATTTTATTGTTGCATAAATAGAATTCACATTTCATGATAAAAGATAAATTTTCAAAAGTTTGAAATAATTTCAAACTACAAGAACAAGTTGCAACTTTTCCCAGTAACTCCTGATGGAGTTTCCCAACATAACGCTACAATGCACAAAACCTAATGACCATAAATAACGTATCCTTTTCATATTACCATGTTATATCCATATAACATAATCACGAATGTAAGAGAAGTTACATTTCCATCAACTAATTTAATTGTGATGGGATTAAGGATTCAATTTGATAACTTCATATTGATTATCCTTGCAGGCATGTGTATTAGCTGCATCATTGATTATTGTCCTGATTCTTGGACATATCTATACTGGAGATATTGTGTCTGTGTTTCAAACAGCTGGACAACATGAACGATTGGAGTTTTTCAAGTAAGTTTATTTTTTGTTTTTCATAAATTCTCTACTAACTAATTTTATTCCTTTCTAGTTTCGATCCTAATCCCTTGACACGACATACAGTTTTCTCAATAGTGATAGGAGGTTTCTTTTACTGGACATCCTTATTTTGTACCAATCAAGCATCCGTTCAGAAGTGCATGTCCTTGAAATCCTTGCATAAGGCCAGAATTGCTCTTATTTTTGCCATCATAGGTAAGATTGTCGATTAGTTCATAAAGTTTTACGGTATGATTTGAATTCACTTCCAGGACTTGTCACTGTCTTCCTCATCAATTTCTACACAGGACTTGTTGTCTACAAACACTACACTGACTGTGATCCCTTGGGCTCGGGTGAAATATCAGCTAAAGATCAACTTCTACCCTTTTACGTTATGAGTGTTTTCGATAGTATAAAATCCATTACGGGGATATTCGTTGCTGGTATCTTTGCTGCTAGTTTAGGGTAAGTTCTAAGTCACACAAATCACTTGATTTCATGAAGATGTTTCTCACCGAAATCCTTAAAAAAAAGGCAATTCGGAAGGACACAAAAATTTGACCTAATAGAATATAACATTTTTGTGTCCTTGCCTTCCCTTGAAATTGTATCGTTAAAACGGAAGAAGGTCTGTTGTTGTTAGGATGGCAAGTAGCCAAAGCAGGCTAACATATCTATCAGAGTGGACATGTACACGTCACAATTATACTACCATTGTAGTCCTTGTATAAGGATCTTCTCGTAAAGGTCATGTAATAAAATGAAAGTAAATTTTCTTCTATTATGCATCACTTTTACCTAACACAAAATCTCATAAAAACTTTTTATACTACACAAGCAATTATCCTTGATCCTGTTTTGTTGCTCCTTTCGGGTGACATAATTTTCTTTAATATGTGACACGTTCACATACAAATACATATTTATTTTATAACGAAAAATTGTGGTATTGAAATTAAATTTTCGTTTGTGTGGCGTTTGTTTTTTATCACATACATATGTTATATAACATAACTTCAAAATTTATTTACTCCTTATTTCATAAAAAGGAGTTTTTTATGATTCATATCTTTTTTGTTTTTTTTGCTTAACATTATATTAATAACTTTATTATCTTCTTTTAAACATATTTACAGAACTGTAGCATCAGCGCTTAACTCATTGTCAGCTGTTACTTGTGAGGATTTGTTAGTTAATGGTTTCAACATAAAAATATCCCCAGAAAAGGGTGCTGTTTACGCTAAATGGATGTCTTTGGGGTAAGTTTGATTTTATGAAAAACAATAACTTTTCCAACAAACACCCTCAAAAATCTTATATAACGTATTTCATGAATTCCAAACGAGAAAGAATGTGTAAAATGTATCATCAAAAGTTTGTTAATGTTAGTTAACCGTTTTAACATTATCACATTGAAATGGACAATGGTCAGGATAATTTATTGTTATGGGAAGATTATGGGAAGGATTTTCGAGGATATTATTACACATTTATATCCGATTATACTTAAATATGGTACATTTGTTAATTTGCGGATTATGTGACAATTAATTTGTTTTGTTGATAATGATGGTGCGGTGCGGGTGGTAAGGTTTCGTGTTTTCGTTTACCAACTCTGACATAATCATAAGTGCTATAAATCTTCATGACAATGTTGGTTTTGTTGGTTTGTTTGTTAACGAGTTAATGGTTTCGTCCTTATGTCGTTTATTTTGTCACATTTAAGAAAATTATTTCTTCCGTTTCAATCTTTATTTCTTTTAAATTGTGATTAACTGCATTGATATTATTCGAAGCGACATAATATTGCAAACAGCACACAATACAAAAAACGATCATTCATGTGAATGGGCGAAAAGTGTTCGTTCGAAATGTTGCATTCCAATAATGTAATTGTGCGAGTGGTTAATAGATGAAACAGAGATGAAGAACATCAAGAAAAATGTGTGTTTTGCTTGCCCAGCGGATGCTTTAACCACTGAGTTACCATGTGCGCTAGCATTTGACACGGAGACACCACACAGACATTTCTTCCGTTTTCTTAAATTTCAAATGAAATGAATGTCTTAAAAATTTCGACAGTTGCTTGCAGGGCTTACGCAATTTTAATTTCAATGACTTTGTCAATTTACTTATTACTCAACGAAATTTGAAACGTCAAAACAGCAATTTCAGTCACTTCAATTTTGTTTCTTTACAAAATTTTTAAATTTCCAGTTAATTCATACTTTTCATTGTCTTCTAAATTCCTGTCTTATGAATATTTCTTATGAGGTTCACTGAAGTGAGAGATACTGTTGAGGGTAGTTCATGTTCTCTATGGAAAACCGTTTTGTAAAATTAAAATAGAAATAAAGGTTTCAAGTGGAGAGCAACCTTCATGTAATGAGATAATTGGAGGATACTTGTGCCTTTATTTAAAGAAAGATGGCCTGGGAATATCGCAATTTTTTGACTATCCATTGTGGACTGAAGCTGCACGAAGTAGATAAAAACGTTGAAGTTAAGAAAACATTTATAGCTCGTACCGAGATTGTTCTAGGGATTGTATTCTTAAGGAAATGAAAATGAAAAAAACTCGGGATAAGAAGTTCACAAGAGAAAACCCAAGAGAAAGCGTTTTAAGGATTGTGTAAGCGTCTTTAAGACCGATTAAATTCTCATTCAGACGTTGAAATAACAATTTTATCATGAAAACATAAAATCGCCTGTTGCGATGGATATAAAAATCGAAATCGAAAGTTAAATAAATTGTTGAAAATAAAAACCAACAGACCAGTTCAAATGAACCTGTTTTTCAAAGCTTTTTTCTACCTCAGCACTTGTCGATGGTCTAGACAGAACTAATTTTCTACTAAAATCGTTTAATGATTGAACTTTGTGGAACTTGTATGGCTAAACTTTCTCCCCTCTTTGTCTGGCAATTGTAAATTTATTTTTAAACAGAAATTCAACTCCCTCCAATCGATCGTGGTTTAATTTAAGTAAAAGTTGCAATAGGCTTGAGCAGGACTGGGTTTGATTCAAGGCGTTCAAAAGAGCTGAATCAGAGCATTTTATCTTACAAACACCACGTTCAGCTTCTCTTGGCTTTAAAGAATTTTAATACAATTTGATGAGCGATTGAAATAATGTCATGAAAAAGCTCTTGAACTTGTACCTTTGACGTAACCCCAATCGGCTTATGTATATTTTTCTTCAAAATTTTCGAATAGTTTGAATGAACTGTCACGTGTAAGCGGAGTATCTTTATTCCGGTTATGAAGTGAAGTATGAAGTATGAAGTAAATAATGATTCAAACGTTGGTCGGTTCATGTTGGTGGGTCGGTTCTGGAAATTCAACAATAAAACCAAAAATATTCAATGTGTCGTCACAGAGTTTCACGTGAATTTTCCGAAGTAGCTCTTGCATAATGGATAAGTTTTTGAAATATTTCTTCGTGAAAATCAGAAAAAGGTTTGAAATATGATAATTTTAGAAACAGCCATTAATACAGTTGGGTGAACAAATATTTTTTTAAAATTTTAAATAAAGAATGATTGTTGAGGTTCTGAAAGTTGGGCTCGGTTAGGTTATAATTGAATTGGTAACAAGTTAAAAATAACAATTCACCGCAAAAGGTGATACGGGTAGAGCTAAAATGAGTACTGAATCTACCATGAAAAACTTTCAACGAAGAAAGGAAAACTCGAAAACCATATTACCCTGACTATCCATGTTCTTACAAGGAATCTATAAGAAAAATTTTAGGAAATATTTAGAAAACATGTTCAACGAACCTTTTGACAAGTAGAACTCAGTCACGCTAGGTTCCAATTAATCTTGACCTTTTAATAAGGATATACCGAAGAAGGGTTGAAATGATCACTAAATCAGACACAAATTGTCCGAATTTAATAAAGTTTATGGCACCATGTCTTGACCTTTGTGATGGTGTAGGATTCCAGACATGAAAATAGACCCGAGTGATCAAAAAGCAGTTTACGATAGAAACTATAGGGACTCACAGATTTTGTGAAGTACACTTATAAAACAAGAGTCCATTCTGATGTTAAATTTGAAATGAAATAACGGAACAAATATTTGACCTTTTCAAGGTTTTTTCTAGGAAATTCTCATTAGGCAAAAGTGTGAAAAGTTTAATTTTCTACAAAAGGACACAGTTATTAATATATTTTATTTTTTGATGATGACACAATAAAAAGTAACGTTTCCATTATTAATGACACTCAACTTGAAAGCTTTTATCCTGCATCTGTCCTATGTGAAACGAAACATAGATCTACTTGTTTTAGATTGTCACATTATGACAGGATTGTTAAGTGAACAATAAAAAATCACAACAATCAAGGGCACATATTTGTGTATCAAATACGTACATATACATAATATTACATATAGCAAATATGGATATCAACAAACTCATGTTATATTTTGAACTTGATGTAAGAATAGTCACCTTTTTTACTGCTGACGTTTTGAGACAACAAGGAAGTGTAAGGACGAAAAGAATTTTTTTCTTTTGATGAAACATTTGTTATCATGTTGACGTGCTTTTTCCTTGTATTCGAATTTTGTGTGTACTTGTATTTGAAAATTGCGACGAAAATCGCTTCTGTCAAAACAGGTGACATATGGCTCCAAATGGAAAAAAAGGACGACAAAAATAAACATTTCTTTCACTCTTGTATAAGTATATAATATATATATAAAAAAAAGTTGTTAGTAAGCCAGTACACAGAACAATGAAGAATAGTACTCGTAAGGATATACAATATAAACCATACACAGTCCTGACTTGAATAAAGTTCAAACTAAGCATGAAAGAAGAAAAAACGAGAAAATATCCTTTAGCTTTGCCGGCCTATAAATATTCCTTTTGTGTCCTTTTTAACAATAAATATGACTTCCTTTCATTTATTTATTTATTCCTTATCCGGTTTTATCTTTTCCATTCTAGATATGGAATACTTTCATTTGCTTTGGTATTTGTTGTGGAACGTCTAGGTGGAATCCTTCAGGCAACGTTAACCTTAAATGGCTTAGTAGGTGGCGTTACTCTCGGATTATTTGTACTTGGGATCAAGTTTAAAAGGGCAAACACCAAGGTATTGTGGATGATGTCTTTTATATATTGTACATATATATATTTTCAGATTTATATTTTATTTTATTCAGGGTGCATTTTATGGTGGAATAACTGCTCTTGTTTTGGTCATTTACATTGGTGTCATGGCGCAAATTACAAATGTTGACCCAGAAACATTACCTTTATCCCTTGAGAAATGTGACTGTTTTGTGAATGTAACAAAAGTATATCACGTTGAATCAGATGGAAAGATGCCAATCTCGTTGAATGCATATGAATCCTTTAATACAAAACCAGGATTTATGGATACAGAATTCAGGTGAGAATTTTATTATTTATTGTAATGTATACCTTTACTACATTGATTATTATTATTCGAACAAAATCCTTGTAAGAAGTTTTGCAGCAAGATATACAAAATAGGCTTATGCTTTAAGCACAAAGTACAGCAAGTATAGATAGGTAGATAATATTCTGGAAGTTGGAAAAATGTGAATTATCTGACTTTATCTAAATAAAGATTTCGTTGGAATATCCTTTAAATTAGAAATGACGAAACTAATATGTTTTATTGTAAAAGTTCTTATTCGAAAACGGAAATATATGTCACCACTACAGATGAGAATTTAATCCATCGATTAAAGTTTCTTAAATCTGTTCAGGATAGCTTCTTTAATAGGTTTATTTAGTCTTAAACCATTTGCATGTAAACATGAAACACTATCGTATATTACACACATAGGTATATAATAATACTAGGATTCACGAAATTTCCGATTGTACAATACACTATACACCATACTATAACCTTGTGTGACTTTTGACTATATTATCAAGTTATATATCGTTTAATTTATTACCGTCATTCTCGTAACTTTATATTACGATAGTTTTATTGTAGTTGATTCACTAAATCCAAATGTAAATCCTTCATTTTAGTGTCATCATTTACGATGATATTGCTGGAGTGTTTTATATGATATCATTAAAATCGAATAATCTTGAATGTAAAATTTTCAATTCGAAATATATTATTGTGTTAGTGGATAAAATAAGGATTTGTTATTTACTTGAATGTGTATCATTGATTTTATGTCACTTTCGAGTTCAGTTTATTGTTCAATATCACCTTGAAAAGTATGCCAAGTTTAAGTAAAAGTTGTTCCATTTCAAATAATATGATATCATTTACAAACTTTTCAGGTTTTCATCGATTTTCAAAATAAGCTATATGTGGTACTCCATGCTGGGTTGTATGCTAACAATACTTTTGGGAATTGTTATATCCATCATTACGGACTACATTCAAGAGAAACGTATCGAACATATTAACAAAAAACAAAAACAACATCAACAACAACTCACTGGATCAATCTTTACTTTGGTTAATCCTGAACTTGGATTTGATGGTAAAGTTCAAATTGATACGACTACTATGAAATCAGCACAACTTCCACAATGCTTGTTTGTTTCCGGCAAATGTGGCCATGACAATTTGGCACTAAAAATTGATGATGAAAAATAAATGCAACAAAAATAGGAATAACTTTAGTTATATCTACAATTGAACACATACACGAGTATGTTATGTAATATCGTTGAAATGATATTTTGATTCCATTTTCGTCCTTTCAATTAATAAAGGTGTACATGTGTTTCAACACACTTACACAAAATCCTGTATTGTCAAAGGACTTTTTGAGGCTTGGAAATTCCTTATTACTTAAACAAGAACAATTTACATACATGGCAGCATATAAATGTGATAAAAGTTAAAAGCTACACTCATCTTTAGAACATGGTGCCTTAAGTTTTATGTGATAAGAATTTTTCTTTTAGTTTTAATAAAATTTTAAGCACGAGGGAAACTTAATTTTAGTTGAAAGTATTATTTTTTAATGCAAGTCATTGTTTAAAGTATTAATGTAATATTTAAGTATTTACAAATAAAAAGAGAAAAGATCTAATTTGAAGGTTTGCGTTTTTAAATCTACACAAAACCACTCTGTGGGGCTCAAATATGATCGTGGAACATGAGGATAAATGCAAGCGTTCATAGTAGCTCAGTGGTTAGAACATCAGTATGGCAAACAGTCAAATCGTGTTTTACTCAGCAAACAGTAGACAAACAGAAATATCAAATTTACCGGAAGGAAATTTGTACAAGTGGTTTCGAGTTTCAAGGCGTCCTGTAGTCAAAACTCAGGACGGTTGCCAATTGTGATACAAAAGATTTTACAACTTTTGGTGTTCTCTTTGAGAAAGAAAATTTAATTGTTACTCTGTCATTTTATGTGGTACCGCATACACGGTTTAATGATGAGAGCGCCCATAGTGTGTCTAGACAAAAATCTGTATATATAACCATTTGCTGACTTCGCACAATGTTTGCAAGGAGCCATTCTTGCATTCCCTGAAATAAAGTTAACAAACACCGCACATAACCACAGCAGACACAAAGGTTTGTTTGTGACGGACAAATATGTATCCAAATCCAAAGACGCATTCATGTGTGAATTTATATTTTTTAACAAGGTTTATCATTAAAACATATCATTCACTTTTTACACACATCAGACCCATGATGGTGTCCCTCGTTTCACAATGCAAAACAGAAAAGTTTGACGTACATGATGCAACTTTTTGAGTTTGTTTTTATGTCACACTTTGAGCAAATGTTTACGATATTTCCCTTTATTGTAATGGTTCTGCACGAGAGTAAATATAATCTAAATAAATAGAAACTTTATTTATAATTAGATGTAGTGACAACAAACACGATTCAGAGGGAAAAATTCAGTTTTATAAAAATCAACTTTAGAATCCTTTTTGTTTTATATAGGTATAAACGCAAAGGTTACTGTCAACGCAATATTAATATAGGAAAGGTATCACTTGTTGTTTGGCACAACGTGAGAAAATTTTTGTTGAGTACAAAATTAGTTGTGTATTTTAGAAGTTCTTTGAATCCCCTAGAAATCACATTTGTATATGATCGTTGCGTTAGCTTAGTATAGATCGCAAACGTTCATGGTAGTTCAGTGGTTAGAGCATCCGCCCGGCAGCCGAAAGCCAGAAACTGGAATTACCGGTTTTAAATTGCTTCTTTCGAACATAGTCTCGTGACAACGATTGACTGTGGTGACTCAACATGAACGTGGGACATGAGATCCGTGGTAAGAACATCCTGATGAACAGTTGTTTTCATATAAATACCTACACTTGTATCTTGTCGGGTCTAGACATTTGCAAAACCCGACAAGTTGTTTCCAATTTAAGGAAAGATTAAAAATTTCTTGTAAATTTTTTACGACGACTACAGATGGCACATGGGTGCCATCATCTGCAAACTAAACAGGATATCCTGGATCCCTCCAATATACTAATTAATTCTTTGGGTTGACATGAAAATGAAAGCCGTCTTCATTTTTACGCTTAGATAAATCTTTCCTTATCGTGAATCGAATAAAAGAAAAGAAATCCTTTTTAGCAGTACCTTTCCGAAAATAAGAAATGTCTCCTTTTCCTCAAAGTGTCATGAACTTTCTTCCGGCACGTGTGACACCTATAAAATGAAATCAAGATGCGGGAAGGTAAATTTTTCCATATCCTTGAATTTTTTCACAATTTTTACAACAAAACACGCCATCATAGATGAATCGTTTTATTTGTATTAGTGATACTGTTTTATTTCAACGAAATTTTTGGCTTGAAAACTCGAAACCATCGAAACATAACACCAACTTTGCTGAATGGATTCTAATAAATTGTTAGGGCCCCTTTCTTTTTTATTAGGCCTGCCAACACAATACCAATTTATTTATTTGTAAGGATTTTGTAATTTCCCTCTCTACATTCCGGGAAAGGATGGAAAAAAAGGAATGTGGTTACAGGAAAGTATGCAGGCATTCAGGACGCAAGAAAAAATATAAATAAATTAAAAAAAGACCCACATACTAACAGCAGAGTTTAGGCTTTCCATTCAAGCTTATTTGCCACCCATTTTTGTCGTTTATTTTCTCTCTAAAATGTCGGCTAAATGCAAAGGATCCAATGTGAAGGATGCGGAAAAGTAACAGATTAACATGGTGCTGAGATTTTCCATGTTTTGTGCTTGTGTTAATTGAAATTTATGTTGAATTTTTTTGCTCGTTGTTGTTGTTGTAGTTAGGGAAGTTTAAAGTGATAAATTCTATTAGCTTATTTATGACGTAATATATAACACTTACCAACACCGAAATGTGCGAATATAAGCATAATTTCATTCGGTTAAGGCAAAGGTGATTCAAAGGTTTCACGATACACATTCGCCATTATCACGTGAGATTATTCTTCGAGTGTGCCATAAATATTTTTAAATGGAAAGGTTCAAACCTGCTGAAACAGAAGGTTCTTCTTCTAAGATTTCTCATCAAATTTATTCCTTAAATGCATATATCTGATTCCATAAAATTTAACTATTCGTTTTGTTATAATCCTCGAAAATATTCCAAAGAAATTCAAAATTACCTTCATTGTTAAATGTAGAAGTTCAAAACTGTTATACAAACACTCTAATACCACCGAATTGGAATACCCCATCAAAGAGTTTTAAGGACAAATTTTTATGTGTTACGATATCCTATCAGTTTCCATGAATATCCTTGTTTTAAATGAAAATCCTTCATGGAATTCAGAAAATATTTAACCCTATGCCTTTTAAATTTTTTTTCCAACATAATCCGTTTTTGCGAATCAACGCCAAAGTTGTGTATTTTATCGTTGAGTAAGGAAATCCGTCCATCACCAAGTAGTTACATGAAAAATTTATCAGCTATCATTCCTGGAAATATTGTTTTGATTTCATTTACTCATCCTGCCAGGATCATGTCCGGGAAACATTTAAGGTATTTTTCAATAAAGCGTACAGCATGTGCGCTTCAATTTTTGTTAAATCGATTTTTGTTTTGTATGAGGTATTGTGTTTTTTTCCCGAAATATTCCTTAAAAACTGTTATCCAGTAATAGCCTCAGGTATTATTCTGTAAGTTTATCCAAAAAACACAGAATTAATGAGGCAAAATTCGCAAACAATACATCGATTTGTAAGGCTAATTACCCTTGAAGGCATAGCAACAAATAAGGAAAGAAAAGCGAGTTATCCTGAAACCTGATAGCAAAAAGTGTTTCACCTGATACGTGCCGTGAACAAATTCAGCTTGAAATGTGTAATAAAAGAGCAGAAGTGGATAAAACCTTTCCCGTGGGTAGTTTTTATTATTTGAGTTATATAAAAGGCGTAAGGATTGAACAATCAATATCAGGTTTTAGTAACTTTTATCCTTTTCTAGTTTTCTTTTATTTCTTTGTTATCCAATATGTTGCTTTTCCCTTGAGTTTTGTCGTAATTATCAACATTTATTCAATAGTCCTTGGAATTTTTGATACTTTTCATGCAAATATTGAGCAGGGAAAATGACGAAAAATTTTGACCTGCTTTTTGTTTTATAACGATCGGTAAATAACTTTTGACGTGGAATTCTTTAACGACGAGAGATTTGTTTTGACAAAAACCGGTTTGAACGTAGCTGTATGTTCGACTGTCTTATACTGAGGTGGAGTTCATTTTGTGCCTATATCTTTCGGAACAATTGATTTATGTGAATTTTTATATTCCTCCAAAAAGAATAATTCTGTTTTAAACTCATATTTTAAGTCAAAGTTCCCTTGACACACAATCCATATTCAATAGTTCAATTAACATGTTTGTATAACCTCTTTTTATTTTCGAAATTCAACGCTGTCAATAGCATGATACGTTCTCAAATCAGAAATTCATTGAATTTTCCTATTTTCCATTCAAATCAGCAAATTTTCCAGAGTAGCCAGCAATTTTCAACAAATCAACAAAACTGAGAAAGCAAGTTGGAATAAAAAACATCCTTTCGTTGTGTATCCACAAATCAACACAATCCTGGTATTACCCGAAACCCTTACTATTTATATTGTGTCAAAAGTGATATACACACAGATGTGCTACAAAAGCGATATGAGTCCATATATTACTCAGGAGAGACTATGACGGCTTATCGAAGGACACCATATATACCATACAAACTCATGTCCTGGAGGGATGTTTAGAGCTTGAGCTTTCGGTCAAATGCCATGAATGGTCAGATTCATGCTTATCAATTAATGTGGAAAAAAATCAATGAATAAATGTGAATATACTATCGAATATATATATCTGACTTCATTCAATACAAAATTTTATCCTATTTGTGCCACATGACGAAGTTTGTTTGATGAACATGTTCCAATTATCCTGTCAGAACTTCACATATATGAAATGCATTGAAAGGATTCATTCATTCAATGAAACAAGACAATTTTAAGTGGAATATTTTTTTTTAAATAAATGTTTTCAATGAATATTCATTGAAATGAGTCAATTTTAAATGAGCTCATTTTAAAATTTTAATTAGCTCAATATCACTTCAATATCAGGTGATATTCCAAAGTTACAAAGTATGCTTATGCTAACTAAATGACAGAAGGCTTGAAGTGCAAACCTAAAAAATGTTTTTCTTCGCTAATTATGAGCAATTCGCTGGAGCTTGGCTTTTGCCACGTATAAGTTGTTTTCGTTCCACTTTTTTTCGTTTAAAATTGCAAAATCTTCCAGGCTGCTAAAACGACACCACGCTGTGTAAGGCGCTCGAGTGCACAGAAAGTTTCAAACCGGTTTTTCTCGAAACATCTTGGTTTCAGCTCCTGAAAAGTTTAACTGAAAAAGTTATTAAACAATCATTATAAAACAAAATGGAAATGGTTCTTTATATAATCATATTTCCACAAAATCACTGCTCGGTTATAAACTCGAAAATCAATCCACGGTCATTTCTCCGCAACAAAGTATTGGCTTCATTCAAAAAGAAGTCCTTTTGAGAATTTGGTATCTATAACAAATATGTCTTCTGACCAGACTTTTGTTAGCGGATTTATATAGCCAGTTGGTGAAATGAAAATTCAAATCTAAAATTCCTTCGTATTTCCATTCGTTTCAAACTCCTATAAAATTTCAAAAGGTTCCCAATTTTAATATAAATAATCGTCCACATGTATTGTGCTTATATAAAAATTTTAATATTCAAAATCCTTTCATTAGAGTTTCCTGGAATATTCCAGTTCGTCTTATTCCGATCTTGACCCTTTTTAGAGAATTAAATTCAATTCCAAGAATTTTTCTATTCAAAGTATACTCAATCCTGGTCGATTGAATTTAATAGATAGTTGAAGCTATTGTTGTGAATTATTAGTGGATTTTCTGTATTCTTTGAAAACCATTAAAGTTTGACAAGAAGTTTACAATTTCTACAAATTGCCACGGTAAAACAAATATCTACATAACCACGTTGGTATTCATAAGATATTTCTTCTCATTGAGAACGTACATTGGTAGCCAGTCTAACATTCTTATGTTACAAAACACCGTCTTTTTTATATCGGTAATAACTACGAGACTTATAACGCGATAACAACGGTTGAGGTCACAATGGATAGAACATATTCGTACGTATTTATTGTGCGGCAATGGTCTTTCCCGTAACGTCATCGGGCTAGTGCAAGCGTCCACGCGTGATTGTTGTTTTTAGCTTTTTGTGAGGATATTTATGAGTGTAGCGAGAGAACGGTAATCATTGTAAAAAGCATACAAAGAGCGTCCAGGACTTAAAGAAAAAAAATAAAAATATCTTCCAAAATATAAGCAAAATCAGTATAAATTTGAAAATCGAAAAAATATGGAAAATATTGTCTCATATGAGGCGTAAATATGCACCGAATTGTAAAAAACTCAAATCGGAGAATACCCGCATCAAAACAAATATTAAAAACCAAAAATGTCTAGTGCCGAGCAAGTGTGAGAGCTACGGCGGCATCGAAGAAGAAATGACAAAAGGCGCAAAAAATAAGCTTGTGATTTATCTTTTTTAGTCTACTTGTGATTTCTATACAACCATTGTATAAGAGACATTGATTTAAGTACACCCTAATAAGAAACACTTATTGTAATTTTATCCCGAAGTTTTCACGGAAAATGTACGGTGTGGACCTTTCGGTTTTTTGTAGGTTTTTAATCAGTTCTTATTAATAACGTACATTCTATTATTCAACATTTCAGTTTCGAGGTGAATAGACACTCCAAGAAGGTAAGCCACATCTAAGATAGCAATTGAATTTTTGGTTGCCTAAAGTTGAAACGAAGGACGTTAAAAAAATTGAATTATATTGGGTGAAAAGGCTCTATTTTAGCTCAATATTACGTTCGTAAAGTTTCTAAGCAGATAACATTGTGTCGAGTTCTTGTTATAATTTCTCATCAAACTTTACCCAGGATAAGATACACTTCCTTCCTTATACTTGACGATATAAAATTCCCAAGTGATTTTGTGATGAAATCGATTATTTATCAGGTTCAATTTTTTCCTGTTTTGTTTTAAGCTGAACTTTTGTTTTATCTTCTATGATAGCTCATAAGCTTTTTCCACAGTTTCGTACAATTTCAATTATAACGAATATTTGAAAACATTTTTTCTTTTTAGTTCGTCTAAACATCGTCTGACATTATCATCAATAAGAAATTTTCCACTGGAACGAATCCAATTATCTCTCATAGTGAAGCACAAACTGAAGCTTGAACAAAAAGGGATAGAATGAAGAAAACGGATGCAGGAAAAACAGCGGAAATAGTGGAAGTAGATATCGTTGAAGGAATATCCTTTCAATTCGTCAACTAGCAATCAATAAAAACGGATAAAATAAAATTGTTATAGTATGAATCAATCTTTGGCCTTTGTATGCATTTAATTATATTATTACTTTACCAAATATATGATTGATTGTATCCTTTCATGTCTTTATCTGCGAAGGATAACTTGATTAATAGCTCGTCACGTAATCCAGGGAATGTAGTCATTCCAAACAAGGATAATGTTGTTCTATTTTGTCCATTTCATCTCGTTGTTTTATTCATTCGGTTTTCTTTCATAACATAACTGTTGGAATATAGTTAACCAAACGGATATAATCATATTGTATATCGTTGATTGCTGTCACACATATAATCAATGGTTAGAGCTTGTACATGATGACATCCATATCTGCGACAAATTCTTCCGACATTTCTTAAATCTGGAATAATTCAAGTATATTCAATTGATCAGTGTTAGTGACTTTATCCCAGTATGCAGCATGAGCATTCAATTCTTAAAAACGACAACGAATTTTCAGACATAAAATAATTTTGCATTTTATATTTCTAGAGGTGACTGACCATAAATACGACGCCACCGTTCTCCGTCATTCGCTTGCAAGTTCAGTAACGCAGCGCGGATGTCCGCCTTTTGGCATTTCCAGGGTGTTCCAGGCAATATATAAAGTGAATGAAAGTTTTCATATATGCTGACGGAAAAAGTTGTAAGAAACATGAGAGCACCAAAGATGATCATCCCAGTGTCTGTTTGACCATTATTTCTTTGAACACTGTCTTATGTGGGGTTCATTCTAGTACATGACACAAAAAAGGCATAACATTCGTATATCATATTTCGTTAGATGATACATATCCGTTTGAAGGTAGCCTGCGACTTGATTGGCATTATATTCTGAGATTTTTTATTTCCAGGAAATCGAGACTAATCGGAAAGGCCACCTGCATTCCAAACAACTAACTTCCGGTGAAGCACTTTGACCTCCTTCAAGTATGATTGCTAAGAAATTGCTGAATATAGCAAAAGTTCACAAAGCTTTGGCGGAAATACCTTGTAAGGTGAATGTATTACAGTTTGTTGAATATAAGTAGAGCATTTAAAAGTCCTCAAAACGGACACAAAGTACACAAAGCTCTGTGTTACTCCGTTTTGCAGTTTAAATTTAATTGAATATTCATTGCATTAAACTTCAGGCAGCCATTTTGAGACACCACTCCCTTTGAGCTGAAGGTATTTCTTAAAGCTATAAAGCAACAAAGATTGGACATATGAATAAATTATATCTTGAACTGGCTATGGTTGCATTTTCACTTTGTATCCCGTAAAGGAGCCACAGGACTATCAAGAAATACGTGACCTGCATACAGTGAAGTAGGGTCAAGGGAATGATCAAACTTTGTAGTATGTCCATTGTGCAATGAAACTCTATTTAAGGAAAATGGTATTCCAAGCTTTTGTTGGAATTTTGAGATAAATAACGAAAGGATTTTTAAATCGTCCTTACGTGCTCCAATCGTCTAATAAAAAAAATTTTCATTATTAACTTAAAGTATTTCAAATAATAACATTTTGTCAGACCATTCAGAATCCTTGACATTCGAAGGACATGTTTTCTTGATATAGTTCTGAATGAGAAGCTACTTTGCAGGTGCAATAACGATATATATATAATAACGAGAATATCTGGCATTGGAATATCACTATTTGTGCTATCAATCATTCACTTCCAGAAAGGATTTTCTTCTCCATTTTGAAATTTTTACTCAAACACAAAAATTATCTCAAGAGACCGACAACGTTCGATGCTAAGGATGTCGTCAGAAACATACAAATAGTCAATGTCCTGATGCAGTCGAAGAATTCTTCTTGAAAATTCTAATACACTAAAATAAAATACAACGAAAGTCATTGCCACCATTACCACGTTGATCCTGCCAATCAGTTTTGTTGGATAATATTTTTAAGAAATCTGTTTGGCAATTTTCCAAAGCACCAAATGATCAGATATCCTGCTGTCTTGTGTATCGTGCCAAGTTAGTATGTCAAATGTATCTGAAAAATCCAAATATTGACAAGCGAATTGGTTATTGATGCCACTGAGTTCTCTCTGTAGGAAGGATGTAAGAAAAATAAAATTTTACATTAAACATGTTTTGGAATTCTACCACAAGGAACAGGAGCATATTTCGTGATTTGTAAAATCCTGATTCCTTAACTGTAAAATGAATAATTAAAAAATTTTACTTAATCCTTTTTCTAGAATATTTCAAAATTCTTATTTCTCATCCTGAAAAGAACTACTTGAAATCCAAGTGACTAATCTCAAAAGATACTAATCAGCATTTTGGGCTAATACTATTGTGTATAACATAATCAGGTAATCAAAATTTTGCCCTCCCAAGAAAGCATTATCCTTATTGAATGAGGTTGTATGAATCAGAAGTTATATAGAAAATATTTTCCAACTAAAGCCAGAGATTTTGTCCAAGAAAACAAACCCTATTATAATACCTTTATCCTTGATACAATCACAAAGAATAGTGCTACATTCTTCTCATGCTTGTATTGTTTCTACGAATACAATATCCTTTTTGTACCCAAACTAACGACACAAAGTCAAATAGGAACCATCGGGATATCGATGAATAAAATCAATGAAGTATCCTTTAAATTGGGAATAATTTTATGCAAAATTAGTATAAGGAAATATCCTTTTTTGGAATCATGAATTTATGCTACATTCTTGCTAACAAAACGTTTTCCCTAAGGATATATATTTATGATGGAGAAAACTTGAACATGGACATTTTGGAAAGCCCAAAATTATTTTTGTTCTTTCTATCTCTGAGGATTTCACTGAATTCATTTCATTTGAAGAATGTAAAAAAAAAGGATCAAGTGAGGACATATTGTCCTATTTTCAACAAATAGCTAAAAGTCCTGTTTTCCGTTCAGTCTTTCATTCGATACATTCAAATTGACGTTGTGTCCTTGTTGAAATTCAACAACAGGATTCAACATTTGGTTAAACAAATGCACTTCAATGTATAGATAACGTTCGAAATTTATATCCTTTGACATCCTTTTTCGAATTGAATGAACTATTTCAAGAGTGTTATACGAATGATTTGTCCAATTTGGGGTTATAAATAAAATTCAAATTTATTCAACACTAGTTTTCGTATATCCCTTTTTTGTAATTGAGCTGTTTAAATTGTAAGCAGCCATTTTATTTCCATAACATTTTATTGGGATATAGGATATACGATATATACATAGGATATTGTTATATTTCGTATATTATTGTGGATATAGATTCTTGGATTGATTTGATCTAAATACTTTTTAATTAAGTTTGTTCTCTAAGTTGCTTCAAAATTATACTAAAAATATAAAACTCGATTTATAAATATTCACTCAATAATGATGCTAAACTTTTCATTGAATTATTGAATAACTACTTGATGTATTGAACGTAGTTCTTTATTATTCAAAGGTTGATGATATTACACACAAAATAAACAAATGTTTTGATACATTTTAGTGATGGGATTTATTCAAAGTTTTAGTGGCTTTAACTAAAATTCGTGAAAGCTATTTGCATCGCAAAGGATTTTTTCAAACTTTCAAACATGCCTGAAGCTTTTCAGAAACTTTAAGAAAATCCCAGAACTCTTTAAGGAAAGTCAATTTCCCAGAATGATTTTTTACATTATTATCCTTGCAACACGATGTGGTATGCGGTTTCTTATTCTGGATATTGTCACCTTCTAAATTATATTTTATGCAAAGAATAGTGTGATATTACATCACGTATAACATGAGTTCGTGTTTCACATGAGATTTTCTCATTACGTTGCATTTATTCAAAGGATAGGTACAGGATATTCTTTTTGGGGTTAAATTTTGTTGCATAAAAAGTAATCTTTGATTGTAGAGTTTTTGGTCAAATTAATTCAATTTGAAACGTTTTTCAACTACATAAATTTACGATTGGTTAAACACGGAATTGTGCTACATCGACATGAAGAAAATTCAAGTTCAACTACTACCAGTTACGGAAACACCTAGTCATGACAATGCCAAAGACCCCAATAAAAGGAGGAAACCAATTTCACGATACAACTGTCATGGAAAACTACAAGGCATAAAAGGCAATTATTGAAGGGAAAGGGAATCGTTGGAGTTATCGATGGGAAAACGTGCCAAGTCGAGTGCTTAATTTAATTGGGTGATACCGATATTACGAAATAGTGAAAACTGTAACCACATCCGGAAAATCATGTGGTTCTTCTGTAACTACTCTACCACGTACTATTGATATCGTGTTAGATTATGTACGCACACACCAACTGGGATGATATCCAATAAAGGTCCTGTCTTATGATAGTAAGAAATTCCGAAGAAAATCCGGTGTCTCATATACACCAGGATATGGATGATTGTAAATCGGACATGGGAAATTTCTTCGATTTTCCGATATCCTTCTTTTGTTGATTCCTTAATGCGGTTCGTGTCATGTAAGTGAGTTCAGTGTTAAGGACACTTCTATTAGATGCTATTTAGTCACGCACACTATTTAACACATTTCTTATCTTAACTTTCTTGAAGCAATTTTGATTCAATTTAATTTCAAGATGGTGTCACGAAAATAAGGGATATTCGCACGTTGGCAGGATTTCAATTTTAACGATTATTTCGGCTTTAAATTAAAAGCGAGTAAATGCCAAATATGTAAAGATGGTTTAAAGAGTTGACTTTTACAGGAGTGGAAAATAGTTTTAAAACCTTGATACCTAAAAGTTTCGCAAGCATTTTATTACAAAAGTATTTCTCGAGCTTTGTGAACATGTGACTCATATAATTTTGATCTGATTAACAACGACTTTTAAATGCCGCTTAGAAGGATTTACTAGTTGAAGACAATGCAAGATTTAAACATTAAAATAAACAATAAACGGCAAAGAACTGGTTCTGTTGCGAAAACTGCGACGGCAACATTTTATTCTAAAAATTATTTTTATGTGATTTTGGATGTGTGCTTCTATATGTAAGTGCTCGAATATGAATGAATATTGTTGTTTGTTCATGATAAAGTCAGAAACATAACCTTACATTCACTAAACACAAGAAGATATTACCTCATAAATGGAACCTTCATGACGTCGTTTCAAACGATTCAAATTCGAGGACTTTCACTTCGGATTAAATCCATAGAGCACAAGAATTTAATTTTGTGCAACGTTTAACACTAAAACGTAAGATAATATCCTTAAAGAAACGAGTTAACACATTTACTCCATCTTTGATGATAATGCAGTATTAGAGCACTCCTCCATTCCAGGAGAATGGATTTTTCCAACGGAAACAATGAAAAACTTTTTGTTGAACACAACTGAAATCACTGGAAAAGTAGATGGATTAAATGATATACGTGTATGAGTCCTTAAAACACTTAAAATGATATTTAACGACACCCATATGTCGATAACAGAAGCTTCATCCATTATAAAGCAGCTTCATGTGCAATAATAATATCCGGAGATTTACCTTAGGAAATTTAAGGATCCTTGCAAGGATTTTGAATCAAGTTTGTTTGAATTTCATGCTTCAACAAAAAAGGCAGTCTTTTTAAAATTCTATTGAAATATAAGTTTATACTTTTAATAGGATTTAGAAAAAGCTTAAGAGATTTCGAGTAGATATTACGAAGGCATACTTTTTGTTAGGTTTACCTGTGAATATTTTCACTAATACACATAAATCGGCTTTTCTCTCAGGAATTCCACTCGAACGAATAATTTAATTTGAAACAAAAAAAAAGAAAAGTTTATTTTTTCCAAGGAGTTACCAAAAAATTTTAATCCTTGAAAGATAAATTTGTTTGGTTAAGAAATTTTTATTCGATTCAATTCAACGTCTTATGAATTTTTAAGAAGTTCTCCTTCATGTTGGTTTAACATTGTTTGAGGTTATGAGACTTTTTTCAAAAATACCTGGTTTTGCTTGATTTCATGAACACAAAGGATAGCAACAACTCTCTATTAAAATATCCTTAAAATAATTCTGCGTCAAAAAGAGAGCTCAATTACAATATGATAAAAATGTAATAACTCAAAAATGAAAAGAATCCAAGACACCATTAAGGAACAGGAAAACTCTTAACACGAAAAGTCCTTTTATTATCTTTGAATAGCAAATCTTCATCTTAATCTGAGGCTTCCTTGTCGTTTAGAAAGTGAAAATTATGTTCATGTTGCCAAAGAGCTACTCCGCCATAAATTACATTTACCAGCAACCTCAGAAAATTTTTTTGGAGGGTGTGGATTACCTTCAAGACGTATAATCAAATGATTTAATAAGTAAAAAAAACTCCATAAATTTTCTTACAAAATCGAGTTAATGAAGAGGCAAGATAAACTTTTTCAGGATATAAACTTTGGCACGTGCTTTCCGTGTAATTGAACGTGATTGTTTTGTAGGGAAATATGCTGAAAACCGGATGTAATTATCCAAAACAGATACGTTTCAAAATGGATTTTTGTTAAAAATTCCTTAAAGTTTAGACAGGTTTGTTATATTTTATTGACCTCCTTGAATATGCCGGAAGGTCCTGGAGATATTTTTGTTTTACAAATTCACTTCTGTTCAGCTGTACCTTGATCTAAGTGAATGAACTGCTGAAAAGGTCTACTATCTTCCAAGGCTATTCACTTGAATCGATCATAACATCAGATATATAGCTAGAACTTCAGTATTTCAAATAAAGGAATAATTATGATGAAATTAGATAAATATCCATTCTGTTTTTCAAATTATAGTTTTCGAATCCTTTTAATTAAGTACATTTTTATACAAGGATTATGATTGAACTAAAATTTATGGTGTAATCGATTATGTTAAATGGTGTTTTTTTATAATAATTATATCTGAAAAGTTACATGTTTTAATGTTACAAAGATTTATAGTGTCGAAAATAAACTTGTACATCTTGTTCGGAAAATTTCCCATTAATTTAATTTTGTGTTATTAACAGCCGTAATTAGCATGTTTTAATCACTTAAACAGGATAATTTAATTCGCAACGATAATCACTACAGTTCTATAACGTTTAAGTGATATTGAAGTCTGTTATTTATTGAATGCAGTTTATCATGTTTTACAAATAGTTATGTCATCAACATTTAACATATTGTCTACATTTGTTGTTCGGGATTAACGGACAAATTGACGAAAGTATTTATTAAGTAGAAATAAAAATGTTACTACAAATGCTAGCTTCGTCAAATTAAAAATAACAATCAGATTCAGATTCGCTTTTATAGTTCTGTTTATCACATTTCTGTCCGTCTTTTGTCATCTTATGCCGCACATGGATCTACTTAAAATCAACTAAACTGGTTAGTGACGTGTACTTATTGATCACTCATCATGCTGCTGGATCACTGCTTTCGAAACTCAAATCACTAGGCGACTCTGGTGACTGGTTACAAACCGGTTTTCGACGAGTCTGCAATCACGTCGTGGATGTCGTCTCATTTGATTATACACGAAACTATTCAAATTAAACTTAGTAATTTCTGGTACTGGTCAGTTACTTCTCTGTTACTCCGTGTGTGGACGGCCTTATTTGTGGTGTTCATTGATTAGGTACATGTGTAGCAATTAATTGTGTCCTTTCGTAAACCTGAAATTTTGTTTATTCTTTTTTATAACATATTTCGTCAGAAGTTTTGAGTTTCAGTGTATTTGCTATACGTTGTTCAATACAATAAATGTAGAATAATAAACATAATATGAATTTTAGTCAGTCGATCTGTTATATTAATCTGTAACTAGTTTTTGCGGTGTTTCTAGTTATAAATAAAAGCATTTGTTTTGATTCTTGCAACATGACTGCAACAATTCAGCAAATCAAGGAATCGCAAAATGTTTCTTAAAGACATATTTTTCCCTCAAGAAGTGGTCTTGACAATAAACAAGAAATTTATCGATTTTACAATACGCCGAATGATATTTTATCCTGATTTATCAAGAATCCCGAAAAAAAAAAATCAAATTTATTTAGTTGCAAAAACTTTCCATAGTCCTTATTACCATTCAAAAGGAATCTTGTGCGAATTTATTTCCTTTCTTGGATCAAATTCAAAACTTCCATCCCCCCAATGTAGACATCCTTGACACATCCTTTATTCATTTGAAATGATCATTTTTGTTAAATTTTTTTTTTATATAAATTTTTTTTACTTCATTTCCTTGGCGTTTCTAAATTAAGTGACTAAACTCATCGAAAGTGCTTGAAAGTTTCTCAAATAAATTCACATCACATTAAGTTCGTGCAATTTATTTTAATTTATGTTAGGCTATTTTTCTTGCACAATCATCAGGGCAAGGCAGAGTCCTAGTGTACAAGGGAAGTCCTTACAAACCGTTGTTGTTATTGTTGCTGTTGTTGTTGTTATCCAACAAATAAGGATAAACGGTCTTTCTTTGGAAAGAGTTCCTTTTTATTCTGTTCGTTGTCGTTTTGTTCATGGCATCATTGAAGGTATCAGCCCCGTATCAAAATGGGAAAAAGGTAGATTGGAAATGCTCAAGGGATCCACCTTGAGTTGTTCACAAATTAGTGAGGAATCCAAGGTTTTTTGTTTTTCCATTTGAAATGTAATTGCTCTTGATCTTTCATCTGCACCTTTCCGATGAGTCTTTAAGAGGTAGCAATGAACGAAAGGTGGTTTCAATATTTTCAAATGTTAGAAAGTTATTTACAGAATTGATAAATTTATAAAGTTATGTTAGTATGATGCTAATCAGAGTATGAAAAATTAATGGTGCTAATGAAGACAGTTCCAATGAAACTATACATACGTTAGAAAACAAACAAAATATTTCCACGAAACGTCAAGTGAACGTGTCCCAAAATGGTACGTGACTTCATGTAATTAAGACATTTCAAGTAATAAATTCTTTTATACATGCTTGATGTCAAGTAAAGACAAAAGGTTAAAAAGGTTCGCTACCGATTTCTCGGAAGTGTGTTGTTGTAAAGAATTTGATTATATTATTACTATATAATGAACAGCTTCGAATGAAGTCATTTGCTGAAGTCGTATTGACGTCATGGGATTTAGGAATCATGACATTATTTTTGAGTTTTCAAATATAATATAACTCAACAAACATGAACAAATTTTATAACACACTTTGATGTGGTTCGTGTTGGTTTTGGAAAATTTCAAAAAAAAATTTCTCCATACTCGCCAAAAACCCAAACAAAGTTTGTGAAAACTCCAACTCCAACTCCAACTCATGATTCTGGGAAGTTTCAAGTGCATAGGATGAGGACAGTAAAACATTGACTTATTTTATATAAAATACATACACTTGGGTAGATCATCTACTGTAGTATTGCATGTAGAATGCACTTCACCGTAATATCTAACAAGTGAATTTAATTAAATTCCACCCAGAGTGGGTAACAAATATCGCCGGAACGTTTTATCCAAAATAATGTTGAATATAATTTGCTTTTTAATTGAAGCAGTTAGTGGTTTAAGTGGCAATTGTCGATCGTAATAATGTTTCCTTTAATTGAATTTTGTTAATTAATTTATTTGACGTTCTTTACTTTAAAGTGGGAATCGATACGTAATTGTCTAGTCGAAAATTGTTGCAATTTGTCGTTGAATAAAGGGTTTAATCAGGACAAGTTTCGAGACATTTTGTAAATACTCTCAGGTATCCTTTATTTGGAAATAGACATCTGCAGGGAAACCTTAGTGGTTGACATAGTCTTCATTACATTTCGTAAAAACTTATTCATTATATTTAGAATTGGATTTTATTCGAAGTGCATATATGGATTTGGAATTTATTCGAAAAATTTATACTTTTTATATTGCCAATATATTTTACAATGATATAACCCAAGTTGTTATTAAAGATTTTCGCAATGGCGTGTTTTAAACCAATTTAAATAAATTTACAATTTTAGCCATTTTGTTGCAATAAACAGCAGATCTTGGATTACACTATTAAAAGAAATCAATCATATTCGTATCAGTAGTTTCGTACAGAATGATCTACATTTTGTTTTATAACGATTGGTAAAAAACTTGTGAGCTAGTTTCTCTGCTAGTATGTAAAAACCTGTTTTGAGAGAAACACGTTTGAATGTAGCTCAATCGCTTTGTCGGCTCATAGGACTAAAATAATGTGAGTTTCAGTTTGGAACTCTGGGATTTTGCAGCTGAATATTTGCACTAAGGGAAATTGACTTTTTTATAGTCTAATTTTCCTCGCCTAAAAATCATAGAAATATCGAAAGTATGTAATTAAGAACAGTTAATACATGTAGTTTTGAATATCACATCACAAAGTGTACATTTTTCAGTTCTTATTCCGTGAATTAAGATTACACTTTAAATTTTGCTATAAAATTTGAATTCGTCGGGCAGACTAAAATGATTCAAGTTCTATGCGGCTGGTTAGAAATCCCTAAAATATGTTTTACACAACGTAAAGAATATGCGTTTTTGTAGGTAATAACAGACAACCCTGATAACTTTGAAAAACCTCTAACAGGCGAAAAATTTTCCAAATTAACTGATGAAATCAGAAACCACTCAAAGCCATGCAAATTTGTTGACTTTCACTATAACCATATAAGATAACATATCAATTGATGTTGAAGTATCAGAGAAGCTTTAATGAAAAGGTTTTCCAAAAATCAAGGATAACGATGCTTTGGTTGTAGCATTTTCGAAATGTATTTTTGGGAAAAAATGATAACTTGTTGTTGTTGTATATTCAATTTCTTCGTCGTTATTTCTTGTTAGCATGGTTATATGTAAACGAGATATACGTTTATGGTGATAGACATGTTTATTATTGAGATAAATGAGGAACATTAATGGCCACGGAACAAGGACATAGCAAAACCATGTAAGTTGATGAGTGAAACGTAACCGGAGACAACCTAATTTGAGAGGATATTACCGGCGAATATTATATCTCTACGGAAACATGAACTACAGTGTCTGGTGAATTTCGAATTTAATGTATAATAACAATTTTCAAAAGGATTTAATGCTTATTTAATTGACTTTCACTCTGGAATTCATTTGGTTAGTTAGTAGGATTAAGAATATCATACCATGAAACAGATGTATTTCAAATATGTGTCAGTTCCTTACGTACATGTATGAAATATTCTTGTTATCCTTCGCATGTTCCTTGGAAGTTCATTTTAACTCTTTCGAATACCTATATATGAACTGTAAAAGGGTATTATCCTCTCATGAGGTTTTTGGTTACATCCAAAGTACACTTCCACTTGAAATTATTTATATTTTAATTTTCAAATTTTTAAGTATTTCGCTTTTATGAAAGTTTCATGTAGAAAAATTCAAGCTTCTGAACAAAAATTTTATTAAGAGTCGTAATTAATTCAAGTGCAACAAAGTGCTACGTGGAAATTGCACAAAAATAAAACGTTGAGGTTGGCAAGAAATCACCAGGAAAAGTCATGAAAAAGTTTCATGGTTGCATAATTTATTAAAGCCGCAAAAAAGGTTTTCCAAAAGGTATGTTGCAATTTAATTCTTATATCCTTATTAATACGTAAAAGTTTCCACCTGGTTGTAATTAGGAACATATCCTGATGAATCGTTTATGAATTTATAACGAATTTCTCTTTGTGTGTATTCCGTGGAATTTATTACACAAGAAAAACCATTCCTTCCAAGTCGAAGAAAATTCAAGTTAGTAGCCTTCACTCACTAAGGTCAAAGGTGACCACATACTTGTCATACTTGACCACTTGTGGAGTTCTGCAACTCACGCAGTTCTGAATCGAAATCAATATTTACTGTATCTGACTTGACTGTACCTACACGTTTTGTTTTATAACGATCGATTAACGACTTTTTGAACTGGAGTCGTCGCAAGTCGCAACAAAGATGTTTCGAGAAAAACTGGTTTAGTTGCACTCTCGAATGCTCTTCTGACTTTCGCCTCTTTTCATGGTTCTATCATTAGAGCGGATGTGAATAAGACTTTCAAACTGTGAACCTGTGAAACTTAAGAGTAGTATTATTAAAGTCTGAAGTGTTTTCTTCCTCAAATCTATACATCTTTTCTTGATATATTAATATCATCTTAAAAGTGAATAAGATTTCTGCCTGCCGTTTTGACAGGTAGATCTTATGGATTGCAGAATCGCCAAATTGTTCCCTTTTGTGTAGGTAATCTCTTCTCAAAACGAGTTAAAATCAATTTTTGATATGACAGATTTATTGTTTTGTATAATATTCCATATAAAAGAAGAAGAACTTGTTTCAAGAAAAAAGGCCTTCCATAAATTCACATCATAATTGTTTTGCCAAAAAAGTATCCCTCAAAAATTCATATGCATAACACGTACACGTGAGGGTACACATCAGTGTTTCGGTTCGGCAAGAAAATTTTCTTATTTAGGCAACTGATTACATCTTTCTTGGGATGTAATTGAAAACAATGCGTAATTGAATGCTTTTGCCATCATTTATCCTTCGTCCTTATATCGGCTTACACAGATGTAGACAAGCCCATATGATTATTGCGAGAAACGTTTAGTTCCTCGGAACAGGATTTGGCATACATTTGAATGAAATCCTTGTGCTTAATACATAATTTTATTAAAGGATACGAAATCCTTCTGTATATCCACAATATGTGTGCGACTGTAAATTCAAGGTATGCTGGGCACGTTTATGGTGTTCAAAGGATGTGTGATGTTTTTATGAGCTTTCTCAGTCCATTGGGAATGCTGTGATACAAAACATTGTGCTTTTAGTATTCGTAGTATTGCAACATGGATCCTGTTCAACTTGCAGGAAACGTCTAGTTGAGCTTATGCCAGTTTTTCACCTGGAAATTATGTTGTAAGTGAATTTTATCGATGTAACTTTCATTGAATTGTATTGCACTGTTTATAAGCACACTCTCACATTCAGAAATCGATACTTTCAGGGTTTTTACTAGCACGTATTCTCTAATGTACGTGTCGGATGGTGTCGGCAGAAGCAGACTCAATTATCTATGGAATTTTATGTAGTTCTTGGTATTGAACTCAGTGCAGAAACCTCCAAAATCCTCGTAAGGCACATTTGTCTGGTTCACTTTGCAAGTGAATTTCGAAACTGTTTCATCTTACGGGATTAAACTTATAACTTCCAGACTTCATCATTCCCGATTTCGTTATTATAAAGTTATATACATACTATTCAGAATTGTAATTTTGTGTTTTAATAATGATATTTTTAATGATGATATTTTATTTCTTTGCTATACACTTATGTTATTGCTACATTTCTTATTCATCTTATTCAAGGTTTCCATTTTTCACAACTACTTAGGCCAAAATCCCTTTCAGTTTCCTCTTTATCGGTTGACATACGTGTAAACCCTGATTTATGGTGGATAGGGATCCTTCACATGGGAATCCGATAAAATGTATTTTATTTGAAATTGTTAATAGAGAACAAGTTGTGGGTATCCTTTTCTAAAAAAAAGAAATGTTTCACAATATACAACCGAATTTGGTATGAGAATATCCTTGAATTTGGGGTATAAATCTTGGTTTACAGGTAGCACTGAATGGATCAACTATTCTCTATTTTACGGATATGTTGAAGATAATATATCGTCAGGGTGTCTAACCTTAGATTTCCTTTAGTGTTATATCTTTGACAATATAAATTTTTCCAAATATCATATGGTAAGCGAGCATAAAATTGAAGGATTCAAGAAGAAATTGGTCAAATCCCAAGGAAGATATATCTGCTATCTGCATTTATTTCCCTCAAAGGTAATGGGAAGGATATGGTGATGATAACCGTCAGTAAAGGATCAATATGTTGTACCCTTTGACTTGGACTTGAGCGATGTTATATTCTCCTTACCTTGAATGTAGTCTTATAATCAATATTTATGAAGAGCAAAATGGTTAAGAGAAAATGTTACTTTTACTCATAATAACCAAATAAATGTGACAATAACAATTTCATGCAGAAGATATCCCAAGTTAAACTTATTTCCAATCACTAAAATATTTTAATAAAGAGCAACAACCATACAAACATGTTTGCTTTCTGATTTGCATGTTCAATTAAGTTATTTATTTTACTGGAATTGTAGAAGCTTCCTATATTATAAAGATATTATCAATGAAACAAAACTAATATTTAGTGAAGTCATGTATACCAATATAATAATAATTGAATTGCTCTTACTACATATGGTTGTTTATATTGCATTGTATATTCCTGATAAATGAAGTTAACTTGTATATAATGCATATAGTTATAATGAATTCTCATTCTTAGGGTTACCATATACATTATCAATTAGATATGATTTGAATCGTCACTAGGTTTATATGCTCTTGGAACACGATTCCTTAATCATGTTTATTCATTAGCCACTACAAAACGGATATGATCTTTAATGCAAATTTATGAATAATGTATAGAGGTTACTATTAGCTGGAATGGAACTTTCATGTCAATATCGCTGTGAAAGATGCTAACGACGCTTGTATTAATTTAAGAAATAAAACATCACATCTGTAGTAACTTTTATGAATTTTAGAGCCTGTTTATTTCTGCAGGAATAGAATGCCAAAATCATGTATTACTTTTCATAATGTTATCCACTATCTATAGTTTTCAGATTAAAATTGTATCCCACTGTAGCTCAAGAAAAGAAAGAATACGCAATTGCGACAACTTAAGTTGGCTTGAAATGAAACCAAAGCATGTGAAAGAACTACATGTGAATGAGTTTTTTGATTTATGCGGTGCATGTTCAGTTATATTCAACGGGTTTAGCAGGAGAAGAAGTTAATTAGAAATAAACGTTTTGGGTTGCACTTTCATGTGACGCTGTTACTCTTGTTTTTATCACACAGCTTGAATTATAATTTCCTATTGATCATATTATAGTGAATTTAACTTTGAAGAACAGAGTTGAAGAACTTATTGATTAAAAAAACATGTCCAGCATTTGTGAAATGATTCCAATAACTTGCAGAACAAAAACAATTCCCCCTGTTTATTGATTATCACACAGTCGGAAGTGATATTGAAGAGACATTTGCACAAATGAGCAGACGTTTAAGGATATTATCAAGAAAATGTTATCACAAGTAAATAAAAGGAAAAATCTCGAACCATTTGTCCTTGCTCGAAGGATGACAGGATATCGAAGTGAATAAAGCACAGAAGATAAGAATGCGTTTAGCTTTAAGTTGGTTGTAGTAGTAGTGACAAGATATAAACAGAAGCTACTGTTTTGCCTCTTTTATGTTCGATTGATTCCTTCCTAATACACAGGATTGTCTTTTCCTTATCGTGATTGTCTTTTTCCAGGACAAAGCCGAAACGAATTTTCCTTTGATTCGTACAATATTACCACGATTGACGTCTTTATTTATGACATCTTGGGAAGTTCTTAAGGATTTTGTGTTTTCCTTCTATTGTTGAAGCTATTGTGACCATTTAAATCAACTGGTTGGCGTTGATTCACTCTGATTCAATTCAACTTTGTACATATAACGACTGGATTTAGGTAGAAATTTAGTTACGGATTGTCACAGGAAGTCAAAATCATTTCATTTATTTCGTTTATTTGATATAAAATGAAGTTAATGTGAATTGAGTACGAGATCTCAATTGAATTTAAAGAGGATAAGAATACAAGGAACAACCATTATTTGCTTTTAGTACAATGAATTAACATTAAGAAACTCACCGATTCATGTGCTTCACGTTTATCAAGGGCGAACGATGTCACTAATGCAGACAACATTAAAAACCAACTGAAATTAAATTACATCGTTACTTAGTAATCCAAAAATGCTTTCAGAAATGTTACGAACGTTAAAAACTTGATGCTGTTTAACCTCTTCTTCATGGAATCCTTTTTAAAGGTCACACTCGAAGTCCTTGATAGTGTTGGAAGAAAAACTTTTAATTGTAAATGAACTCATCAGTACCTCGCAAGTTGGAAGTATGTAGTTAACTTAAAATTTTTATAACTTCTTGAACGCTATACACTCGCGCTTTTATTTCACTATGAAAAGTTTAAAATTATAGCTTCGGAAGAAGCACATACAGGATATACATCAGAAATCAATTATGAATTCAAACAACCCCATCTATCAAGCCCGTATGGATTTAAATTCAATTCTATCGTCACTTATGTTCCCCACAAAATGTCAAACTTGAATGTCCTTGTGATTTTGATTCCTCCAAGTATGATTAATATGTATATCCTTGTACAATAATTCACCACAAAACTCATGTTTGTAACTATGGCATAAAATATTACGGTTAAACATGTGGGAAGCATATCAAATGATCGTCGTCCTGCAACTTCCTTTTCCATTACAAAAAACAGAAAAATTTCTTATCCTCGTGGAATGTGCTACATTCCTTTTGACATGGAAATGCGGTTTCTTATCAATCACTTCAACGTGGGCTTATTATTATTCGTGGTCACGAAATCGGGATGGGTTAATCTGGATTGCTATACCTAAACCGAGTTGGTGTTTCTTGAGCACCATTAATTTATATATTTTTTCTAGATTTCACGGCATGTTGTATATGCCCGTACTTCATCCTTAATATGAGTTATAATTAAGGATCTCTTTCACACTGTTGTAAATTTTTCCTCGCACTTTCATCACAGCGTGGGGATTTTCCATAGGTCGTGCTGGGTTATATTTCACGGGGTTTCCTTGAAATTACTTTATATTTTCAGGAAACCAGTTATTTCATGTAACAAGCTGATGAAAGCTTTGAAAGAAACTTCAAGCTTCATTGAGGGTATCAACAGAAGTCAGCTCCATGTTTGCTGGTGAAACACGAACACCTCCGTTACCTGATAAGCCTTAAAGGTAAATTGAACCGTAACTCACGGAAAACGATGGAAGCTTCGAATGATTGTTTGTCCGCGACGAGGCTTTTTGGAATTTTATGCTTCGACCTCGTGTAAATTTGAATCAGAAATTTAGTTTTTTCGGACTAACTTATCCTTGATATTTGGGAGGAACCAAATTTACAATTTCGAGAATCAATTACGAATTTCATGGCCAAGTCAAGAAATCACTTCTTGGGGCAATCAGCGTCATGCTGCAGAAGATTTTCAGAAATTAATTGTTTCCAAGAATCTTACATTTTCATCAACATCACTCAATTCACGTCTGAATACGAAATCGCTCATGTACCAATTGACTAGTTTACTCGAAATTGATGGGCATATAATTGTTTAATAAATGCGACTTTTTAAAATAACAAGTGATGATTATAGAAATGTTATTTAACTTCATTAGGCACTAATAGTACCAAAGAATCATTGCTAATGATTCGTATGACGAGATGAAAAGTAGTTTCAATTTATAATTTCCACATTGATCCTAAATACACTAAATTGGGTATATACATATATATTCACGTTTATATCATATCGATGTTGTTTGTATTTTCCTTTAAACATACGTCTGCTCCAGCAGTTCATCGAACTCGCATCACTTTGCGCAATTGTTAATTGTTTGAAAGTCTACGGTTGTTCGAGCGGTTTTAAAATTTTTGCTAGATTTCGTGAAATTGATTTTGGATTCGATTTTTGTTCGATAATTATTATCTTCGTGTGCTATTTTCTGTTACTGTGACCCAATGCGGACGGTTCTCGGAAATGTCCGGAACCGATCCCTTAGAAGACACTAATGGGGATCGTATTCCCGAATCAAATAGTGCGGGGGGCAAACGTCCAACCGCATTAAACAATCCCTCTAGTGGGAGCATTTCTTCCATATCTTCGTCAGATGAAGATGTGGACACATCGAAAAGAATCCGCCTAGATGACAACCCCGCTGTTGATGCCGGTCTGCTCTGCTTCTCTAGCCGCATGGAGCGGCTTGAGTCAAGCCTTAGCAAACTAGATGCTGTATATGCGGCCGTCGCGAGCATGATTCCTATCGTCAATATAGTAGAGAAGCTCATAACTCCAGATGGTGGACTTAAAATCCAGGCAAAAAAGTCTCAGCCTGCCTCTGCCACAAGTACGGATGGTCCCCTCCATCAACCCACTACTAATGTTGAACATACTGACCAACACCCTCAGCCTATGGAAGAAGATGCGTGGAGCCACGTCAAAGAGAACTCTCGCAAAAAACCAGTGAGTGAGACCAATGCACCAGCACCTGGATCGTCAAGCAGCAAACCTTATGAACTGCTTCAGGATGTCGTTTCCGAGGACACCAACAGCGTCAGACGCCCTGCCCATCTGCGTAACAAACCTGAACAGGTAAACTCCAGGATCACTAATGGTAATATTACTTTAAGTAAGAGTAGCTCTAAGGGTAAGAAGGTTAGTTCTAGTAAGATAGCCGGAAAAACCAGTGATGGGGCGAAAAGGGAGAAAGCGCCTCCAATAGTGGCGCTTGATGTTAACCTAAAAAAACTAAATACCACGCTTCGAGAGTCTAACTCGTTGAATTACCGGGTCAATACGAGCAAAAACTTTAAAAAAGCAACAATTTATCCAGGGGATTCCACAACCTGGACCAACATTCGAAATGTACTCGACAAGTCTTGCGTGGAATATCACACATATACGCCGAAACACCAGAAAGGGTCTAAATTCATAGTCAAAGGCATTCCCTCCGATTTTAATGCAGAGGATACAAGGGAAGAGCTCGTAAGTATGGGATACGGTGACTCCATTTTAAAAGTTGTTCCCCTGAGTGACAAAGCAAAGGAGAAGTTTAACTACTTTGTTCTTGTCACCAAGCAGGATGAAAAATCCAGACAACTGCAATCCATCAAATGGATGTTTAATGTTTCCGTGCAAATCCAACCGTTTGTCGGAACTTCTATACTGCGCTGCTGGGGATGTCAGGAATTTGGCCACATTAAGCAGTGGTGTAAGTTCAAAACACGTTGTGCCAGATGCCCCTTGTCTCATGCTGATCCTGATGACTGCGCTTTTAAAGACACTGACGATGTGTCCGAATTATATTGCTGCAATTGCAAATGTAAGGGACACTCGGCTGCCTGGAAGGGTTGCCCGCAATATAAGAAGATCGTTACGAATGTAAAAGAGTCACGCTCCAAGAAGCACACAGCTGTCATGGCTGAGACTTCTAGATTGGTTGATGCTTCCGTATCCTATTCAGCTGCATTCCACCCAGCGGAGAAACCAAGCACCAGCAAGAACGTGCCCGTCGCAGCTCAGCAATCAGCGAATACAGAGAGCAATTGCAATTCTGTATTCTCTGAAGCGACCGAATTTCTAAATAAAGCCTGTGAGGAGTCCTTTGGTTGCTCATTTCTTCAACTTAGATCCAAATTTGTTAACTTCAAAAAGCAATATCTTAGCACCCCTAACCGGGAAGCGCGACAGCAGCTCATTTTCGACTTCATGCTTAGCACATGAACAAGCTCTCAATTCATGCCATCAATGTCAACTCGATGATCTCGCTTCTCAAGAGGCAGGACCTTTTTGACCACCTAACCAGATATTCTCCTGACATTGTTCTCGTTTCTGAGACACACCTGTCCACCAAACACAAGTTGGAATACAGAGGTTTTGAAATCTTTAGAAATAATGTGGGCCTTGGATCTAAGGGTACTATGATTATCCTTCGGAAGGGCTTGATTGCATCCAGAGTTCATTTCGATGACCTAGAAAATCAAGACTACACTGCCATCCGCTTACACTGTAGGAACATTTCTATCATCGTGGTTGCTATGTACTTTCCGTCCTGTGACATATCGTGTGCCGACCTTGACTTTCTCTTTTCCCTCCAGGATGAAACGACAAGAGTAATAATAGGTGGTGATTACAATGCCAGACACACCCTATGGGGTGACGTTACCTACAACCCGAACGGTCGTCGCCTGTCCGACTGGTTGGCAACGAATTCTGACACGCTCGGTGCCTCCTTGTTGTTCCCCTCCTCCCCTACCTTTATAGGGCACCGTGGAAAGTCGGTCATCGATCTGTTCTTGCTCTCCTCGGACCTGACTGCCAATAATCGGATCGTGCACACGATTAACTATCCTTCTGACCACGTAGTCATTGCAACCTCGATTGATGCTCACATTGCCAATGCTTCTTCTCCGCACACCTATTTCGACTACGGTTCAGCGGATTGGCGTGCATTCCAAAACCTTATCACATCCAAACTTCAGGATATTTCTATTCCACAGGATACACGCCTCGACCAGGCGCAAATTGATGACCTAATTGACCGTCTAGATAGCGTCACCTCCCAAGTCATCTCACAAGTTATTCCTAGAAAAGTAATTGATAAACACTCTCTAGTAACCCCAGACCCTCATCTCAAGAGTCTTATGCAACATCGCAAGAGACTCTTACGTTCCTGGTATCGCAACGGCAGGCGCGATACCTTGACGAAGTCTATCATCAACAGGCTTTCCGATATCATCAAACAGTTAATTCACTTAGCTCGGGCCAAAAAAATTGAAACTCTAGCTAAGGATGTGCGACCTGGTCCCCTCGTTTTCAAAGATTTACGTAAATTCTCAAATTTCAAAAAAATCAATCCTACCCCCCTGCTTCCGGGTGCCTCCAACTTAAGCCAAAACAACCTTCTACTTTTAAATCACTTCGTGAGAATTCACAATTCTTCTCCTGCCGGCCTCGCTCATGAAACCGATCTCAGCACACTCACAGAATTACTTCCGTGCAGCACAGCTCCTCCTCCTATAGCCTGTTCCGTTGAGATCATCAACGACATTATCTCCAAAATGAAGGGCAAAAAATCCTTGGGTCTCTCTGGCCTCTCTAACTTCCTCCTGAAGAAAACCCCTCCCCGGTACCGCGAACTTCTTCACATCATAATTAGCAACGCCTGCCGTCTAGCCTACTTTCCTGAAGCATGGAAAACTGCTCGAATAGTACCCATTCCAAAAAGACCAGCCTCTTCCTCGAATGCATCTGACTTTCGACCCATTGCTTTACTGTCTGCCGAAAGTAAAGTAATGGAGCTCATTATCAAACGATCACTACTGGATGCATTTGAATCCTTAAATCTCACCTCTCGATTCCAATTCGGTTTCACCTCCGGTAGAGGCACGTCCCATGCTCAAATGCTTGTCTTCGAGAGGATACACTACTTTCTGAATAGAAAATGCCCTTCTTTTTTAGTCACTCTTGATCTCAGAAAAGCTTTCGACTCAGTTTCCCTTGCTGGAGTGGTCAGGAAAATGGTCAGATATGGTGTTAACGTTGGAACCTCTAAGCTAATCCTGTCCTATTTGACTAACAGATCTATTCGAGTTGGGAATGATGGTAACATATCCCCTGCCAAATCGATATTCGCAGGTGTTCCTCAAGGATCTATCCTTGGTCCGCTGCTGTTTAATTTCTACATTCATGACATCCCCATCAGCTCACTTGAAAATGTTCTCACCGTTGCCTATGCTGATGACCTCGCTGTTATTGCGTCTTCTGACATTCTGGATTCACTTATTGACGATGTCAATCAGTATCTCCAGGAAGTTTCCAATTTTCTTAGGGATCACCATTTACTGATTAATGCGGAAAAATGCGAGGCAGTTCTCATAAGAGACAGTGAGAAAATCATCAAGCACAGATTCCGTCACTTCAAGAGGAATGACAACATCCAGATCACAATTAATGGGCAGAGGATCGTGGTTAAGGACACGATCAAATATCTGGGTGTCCTCATAAATAAAAAGCTCAGTGTCATTCCTCACATCAACTTTACTATTAACAGGGCGAACATGGTTTTTAATATGCTAAAACCTATCTATCAGAACCAATTTTTTCCAATGAAATTGAAGCTGCTATGCTACAAACAGCTTTTAAGACCACTTATGGCTTATGGCTTTGTAGGATGGTGCTCTGCCTCAGCCAATCAAATGAGACGCCTGCGATGTCTCGAAAGGAAGATTCTATATAAATGTGTGGACTTCCACAACGCACACTACGTAGATCCCATTACAGGGAGTTACTTCAAAATCAACAGAAATGCTCTCTATGAACGACTTCCGAACCTTGAAAGGTTGGACGTTTTCTTGGTCAGAGCCTTTCTCAAATTTGCGTCGAGTCTTGCTTTCGAGAACATCCCTGAGCTCAATAGAGCTTGGAGTGCTGAATTTACCGGCCGCGAATTCTCCATGAACTGGCGAAGATATAAATTTAAAATTTTTCCACCATCCCTGTTATGTAAAATGAAAAGTGATGGAGTCCTGTTTGATGATTGCGGGAGACTTGTCTTTTACAACCGGAAATTCAACAGTTCGACTCTCGATGAATTTGTTTATGACAGACTATGTTAGCATTAGTCTTAACCCCCTTCCCCACTTCCTCATTTTAACTAATTTTATCCTTTTTACAATTACTACATTTTATTCATTTTTTTTATTTATTTTCTCCATTTTCTTTTTTTTTTTATTATGTTTCTCTATTCGTTTTCTTCTTTTCTTTCTTTCTTTCTATCCCGAGTCGAAAAATTGGGACTCATTTATACTTAATATGTCCTCACCCGAGTCAAAAATTTTGTCCTCATGATTTTTCGGATATTGTTAAAAAACCTCAAATATCCTCATTTATGTCGCCGTTTTCCCGTATCAGGGCAAATTGAGACTTTTGAGGAGTAAATATTTTTTCAATAATCTCATTTGTCCTCAAAAAAGTCTCATTTTGGTCTTGATACGGAAAAAAGCGAGACTTAGTTGAGGATATTTGAGGCTTTTTAACAATGTCACCAAAATCATGTGAGGTTTATTGAGGACAAAACGAGTTCCCAATTTCTTCTCAGTGACAGCTATGTATATAAAAGTAATTTATATTATTTATTTAGTTATATTTTTATTTATTTTATTTTGTTTTGTATTTTATTATTTAAAGTTACATTTGCTTGAGCCATCATAACGGAACGACGCTACTTTATGATTTCAGACTTTACTTTATTATTTCAAAAATAACTTCGCGCATGTAGTTATGTCTTAGATGGATATAATTAAAATTGGAAACTAATTCATCTTTCATCGATTATTCATACTTATCAAAAACAAACAATTTACCATAATGACGAATGACATTTAGCTAAAACAGTAAATTATTTAAGGAATTTGAGTAAAAACTAAATATCATTGTAATAATTGCAATCATTGCGTTATTGTCTTTTTAACTAATCTAATATCAAGCCAATTATGTTATAATTAATTTTATAATAATAGAATATACTTTACATATACACATACCTTCTATATATAATATGTATACATGTATATAATTGCATTGTATATATACTTTATATAATCGGTATAATATATGAGGTTAAAATGAGGCCAAAATGATTTTGAGGACATTGAGGACAATATGAGACCATCTAGGATTTTGTTAGAGCAGACTTCTTAGGACTGAATGAGATATTTGAGGTAAAACTATTACTTTTAGAACAAATTGAGGATTTTTAGACTTAGGAAAATTGAGGATAAAATAAATTGAGGGCATTTAGCATAAAATGAGACTTTTGAGAATAAAATCAAAAATCTTGTTGAGGTATTCTGTGGAACTTTTGAGGTCTTTATGACAAAAAAAGCCAAAATGAGTACATAAGTAGCCTAAATAGTCTACTTTAGGACAAAATGAGTCTTCTTGAGTCCCAATTTTTCGACTCGGGATCCTTTAATTCTTTCAATAACTACCATAATCCTCGCTAGTTGTTCCAATCCCCGTCCCTTGTCTTGGGTTTTTTCGGCACTTTTTCCCACTAAGTTTAATCTAAGTCTTGTAAATTAAATCTCAGCTCTAGTTCTTTTTGTAAATAATCAATCAAATCAATCAATCAATCAAATAAATATTAAATCAGATATTTTTTAGAAATAGGTTGAAGCCTTCTAATTGTAAGCCATATTTGTTAAGATCACACCTGTACTCAACTATCTATTTGTAAAATGTGTCAATAAACTAAACCTTGAAACCTTGAAAACCTTGAAACCACATTGATCCATCTGTCGAGCATTATGAAAACTATGACATTTCTTCCACATAAATAAGGTATCGTTGAATTATTCAGGCGCCTTTCCAATGTCAGCTTGGAGTGGAATGGATTGGTTTACATGTTCCGCTCGTTTCGCATACACGCACTCCGCCATATGTGCCTCTCGTGCAATCTGTGCCCAGCGTGGATTGAAAATAGGATCTATTTCTATTTCCGCGCTGGTGTGTCAAACTGATTTATTTCGGAGCGTTTGCATCAGGTGACTGCGACGAGAGCATTCGAAATATGCGACGCATTCTGTATTTTTGTAGTAAAACAAGGTAAAAATGAAAAAAAATATTCAGTCCTAATGTGCTAAAGGTATAATAATTCAAATATGTTTATTTTATGTAGAAAGAATAATATAATTTTAATAATTAAAAACGACTGAAATTTTCCTGAACAGATGTATGTGAAATTAATACACTTTGGCATTGGAAACGAGTGCCAGAGTCAGCATGAACACATTCCACTCAAAGCTGAAATTGGAAACGAACGTTTTGAGTGATCTCGTCGCGGCGACCAGTTGTAATTGCTCTGAACTAAATGTTCGAAAAGCTTCGTGTTACACCAATCTCGCTTGGTGGTGGTTCTGTGTTTGCCATAACGCATCTTGGTAGTTTTCATATGTTCCATAACAATAATTTCCAGATATGGATAGAGGTGTAAAATCTACTCAAAACTGAGTAATCGAATGTATTCGTTACTTGATGACTGAGTATCCGTTGTATCCGCATCATCGTTACTGATTCCTACAAAGCGAGCAAAAAAAAAAAACAAATTTTCCACTATGAATTTCATTTTCCAATGTGAAAACATTTCATTTCTATATTAATTTCTATTTAAAAAAATTTTGTATCTTACGAAAGAGGGCAATATACGTTCATTGTCATAATTTCATTACAAAATTCTTTATTTCCAAATTCCCGCTTGATTTTTATATAACTTCCATGCAAAAATCCGAAAATACCCAAAGAAACGAATACTACCCAATGAGTATCCGGATCACTATTCGTTACTTGAGCAGTCGAATCTTTATATGGAAATTCCCCCTTAAAAGTATTCGCGAGTATCCGCGAGTACTCGTTTCATTTCGACCCGTTCCTGTCCCTCTCATATTCTCACATTCGCATTCTCCCATTCCCATTCTCACATTCCCATTCACACATCCTCTCGCACAACGTACACTGATAGCGAATCGCTCACTCGAATACGTACCGTCACTCATCTCTCTTTCTGGTAAGAGACAGAGTAGTCGGTAACGAGTAGCATTCGCGAGTACTCATTGGATACTCGGAATCATACTGAGTATTCGGTACTTGGTAACGAAAGAGGGGAATACTTGGTAACGAATACTTCTCGTTTCCTACATCTCTAGATATGGATATTTTGAAGAAATTGCAAAGCGTTGTGGGAAAAATTTTCGCTACAGCTGTACGTAACGATTTACTAGACGAGAAATTACTAGACGAGCTAATTTGCAGTAGAATGATGAAATAGGACTCCTTGTAGTTAACCAAAATTCCCAACTGTAATTGCTAGAGGCATATGTGGATGGGATTAAGATTTAAATTCTTTCCCTTATGCTTCCAACAAATTAATCTTCCGGTTCAAAATTCCAATCTCAAAACTTTTGATCTTACATACATCCACCCAACAGATTATTATTTTCAGTGTAAAAATGTTTTATTCATTCGCTTCATATCAAACACCATTTTATTTTAGCTTTTCGTCCTTTAAATTGTTCCACACATTCCATTTTTCCCATTATAATCTTTTCAACGAGTGTTGTTAATTTTCCTGTTCAATGGGTTTATATGAATTTATCTCCTTCAGATATCTTTAAGGGTTTTTGGGATCATCTAACAGATTTCGATTATCGAATTGCTTCATTTTGGATTTTGGGGGATTTTTAATACATTTTCATGTTACACGTTAGCCACATTCCTTTGCTTTCATTATGAGGATATCCTCTTGGGTTTCATGTCTGGTTCAATTATTTTCAAGTTGTATCTGATAAACACTGAGAAAATATCTTTAGCAGTTAATGGCTGATATCATCTTTCAACAAAATGAAAGTATCCTTCAGATTAAAGGTTTTGACGTTATACAAGTATTCTTTTACTTAATGTGGAGGATTATATAATAATTCTTAGTATTGACATTTTTGATAAAAGATTTTTCGATTAAAGCTTCAACTTCTCTGTAAATAATTCTTTCATGGCGGGGCATATTCTTATATTCCGTTGATTTTTCAAATGTCCTTACACTACACAAGATGAAGAATCAAGTTATTCGCGTCAGACACAATTGTAATAAGTTCAATTGATTTAGAAGGTCTTAACAGAAGCGGTAGAATCTGAATTAAAAGACTGAATTGAATAAATTAATTCCGTTACATAAACAATTATCTAGTATGAGGTAAAAGTTTTAGATAATTTTGTGTTTGAAATATATGAAGCTACAAACTTTTGGCAGTGACTCCCCAAACGACCAAACAGTATCGTCCGAACACTATCCTACGAAAATTTCATTTATTCCAAAAAGTATTTTTCGTTTACAATAAATTTTGCAAATGATGCTAGTGGAGCCAACGGGTTCAATTTTTCGTCGAGTCCTTCCATAGAGAAGAAGATATCGTTAAATCTGTATTGTGTATAGTGGCTGAAGTTTCATTGGGTCAACAACATTTCGTACTTATATCTTATACAGTAGTTAAGTTGTAGTTGAAAGGTATCAGAGATAATGTCACGTCCCTTTTACCTATCCCATCGTTGCCAGTATCCGGTTGGGTTGGACTGCTTTCACAAAATATCGTGCTACATTTTAATCCTGGCACTACTCCAAATCTCGAAACAGTTCAGTATGATGCCAAAAAACCTTTTTTAATAATTTTATTTCTCTACCATTTATTAACAACCATTTCACTTGATTTATGAATGTCTGACTTTGCTGGCCGATTTGCAAAATAGACGCGACGACATAACACCAGAAAAAACATTTTTACCAGCTATAAATGAATCATATCTCCTCGGAAACATGAGCTTTTCCTTGTCCTGTACTGAAACCCTTTTCATATACGACAATGTAGATACGATAGTAATGTCATTAAGTTATTTCCAGTGAATTGTATTACCCATGTTTCGGTAGTTGTTCTACGAAATTCTTTGTCGCCACTTTATATTCTTTTAAGTATAATTTATATGTCACATTTTTTAAATTGATGATCGTATAGTAAATATAAATTATAAAAGTAGATAAAAAATTATTTCCTTAAATGATCAAAGAAAGATAATCAAATAACTTAGTTATGATTTATAGTTTGATGAAAGTTAAAACATTTGAACGGAAAATAAATATTCGTGTCTCTTAAATCTTTATCCAAAAATTTGTCTCATGAACACTCAATTCCGAGAAATCTATGAGTAGAAGAAACAAAGAGAAACAAATAAGACGAAACAGTAAAACAGACAATCACCGAGTTTAATACTGATATTGAAACTGTTTAGTTGGTGCAAATGTATTTCATGGTCTATCAATAGAGCAAAATTTATGCACATCAAAATGTTGCTGTACAAACGTCGAAAATCATGAAAATTCTATTTTACTGCCATCCATCGTCATATTTTGCAATAATCATTTATAATCATTTAAACCATTCCAACATAAATATGACCAAAAACTGTTAAACTCAATGAGTATTTGTTTATAAGATTTTGTTTATACGAATCCGTTTCGAGTACCTACATGCATGTTCATTGAACATACAAAGACTTAAATATCTGATATGAAATACAAACAAAAAGGATACAAACCGACATTTTGGTGTTTTCTAAAGCGCTATCCAACCGCACACAAATAATGTTATATAGGAACCTTCAGAAAAACAAACAGAACAGAACAGAACGGAACGCTAATGCAACGAAAACTGCATTGCAGTTGAAAACTTTACTCTGTTCTTTATCACGTTCGTGTGTATGTGATATCGCGATTTGTATATCTACAAGGATATCTGTATGAGATATAATAAGGATTCACGGTTTCTGGAATATTGTACATGAGTTGATTCTTGTAACATTGTTAAAAGGTTTTTGCCAAGTTTATATTTTGCAAAATATAAAATTAAATTTATTGAAATTTTACACGAAAAACTTGTTCTTGGTTAACGAACTGAATATTTTAAATTATATTATTATATTATTTAGTTACAAGTCGATATCTTGCCAACTATACATCTACATAATTATTTTAGTCAAACACAAATCAATACAAAATTGCACTGAATAATTCATACCTCAGTAATTAATATCAAGTTTCAGTTGCTTTTGTGAGAATGTGCTACAAGCTACTGTCAGTTACTTTGTCCTCATGACTAATTGAAAACAATACAAGTGATACATTTGATAGTATGTCTGCGATAGGACGATTTTAATTGACTTTTGTAACTTTGTGACAGGTACTATTCCAGTATGTTTAATTGTTTTTCAATATAATTCAAAGTAAACATTTTGTGTTAATTATAATACATGATTTGTAATAACGAAATCGGAAAGAATATCCTCAAGTTCAATGATCATGACTATATCATACAGAAATACAACTTTTCCAAAGTGAAAAGTTTACATGAACTAAAAGAAAATTTTGCATTAAAGTTAATGACGTTTTAGTATGTAAAGTGCAGAAGATGCATTTTATGTGATTCAACCAGGAATTTAGGTCAACTACAAGGAATCTTCTAGTTTCGTTTCATTACATAAATTAAGAGAGCTTTAATGTCACCAGAAGCTTTACACTTGTAAAATTGTGTAAAGGATTCGTGTCAGATTCCAAACAGCACGGCATCGTTGAGAATCACGTTTCTGGCATATCCTTACAAAACCGCACAACGTTATATGTAAGTGTATTTTTCCACAGAATCCTTGCACGGATTTTACACGTTTGCTACCAAGAAAAATTCAACTTCCATTAAGTACTTGAGGACACCCTTAAAGCGCCAAAATCTAGGTCTCACTTGACTTCCAAGTTCAATAACATTCTGAAGTTGGTTCTATTTCAAGGAACAGTAACACAGTCACATTAACACCTATGATGTCCTTCATGGAAGTTCATGGCTTTAACAAAATGATGGTACGTGAATCCTTGTCGTACGTTCTGGAATGTGAACATGCATTCCTAGAATGATTCAATACTCGTGTTGTAAATCCTCACGGAGTCTCTGTGCTCTACTTTAATTGCTATTGACGTGGGTTGAGCTTAAGATGAAGATGAAGAACTTTAACTTAACTTCTTATACAAGAAAAGCTTTTTCAATGTAGCATGTTGGATTTGGCTGTAGTGAAATCTTCAATGATCCGTCTAAATAATTGCCTCTGCTTGGGTAATAAATTTTCCCAATGGTTAATTGATTGAAGCTAGAGGTATAAATTCTTTAGCGTATGAGATTCCTTTTGAAATCAATGAAAAAGGATTCTACTTGAGGCATTTCATGGAAGGAAGTTTGTACAACAGCTATAAGAAATTAGGTTCTCTTGAGTGGATCGTATATCCTGCATGTTGGCTTCATTAGTACCAGTGCATCTACTTTTCTTTCATAGTATTTTCTGTTATAATAAATTAAAGGTAGTTATTAGTAATGATTTGATCATTAAAATATTCCATTAGAACTTTATCAGATCACTCATGATATTCTTTATTTGATCACAAAATAATCCCTAAAGGGTGAGTTTTACAAACACTTCATCGAGGTATGTTTACGTAAATTTGTTAAAACAAGTTTTCCTCAAAGGAAGATCTAACTTTCAAATTGCCCTTTTGTTTAACATCTCAATAACACATTGTTAGGATGAAAGGACACAAACCAGTTAACATAAATAATACTTAAACTTTAATAGTCTAAGGACTTTGAAGCTTTGAAAATATCCTTTTCACAATTTAAACGAAAGGTTTGAAGGATTGTCAAGTTTCGTTATGAATAAATTTCAAAGCCAACATGAAGAATTGTCCTTGTGCCAGTTAATTATTTAACAACACTTTCATTTATGATCAACTGTTCAAAAGGATAACAAAATTACTATAAGAAAAACATCTTTGTTTAATGAAATGAAAGAAGTGTTCAAATATTTAGTTTTATCATAGACGAACAATATTACATTCTTAAATTTAATGAAAGGGAATTTTTTAAGGACCCATCTTATGTCTTCATTCTTATCTGGAAAAAGTGAACATTGTTTATCTAAGTTATTTCTTCAATAGCTCGAAACAGATTTACATAAACACGAATATATGTTGTGTTCATATTTTTGTACGAAATACATTTGCATCTACTTAAAAATCATGTGATAAAAGTCATATCCTTTTTGCTGTGCGTTCGTTATACTTTTGTCAAGCAAATCTGCAAAAGGAATAACTCATAAATATCTCAACGGAAGTGCGTCTCATCAATATTCATGTTTTTAGAAGTAAACTTTTCAAGTGATAAGCGTAACAACTTGTACAAACGATATGTATGTTTTATGAATATGAATGAATAAAAATGATGTAGTGAATATCATGTTATAGCTTAGAATAGATAAAGAGTAATGAGTCGTTTTACCTTCACCTCATTTTTGTGTGTTTATAACACACTTAGTACGGAGCTATAAATTTTCGCACGAGTAATGAGTTTATTAAGTGAATTACTGAATCGATAACACATTTCTTTATCACATACAATGCATAACAACGTACCAGATATCTTCTGTACTTTCTATTAATTACGTGATAAGTTAGACGCAAATATCTGACATAGCTCTGACTGCAATAAATTGACTCTTAGAAACTATCGGTATTTGTAGTGCTAAAGGTAGGTACAAAATTCTAAAATGGTTCAAATGATTGAAGTCATCTAAAGCTCATCATTAGCAGAGATGTCGTTGTCACTTTGTTTCATCACATTCTGGTTATTGGGAAAATCCTAACAAGAATGTTCTATAATTATTCGTTTAGTATCAGATTCGGAGAATTTACCTTGTCGTTTCTATCAATTTCTAGGTGCTATACGAACCGGAGATACGTTAGGCTTGGAAATCACTTTGTTAATTTACGGATCGTTCATGGTATTTCACACTGGAACATGGGCACTTGGACCATGTGTAACTATTATTCGAAAATTCGAAATCTGTGTTTGCCAGGCAAATACGAGGTGAAATAGGTGACTTGACGGACGCCAAATAGGTGCCTCTCGGTTGTGCATTTAATTAGGAGCGATTCTAATTGTGTGTCAGTGTACACTTTAGGAAAAATTTGCGCTTAGTTAATTCCGATTTCAATATTTTATAAACTTTCCTAGTAACTCTTAAGAGACTTTTGTTCATTTTCACTTACACAGGGAAGAAGATAAAGTGGTTACTGTTTTTGTTTATAAACTGTTATGAAACTCAAATGGATACCATATTAGCTGAGCTTATTAAGAGAACTTACTACAAGGTATTGGAGTTGGAATAAATTTGTTGTTCTGCTATTAGCGTATGTACTATCGTAGAGAATCAGCCAGATAGACAAAAATAATACGAAGTTCGCACAAAGAGAAGATGGCGAGAATAGTCACCGGGCACTTTTCCTTAATTTCCTCGTAGATAGTTTCCCCATTCCGTAGAAGATTTCTCTTGTGACGCTGTTGGCTTTTTCACTTTTTCCAAAACGTATTGTCGCTATCATGCTATCCATGGATTGAAAATGATAGAGATACTCATCCTTAAATTATCCTTTACTTGAAGGTTTTACCACAAATCATTTGACACGTGAAATAATTATACCTTCCATTGACGTGATAACTTTAATTTCATGTCAAATAGTAGTGGCATGTAATAGTACACCTTCTTCAGTGTCTTGTTAATAATTTTCGTGTAAATTTTTGATGAAAAATTGTAACACATGAGTTTTAATACCGCTTTGCTAGTTTGGGAAATGTGAATAAAATATCGTGAATTCAAATGATTTCCTCAAGAGATCTGAATTTTGCACCACCTAGTATTCAAATTTTCCCTTTAGCTCTTGAATATTTGTACAAATTGGTGCGACACAATCAAGTTGTGGTACCTGTAAAAGCACAACAAAGATATAAGAGTGTCATAGAATCCTGTCTCACATAATATCAAACATGTAACATCTATGGAACAGAAAAAATGCCATTAGAACATCAAAGGATTCAAACCACTTAAAGTGATAGCAATCGGGTAGGCATCCTGGCAAATCTATCTGCTACACATCTCGTTGGTTTCTGCGGCAGGATGCTCCTGTGGCTTTGGCAACCAGCTTAAGGTCTACCAATTCCAACCCATTACCATCAATGTTATACAAACACAAGTTGACAAGGGTATGTGGAAGCAACAGATAAAAAATTTACGAAAAAAAATATTTGCTTACAAGTACTTAAGTCTTATCTGAAATTGAGAATCACTTAGTAAACAGACCATAGTTCCGGTTTTATGCATATACTATGCAAGTGTTATTTACCATAGGCCTGAAACACGCTAGTCTTTCGTATAGGATGTATTAAATAAAACCGTAGTGAAGTCATATTCAAGTTGTGTTGTGGCCCATCATGTTGTTGATAACATCAAAATGTGGTGCTAATATGAGAATTCTTGGTAAATTGTGTATTTTTCTCTCCTCAAAATGCTATAAAAAGTTATCTTGTATATTCTGACACGAAAAGATGTTATAATTAATTTTGTATTACGATATGTTTGTTACTAAAAATGAGATTTTTTCCTTTCTGAATAATGTTAAAGTTTTTGTTAAAGCTCAACTCATTAATATCCCAAACTCTGACCTCATTACAAAATCAGTCACGATATAACCAAAATTAGTAATGAATTGCCATTATCCGGGTAAAGCCAACCACCAAACAACTTAATTATCTGATACTGTAACATTTAAATTCGTGTATCTCACAGAAATCGTTCTAAATGCAAATATTTGTATAGCACCTGAGCGGTTGCCCGTTTTTAGCGGAGAAAGGAAGGAAATTAACTCAAATGGGTCTATTAATAAATTACCCTCAATTGAGAGAAACATTCAATGGCATATCAAGTAAATCTCGAAACCATCCCCCAAAATCTAGCTATTCGGCCTAAACACAATCCGTGGTATGCCCAAAATGACAAACTGAGATTGCGGCCAAAATGTGAATGAGTTAAATTAAATGGGCTTTTTAACCTATATAGTTATAGAAGATATTTTAGGAACAAGTATCACATCAATGATGAATTGTAAAAGTGTCCCGTCAGGATCATTCGTAAATATTTAATCATACCAAAATTAATCTGTGTTTGTGGTTGTTCTTTTGAAAGCATTTCATTCGTTTTGTTACCATGAGGCTAAATTAGTTGCTAAATTTAAAAGCTTAATTGATGTTGTGAGCATTTGAATTGTATGTCTTATTATTCCTAATTTGGAAACTTAATTAGAGTGGACATGAACCTATCACAATATCACATCACAAGTGTTGAACATATAATTTGAGAACTTTGAAGGTCACAATGAAAATAATAATAAAGTATCAATTAGATATATCAATGAAACTGTATAACAGTAGGAGCACTGTCAAAGTATTACAATGTTAGTAGTTCAGTGGTAAGAGCATCTGCCCAGTAAACAGAATACCAGTGTTTGATTGTCGGCTACAACACACATTTCTACTACCGAACGTGGATACACAGAATGTAGAACTGCGTAATAACAAGCAATGACTATGTAAGTCGTCTATTGATAGATTTTGTAAATTAACAAAGTAAAAATGCTTTCTTCAGGCCTACATATGTAGAAAAACAATACACTTACTTACTTCTTTTCTTACTTCTTTAGCTCATTACGTGTGAAATCTGTCTGGCTCTAGACATTGCTTCAATGTCATATAGGTATGAGTCACGTTTAAATGAGAATAAATAATAGAATGAAAAACGATTTGTCATATATTGAATCCCATATAAAGCGAGTAAGTACCACTAAAGCCTAATAAACGAATTCACACCCGTAATATTTGATATCATGCAATGTGATATTACGACTGGATATGTCTGGTAAATGCTATTATCCAAAAACTAAATCTCATTTCTAATATGATGTTAAGGATAATACAGAAAATAGAATCAAACTATGAATAGCTCGTTGGCACAAGTGCTTTTCATTCGAATTAATAATATGTAGTGGAACGTTTTAAACGCCATACTTGATGTTATACTCACTACAGTTTTTGCTACAATTCGTGTTATGTGAATTCCCTTCTCGAGATATACTACTACAACTATGAGGATATGCTTAACGTTGGAGGTAGCCAATGCGCTACAGTTCTGGTACAACGATTTAATAACCGCATTTATGCTGGCAACTATAAAATGAGTTTTCATGATTTTAATATTCCTCATCTGGTTTAATTGCCTGATAAAAATTACAAGTGGGTGTAATAACTATTACAATGTGGTGTAATGGTTATAGACTGACTTCGCTGATAGTTGTGCCTTTCCCGGATTCGCATTCTCATACGTCTATTGCTTTTTAGTTCATCACAATCGTGTTCGGGTTGGTTCATTAGAAGGCTTCTGTTTAATCCATTGAGGACTTTTGCAATTTGAGTTGGAAAAGCTTCTATGGAAATCTCTTAACCATCTCGATTTGATATGGCATTTTGCAGACGGTATATCCAGGATGCTATTGGTGAGATTTACATTTGTGTTTTGTTTTTAAACGCCAAAGAATTGAAGGGATATGGCTTTCAATCTCTTTCAATTTCAATTTTAGTCTACGTGATGGTCAATATAATGCGTGAATGCAACTGAAAGTTTGTCATTATTAAGCCTAAAATCCTTCTCTTTGGATTTTGAAGCGATTGGGTACTTTAAATAAATCTATTATTTTCATTATTTCCGTTCATTGTTGAAGTAAATTTAGTGCAAATGAATTATTCTGAAATGAAATTGTAAAGCAGAGGAATTAAGACTAAGGTAATTGATTATCGATGAAGTATATCCTTATAATACATAATCAACTCAACGTATTCTTAATCCAGTCACATCATTTCTAATTCCAGACACAAGCGAAGAATACTTTTATAAACTGAAGATTTAAATTTATCGATAAGGTGTACATGCATGTATCACATGAATATCATGAATCATATTGTATAAATCATGTTACGGCATCAAGTCAAAACTAAATGATATATCATCTTATATGGCAAGAGGAATCACTTCACTCATACATGTATACTTATACAATCCACCTTCTGAGTGACATCTAGAATTCTGACTCCATTTGATTTGTGAGTTCATTCAACTGACAAATATAAAGCGACATGTTGTGTCACAGATATGATATAAAGTTAGATTACTTGGGTCTTATATCGATCGGTGATTTCTAGATTTGATTCAATATTACGCCGTTAAGGTAGGAAATTGCTGAAGCTTAATAGAAGTTCGTTTCCGTGAATTTCAATATGATATTTCAATAAGTGATACGAATGTAGAAAATTTCTTTGACTACTTGAACATTGTACAAAATCTCACAGGAGAACCCACGTGTGGTCAGTGATGTGCAGAGGATCAATAAATTATTGTAAATTTAATAGTACAGTGACAGGCCCGAAAGCAAGTCTGGTAAGCTAATTCAATCAATTTCATTCATCTCAGATTAATAAAAACATTAAGATATTAAATATTCATCAATATCTCATCTGTGGATGTGAATCTTGAAACAGGAATTATCTGATAAGTTCGTACACCTCTTGAGTTGCCGAGTTTCAAGACAACCACAACGAAAACATATGTATGTAGAAAAATGAGAAAGAAAATATTGCTTGTTTCACCTAAGAACCAAACCCACGTCTTCTGCTTACCGTGCAGATGCTCTTACCACTGACCTACTATAACAATATTTCAGTACTCATTTTTCACAAGCTCAATTCATCTCAATGTAAGTCACCATGTATATATTTTCACCAGCGACATCCCCTCGCTAACTCTAATGAAAACATTTCACCAATTTGCGCCGATCAACATATTTCATTTTGCGAATTTTATACCAGGAACATGAAAAATTGTCACTAAACCATACAGAGTTGTCGTCCATAAAATATAAATTGCCTGTAAATGGAGTTGAAGTCAACAACCTCGCTACGTTTATCCTTATCAACATTTTATTTTTTTAGCTTTTAAGAAATTGGATATTATGCTGAAACTTATAGCTCCAAGTCTAATCAAAAAACTTAAACTTTGTAGCATTCGTGAAGTGTTTTCTTGCGGCAATTTTCCAACTTCAACATAGAAACGGAACTAAAGATGCACTTCCACAAAAGTTCAAATGTCCTTCCGTCTGTACAAGTTAAAGAAATTCAAAGAAAAAAATGCAACTTTCATGTTTCTAAATCGCCTGCAGTGAAAATCGTAAGGATACGAAAAATTCTCACTTTCTGCAGGACTAAGTGACTTCGACTGCATTTGTCCTCGTTTCTTTTTTTAACTTTCTTATCAATTTCTTATAGCTCTAAGTGTGATCCTGTTTTAGTTTCTTTGTAGGAAAACTCCCCTACACGAAAAATGCATCTTAAGCAAATTCTGAAAAAAGGAAGGACCATTATCAGTGACAGCAACGACAGTTGGATAAGTATTCCAGGTATTTTCCAACCCTTTCGGGTTCCAGTTGGTCCAATAGTTCCACTTAGCCTTATCTACGGATTTCAAAACATGAAGAAAAACTCCGCAACTTAACATTTGATTGTTCCTAACGGAAGGACATTTTGCTGGAATATTTTCTGTAAACAGAACAACATCCTCTAGTTCAATTTCTTTTATCTTATCTTATAAAAATAGAGTCACCTTCAAAAGGATATAAGTTTATCAAAGTTCATCAAAGCTTCCATGAGGTCAGTCTTTATAAGATTTCGATAAAAAAATGACCTAGTTATCAAAAAGTCCTTTAAGGACAAGCCACTTGTAACTTCAAGATGCTTCAAAGCAACAAGTCTTTGATTAAATAAAATTAACAAATTATCCCGCTCCAATTCCGATAACAAGTTTTCGTCCTCTTTTCAAGTTTTCATCCCTTTTATGTAGCAAAATCGTTAGATATACACAAATCTGACTGAGACACTCTAAACAGGAAGTTGAGGGATTTATTTATACAAAGAGTTTGTCATTAATCTGGGCTTCACGTTTTTCCATAAAGTAGTTAAAAAATATATGTTTTTTTAATCGAAACATTCATTAACTGCTTCAAGGAAGATTTTTAATTAAAAAGATGACATGAAACTTTGTTTGCGTTCAGTTTATTAGCTGCTTAATTTTATAAATGCCGGAAATACATTCTTTTGAAGATGAGGCAGTTCTCCAAGATTCTACAGTCTTTAAATAATGCGGGGAATGAAATTCAAGGATCACTCGCATGTTGGGGTTCATCTAATCTAATGTTACTTGATTTTTTTTTATATTTTTATTTTAAAATTTAAGTGTGGTTTAGCAGAATATTTTCTGTGGGATAACCCAGTTCACTTTTATCATAAACATTATTCCAGAACAATATTGCCATCACAAACAAATCCCAATCATGAATATTATTTTGCGGACATCGATTGCAGTTCAGTAAATTTACAAAATTTTCATGTACCAAAATTGCAATTAGTATGCAATTAAGAGGTAGGGGATAAATAACACAAATTTTACCAAAAACTGTTTTTCGTAAATATTGAACATAAGCCCAGAAGCTGATTGTTTATGAAGTACAATCTCCATGGCATATGTTTAACAAAACACAACCCAACAATCCATAACGATAAACATATTGTTAAAGAGGTCACAACTCTAATATCTTTGACTATTATCAACTTACATACACTGAACACAGAACGTACTGTAATAATTATTAATATTATGCATGGAAGCCAAAGCCATTTAGTAACAATCTCAACAATGTTTGTGGAGAAACAAAAGTCAACAGTTCTACTCAATTTACTTCCAATTTGACAATGTCCTTTTGCAAACCCTTGCAAGCCTTTACAGTCCTGCAACGTTTAGTTAATAATTTAAATTTTGATTTACAATCTATGGAACACTTCACTTTGGCCACGTTTCATTTGAGGTAGTCATGGTAGAATGTTGTGGTTATCACGAATTGTTTTCGTGTCCTTCTGCAATAACTCAAAGATGTGTTACCATAAATAACTATTTTGACCAAGGAGCAATATTAAATATTGTACAAACACTTCATCAACAAGTCATAAAACAGTTGAATGCTATAATTTATATTTTCATTTATTTAAATATTTGAAATGATTCTCCTTTTATTTCCAGTAATACTAACTTTATAAGGACATGACAACACTGAATATTTATTTCTAAGGACATAACCCTCATCTCATGTTACGTGGTGAGAATTGAAAGTTTCCAAGGACCTGACACTTTTTCAAACAGTTTTTGTTCGAAATGTAGAAACAATTTTTTTCCGAAATTTCGGTAAATTAAATTTGGAAGAAAGTAAATCAAGTTTAACTTTGAAGTCTTCATTGGTATATATTTGTGGACACATTTCCCGTAAAAAGAACAAGTGACAGGTCCATGAAAATGTAGAATCTCAACCGAAACGGAAACAAGAAATAAAAGGGACACTGTCATGTTCTGAAAAAGTTCAAATTTTCTGTCCGGCAATAAATTGATTTTGACATATCGATATGTCTTCATCAATAAGAGTTTAATTGAAAAAGGCATTTCCGGAACTTTGGGATTTTTCTGAATTGTATCATATATGCTACCTTTTTCTCAATCCACACTTATTTATCTTGTATCAAATCGAATCAGGATACACTTTCATCAGGACAATCAGACCGAACATCATCATAGAGATAGAGTCAACATTGAACATGAAGAATCATCACATTTCGATTATAAGGTTTTTGAAGTGGAGTTTCAAATGAATCGTAGAATCCTGAATTGGATATTGACCCATGGAGTGTGGATTCAGGAAAGTAAAATTATTTTTTAATTTAAGATTTTTAATGAGAAATTTTCTTTTCAATGAAACTTGATTACACATCCAGATGTTCATACAAAATTGAATGTAGGAGTTTGCAAAAACATTTTTAAAACACTTGTAACATTTTTATCGAGAGTTAAATCTGTTTCTGAAATATTTCATTTTGAAAATAAATAAACTAGTTCGCATTGAAAACTTACTTCCAGAGACACCGTCCACCTTCTAACTTTCATTGCTTGGATCCGAGAAAAATAAACTAAACAACCCAAAAATTCTTAATTTTGAGCTTTTAAATTTCAAAGCTTCAAAGTGACACTTGAACTGTTCCTTTGACGTTTGTCATAACCCGCAATTTCTTTTTTGTCAAACAAAATCCACCTAGCGGAAAACTAATGCGTAACTACCACTGGGAGTCTACTCGTGTATATGAGCAAGTGTAGATTGCCACCAGCCAAGTAATTTTCCAGTGTCAATGGAACACAGCAAATAACCGGACCAAGTCCAGTGAAACGCACGAGAGAACAGCAACTTTGAAACGAATTTTTCTCGAAATCACTCTTGCGCTAACAATGTTATTAACCGATCGTTATAAAACAAAATGTGGAACATTCTTTACTGATTTATTGCAATTAGTTTTGCAAAAGTACAAAACGTATTTATTTCATATTGTTTAAAATTGTGTAAGTAATACGAGAAATAGAATTATTGGATTCAGATCAGGTTTGTGTACGACAGTTTATTACTTGTTAGTTACATTCAAAAACGTATCACAAATGAGCCTGCCCTTAAGGAAAATAGCTTGTCATCTCATATGATATCAACGGAAAATTCCCGCAAACCCATTGAATTTGATACAAAGCATTCAGTGTTTGTCTGTAACATTCAAGATTCCATGCAACATGAAACACTAGGTATCATTTCCGGACATCATGAAATTTGCTTATATCCCAAATGAGCTGATACTCTGTTTTCGAATGCCTCACGGGAATATACCTGAATTTCACTTTAATTTGTTCGATTAAATTTGCATCCAGGATAAATTTGACTTGTTTAACATATTTTAGTTAACAAAGATATTAATATCATGAACAAATCAACAGTAGATGTAAAACTTTGTGTTAAAGTTCGTGTCAATTTTGAATTGCATCTCGGAGCATATTTTCATGTTTGGCTTGTGTTTGAAAGCTGTTAATAATACAAACCTCAATTATATTTCGGTAAAATTAAATTGAACTTCGGAAAAGCACTCAAACCCATTGAATGAAGTGAATCACATTTCAATTGTTTAATTTTATTCTGTAATTTCTGAAACAATTCCTTAGACTTATTTAATTATCCCAATTATCGTTTGTTTCCAAGGAGTGTCTCGTCATATATTTCGCCAGAAACGGGTTGGTAGATTTCAAAATTTAGTCACAATTTAATTAAGCTACTCAAATCAAAATTCTATATCAAGTCAATAGCTTGTTATCCCGCTGATTGTTATCGGGATAATAATAATAATCAAGGCGGTAATTATCTTATAAATTTCTTTAAGGACTCGAAATTAACATATTTTCCTTGAATGAATGTACTTTGACACCAGTACTTTGTGCTACAGAATTCATCCGTTCAAGGATTTGCCAGCTATATATCTATATCAGTATAAACTGATTCGTTTCGCATGAATTTTAGGTTTTCGGAATTCGTTAGTATTGAAGAAAAAACAATGCCCCAACACGTGTCCGAAACATGAGCATAACAAGAAACCAACACATTGTCTGTAGTAGAGGTCTGATTCATAAAATCACATTATATATAGACATGATCCTTCTAACGTTCTTCATGGTATTTGACGTAAGCAAACGTTTGAATTATATATAAAAAGTTCCTTTTATTCCAGTTAAGACATTTACTGAACAAATTGAGCAATACATTCACATTCATTTCGTCCTGATTTTGTTTGCTTTATACCACCATTTTATCTAAATTTTCACTTAATTTTGAGAAATTGTAAAAGGGATAAAATGGTGGTACATGAAAAATTGTTGTACTTCCCCGCAATTTGATCGAAAATAACAGACTACTGTCTTCTGTTTCACAGTCAAATGTTTAGTTAAACAGGATGTCTGTTTGTCGTATTTCAAAGGACACGTATAATTTAAAAGCATATATCCTGTTAAAAAAGGGAAAATTCAGGTATTTTTGGTAACCAGAATTTGAATTTCATAAAATTTTTAGTTCAAGAAGTTATTGAATATTTTACCATTTGAAAATAAAAATCGTGATTTTCACAAAATATTTTCAGAAAATTAAATTTTCCCAAAAACAATCTGGGCCCACTTTGGGATCCTATCTCGGATGGTATATCAAGGATGTTCGAAACCACTACAAGCCAAAAATTCCATGATACCTTCTTGTGTACCCAAAGTGAAACCCTCTACAATTTTGAGCTAAGCCCAGCATAAAATGAGGTTTACTCTTGATAACACCATGTGAATAAATTTACTCTCAATCTTACTCCATTTTGTGTTCATTAAATTATTAGAATCGAAACTCATGATAAACTTTTCCAATGAATACTAGTAGGTACGTATGTGTCCCAAATACATATCGTTGTTATAAAGCAAATGTGGTATCGTATAAATCATTTTTCTGTCAAATGTGTTCTCGTTTTTCTGCCAGAATGTCATACAAGAGATATATTGTTTAAATTCTCGTAATTTACATGTTTTAAATGGTGAAAATTCTCAATTGAACTGATATCAATTTGAATTGTTTGGGCTAGTCGTGTGGAAATTTTGAAGCCAAATAATCGGAATCGGAGGTACAAAATTTGTGTGTTCGGAAAGATACCTTTCAGTTCCAGGATGAGCCTTAATTTCATTTATAGCAAAAATGCAGATGATATCATGAATTCAAAAGTTTGCGAATACTATCAAGATTTTTTCACATTACGATTCAACTTTCCCTGTGTGAAAAATTTTATTGCACAAACATGAATCTAGGACTGACCAATACTCCGTTCTATTCTATATGGCCTGCATCAGCCAGTAGACGAATTCTACTTTCAAAGCGCATATGAGTTTTCGTTGTTTGAACGAGAGTAACAAACCTGTTCTGAGGGAGAGCTTCCTCCGTGGCGTAAAATCTGACTCGCGAATTTTTAATAAGCTTGGGACCTTGAAAATTTAAAATGTAAGGATGAAGGAACAGATTCAATTGTTAATTTTTTGAATTTCCAAGGATCATCGGTTTCTTCGAATTTTTCTTCAACTTCTCCCCTTTGGAATGAAGTTCGGTTTTGAGGGCATTATGGAAAAACAAATTGTTACATCCATTCCATGAATAACAATTTTGAGTGCTGTGCATTTTGTGGTTAAAACTAGCATCACCTCCTTGTCATAGAATTTGTCAGGCACAGTCCAAGGAATGAAACGTGAACGTGAATTTTCCAGAAACTTTCTTACCTCAGAAGCCAAACGATGCAATGAAAAGAAAACCAACAAGAATTCATTTTGCTGAATCAAGTCGTTTACGTGTGTCCCAAGAGTATCATCGTTCATATTGCATTGAAATGAAATATAATTCCTTCTTTGAATTTATGAGTAATTTTCCTTAGATTTCCCAAAGAGACATCTTGGAAAACTCTTTTTCAGATCGTTGTGTATCATTCTGTAATATAAACTCGTTATGAACTTGAGACGCCTGAACACGAAATCAATTTGCATAAAATAATTTAAATCCTGTCGTAGCTTTTTCCTTAGTCCTTCGTTGTTTATGAGACATGAATAGATTATGAATGGGATGTGTTAAAAATTTATTCAATAAAACAATTTTCCAGGAATACCAACATTTTAGGTTGAATGAACTGCAGTGTTGTGGTTTCGCATACTAATTCTGGATGGATACCTTGGTTTGAAAATTACCTCTAGCTGCCATATGACATTTGACAGTACCTCGATGAGAAATTATAGTTCGTAGCTGCTTTAATTAATATAAAAAATCTCAGGTTGGAACGTGTTTGGCTTTTCTTTAGACATGAGCAAAACACAATTTAATTTTCATTATATCTTTCTTCAAGTAACAACATTTTCAAGGACCTTGACTAGATTCTTTGACACATTTTCATTTACGAACTCATTAACTAAATCAGCAAAACAGAGCTGAAACATTTCTGTTTGGTACTAATTGAAACAATTGAATTTTGGAACTACATTTGGTCAAGAAATAGAAACAGAAAATAAAATTCTATGTCCTTAATGTTTTAATGGAATATGTTCGTCCTATCCATTAAGCAATTTAATTTGTGACGAGAAGTTGGTTCCTTATTTCTTCATTTTGTTTCAAATAGGTATTTCTTGAACATATAAAATAAAACTACTTCCCAGTTTTGCGTCATAATCCCATTAGTTCCGAATACCTACTTATTAATGATTGCGCGGTTCTGATGAAAATTCTGAGAAGGAAATGTTGAATGGATGGACAATCCTTTACTTAGTTCGAGGAATTTTAATTTTACAAGTTCCTGTTATTTGTAAGAACGCTCTTCAATCAGCCTCATTAGATCCAGAATAAAATAGTATTAATGATCCACTAATTGAGTGCCCCAGCACTACCATGAGAACCGATTCAATAATCCGCAAAAATTTAAGGAATCCCATAAATTTTCAAATTCAAATTAATCATCGTAATAATCAATTAATTTCATTATTCTAAAATTTCAATATAATGATTGAATAACATTCCATCCGTAATTATATTTCAGGACAAGTACCCTGTCATTTTGATTTTATGCTTAACAAGTAATAAAGGACAAAATTATTTGCACTTTTCACTGGAACAAGAATATTCCAATTTTCCATTAGACAATTAATTTTAATAAACCTCCAAATTGACTCCTGCCAAATAATTATGATAGTCATCCAACCAATTCAACAATTTGAGTCCTCTCTAATTAATTTGCGTAATTATGCTAATGATTTGGAGGATGTACTTCCGGCTTTCGTTTGAGGATTGCCGGTTTTGACAGGCTCGATACTTCATTATGAAACTCATACCGGAGGTAATAAAAGTAATTTTGTTAGAAAGTTTATGAACAAATTTTTACTATACCTACGTACCTAGGTACCTCGTACAAAATCCTACTTTTCGAGGTTCTGACACTGGATGCATTATCATCACTGTTCCCTGCAATTCACTAAAAACTCGTAAAAATTAAAAATTTAGCTCTGATAAAATATCAAAATACAAAAATTTTTATACGAAAATTTAAAGTTTTTTTGGAATAAATTTTCATAAACTGCAAAGCTTCACGGAAAAGTTGTAACGATGTTACACAACTTACTGAATGCATAATTTTGACAATTTTACAAAATTCCCTTAGAAAATATTCATGGAATGATGCTATTTTTGTGGAGAATTTTTAAAATTTCCTGGAAATAAAAACGTAGATATCTAATTTTTTTTTCATTAACGTTTGACCTAAATGTTTTTATGGTTGACAGAACGACCTCATTGCAAAACTTATTATAAAAACTTTTAGTGCATAAAATGTTTCTAAAAATCGCGATCTGCGTACTTATGCTCCTTTCAAGAAACATGACCCTCTGCATGTTGAATAAAAGTTGTCAAACCTTTTCAATGCCCATGAACAATCCCCAAAGCGTTTCGTTTGACCTTCGCATATTTTGATTTTAGAACAACATTATCCACATTACCCAGGGACTCCATTCTAAAATATGCAAATAAGGATGAAAATTTGTCAAATTTAATAAATAAAAAACCAAATACGCACAAGAGACATAAATATAGAAAAAGGTTATCTAGAAAGTCTAGACAATTTTAATGTAATTACACACAATGCGTAGTCAACATTTTGCTCTCTTGACTTCTATGAATCCAGGATTGATTTATGAAACTCAAAGTCGAAAAGGTTTCAACCTGTATACATATGATCTGTACAACACATCAAAGCACAAATTTAACTAGCTGGCGTTTGCGAAGTCGCACACAAAATTGAGCTGAGCGGTCGAGATATAGACACTCTGCTTTATAGTTACCGTGGTAGTGTAAAATTTGATGGCAATTAGTCTAAATGTATACCAGTTGTGAACTAATTTGATAGAACCATATGCAAACCTATATACAAAGAGCAAATAACCTCTATTCAAAACTCAATCGAATAATTCATCTCTACTATTAGATTTTATTGATTTATAAAATTATGACCAAGCATCTAAATTATGTCATATATTCTAACTTTTATATGGACACATTTTTAAAAACTCACAATAGAGAAAAGTGGTGTATGAAAAAATGTTAGAAAATGTCAAAATAAAGGGGCTCGGTCTTATAAATGAACCCCCTAAACGTTAAAATTCAAAATGTGAATTATATCAATTTTCCAGTTTTTGTATGCATATCTTTAAAAATTCAATTTAGAGAAAAATGATGTATGAAAAAAAGATAGGAAATGGCAAAATAATGTAGGGCGGTCAAACATATGAATACCCTAAGACGCTTAGTTTTGTTACCGGCAAAAAACCGTTGAAAATTCAAATTTTTACTGGAAAAGTACCCTAAAAACCGGAAGAAAACTGTTTAATTTCTGATTCTGATTCGTCAATGATCCACGAATGATCATGGGATATGCATTGACCTTTTCGTACCAGATTGAACAAAGAGCAGATAACAAAGAATATCACGCGACTTCCAACAGACGCTGACCGACGGAGTATAGAAACAGATGTGACGCGTAAATTGAATTCATTAAATCGATTAATTTTATATTCTAGTATTTTAAGTTGTTTAACTTAGTAAATTGTTAATACGAATAATTTCCCGAAACCTTCCACAGTTTCTCTTTCCAAATTCCCAACAGCGAATTGAATCCTGATAAGAGCTTTCAAAATCGGGTGTCTGTGCTAAGATCTTTATGTAACTACTAATTCTGGTGTGAGCGCGTGAAAACTAATTACCTAGGATCAATATCATAGCATCATTTATGTAAGTAAACTATCGTTTATTGTTAAAAAGACTGCGATTTTCCGTCGAAATTGTATTTTGTTTGCCGTATATTTTGGAATTCTTGGAAAAAAACTCAGTGATCGTTCTTAATACATAAAATCTAAATTTGGATTTCCATGACAAAAACCTTCGTACTAATTTCGGTTCGTTCATCAGAAAAATTCTTAACAAAGCATCCTACCCCCAGTGATTTTTATCCGCGAATTTAGTAAAAAAAAATTGATGTTAGCACTCACCGTCGAAAATACTATTAGTATATGAAATTTGAGATCGATTGATTAAACAGGAGGAGTTCGGTTTCAAAGGCTCCATATTTCGTCGACGGAGAGTTGGAGAGTTGGTGTTGTAACTGGGCAAAATGCCCTTCATATTTTCGTAACTTACACCTGATAACTCGTTTTTATTATAAACTATCCATATATTACAAGTGGATATGTACTTATGTATTATATTTATTTGAAATTCCAAATTTTGTTAAAAGAAGTTCAGTCATAAGACAAAAACCTCGGGTCTCTTATTCTTCAGATCACAGCCTTGAAACTTTACACTTAAGTGATTATTTACCAGGTGGATCTTGTACCGCTTGCCCACTTCCCAACTAAGAAATTTTTATGAATAATATTAGTCGAATATTTTGAAGACATTACCGTATTTCCAATCAAAGCCAGGATGAACAAGCAACACGACAATGTTGTGCTCTCTTTTCCGGAGCACTTTTAATGCTGAAGGTATTTCCAAGAATAATCCCAATATATATATATTTATCATACAACTTTTATTTACAATCAAGATCTTACAATTTTCTCAAGAATTCAATTTCAATCTCTTAACCTACGTATTTATTAATCCAAAATTTCCTAACCTACGTATCATATTAAAAATTGCCTAACCTACGCATATTTAAAATTGCCTAATTACTTCGACGCGCGAGTGCATTCGGATTCATTTCGCCCCGTCTTCCGCGGTTTTGCTGGCGGTTCTTCTCCGCGTGCTGGGGCTGGCCAGCCTTCCCGGACGTCACCTCGTCAGGCTTCTTCTTGCCTCGTTTGTCCCTTCGGTAGTTCCGACGTTCCTGCAGTAAGACCTGCAGATCGTGGTTAGCCTCTCTCCTCTCTTTTGTTCCCACTGCGAGGACTAGGCGACGTCGCACTTCCTCGATCCGCCTCCGGAACGTTGCTTCAACTCCCGTGCGGTAGCGTGGAGTCTGCAGTGGTGTAGCGACGACTGGAGGTTCCGCCCTCTTTTCCGCGTTCCTGGCACGGTACTCCTCCAGAGTAATAGGTCGAGGTCCCGCCCTCCTGTCCTTCAGCGCCTCTGCCAGTCCAGATTTTCCTGTCCCTGCAAGTGCAATATGAACGAAACAAAGCTCGAATGTGACTGAATTATTTATATGAAATTTGACTGCAGATATTATATATTAAATTGGAAAAATAATTTTTGCTGAAATTATCACTTCAATTTTTTGTAGATGTTTTGAATGTGCGGTAACTGAAACGATTATCATTTATCCGAACTCATTAACCACTTAGAAATTATTTCGTAGTAAGCAAGTTTAATGTTTCATATTCCACAATTTTTTAGTTTAAAACTATCTGAACATATCGCATCTGTTAAATAAACGATTAAAATTTAAATGGTTGTTTCTTTCCAATTTTGAGTTCATGCATGTGTGGTGTGTCTTGGCCTGCTGGATGCTCTCTTTAGACAAGATAGGATTCATCATCCATGGACTTGGTAGGCGGTCAAATCCATGGACACAGTAGGCAGGCCTGAGTTTCACCTCATGGGAAAATTGTTTCATTGAGTCAGTCTCGTCTTGATTTTCATTCAGTTCGCGTCATTTTTTTGTGAAATTTAAATCTTAAATTAGTTGCTTTTCGAGTTGACCAAGTTGAGTTTCCTTTAAGTACTTTTTATCCAAAATGTGAGTATTGGTTTCAACTGGAACCAATTTCTTTAAAACAAGTGTTTGTGATCGTCACATCGTATTTATTTAACAATAAATACCAAGAAAGTTTCGTGAGGTTCACAAGCACACAAAAGTTTCATAAAAGTTGTCTGTGTTTGTCACAAAGTAGTTATATCACGATAACTACCTAGAAAGTTTCGTGATGAGCACAACAACAAAGAAAGTTTCTGTGGTCGTTACATAGTATTTATCTTACAATAAATACCTAGAAAGTTTCGTAACGATCACAAGCACAATAGTGGAAAGTTTCGTGACGTCACTTGTAACGCTATCAGAAAGATTCGTGACGTTCACAAGTAAAGTTTTTTGAAGGGTTCCGTGACATTCACAAGTTCTATAGAAAGTTTCGTGAATGTCACAGCTGAATATTTTAATTCTATTATGTGAACTTTCTTGACTTATGATGCTATAATGTCCACTGGTTCTTCATCCCCCTTAATTTCAGTTTCAAGAAGCGGCACTTAAACCAGCAGCCATCTTCGCTTGACGCATCATAGTCATATCTTCGATCGTAGAACCTTTCCCAAACAGGTAAACAAACGGCTGCTTATCTAACAGCATCTGAACATGTAAAGTTTAGATGGAATAACCTCTTTTTCATAAGAACAGACATTTTTTGGATGGTATAACACATCATGAGTTTGGCTCATACATATATGGGCAAGGACTCATTGACATTTGGTTAGGAGCTAGGTACAATAACCGTGTTTTACTATGCAGTCGAGTTGCAGTTGAGCTCGATAGCTATCGGCTATCCGCGTTATTCGAATACATACACATATCTATCCGATTCTAGCTCAAGTGCATAATAAAGCATGACTAATAGCTAGTTCCACTGCATAATAAAAAACGGGTAATATTATGTGACACTTTAATATCACACAAATTGGTTGACAGAATGCTTTTCACAAAACTCTCATTTTAGTAGCTCGTAGAATAAATCCACTAAATATATTTATTGTAAGTTGAGCTGAAGAAAAAAATCAAGGCGTAGGTATAAGGAAACCCGCAGGAAAAGCTTCAATTTTATTTTGGATGATTATTTCCCAGGATGATTTTGCGTGCCTTTCGGAGTTTATATGTAGACTATATTGGGTTTGTGCCTCCTGGCGGTCCTGGTGGTCCTGGCGGTCCTGGCGATCCTGGCGGTCCTGGCGGGCCTGGCGATGCAGAGTCTCCTGGCGGTCCTGACGGTCCTGGCATTCCTGGAGGTCCTGGAGGTCCTGGATATGAAGGTCCTGGAGGTCCTGGAGGTCCTGAAAATGAAGGTCCTGGAGGTCCTGGAGGTCCTGGAGGTCCTGGAGGTGATGGCGGTCCTGGCGGGCATGAACATCCTGGAGGTACTAGTGGTTCTCGAGGTTTTGACTCATCTGATGAACCTCCTGGGTTTGAGTTTGCTGCCTGTGCCAATTAGGAAAGTTTTATAAGCAATATGATTTTTTTATACCTTCACTCAGTAGTTACCGCAATCAGCAATCCCACGATCAACAAGCAGATGGTTAATAAACGCATCTTGAAGGATTTTAAGTCCGATAAAGACTGATGGATTCTGTGATAATCTCTGGGATTTTATACAAAATTTTACCGCGGATATCACGTAGCTCTACCGCTCAAATTAAATTATTCTATTATAACAGTTATGGTCGCATTTATTAACTACTTGGGGTGAGACGCAGACAATCTACCACTCAACTTTTTTGTGCATATATTCAATGTACGGAAACCGAAACTATTAATTCACTCCAAAAGCACTTACCAGTAAATATTTTCCACTCGTCGTTTAGCAATTAGGAAATATTTAGCAGTAAACAACGACTTGTCCCAAAATATGGAACCTAATGAAAAAAACTTCAGGGACAGTAGTTGTGTTTTATTAAATTTTTAATTGTGTCCTAATAAGCACTTGCTAGTTAATTTAACATTTTTCATTTTGTGATTTAATTGGTGATATATACTACAATATTATTGGATTAGAAAAGACGCAAATTCACGGTTGAGAAGATTGTATCACGTACAAAAATAAAGCTATACCTACGTAAGAGAGAGTTTAAACGGCTTCATCACCATTACAGCTAACATTTTTGGGACACTATTTTTCAAGGGTGCACAACTACAGACATATAGTCAATAGCTAATGACATTTCATTAACTCAAAATTTACTTGATTAAGATCGCTCACAAATGGGAAAAGTTCATAAATTGTGGATATATTCATTTTAAATTCAGTTAAAGTTTCTTTCCGTTGCAAAAACCCAGACCTTCAATGAAAGCCATATGAAAGAGGTATAATTTTGGGTTTTATTCGGTTATCCACAAGTCTTTACTGTTTTTATTATATTGAAAGTAGACAGAAGTCATTATGTAATATTATGGAAAAAAATTATTCTGAGTAATATTATCTATCAAGTATGTTAGTGGACCAGCTGTTGGTGCTGATGGGGGTAGACTTGCCAACAAAAGTATTATTAACATTATGGTTTTCTGTATACTTTTACAGCCTCCAGGACTAACAAGCATTTAAAAAAGGGTTGGTGATGACCGAGTTACGGAACGAACCACTGTTCCACATAATCTTCCATGGAGGAGAAGTTTGCTCATTGGTCTTTGCCGAACCTGTTGTTTGTCAAAACACAAAAGGAATATGTTTCATTTTCTTTTTACTACAAAAATGCAATAAAATGTGTTTTTGGTGGGGATAAGGGGCGAGTTTAATATTGACATGAAAGTCAATTTCTATAAATTCAGAGTGAGAGTTTTAAGTTATATTGTGGCGACTGTTCGCAGTGGGGTAAAGAAGAAAAATTTTTTTGTCTACTTACTTGTACTTGTAAACTCTATAGAGCGCGTTAATGAAACCACGTTTATAGAGCGGTAGAGTTTTCACGCTCTTCTTTCTTATAAAAACTTAAGAGCTAGGAAGGTTTGATTCGCAGTGTATTTAGGAGCTCGCGATCTATTGCAGAAAATAGAAAGGACTAACAAGTAAAACGATAATAGATGCATTTTTAACTAGATAACGTCCGCAAGTATTTTTATACAAAAATTTAACTGTTGATATCAACTACTCGATTTGACAGCTGGCACCACGTACTAATATAAGGTCTGTAAGCGTGAGTTGAGTTTTGCTGAAATCTACGGCCATTTTGTCAAGTAGGTCAAAATAAATTCTCGGTTGACAGAGAATTTGAGAATTTGAATTTGACAGGCTGACAGGATGTTTTTCACAAGACTCCTATTTTAGTAAATAATAAATCTAATAAATTGCAGGAAACATTTATTTGAAGTTGCAAAAACTCATTGCAAAAAATTCAGGGCAGGAAAAAAATCCGCAGGAAAAGCTTCAATTTTATTTTGGATAATTATTTCCTTGGATTATTTGGCTTGCCTTTTGGAGTGGTTGTGGTTGTGTCTGCTGAGGTTGTTGTGCCACATGTAGCTGGTAGTCCTGGCGGTCCTGACGGGCCTGGCCCGCCTGGCCATCCAGTTTCTCCTAGAGGTCCTGGAGGTCCTGGAGGTCCTGGAGGTGATGGCGGTCCTGGTGGGCCTGCCGGTCCTGGAGGTCCTGGAGATGCTGGCTCTCCTGGTGGTCCTGTAGGTCCTGGAGGTGCTGGGGGCCCTGGAGGTCCTGTAGGTCCAGGAGGTGATGGCGGTCCTGGTGGTCCTGGCGGCCCTGGCGGGCATGCACATTCAACTCCTCCTGGAGGTGCTGGCGTTTCTGACGATTTTGACGATTCTGACGAATTTGCCCGTTTTGTTTTGGCTGACTGTGCTGCGTGTGCCAACTAGGAAAGTTTTATAAACAATATGATTTTTTTATACTTTCACCCAGTAGTTACCGCAATCAGCAATCCCAGGACTAACAAGCAATCGGTTAAGAGGCGCATCTTGAAGGATTCTAAGTCCGATAAAGAATGAAGGATTCTGTGATAATCTCTGGGATTTTATACAAAATTTTACCGCAGATCATCACGTAGCTGTACCGCTAAAATTAAATTATTCTATTATAACAGTGATGGTCGCATTTTTTAACTACTTGGGGTAATGCGCAGACACTCAACCACTCAAATTTTTTGTTCATATATTCAATGTACGGTAACCGAAACTATTAATTCACTCCAAAAGCACTTACCAGTAAATATTTTCCACTCGTCGTTTAGCAATTAGGGAACATTTAGCAAAACAAAACGAGTTATCCCAGAAAACTAGAACCTAATGAATCCAGCGTTGGGAGCATTGGTTGTGTTTTTTCGATTTTTAATTGTCTCCTAATAAGTACTGCCTAATTAATTTATCATTTGCCATTTTGTGATTGAAATGGGGATGTAATTTACATTATTTTTGGATTAGAAACGCAAATTCATGGTTTGGACCATTGCATCATGTACAAAAATAAACTTTAGGGAGAGAGAGATTTTAAACGACTTCATTTTCATTAAAGCCGACATTTGTAGGACACCACTCCTTAAAAGTGTAAATTAACCATTGACTTTTCGCTGAAAAATATTCTCTCCAATATACAATAGCTTCAAACTAGTAACATATAAAACACTAATTATTTCAAAAACCTTATCTCCTCATTTCTTATATTATCTTACATTATGAAGTGTTCATTTCCAAAAAAAAATTTATAATATATTTTCCAACTGCAGAGAAAAAATTTTGAAAATCAAAACAAACCGATTTGACAGCTTGTACCACGTACCAATATATGTAAGTTCACGACGAATAAAATTTGTAGTCTGTTTACTATTGAATATTGTGCAAATTGAGCAAACATTAAGGTGCGTTTCCAATGCAAGATTGGAATGGAGTGTGTTCATGCCGACTCTGGCACTCTTTTCCAATGCCAATGTGGATTGATTTCAAATCCATCCGTCGAGCATAATTGTTTTTGTTGTGTTTAATAATCCAAATTATAATATTCCTTCCACATAAAATAACCATATTTGAATTATTATAGCTTTAATACATAAGGATTACATTGGGTTCCAGTTTGACCAAATTTTATTAACAAAAATGCAAAAATTCGTCGCATATTTCGAATGATATCGTTGCGGCCACCTGTTGGAATCGCAGACAATAACTTACCAGATGTCGCGATCCCATGCATGACTTCGTACCCAATTTTTCCAACAGCAGACACCTAATTCCGCGTTTACACCGACCGAAATCAAGTAGATTTAGACCGAAATCACTTCGACATTTTTCTTGTGAAATTGAAGTGTTTTGTTTCAAATTTATTACAAAACTTTCTTGGACAATAGTCCATGCTTTCCCTTGCCTCTTTTGATTTTTTTTTCATAACAATCCTCGAAGGGACGTCATTGTTGTAAGTCTTGTCAAAAAAAGCCCAACTATTGGATGCTGGATTAACGGGCTTCTACTGAACTTATTTCTTTCATTTAATAGTAAACTGCACAAATTCATCAGTGAACAAGTTTGCTTTAGAACCTCTTTGAAGCATATGCCACCCCATCAGAAACTAACAATTACTTCGGCAACTGACTAATAGATGGCTTTGAATAAATAATTGTCTGCAATAATTTGTACTCGTCCAATAAATAAGTCAAATTCTGGAACTACCATAACCGGATCGAATCAATCAAAATTTTTGTGCTGCAGAGAATTCTGCAGAGATTCGGTTAGCATATCCGTCAATTTTCAATACAAGACACCTTTTTCAATCACTGTCATGTGCTGATAAGTTTAATTTGTCAATTACTAGTTCCATGGTTAATATCAAAAAGTTTATGACGCCATGGCGCAATGTAGAATTGTCCTGAAAGACAATTAAAAATGCACGAGTGGAATGTGTGTCCTGAATTTGGAATTGTTTATTAAGTTTGTTCTTATCAGAAACGTGAAACTGGTTTCGAGTGGAAGGATAATAATAAATTTCGTGGATTAGAGTCCTGCTGTGAAAATTTATGAAAATAGTGACTGTCTTACATGCCACACACGGAAGTGTAACTTCACACTAGCAGAAGTGGTATCCACCAGGTCCATGTTTCAATGCAATATGGTTAAATTTTGTTTCAAAATTTATGCATTTAATGTGGAAACAATAACTCCTCGAGGTTCCTGTTACATCGCTGCGATTTCAAACCATAATTTTTCAAGATTCAATTTCTGCAGAAATTTACAACCTTCACAAGCTCATTCACAGTACAAAGTTTCGTCTAGAGTTGTCCTGGAATACTTTGGAATTGTTCAAGTAAATTTCCCGAAAACTTATTGTATTTCACTATACTTTTCACCAAACACATTTTCGTAATATACGTATATATTTTCTATATCTGCAACCGCAGTAATATTCTCAGCAAGTTCGTACATAAATTCGCCATGACAGAGAATTCCCTTGTCGCATTTGGCAATATTTATGGCTAAAGACAAACTGTAACTAAAATTTCACTTTAGATGCTAAACAAAACACACCCCAAAAATATTAGAGAAACCGTGAACCCGGATGCATCGCAAAATTGTACAAGTTCTATTTAATTTAGTTGAAAATATTTCTGTTGCATTTGCTTCAAACAAACGCGAAATTTATATCCGATTATGTTATAATCACTTAAACGCAGTTTGTTACTTCTAAGGTACATTCCCGTATATTCAAATTTCTTCGATGGAGTTTAATTAATCGCAACGGGATAAGTCTTAATTTTTCCAGAATTTATAACATACTTCGTGATGTTTTGGAATTCATATTGAAGCTATTGTGTAAATGATCAAACAATTAACAGGAAGAACTGTAAAGTATCGATCGGGTTTGAAGTAGGGAAAATCTCTTTAACAAATTGTTGACTGTTTTTTGGCTTTTCACCGTACGGAAGTGACTTCTGTCCATGCCAGGATAATCGTCTGTATCCTTTATTCAAACGTAACTTCTGTGTATTTTGGATAAACGTGTAAATGACTGCAGCAATCCACTTCAAAACAGTTAACTTGTAATTGAAATTCATGGGAACAACCCAGATCTGTGGGTAAACCTGCAATCAACTGGTATCATCGTGTTTTAGCCCGTTGTCCGTTTCTATAGTAACATGAATATTTTCAGTCAGAATATACGAGTACACTGCATCCAATAAACAAGTCAGGTATCCTAAGTGGCAGACCCTGTCTGACCCAGGGATTCTTGCTGTGATAAACGACAGCTAAAAATTTTGACAGACCAATTTCCGTGGCCGTAAAAATAATTACGTGGTGAATCCAGTCTCATAACTCTTTTATGACAATGACAGTGATTTACAAATTGATATGAATGTACTGTGAGTTATTTGGGTGATAATATGCGGATAATATTTTCCCGTTTTACACTTTTCGAAAATTAACACATGAGGGTTTTGTACCCTTAGATCAAATCCATAAATAATCACGTTCGTTTGTCAGCTCTAATATAATTTGATTGATATGTCGTCATAAATTCATTCCTCGTAATTATAATCCGAATTTTGTTCCATTTTAATCTTCGAAATAATGTCGGTAATGGGTTTTACACTGACATCAAACTTTGATGAATATGAATCAAAGTTAAATCAGATCAATGCGTTCAATTCAAACTGAAATCCATATGAATCAATTTTATAGAATATTAATATCCCTTTAAACCTCCTGAGTGCAGTGCTGAATGTAATAATATCCAAGGAATATATTTATTCTGAATAGAATTTGAAATTAGTAATTATCTTAAGCTCTATTCCACAGAAGTTCATTATACTATGCTTTTGTTTTGGAGAAATGATGTAACCTCCATCGACCACCATCAACCTCATCTGTACCCTAATTTGATAAGATCATTATGGTCATTAATCTCTCAGTTTGAGGCTGAGAAATTACATTCAAGTTACACCTGTAAGACGATTACACGAAAAATGATTAATATACATCCCAGGTCATATTGTGGGGGATGGTTTCCCGGAAATTAGGGAAAGAAAAACCAACTCGGGTGAAATTCATGGGAGGGAATCATAATGAATGCTTCTCTGGATGTACACCGCAATCACATGAGTTTAATTTGAAAGAAAATCATCCACCTCTCTTGTTCCAGAACTTCAGGAAAATTATCCACAATTAATTGTGTGCCCCGCAATCGCCCCGGATGTTCCCCAAGTGTGTCTTAACAGTTCTTAAAGGAAGTTATTGTGACAGAAATTCTTAAGATTCTCGCTAATTCCACAGCCAAACACTTTCAAGGGTTTCCTGGTGGTGAAACGTTGTAATGTATTTTTCAGAATCAGGAATAATCTCAAGTCATTAAGATAATATCATCGGAGCTATAGTCCTTCTTTCCAGAATATAAATTTTTCCTAATTAAGAAAAATCATCGAGAATTCTGATAAGACAAGAGATTCCTCTTATACTGGACTGTAATTCCTTGGATTATTCAACTATTATTAAAACTTCAACGAGAAAAGGAAATTGTTAAAAACTATGAAAAACTTTCAACACAATCGATAAGATCAAAGAAATTCTTAAAATGAAATAAGGAAAATTCTTTATCGAAGAATTTCCACCACCTTGTTCACTTTGATTGTGGGAAAAGAAATATTTCTTACAGATTTCTAGTGAATTCTTGAAGAATTTTCTTCTTTTTAAAATTTTCCAACAGATATTCAAATCCAAGAATGGAATTTGTTTGGAGTATTTTGAATTCAAGCGAATGCTGTGGATATTGTTCACCTGAACTTAACGATAAATTGCATTATGTGGTTAAGGTGTTTTGTAAGAAATGTATTTAATTTCATAATTTCTCACAAACAGAAGTAGAACCAATCCCATTTCAAAATACGTATTGGACACTGATTCGCTCACACGTGCCTTGTTTCCAAACCAATAATATTTACCTCTAACCAGAAACTGTAATGAAACATATGTTCATTTGTGTATCCTTGAAAGTGCACCTGAATTTGTAATCACTCCGAAAATAACCTTCATTTCAAGTTCGTGATGTAGGTACTCTCGAACCTCTTGAGGCACAAGAAGGTTTCTGAATTAATGGTTGCCTTATGAATAAATTGAATTTTAATCTCATAAAATATAATTCGATTCTGATTGTAACCCTTAACGTAACTTCTTTATACTTTAATACATTCATATGTTGCCTGATTCCAGGTACTAAACATATCTCAAGCATCGTAGCCCTTGATGAAATATCAATAACTGCTCCCTGTACCTTCATGACTTTAACATGTTTCAATACACAGAATAAAATTTTATGACTTCTCATTATTTTGCGAGTATGTGCTAAAGGAGCTGGTAATTACCATTAGACCTGGAATGTGTAATGATATTACCTGAACATATAGGACAAGGTGATAATGAACTGAGCAACAATAGAAAATCTATAAGTAGTTAATTAGATATCCTTATCGAGCTAGTTCCATTCATTAGAAATTCATTTGGTCCTCACGACTTGCTTATTTTCCTTTTGAAAACTGTCGAAACATATGTTCATGTTGATATCAATAAAAGTTTGAATACAATTTGAGGTAATATGAACTGACCTTACCCGTATTGAACCATTACTGGGATATGTTTATAAAGAAAAACAAATTTTAATCAATAAATTTTTTCATTTAATTTTATATTACAAGTTCAATTTGTTTTCTTTTTCAGTTTTACATGGAAATATGAATAAAATTAACTAGACAAAAATTAAACAAATTATTTTGTTTTTAATTAACTTAAGAAAATTCATAATAAAATCAATAATTTATGTAAACAAATTTTCAGTCTGTACTTAGTTTTTTTATAATATAACTTATAATTCCTTTCAAACGTTTATTTTTATTCAAGTAGAAACTACAATAAATCTATATCTTGTCTTATATTACCTTAAGATTTAGTCTCAATGAATTTTTTTACATTTCGGCCGATTATCACCATAAAGTCATTTTTAAATTAAAATGAATTTTAAAACATATCTTTTCTGCCTGTGAAGTACGAGAAATACTTGGACGAAAGGTTTGTTAAAAAACGGAATATCAGAAATTCACTACTGTTCTCATATTAATGAAATCCTTCTTTATCCACATTATTAGTAATATGACAAAGATTATTTTGAAATTCACCATTTTGGTTTTAAGTTCCAGAAGAAACTAGATAAAATTTATCAGGTTTCAGATGAAATCAGTAACGATTCATAAAGGGACTTTTCATAATTGACTTCTTGAAGGAAAAATATAGCCTTCACGAAAAAGTATGATTTTTGAAAAATAACTTGTTCTAGGAATAATTTTAAAACCATAAGAATTTGAAGAATTTTCCTAGACAAATATACTGACTCCGGGAATTGTTTATTGATATACAGTCTGCACGAATATCTTGGCCTTCATTACGTTAAAGATGGAGATACACCTTCTAGTAGCATGAATATGAACTTACATAATCTGTCACTTTATTATCTACTTAATATAGTACATTTAATCTATCAGTGTTTTAAACTTACTTAACATTTTATTATTTTCATAATAATCATTTAATTTAATTATTTATCAAGTACATATTATCATCATTTTCATAATGTCATCATATTATTATATATATTATATATAAAAAAATATTTATACAACAAGAGTTCTCTTTAAAAATTCTAATAGGGTGAGTATACAAAGTATCACTTCAAGCAGTCCTGTCTTTGCGTCTATGGTCGTCGGAAGAGCATTTGAGCTTTTGTTGGGATGCTGCATTGCGGCTGGTTTTTCTCCTGAAAAGGAAGAGGAAAGGAAAATTTTAAAAATTTCATAGATATGCATAGAGAATGGTGTAAGTTGATAAATATTAATTTTTATATAATTCTTCGCTTTAGCGTGCACAAATACAAGCTTAAGTAAGAAGTTTTAAGCCAACAATTTAATAAAATCTTTATAATATAAAATTGAAAAGATGAAATTCTTAAGATATTCGCTTCAAGTTGAAACAATTTCATAAGAAATGAAAAATTCTATCTTCTTTTACAGTTATATACTTTCAAGAAAACTTTATCCATTTCACCGTTTCGATGATACTTTAAACAAGTTCAAGTTATGATATTTATTTCCAGGAAAATAAGTAATTTGAAAAACTGTTTAGGGAAGGAGTACAGACAATCCGTTTCGTTTTTTGATTGTGAGGAAGAATGGAAATTGAATTGTTTTGTGTTTTTATATAATGTCAGAATATTGTTTAAAAGGTAACTAACATTTATTTTGGGTAAACTCGAAAATTTTGTAGACTGAAATCGAAGGACACAGTATCCGTGTTCTTTTGGTCACTCTAACAGAACAGAACTGTCAAATCCCATACATTTAACAGAACAAGTTTAGTTCTCGATAATACCTGGAAACAATGTGCTGTTCTGAACAGAATAATTGAGCTAGAAATGTCCAGATGGCGACATGGATCATTTTCCTTGACGCGAACCTAAATTTTTCCTTAAATTCCACAAAATTACAATTTCTTCAAAACTTTCGTTTGATTTCATCTGAAAATTTAAATTCAAGTAATATGTGAGGAATTTATGCAACCAAGGGCTCACAAAATGGAAGAAAATCGAAGTAAGTTCATATAAATGGTAAGTGAAGTTGATAAAAGTTTGTAATCTATCGAGAACAAGTCCGATGCGTTCTTTTGCTACTCTAGTTTTTTACTCGATATCGATGACCAAAAGAACGCGGCTAGTGATTTTCTCATACCAGTTTTTCAAACCATAATTATAGTTTATTTATAATTTTTTTGAACAGTTTCTATTAATATTAGCCTAGATCTTCCACAGCAAATTTTGGTTGATAACTTTTCTGAATTATATCATAGCTACTTGAAATGAAAGTATATTATATGTTTTTAATGACCAACACATGCTTAAAGTGTATAAATTAACATTTTAACAATTGAAAAAATCAAAATTAAATGTTTTGCACGTGTTGAAAATAATGATAAATTTTCTAGGAATTCTCTTGTAATAGTTATTAGAAAAATTCAAATATATTGTAGAAGTGTAGAATAGTTCGCTGTTTGTTTTATAACGATCGGTTAAGAACTGTTTGAGTCAAACTTGTCGCAGATGTTTCGAGTAAAACCGTTTTAGAAGAACCTACGCGCTTGAACGCTTTACTCGATGTGTCTCATTTTGTGCTCGTAACATGAGAATCAATTTAAATTTCCATTTGTAACATTACACAATCAAAATTCAATAAATAATAAATTTAATTTTTTCAATCCCCTAAAGTGTTTTCCATCATTTTCTGGAGATGCCTAGTTGAGCTTGGTTAGACGATCCCTACAAACAATTGTTTCTGTTGTGTAAGAGTAACTTGTAGGTTTATGCGGATGAATCGACTGGAATGTACTACACAAATTTCTAAAGGATACAGATAAAATGTAAGATATCACAATACGGACGGAAAAGTTGAATAGAAAATCATAGCAAGATTGAATTCACTTCAAAGAATTCAAATGAGTGTCTTAACAAAGTTGTGAAACTACACAACGACAACCAAATGGGTGAATCTACTCCAGAATCAAAGACTAATTGGAAGAACGCTTTTGTTCTGCACAGAATTTTATATAACTTCGAAATGGGATACCAACGCCAAATTAGAGAATAACTTGATGGGCACACGAAACAAAATTTCATTTGTCCATTTTGTGTGACATTAACTACTTGAAATGGGTAAGCATGTCCGAAAATAAAACATATTTTATAACACAAAAAGGGATTTGGTAAAACTTAAGATTTTTACTTCATATTTACGATGGACAAGACTTTTGCACAATTGCGAGTCTAATTGTTTCATTGAGTTTATGATCTGTTGAAATTTTCATTTGAAGGGATTTTCTCAAACAATTTCCATGGAATCATTGAATTTGTTACTCAAATAAACATGACGCCCACAAATGGAGACAGCACAGATGAACAAGAGGTTATAGGTATGACGTAGTGTCTTATTTTATAACTACAAGCAAACCACTATGAAACTGTGTAGCAAGGTTGCTCTTACGATGAATAATTTATCCACCTTGGAGTATGTGCAACATCCTGGCATGGCATACCAGCTACATGTATAAGGTAACTTTGGTCATAAAGTATATTGCACGCTGAAGGATATTTTGAAGACAATAATGTCTGCAAATGTACTCCAATCAAGAAAATACAAACACAGCGTTGCCTGGGAGGAATATAAAATATTTACAGCCGGTTACGTATAACCACAGTTACACATCAAAAACCTTCTTCAATATATTTTGTATAGTATTATGCATATAGATATATAGTAGAGATATAACTTTTTGAAGTTTTCAAGTTGGTTTCTTTGTTCTTCTGTACTGTAATGCCTCTCCTTGTTGTAAAGTTGAGTTATATGACAAGAAAGGACTCAAATCGACACGAAAAACACAATTTTTTTATGCTTCACCATTAAATCCATACCATTCTAGTCTTTGTATGTTTTATTGAAGCTTTATCTACTTGACATGATAACATGACAGCATACAACCCATGTGGATACATGTGTATACGTAGGTTGAAGGATTGACGAAAATTGTCGTCATTTCAAAGACAACATTCAAGATGAGATTTGAATGGAAATTGTGATTTCCTATTGAGTAGAATCACACTTATATGTATTAGATACTGTGACTTACCTTTCAAAACATGTACATATACACTAGACTGACGTGCATTTGCTGGAGCACACGTGTAATTCCCTCCATGCCGCATCGTTGCATTTCTCACTGTAAGGACACTAGATGTCAGCTTATTCGACGACACTGTAATACCATCCTCCTGATCATAATTTATCATCCTAGATTCGTGATACCTGGAAAATATGTGTGGCATGATATCTTATGCAATAACTAGATGATAAGTCTCAGAGTTTGATATCTTAGTACTCTGGAATAGTTTGAAGAGCTTAACAGTGCAGAAAAGGATTTGATGTAATGCGATATTTAGTCTAAAAGGAGTTTTCACCAAAATCATTTGGTTTTCTAGCCAATCATGTATATCACTCATACAAACAGACAGTGAAACAGGAGATGATCTCATTTCTTGCTGATTTCGGAATATTATCTTTCACGATTGTATAACTACTCCCAGATTAGTATATTTATTGAAATAGAATTAAAGCAAATGATAGATGGACAGACTAATTTTTATATTTCATGTTAAAGAAAAATCATTTTCGTGAAATTCACTTAAGGGACTGCAAGAAAACTTGATCTAAATCAAACCAGTCATATTTTCTTTATAAATACATGATAAACGAAATTTTATGAGGATTGTGGTAAAAAGAAATACTTGAGTAATAAATTACTTATTCCTTTGGATATTAAAACTTATCCCAAACGGAATCCAAAAGAGACACACAAGCCAATTTGAAAAGCTGGGAAAATATCAAAATTTGTTGTAGCATAATCCCAGAAATTGAATATTGTATTCAGACCACGAACAACATATACAAAAATGAATGAATCCTCCATAAAATATCAAAATCCATGTGATCCATACAACAGGATTTGTATTAGGAACGAAGGATTCCCCTGTCCAAGAATATTTTTGTTCGTATAACATAAGGGCAGTTAATGGTATACACTGGACACATGAACATATTCAAGAATCCCTGTAGCGGAATGTTATGTCCTGACGAATTTAATATGAAACTACCAAATGGGCTCATCCGACTAGACAGGAAGATCGAAGCTTGTCTTATATGGTTATTTCATCCAAAACAAATCTAAAGTGGCCTCTGGGCTAATAGCTTGAATCGCCACCACATTTTCAATGTGAATGTATTATAAAAGGTTATCCAAACCACAATTTCATCTTGGTTTTTATCTTGTGGCTATTCTCCCTATTACAATATGTAGAGAAAATTCATTTCCACTTTTGGTCAGTTTGTAAACTCTAGGGATACTTCTAAGAAAAACCTAACTCTGATAAAAAGGGTTTTTGGTTTTGTGTTTTGTGTATATAATTCTGAGATTCATGCATTAATATGGGAACGTGGTTAACATATGCTTGAAGAGAAAAATTCCTTTCTGGGTTAAAGTCTTAATATTTACAATTAGTGTCCTATCTGGATAAGTTTTAAGGTAAGCACATGCCTAATTGATCATTCTGAATTCATTGGGAAAGACCTTGTGGGCACTCTTATTGAATGGATCCAATTAAGATAAAATTTAAGAAAATCGTTTCATCGCTCTTCACTTGAATGGGCATTTGGGATTTGATAAACCATCTCACATGGAAACCTTCGCAGGGAATTCATAAGAATTTAGGCATTAAGGATATATAAATTTTAATCAAATTTTCCAATTCAAAATTTTGTTGGAGACACAAAGTATCGTCCACTTTGTGAGCAGAAAATCTCAAGAAACTATCGACCCTCAATTTCAAACGTTTCTCAAAAAATTGGTATTCATTTTGAGGAAATCTGTCTTTTGATCTCGTTTGAATAAAAGTGTCTGGATAACACTTTATGATTGTTCAGTTTATGTTAATGAAGTAAAATTGAAGAGGAACCAAACCCCAACTGGATCACAGCAGTTTCTAATCAATTTTATTTATTTACATAATTCAAAAATTCTTCTTTTACTCACCAAAATACATAGAGCGGACTTTCAGTTGCCCTTTTTAATTTACATTCCAACTTCAGCGTTGATCCTTCATTTATATGTAAATCAGGAGCTTCGATAATTTCCGCTACCGCCTCTGGAATTTCCGGAATTTTAGTGTCATCATGTAGAAAACATTGGAAATAGAAAATAAAACAAATTTTTGATTAAAAAATGTATATAATTGAAATGAAAATCTTTCTAAAAAAAGAACAGTAATCAGGACCTCACTTCGAACAATTAGGACGACGTAGTTTTCCAAAGAATAACGTAGAGTAATTAAAAATTAAAAAAATGTCAGACAATCTTAAAACCGTCTTTTCTGAAAATGACAAACAATTTTTCCCAATTTTGTCCCAGAAAACTCAAAAAAATTGCCGTCAATGACGAAGAAAAATTCTATCGTAGAATTTAAGATAATTAATATTTATAAAGTTTTCAGAATTGTTGTGGAACATAAAGATGAAAAATTCAAAAAATTAACGAAGCTTTAAGCAAATAATTGTTTTGGCAGGGTGAATGAGAACACTTTGATTCCGAGAAAATCCCCAATTTATTAGACTTAAAGTATTCTCATGGGCATTTGGTCCTTGAAAATTTTAATTCCAGACAAATTCCTTAAAGACATGGAGTAGCAAATAAGACAGTAGTTTAAGTTTATTTTCTTTGACACAGTGAAAATTGTAACATTTGCGATAGTATTCCTGGAATTTTTCTTCGGCAGGATCATCACACTTTTTGTAGAAGTTTTAAGAGGTTGTCATTTGGGTAAGAATCCTTTTTAACCATTAAGGGGATAATACCTGTATTGATTCTATTTTGAGTATCGGATCTAATGAATAACCCAGGAATAACTTTACAAGCAGAAATTGTCCCTCTTGAAGTGTGTAAGCTATAAAGCTTTCCATTTCGTAATATTTCCCAACAGGTTTGTATATAAAATCGGAAAAACATTCATATAAATTTAAGTCACGTCTGGCCATGACAAAAATTCCAATTGAACTTTGGACATAAATTTTTTAAAACTTGCCGCATATTCAATGGAAAAAAAGCTCTGAACAAAAATAATTAATTCGATAAATCGAACGCAGCCAAGTATAAAAATACCAGAAAAATATTGTTTTGTTGGAAAGGGGCAAGAGGATTAAAGTTAATTTATTGATTACGATTTCCAATGGTTATGTTAAAAAGTTTTGGTCCAATATCTTGTTGGAGAGAAAAAAGTTGTTAAGGAAAACAAGAAATCAAGACAACTGGGAAAAAGTTTATCCTTATAAAAGTGGGAATAAGAAAATTGTGGAAAAACCTAGGCACGTTCTAGACTTCATAGCCTATGTAAAATCCTTTCTTTTAGTTTAGTCATATCAGTGATAAGGTCTGAAATGTTTTCTTGACTCTATTCTGACCAGTGGAAGTCTAGTGAATCCTTTTCATTCTTTCCAGCCAATGTAAACACTCAAACCTCAAAATGAAGAAAGTTTTCTTGAAGTTTCTTTTGTCTCGTTTTAATTTACCGAAAATTTTCAAGTGTCCACTTTAACTTTATCTGATAATTAGTGAGTTTTGTGGATAATAGCGTACGCAATTAACTTGGGCCTTAGGAGTTACAAAATAACTTTCCATCCCTCGAAGCAAGAAGTTTTTAAATTAAAGACATACTCAAAATATTATTATTTGGGAAAGACACCGGACGATTACATCGATTTTAAAAAGAACTCGAGTGCTTAGAAGTGGCAAAATCTTACAAATATCCCTTTGTTGATTTGGAAAATTTAGTTCCATTCGGTTGCATAAATTGTTAGTGCAACTACCACTAACAGTATTGAACTTGAACCGTGAAAACTTTTAAAGCGACTTTAGAATTGGTTCCAATGCTATGAGCCGAACATCAGTCAGGCACTCGAGAGCACACCTACCGGAAAACCATTTATTCTCGAAAGAATTCTTTTCTACTTGGAAGAAGTTTAAATCAAAAATTTATTAACCGATCGTTATAAAACAAAGGAATGATTGTTAAGATTTTACTTAATTTGATTACATAAATATCTTCTTTTAGAATCAATCTACTTAAAGATTTTGAGCGCAAATGAAAAAAACGCAACAATAAATTGGTTATGATCAGATTTATGTGGTCCACTTACAACCTTAGATTTTCATAACCACGGTTGGAAAAAGTCGGACGTATATTTCAAGATGCACGTAAGATAATAAAAACCGAAAGGCATACTCGTAGTTAAGCTCCGCGCCGTAGGTTTTCCGTGAAAATGTCCGAATAAAATTAAAGAAAATGTTTCGTGTTGATATATACGTTCATTATTATCAATCTCTTCAATGCAACGGTTATATAGACATGTATGTTTACAGAATAGATAAATTACAAGCATATTGCTTTGCGCCGTTCTTTCACTTCTTCTTCGATGCTGCCGTAGCTCTGACATTTTGTCCGCACTGGAGTTTTTAGGTTTTTTACATTTCTTTTGACGCACGCTTTGCTCTGATTTGCATTTTCTATAATTTAGCGCATGTTTACGATTCATATGAAACGGCATCTTTAATATTTTTACAATTTCCAATTTAATACCGATTTTTACATATACTTCGGCGAATATTTTTATGGTTTCACGTAAGGATTTAGTGGTTCTTCTTATGTTTTTTACAATGACACCCAAACCCACGTCCTAGCTTAACGCGTTCTCACGTTACACTAATTAATAATTTCAGAGAAAACTAATTCACAACAATCACCCGTAAGTCATTACACTAGCCCGTACCAAAATATGCTCAGTCCATTGTGACCTCAACCGTTGTTATCGCATTGTTAGTCTCGTACTTATGAGCGATTGAAATCGGATTTTATTTTCTAACGCAAGAAAGTTTGACCGGCTTTCAATGTACTTTCGAGCGAAAAGGCGTTTTCACGTCAAAAGTGTTAAGCAAACTTCCAATCAGTCTTAATTTCACACTTGACACAAGGACAAAACACGAAAATAGAGTATATACAAAATTGATTCAAATTAATAGGGTGTCACTGGCAATTTGAGGAAATACAAATAAAATTTAATTTAATTAAATTGGGTAATAAACGTAAAATTAGGAACCAAGCAGCTTCTAGTAAATTCAATTTTTGCAAATTCATGTCAACTCATTCCTTATTTTAACGGCCAAATCGATTAAAGTTTAATTGTTTGTCCAAAACGAAAAGCTTAAGACAGCAATTTATCTAGCGATTATATAAAATAGCTATTAAAATTCAATTTTATATCGTTATATCATTTTTGGTGTTATTCGTCTGTTTGGCCATTAAATGTCAAGAAGTGTTCCCAAAGTAGCATCGTTTCCTGATATCAAGTGGTTTCCAAGTGGAACAAAATAAGGATGAGGATACTTTGGTTCATGTTCAGACGACAGTTTGCTTACCGTAGAAGTAACTTGCAGAAGAGATGTCCTTACAATGATTTATATTATGTTGATCTTAGTAAAATATTCATAATTCATAAAAATGTTGAAAATGTAAAGCTAGCGAATATGCAAATCCAGTTTTTCGTATCGTAAAAATCGGAAAAATATGGAAAGTAGCTAAAGCCATTTTTAACTGTGATCCCCAAATGGGAGAATGGTGGCGTTTGCCACTTTGGGAATATAAATTCAAATGTGATTCTAACAATGTTACAATTTTTTTATAGTTAAAACTCATATTTGTTTTAAATTGAATATTAAATTAAGTGCCACCATAAGCTATGGGAATTGCAGCCATTTTCTTTTTAGTCAGCTCCATTTGTGCATTTCAAATTTGAAATATGTCACGTTTCAAAATTCCTTTTTGATAAAATGAATGTTAGCGTATAGTTCTTGTAGTAAACGATGAATAAATGTATGTAGGTATTATACGTGATATAAGTGAACTTGTAATTAAGAGAAACTATGATTCTCTTTAATATGATTTCAAGAACAAAGTTTGTTTGACGAAAGTTTCTCAAAATATTTGTCCAATACTGGAAGAAAATATCAACAAATTTACAAAAGATGTTTTAAATTTTTAAATTAATTAATTGCAATTTTTAGTACCATAAAATGATTTTGTTTGCCAAAAGGTTTAATGAAATTTATTACATTTTTACGGAGGAAAAAAGTTTTTTGAAAAAAACTTTTCTTTCTTTATAAAATGCGAAAATCAATCATATCAATCAATCATATGAATCAAATATTATGTTGACTTGGTGTTATTTGTCAAACAGTTTTGAATTAGAGACGGTTTGGTCATGCCGCGGAATTCGTGTAATAACGCGAAATCTAATATTTTGGTTTTGGTTTCAAAAAATATAATAAAAATTGGTTCCTTTTCGTGTGCTGTTTTTCATTTGGACTAAGTGCCGCTATACAAATTGGTTTCGGCAACCACATGTTGTTTAATTTAAACATTGTCCTTATTACGGACTAATATGTGGATTGCAATTTTGATTTTAATTGCAGTTGGAAAGAAATATTCTTGGACCAATTGACGGAAAGTTTAAAAATTAATTTCTCAAAATATCCTTTTACATAACATGGATTTTAACTAAATTTAATAAAATTAAAAACAATTCAATTCCACATGAACAATAATTACTTACCAACAATTTTTAGTTCAATAAAAATCGATTGTGGTGGATGTGTTGAAATTTGGCACTCATAGAATCCTTCATCGTCCTTTCTGGCGCTTTTTATTCGCAAAGCCCAATTACCTAAATGTCTAGTATGTTCGACTAAAAATCGATCGTCACTGCTATATGTTGAAAGGCCAACAGTGAGAAGTTGAAAGTCCTTTCTTCGAAACCAGGACACCTTCAAAAGGAGAATTTCATTTTTTATTCTATTATTGTACTTAAATCATTTATGTACACATACAAATGGAATAGAGTATAAGTATTTTATTATATTTTCATGTAGATTCGTTTCATTGCAAGCAATCAAAATTTGCTTTTTAGAAAATCATCCTTTCGTTTTGGTCAATTATGGAAGAAAATTGAAGTGGAAAAAAGTTCCATTTTGCTGAGGTTAATGAAAATAATTAAATTTTTGCATCATATTTCTTTTTTCTCAGAAAATTTTCTTGGAAATTAAAAAAGTTCCGTTTCAATTTAACTCTAAGAGGTTTTGCGAAATAGAACATTCTACATAAGGGACAATCGGAAACCTCATAATTTTAGGTCACTGAAATTACAGACTTTGCATGTAAGAAAAAGGAATCAGAAAATCCTTGTTAACGTCATTGCACCAAAACTTTACTTCCTTAACATTTAGCTGTCTTAAAAATATGTTATTCATATAGTTTGTATATATGAGGAACGATATCTTGATACATTTCAGTTCATTACCTCCAATCATTTGAATTTTCGCTCTTGTTATGTGAATTAAGGAACTTGTAAGAGCGAACTACAATAGTTCTAGAGTGTCTCAATAATTTAAATATTAAATGTTCCATAACAAAACTAAAGTTTTTCCTTAATTTTCTTTGAAATCAAGTATATAAAATACTTACTTACAGTGGCTGGTGTTGACATTGTGACTGTACATGGCAGAATGGCGAGTCCACCTCGTTGGCTGACCACTCTTGTATTGTTCTTCGTCACGAATTGGCTGTCGGAGGGATTTATCAGGTTTTTATGTACACCACGGGAGTCTGAAGAGTCTATAAAAGAATTCAAAAAATCATGTTCCACATTAGCAATGTTGAAGTCGATTAGTTGGAGATTTTAAAGTCATCAACAAAGATTTATAGCAGTATCATTCAAAATGCGTTAATTGCAATCATTATCCAATGGAAGACACAATGATTGTGTTGTAATGACAAAGCATTAAAGTGGTTTAATATAGCACATCCACCAGAAACCGGAAAAAGTGAACAAACGCTGAGAATTAGTGAATGATTACAGGATAAGTCATAAGGATTAATTTTTATCTTTGTAATAAAATAATTTGATGAAGAAGTTGAAATTTTTTAATACAAAGAGACCTTACAGTTTTTATTATTTTTCTTCAGAATTATCATCTTAAAATTTTATGAAACAGAAAAGTATCGTTAAAATAATACTTCTGAGAATTCATCTTTATATATGTATGTACATATACTTTTATACAATACAAACCGATGGATATACATCATCAAAATTCTTTAAGTATTTTCGTGATAAAAGTTAAAACAATAAAATTTATAACTTCTAAGGAACCATAATTTTCTTATAATCCTGTTTTATTGATTAATTTTATTTATATGACAACATAAAAATTAGGACTATCAGCAAAACTCTGTATAATGTCCTTCGTCCTGATCTGAGTGGATTTTGTTATTAGGCAGTTTTTATAGACTCAATGAAGCATAAAATGGTCACAATAATCCGAAACTCTGAGTGACCTTTTGGAACCTTCGCAAAGGTCGTAGATGAAGGGTAAACACTCATTTTCCTTCATCGACATCGAACTATCAGTTTTTTTATGATTTGTATATCAACAAGGTGTTCGAGATTTGACATTATAATAGTAATATCGTTTAGGAACTACAACACAACTTGTCACTAATGTGTTAGAAAGGACAAGATTTGCTGACATATATGTTCTGACTCTAGAAAGCTAATTCACCGAATTGCCTGTTGTGACACATAAGAAAATCACAATCAATGAAGGAGGTCACACATTTCACACTTTATCAGCATTGACTTCTTTTTATTAGCTACCATCAAAGTGAGACATCTCCAAAAGTGTCGGATGTCCTTAGCAAGAGTCATGTAACGAACAGAGATTACAAGTCCTTCGACATGTTGAATTGATGAAGATTAAACTGGACAGGATAATGAATTGCTTTGATGTGGAAAACAAATTCCTACCACTTACGGTATAGGTTTACTAGTATATATTGTAGAACGTGATACAAAAAAAATGGAGGCATGTGTATAAAATTGATTTCCTCACTCTTATCTCATGGAGAAACATTTTTTTTTGTTCGTTGTATAATGTCGATATACAATATTGAACATAGAATAACATTTGACTTTAGCTTTAAGCATACAAATTCATTTTATTGATTTATGACTAAACCTAAGTTGCAGCATTTATCAGTGTATCTTCCTGATATGCTCACGAGTCATTATATCCACTTGAAGTGATACTACAAACAAATTAATAACATTCAATAGAGTGTTTCGTAAGTCATGAATCATTCAAGCATATGTCACAATTTAAATTGAACTTAAAGCATCACTGAAATTAAATTCATTTTCAAGATTTTACCCCAAAAATTTAAACATAAATTATTTTCATTACAACAATAGTATCTTCTAATTACATCTCGTGTAGTCCTTGTTTCGTGCTCAGAATTAATTAGAATCCTTAGGACTATAAATTTTCTGGTCTTCCTTATAACTTAGTAACTCTTGTAAAAGGATTTTCGTAAAGATTCAAGATGTTTGGGAAAATGTTTGTTAATAAATTTTCAGCTATAAGTTTTGTTTAATTCGATTTTGATGTTATTCAATCAAGAACAATTTACGTAATTACAATTCTATTTGTTAGTTATAATCAAAAAGGATTACGAAATTTTGTCATTTCCTACAATAGCAAAATGTTCCAGGGATTTCGTACTTCCGGGTGGCATATGTCACAAAATGAATATAACCTAATAAGGCAAATGTAGGATATGAAAGACGGTTATTACTGTTTAATATTTAAGTAGATAACCGTGTAGGAAGTGAAATCGTGTGATTGATATTTGAAAATTTTGAAAAATAAATAAAATTTAGAGGATCAAAAGTTTCCTTTTTCAAGTGCAATGATGAAAAAAATCAAATATGGAAACTTTATTCGTTTATGAATATGCTAGTAGTTAGGATATGGAGAAAATGTCGAAGTAAATGATTTATTTCGCTGTTAAAATTTCAACATTTTGCTACCGTTAACGAACGCTCCGAAACACAGAAAGTTTCGCAGCGAATCCTGTCAAGGATCATTACTGTTAAATATTTAGCACAACTGTTGCACGAATCCTTAAGGATAAATATATCTTATCGAACAAATAAAAATGATTTTTAATAAAACGTTACCAATGAATCGTTTCCAAGGACTTTTCACAGCATTAAAATTTCACAGAAGTGAAAGAAAAATTTTCTTATTGTCACTTGAATCCTGTGAGGGAAAATTCATTTCAAGAAGAAAATCCTTTCTTGTTTGTTTCCACATAAAAAATTTATAATAATGAGATGGAGGCTGTTGTCAAAGCCACGACGTAAACAACAACGGGCATATTGTATCCTTTTCAATATTATATAATAATAAGGAAAACCAAAATTTATTGATTTGTTGAAAAGTCGAAAGGATAACTAAAAATAATAATGCCATCTTTTATAGTTAAAACATTTTTTTTTCTCTCCAAGGATACATTCCTCAAAGGACAAATATTGAGATTTTGTTGTATAACAGATACAGGGATACAAAAAGCCGGAAGTTGAAATACTCATAAAAAGGACTTTCAAGAATTCGTTATACAATGAACAGGATTAGTTCAAGTGCTGCTGTTATTATCAATTCACCCGAATGTAATATGACGAAGGATTTTTTGTTTGCAACAAAAAGGATATTATTAGTGTCACGTCGATGGAACTAAGGATATGAAAAACAATTATGGATATAATGCGACCCAGAACTGCTTGTGACTTTAAATTAAAAGTTATATATCTTATTTTGCCTTTAATGAAGCTCCAAAATATCAATTAAAGGTTATAGGTCACGAAGTCACAGGTTTCATGTGACAGTATTTTTCGGCTATTGAACAGGATGACATGCTAAGGATATTTAAATCATATCAGAGATAGACACTGTCTGACCCAGGCCAAGAAAGTTGCCCCAAAATGTTTCGCCTTAAGCTGTAGTTCATTAAATAATCTTTAAACTTATTGGGCTTCCATTAAAGGTCGAAGGTTTCACGTCAAGGTCCCCTTCGGTTAATGAACAGAGTATCACGTTACAAATCCTTTTGTAGACAGACATTGTGTTGGTCATGAATGCTCTCCCGGAAGGATATTCATAATATGTCAGGATCGGAGTCAGCCATACGACTCACATGCTTCATGAGCTTGACATATTGAATCTTATTCAGAGGCTTCAGGACGTTATTCGATTTCATTCTTGAAATCGAAAATGTTACAACCTCATGTGTATTTGTGTGCGTGTTGAAGTTCCGTTTGTTCTGGAATACAGGAAGCACAAAAGCCTCGAGGGACTTTATTTTGTATACATTATATATAATCATGCAATGCCTTTAACCCAGTTTACATCTGAGATACCAGGATCATGTAAATATATAAGTCAATCTAGTTGAGCTTGTCAAGAAAATCTCTTCATGAATCATGCCCTCCCTGCCAGAACAATAATCTTAAATGCATATCCTTGAACTGAGCACCGAAATCCCCTAAAGGCGTAACTACAAAACATATAACAAACACTCTTTGACATAATATTCTTTGGCATATCATGTCAAAATCGCTTTCATCATATCATTGTCCCTTAAGCAAATATATGTCATGCAAACTTAATACTCACGTTCGAGAATACACGTGTCTTAAAGGTGGTACAATCTTCAAAAGAAAAATAAGGATACATGTGACAAAAAAAAAAACCTTCTTCCTTTTTACAGGTGTTGTATCTTAAGCAGATTCGTTACCGATATGGATATATTCAAAGTGACAGTGATATAAAACAAATAGAGGTGTGTGCGAGAACAGGTGTCGTGAAGTTCAATTTTTTTAAGGGCAGGATACACGGATAAACGCAGGACGAAAGTAGAATGAAGAAGTAAACATTACTATATCACTTCACATATAAATCATTTCGTATTCTATACTTATTTGTATTCATGTGTGTTATGAATTCCGCATATTTCATTCTCATGAATTCTCCCTCAAAATTTTTGGCAGGAAAACAAATTTTTCCTTTTTTTCTTCGTCCTTTCCAAAGTTAACGCTTTGCATAACGAATGCGATGAACATTTGTCATATATTTAAGCAGCAAAAAGCTTTCATTTTCTCGGAAAAAAATCAGGATATTTTTATAAGACAACAATCTCACGTACAATGCGTCAAATAACACGATATTTGCGTTCATGATTATCTCTGTAGATATTTAAATCACAACGTACCACTAACTCCCTTCTCTTTACATCAACAAGTCATCAAAGAATTATTTGTCAAAATCCTGATCACCGAGACAGCTTCAAGGACAAGGGGATTAATTCGTTTCTTCAAGGACAGGTACCTTTTTTAATTATAAATTTTAATTTCATCCTTAGAAATAATGAAAATGTTCAAAATTTTAGGACGTCCCCATCAGTGGTTAATACCGCCTACCCACTAAATAATTCAGGAATTTCCACGAAACCAAAAGATTAAAAATGTTTTCCTTCTTAAACTAAACAGAAAATCATGAATTCTTAAAGACAACAAATCTTAAAATCTGGGCAACATAAACGGCTTTTACCCACAAATATTCGGCATAATTTAAAGCTTGTCCTTCGATTTGTTTGAGAATCAAAAAAAATATGAGACAATCGCTTGGCGTCTTGAGAAACAATTTAAATTCCAAAGTCTTAAGGACTTCAACAGACGACGAAAATGTCCTACAAAAATAATCGCCTTTTAATCTCGAATTTCTGCCCTAAAAGTTAGGGAGAATTTTCACATCTTTGTGGGGTATGAATTGTGAATGTCTTAGGGTGAATCTGTTTTGGCAAAATGTCTGACACTGTGATTTAGGGGCGGCTAGCCATATTGTTGTTGTATTTTTTTAAAGGAACCGCCCGGATATTTATTGATTGTTAAACGATAAAAATTTGAATAAATTCAATATTGATGAAATATGGCTTAATTTATATCCAATCAAACTCTAGATCCTTTTCATAAATGTATGACAAGATAATATTGAACATTAATTTTCATCATAACCACATGTGGATATCTCGTTTCGAAACAAAACCCAGTGATACCTGTATCTTTTATGTAACCCTATCAAACCTTGTCAAATACAAATTTTCGAAACTTTCAATCGAAGATTTTGTTGACATATAATATCACAAAAGCGGATGGGTTACTGAACTGAAACAACTTTGACTCCTTAAATCTTTTCAACTGTTGACAGCCGCAAACAAAACCTTTATAGTTTATCGTTTTAAAATGAAAATTTAGATCATGTTGTGTATTGAGATACTGCTATTGACACAACCTGTCACATTTCATTGAATGAAGCGAGTAAGCTACTTGATTTTGATTTTGATTCCGAATTTTGCTTTGAAGATAACAATTCGTTCACCTTTATTGTTGCACAGACGGTTCCATAAACTATTCAGGAGTAATATAAGTATAGTTGATTAATCGGTATTATTAGCTGGTCTTGCATACATAGTGTGAGGCAACGTGGCAGAAACAACAGAAATCCGCAGGTTTTTAACAGCAGGGATCTCCAGTTCATTCTATCATGCCGCAATGTGATATTGTTAATCTCATACCAAATATCTCTTTACCCTGTCAATAAGTTTAATGCTTCGTCGTAGAAAATTGCTCATTTAAATGTCGTACGAGCTGAAAAAAAGGATTCTCTTCATTCAAAATAAAAATGCTTTCAAAAGTATATTATAAATCCACGATTTTGTGTAATAAAATTTTCAATTCCATTTTGATTTTAACGAATCGAATGCGACAATTGAGTTTTTTAAAATTGTTTCACTTATTTTGCATTACATTGCGAAAAATATTAAATGCCTAAAACACACAGAAAACAAATAAAACGGACGAGAAATGAAATCCTCTTGCACGTAATTTGCAATATCAGCACACATATACAAATATAAATATAAATAGGTACACACAAAATGATTTTATTAATAGCACTTTCTTACACAAAAATGAGCACTTATCCTTTTTGTGTTGCGCCAAGTAGAAAATTTGAATAAAAATTTTTATTATAGCACTTGAACAAAATGGTGAATGTATAAAAGGAAATGTAGACTGAATGAACGAGAATGAATATAGAGAGAAAAAATTTAGTTAATTTCTATTTTGCAAGGACGAATTCTATTTACATAGTACAAGTATAAGGATATCCTAATAACGTCAATTTTGTGTGCCCTACAAGAGTGAAAAGTGCCACTTTAAGGGCGAATAATTTTATGAATTGCCTTGAAGGTAGTTGAAGAATTTGTTAAAGGATCAAGTTATTTCTCTTCTTAATTCACTTTTGAATTATCCTTGTAATTAGTAAAATTATTGAGGTAAGAACTATAAGGACATCATAGAAATTTACATTTTGTATATCTGTTGTATTTTGAATTGTTGAATTTTATGTGTTCCATTCATTTGTACTCCTTCATTTTTTGGAGAGTATACTTTTGAAGGATGAAACTTTATTTCGGGGTAATATTTTCATATTATCATGCTTTGCCTTGGGCTCTTTCACAACAAAACAAAATGAAATTTTGCATAAATTTCAAATTAAGGACATTGGATAAGTTTCAGCTTTTGTACACAGTTCATTTGAAGAATGAATTAAGTTTTCCTGCTAGAAACGAAGGAATTTAATGAAGGTATGAATAACAAAACTAACAAAATTCTGATAAAGTTTTCCAATGAAATTGTGGGTTTTTTCTTTTTGGTAAATTCGTCATGGAGATACTTGAATTTCCAAGAATTTTTGAATGATGGGAATTTTTAGGTTTAGGAGGAAAACTCATGAAAAGGATGAAGTTTTGCAAACTTCAAGGAAATTAACTTTTTCTTTTTCTGAGTTGTGTAGAAAACACGTGCATTGACTTCTGGTCAAGTTTGTATGTTTGAAATAATGTAAAACATTTAATGAGTAAACGATTATGCTTGTGTATGTGATTTGGAACAGATTATTTAACTGACTTTCATACAGCTTTTCTCGTTAGAATTACGCAACGGACTCAACTACAATTCCAATGAATATCAAATGAAACGAACGTGTGTTAATCCGATTAATCGCTAATTACCAAATACTGCAAATCTGTTAATCAGCTTAGATGGATTTGAAGAACTCGATTAAATGTCAGTAACGATATTGATCGCTTATTTAATGTTTCATATAGAAGTAGAACAACGTTGTTTGTTTGCAAACAACCTAAAACGGGTTTATATTGATTTTGGGAGAAACTTTTCAAATATTTTCATCACTCCAGTGAGTTCCAATTAACGAACAGCGAAACCTTTGATTCTTTATAGCATCCATGGGCTTTTATTATAAAGCGAAAAATAATGTTTGTGTGGGAAAAGGATTCCTTGATCAAAAATTCTCGGTATTATTTTTTGGAAAATGTTTTATTGTATGAAGTACAGAATTAGTATTTATTTAGTACCTTCATGTAAGCAGCTTTTTGCTATATCTCTGTATAATACTGAAGTATTGATGAATGTGTGTATTGAAAGTTTCCATGGAAATAAAGTAAATGATTGATACAACAACCAACAATGACGACCAGAATTTTTAAGTTACTTTTGTCAAATCGGGTTTGTCATATGTAAAACTATGAAATCTTAATATGCAGATACAAACAGTTTTTGAATTTTGAATATACTTTTGTGAATAGATTTAAACATGTTTTATATTTGTATCCAGCTGAAAGGCTAACTGGTGAATGAGTAAAAACTTTCAGGATTATTGGCAACATAATGTCTGCATCAATTCAAATCTTTAGTTGAAGCTTAACTCATGATAATTTATTCCTCTCAATGTCGAATTATAAAATCTTGTATAAGTTATTAATAACACAAATTGCAGTGAATTCGTTAAAATAATCGTATTGCGATGTGTTTATAATAAACAATATAAATTTAATTCTAAGAATATAAATGAAATCCTAAAATGATCAAAGAAAATCACAGATATTTTCTAGTACCCAAAATCACGTTGCCCGGGGTTGCATTCATAACGGAAAATTTCGATACCTTGAATCATCTGAAAAACAAATTTTTTCGAAAGTTTTTTTATTTTGGAAATATTTGGAATTTCCCAACATTCAGTGGAATTCTATAATTTCCTTAATGTATTTTCAAGGTTTGAAATATGGTCCTGCAAAAATCCGAAAACATCACCTTGACATCATGATAATGTCAAATGATACTTTGATCTCTTATTCCATTGAGTGAAGGACTGTGAGGATAAAAGGACAGTATCTTATTTGTAGATGGGTTAAAATAACACTTGATGGACAATTATGCAAGATATCAGATCGTGTGCCAAATTTATAGCACTTACGATCAATATAAGTTTATCTGGATCTCGATAACGATTCATTGTATGCAAGAGGTTTGATAGCATAGCATCTTTCCAAAGGAATTTCTAAGAAATTTACTCGTTTTGTCATTCATATTGTTATTGATATATGTACATATATCCTACCTTTCCGTCTATGCCTTCCGATTCCATGTAATTGATTATCTAAGAAATATCCATCTATTGAATAGTTTAAAGTCACGAAATATATTAATAAGACTATATTTAACCACCACATATTTTCATTATTTAAAAACAAATACGTAACATATCCATTTGTATTACTATTAAACTAATATCTACATCATACACTCATCAAATCCTTTAATAAAAAGGACTCACATCCATGTTAGTATTTGTAATATTTGATTTAATGTGATTTAGATAAAATTTTCCAAGAAATCCTCATGAGATCTTGTTTGTATTGTATGAATTCACTGAGCTATCGTACATTTTGAGAAACCATCAAACTTTAGCTAATAAAACTGAAATTATTAACACTCAACAAATTATTTTTCCTCTTTAGTCCTTCGAGAGTAAACACTACAATGTTAAGGATACTCTATTTATTTAGTTACATCATCACCAACATATGTTCCCTTATAATATCCTTATAAGTTACACTATTTGGATAGTATTCCTTTACACAGAGTCACTTAACATTTGATGTTATGTAAATGTGTTGTTACTAATAGAATTTCATTAGAATATTATTTAATTCTTTTTTTAAATTATGCATTCAATATAACTGCATTCCATTCATGCAACTCGTCAATATCACATCAACTCGAGGATATGATTTGATTGGTACTACTCTCAAATTTGCGTTTATCACGTGCTAACACGTAACTTTCGACCGATTTCAGTGAAATCCCGATATACACTAAACATTCAAGGGTGTGTTGTACCGTAACTGGGTGCGCGAAAACTCTCAAAAAACATGTATAACGTTTGTATAACAATTTTATGAATGTACAATTTATAACAGTGACCCACAGGGTTCAGGAGTGAAATTTTCAGAAAGGATATTTTCCCCAGGATTCAGTTCCATAACATTTTCACAATTCATATTGTCATCTGTCATGCGCCAATTTTCTGAGCTTTCTCATGCAGGTTCTACGGGGTGAATGTGGTGAATATTCGTCGAACAAATAACGTCGAATCAAAACGGATAAGCAAGTAACTTAGTGTTGGTGTTGATTTTGGCAATGTTGCATCTAAATGATGCGATTTATTTTTGAAAATCAGTTGTGGAGTTGAAACGATTTCATGATGGTAACGTGAATCTGGGATCCTCGAAGAATTTCGCTCTAAAAAGGATAATTGATTTTACAAAAATTCAATAATGTCATTAAATCCAAAGGATATTGTTTGACAAATTCAAGTGTGAATTCAGGAAAATTCCTGGAAAATTGGATTTCTATTAAGATAACATTTCATGGATCTGTCTGCGTCCTTTTGAATTTCACAATTCCCTCCTAAGTCATGGTTAACCTGGATCATGAGGTTCTCAAGGATTCATTACTTCATTACCAATGATTCTGGATAGAAAATATATCAATAAGAATAAAGCGAAACTAGTTTCATTAACCAATACAAATATTATAATCCTTAAGGTGTTCTAGGTTTTAAACCCACCAGGAGAAGATCATCTTTTACCAAAGCTTCCATCAAATTTCGATGCATACTACTTAAGTTTGAATGCGGATCACCCGTAATCTTATTTAATGGAAAGAAAACTTAAATAAGAAAGGACGAACGACAATGGTATACTTTAAATGTATCTGGTTACCCTCTTTCGAAACTGGGTTGGATTATAAAGGAAAACTTATGATCCTTGTTGGTGTTTTTTTCGAAAATTTGTTATTTTATGTTCTTCCTTAAAAGCTTCATTCGAACATCCTTTTTCCTGTTTCAATTTTATCCTTTTTGAATGCAAATGACGATGTAAATTAATACTTCAGGCTTAGATGTGACGAGGGCGAAATACAAAAAAGCAAAGAAAAATGTATTAATTTAAAAAGCCATACACAAAAAACTTGTTTCACACAAAAAGGATCTTTTCCAGGATGTGGAAAACAATTGTTTAAAGGTTAAATTTGTTATAACTGGGATTGGACCAAATTTTTTCCCTTTTCAAGCCATTCAAATGTTTTGTATTATTCACCCACAGGTGTATTGTACACAAGAGTATTCAAATCCATTTGAACCCTTTTTATCCCAAGGTGTTAACCATTTTCACACTTGATAATTTACATATTTAAGGATTGGGATAAATTTTGGTAAGCAATGCTTACAGAGTTTTCAAGACTGAACACGTCAGGAGTGAAGATGAATCATCTAACCATTAGTCAATTCCAATAACCATATTCATATCAGCTTCTTCATTCAAAACAAGACAAAGATTTGAAATTGTATAACAAGAACAGAAACACATCTACTTAAAGACACACAGTCAAATCACTTCAATGTTGATTAGGATTTACCCCAGATCCTTGAATCCTCTTTTAAGGCAAATTCAGGCGAGTATCCTGTAATCCAGCTTAGCGTATTTTTAATCAAATTCCTCATAAAGTCGAAGATTTACGTGGAATTAAGATAAGTAGTTCCTGAGAATATTCTTCGTAAATTGAAAAGAACAAAAATAAGATGAAAACTAAGAAACAAGAAAATCTTAAGAAGACAGAAAACTTATCCAACCATTACACATCATTAACCAATTGAAAAAGTTTTAGCTTGAAGCGTTGATAGCAACTTTGGCAAGGATAAAAGTATGTCAAAATAAAAGTATGTTTACAAAACTTCAAGTTTTCCTCGTTTTACTTGTGTACAAGAAAAGACTAAGGATAATACAATTTCTTGGCCAAATCCATAGCATGGTGCTCATTTCCTTGATCCTTGATTCTTAATATCGAATTTTTTTGGGGACATTAGGATTGTTTAACTTCATATAAAGTTTTTTAATTTTATAAGTAAATTTATATACCATAGTTTATGTCTGAATTCAATCCGATAAATAATCCAAATGTTTTTCACTATTAAATAATATACTTTTATATTATAAATTTGATGTTTTCATGAAATACGATATATGTAATTAATTTATAAAATTGTAATTAAATCTTTCCTTCATTCACTAGATCAGAATCAGGCTCAGCAGCATCAGAATATAACAATCACAACTTCAAATTATAATTAATATATAATTATTTGTGTGCATTCAAATAAAGCGAATTAATTTAAACACTCCGTGTAATATCCTGCAAACATTTAATGTAATATTCCTCCTAAAATCAAGAAAGACATTTAGAGAATTTTCTTGGAAATATTAGTCCCTCAATTTGCATAAGAATTTACATGACAATGTACATGGGAAGGATTCCCTTTGAAAATGTCATTCAAATGTCTGGCCGAAAGGATCCTTAATTTTGAAAATAAGGATTCATCGGAATGATCGATATCAAATATTGACGCATCGAGCACATGTAAAATGTTTGGTTGAAATTTTGATTAAGGATCAAATGCAATTAGGGATTATTTTGGTATTGAGTTGTGAAGGATTCTCCGAAAATTGAAAATTCGATTTTGGAATTTAAGAAATTTCAAAATGAATTTGCAAATATTTCTTGAATGAAATTGAGTTATATTCTTGAAAACGTGTTTTAAATTAAAATTACATCTATTTTGCATAAATAATCATTATCTACTTTCATCTTTTTCCAACGTAGAGAAGTAGATTCTGTCGCAAGATAAATATGGGGATAAAAGGTTTCGAATTAAAATACGCAACTCGAGCTAAGGGCGAGGTTAATAGAGAGGATTTTGTGACTTTATAGCTCTTGTAAGACATTCCGTCCTGAAGTTAAACCATTCAAAAAGGCTAACTCCCGGCGAAAGGTCTTGAGGCAGTTTGTTTTGTTCTCGTTTCTCAATTTAGTGTACCAAGGGCTAGAGGTTTCTTGGTTTTACAAAAAGGTATTTATATAATTAAATCACCACAAGGGTCTAAGCTTCGTGGTTTGTGTTGTTTCTTCATTACAGAGCCAGAAAAACCACTTCATTATCCTAACTTTTGGTGTAGAAAATTTCGTGTTCCGAGTTCCTTTTTCGGGAACAAAATTTTAGATTTTGAAACTTTTCATCCTTTCGGTTTGATAACATGTAATGAACACAAAACTGAATTGACAAGAATTTCAAGTGGTGGTATGTTGAAATTTTTCCGAATTTTGGCTTTCATATATGATGATCTATTAGTTAAATGGTCGAAAGTTATTTGGCATAAATCACATTCCGTTCTCAGAACAAATTAAATTTTCTCATGCTTAAAATACCTTGAAAGAAAACGCAAATAACTTGTGAAAAAAGAAAGCCCTGTCGTACTAAAATTTCATATCCTTTTGAAAAATATATATAATATAACACAGTCAACCAACAAATTCCACAACTCAAAACTTTCAAAGCCTAGTCACGTACGAAGCATAAACTTTTGAATTGCATATGTTACTTTGGGATTGTTTAAAGTGGGGTTTTTGAAGTTTTCATGTTATATTTTATTGTTTGAGTTATTAGTTAAAATAAGGACTTTCTCAACGGATTGCATGATTTAAAGTTTTTCCCAAGGATATGGTTTTGTCTCTTTTATTTGTTTTTCTGAATCATTTTTGTTTCTTACGTAAGAATAAATGGAAATATACTTTTGTTTAGTTAAGTTTTCTGTCCAAAGATCATAAACCTTTTTAGGGATTATAACATTATCATGTAACTGGATTTACTTTTATCTCTTTCATTCCCTAGAATGGACAATACGTTGATAAATCCTTTAAGCTAACGAGAATCCAGAGATATCCTGAAAATCAAATATATTCCATACAAAAGGGATGTTGAAAGACACAAATTCGAAAAGTTGTAACGTATGTATCAAATGTCGGATAGAACAATTTAAAATGAGTGCAGTAACAAGAATACAAAATCAAGTTGCAAAAGCTAATAGTAACATGATTTTTCAATACTTTCCCTTCTTTAACCGGAAGACAATCCACTAAGAATGCATCGCACATAACTTTTGCTCAAAACGATTTTCAATTGAAGGAAAAGTAGAAGAATAAAAGAACGCCCAAAAGTCGATAATACTTTCTTCAATTCTTGAAAAGGATGTTCAAGCTATGGTTCTTAGCACTGCAAGGATACGGTGTAGATTCAAGGATTCACTAGAATTATTAATGTACTAGCAGGAATAGTAACATATAAAAATTACACTTCTATGGAATGAGTGTGTCTAGCAAAGATGTAACCACATAACAGCACAAAGTGTATCCCTAGAGCAAGTCATAAGGACGTGACTTCAATATTTAAAGAGTCGTCCTTAAGAAGAAGGAAGACGAAATTCCTGCGAAATGGTGAGATTCTTGCTATCGTACCTGCAACACTGGTTATTTTTCCATTTTGCCCTTTTTCGGATAGTTTCTTTATTTTCTGTGAGACTTGGTAAATCCTTGGAATAAATTTAAATGAAGTCAACAAACCAGAATAAATGGTTATTCTGGATACTTGGGTAAACGCATTTGATACAAGGATATTGAAAAATTGAGCCTGCAAATTTGTCTATTGCCCAGATACACTTGATTCACATGGATCAAGAGTGTCTAGAGCAACTTTGGTGATGTTAAATTTAATTACATCCTTAAGTGGCTATAACGTTTTGCGTGTAACAATAAAACGAAGAAATTATAAATGTAAATACGGAAATGTATTTGTTCATATGAACGAAAGAAGGACTGGTGTCTTAGAGGATACTCAAGGCAAACACAAAACTGCTTCAACAATCTCATATAATGAGGATATTATCCTTGTGAATTGCTCCTTTGGGGGGTGAAAGTAAAACGTAATACTAACAAAAAAAAAAATAGCTTTAACTGATTAAGAATTATTTGACAATGCTGAAACAATGTTTAATGTATCTCATTTGTGTCACGTGTAAATTTACAAAATTATATTATTTCGTGTTCATCCAAAGGAAAGTTTTCTTTTGGCGAGTCATAAAAGATTTTATATTACGAAATTTTATATTATAAAGAAGCATTATTTGTCATTCACTTGTTCTGGGTTATTCCCGCAACGTGACAAATAATTGAAATTATACAACAAACTCACATTTAAGTGATAAACTCCTTTTTGGGTTTCTTAATGGCTTCTACCCATCTTGAAGTTTTGATATATATCACTTTAAGAATTCTTATGTCCACGTCGTTGTAATTGTCTGTTTTTGAAACTGTCCGGTCCAAATGTATCTTTGGTTCAAGATTTTAGAAGTTGCTAAAATTGAAAATATAATCCAATGTTTGTACGATGACGAACAAAACCATCAATCTCGAATTTGTACCATCTCTGAAGGAATTACTTCACGTAATATTTAATGGATACAAGGAAACATTCCAAAGTAATCCTGGATTCAAGATGAAAAACACTCGTTATCCCTTCTGCAGCTTATTGTGCCGTTAAATAGCTTTCTAGAATGGTTGGTTAAGTAAATAGGCATTAAGATATCCTGTGGCGCAGTAGCTTTCATTGCATTACAAATATCCCGGAAAGGACTTTAATTCATGTAAAATTACTTACATTAAAAAACCACTTCCTGTATAATGAGTAAGTCCTTTCAATGAAACTGCAGTCCCAAACGCTTGTTTCCACCACTTCTGAAGAAAGACTTGCTGCCATAAATGGTTCATAGCTAATTTTTCGGAATCCTTTACACAATCATTACTTAATCCTTTGACTATGAAACGCTTAAAGAATGTTGCTCTTTTCTTGTTGAGAAAATTAGAATTCAAAGCAGGAATTATTCATTTTAAAAACGTTGCAATAAAACTATGAAAGAGTTCACTTTCCAACCTAAATCCTTCTTCACATTTGCGTATTTAACACCAAATGACAATTTGAAAAAATCCTTATTCTCTTTCCGACCACATTTTTCTTCATACCTTATATCCTTGATATATCACGTCTCATATATGCCACCAGTTTTAGGACACTATTAAATTATATATCTACTTCCATTACAGGGATTCAAGATTTACCATAGACAATACACATACGTCCACATATACATTAAAGAGGATTTATAAAATATTGCTCGACGTCCTCGTTTTTCGGGGCGCAACAATAAGTTTAAAGTGTAAATCAATGAGCTAAAAGCTGAAGGGTATAAAAAAGAATGTGTTTAATCAATAACGGATTAAGAGAGACATATAACAATACCACCAGTTATTATGCATGAAATTGTACAATAACTTACAACATGTAGAAAATGACTTCACTTAAAAAGTATAATGTGGAACAAATTGTTGAATTAAGCATAACCATTGGAATAAACTATGCTATACCACGAATACATATAATATTGCATAACGAATTTATTACAATTTCATCGATTTTATGATACTGGATATTAATATGAAAAATTCACTAATAATATATAAATAGTGATATTGCTTTTTGTCATGTTATCCTGACTGGAATTTATTTCATGGCCATCAAATATTATAAACGTTTCTGCAAATAGAAATTTAATGTTATTGTATCTTTATTTGCTTGTGTACCATCAAATTGTACACGTGTTGAGTGATATGTGTTTGATTTGGTCTTATATAAATATATGTTTGATGTATTGCATCAAAATCAACAAATATTTTCGCAAAAAAATATCGCTTTCTATTACCAAAGCTTTATTTATTATCATGCATGGAAATGATATCGTATAACTTCAATAAATTATCGTAAGCTCGTAGATATGTCATTTGAATTTTATTAACTTAATAAACTTCAAAATTATGATTATTAGGATATCATTCAAGCTATAGCAGTTCGCTGGATGTCTATTTTGCATGAGATGTGGTCTTATAAATTTCAGATAAAAGTTAATCATTTTGTGTGAGTTTCCTTGTGCTTGGCTCCTTCAATATTTTCTTGCGTTGACAAAAAGTTCTCAATAACATTGAACCCTAAAAATAAATAAAATTAAATCAAAGTGTTCTTTAATGAATGGGAGGATATTTACTTGAATAATGAGTCTCTTTCAATGAAGAACCAGCTACACACAATCAGGCATCCAACGCATTTCAGCAAAATTCGGGCTATCAATATCATCTCTGTCTTCACAAAGTCTACAAAAGATACAGGATGTTCAAATACATATAAGAAAAATTGCAAAGTTTCTGTGTGTGTGTGTTTTACATATTTTTTTTCACAAACATTTTTTATCAATTTTGCGGAAGACAAGCCAAATAAATATTTGTTGAATTGATGCCTGGAAAAAGCCTGAAGACTTTCGCAACTGTGGTAGATTTAACTCTTCTGTTTTATAAATTTCTTTCTTATATTTGAATAAATATAAGAATTTTCGGAGACAAACAAAGATGTACAACGAAATCAACAATTTTTATCCCATGGGCCATAGAACGATTGTCTGAAATATCAAGTTGCCAAATCAATAAGAAAATTCATTTCCCAGGATAACGTGATGTATACATGATTTGTATGTTACTATGAAGTGTTTCCTTTTGAGAAAATCATAAGGATAAATGTCATTGTTGCAAACTTTGAGTTTGAAGAAAAAACAATAACACAAAATGGATACAAGGATCATCTTAAATTTTCGGGAATGTCACAGGATGTCGAAAGTTAGAATCCTATTGAACTATGTGTGAATTATTTATGTGCCTTCTGATAGTTTTAACTTTGACATGAAGTCAACAGGATACATGATACAAACACGGTTGTCTCAGGGAACCAAGGATACCATGCAATTTTATTAAAAACTTTCTTGTATCCTCCGTGCTACTTATTGAATTTGAATTTTCCACCGAAGGACATATGAAAGGGATTAGTTTTGCATATTCTCGTCATAGCATACAATAAAATTTGTCATAAAACATTCTCCACTCGAATGACTACCGATCCTGTGCATTGAACAAAGAAGAACTTCTCAAGAAACATCGGATACTCACTCCACTAGCAAAACAACTTGTTATTTGCTTTCGAAACGACTTTGTTTTATATTGCTAAGAAGGATTTCCAAACGTATCCATACTAAAGTTAGATGCAAGTTGTTGTCATTTCTTGCAACATTTTAAGATGACACCACATGTCACATTTGTGCAATATGAAACCAAGTATCCTTTGCCATTCGATATAAGCTCGTTAAGTATCAAATATGGATCAGAGGAAACTTCAGGAAGTTGTTGTATTTATTGCTACTTGGAGAAGGTTCAGATATATGACTGAAATTTGCATCTGAAAACTTTTTTATATGACTTGAGAAACTGTCATTCTCTTGGTGGATTATTGGATTATGATTCTGGAACGACGTTTATTTGAATTAGTTTCAAATGTGGCACCATCTGGCCATATGAGTCCGCATTTCCGTTTGACAATGTCCTAGATGAAATACATTCAGTAAGTATTATTACTATCCAGAGGGAGATAGACATGCTACGAAATTCATTTTGAAAAATAACTCATGAAAACTCTCGAATTTAGTGCAAAGAGAAAACATTCACTATAATATCATGAAGGTTTAAGATTAAGTTTACTTTTAATTTGCACAAACAAACAGCCGGTGCAGCAAATATTATTTCAATTAACCAACCGCCTTTTGGACTTGTCGCCAAAACGAGAAAAATGACTTCTTTAACAAAATGAAAACTTCATTTAATTTAAAAACTTTAAGAAATGTTAAGGATGACAAAAATTTCCCTCTCTTGAGAATGATAACAAATTGGCAACTGCATTGCGAATGGCATATTTCCTCTGTCAGCAGTATAATTTAATTAAAAACTTTAAGAGCTACAAAAATTATTAAACTTTCTGCACAGGTTTCTTATTCGATTACTGTCTGTTTAGAATAGATAAAGATTTAAATAAATTTAATTATTTTTGTAATCATGGAATGTCATTTCAATTCTAAAATGGTGGACTTTGTTCTTTTACAAATTCACAATAACATTAAGCTCTAGTGGAACTTTAAGTCCGAAAATATTAATTTGTTGCTCCACTTTGAGGTAATTAACAAAAATTAAGTGCCTCATTATAAAGTCATATAAATCATCATGAAATTTTAGAGGTTTCCCTTAACTTGAAATATACATTTTAATTAGCCCGAGATAATGTTCCAATAAATTATTCTACAAAATTGTTTAACAATTTCCTCCTTATCTAATGAAATCCGGCAGAGTCAGGGATACTTTAGGTACTCGTATGATCATGATTCAACTTTATTTCTATTATTAATTTTGTCATTGATCTGTACAAGATGATTTCTAAGAAAAATTTCTGCTGACACCTTTCAGCATTTCCCAAAATACTCGCACCGAATTATCCTCATCCTGAATTGTGTTACAGAAATAAAACAATTGTTTTATCACTTAGAATCATTCGTTTTATCACTTATTATTCTAATAATACATTTTATTACTATATATTTAGGTACTTCTCTTTATTTTTACATAAACAGTGTAACATGCAAAATTCACCTGAAAAAGTATCGAGAAAACTTGTTAAAAAATTTGTCTACGTTTTTCGTAAAAACACGTTCGTCAGTAAACAAATTTCCTTGTTGAGGTTCAGCCTGAAGTTGAATTTTCACGTTCATTCCTTGATCTGAACAATGCCTCGTATAGCTGACCATGTGAAGTAACAGGAGTCTGGAGGTCAATTCCAACATATGTAGTCGGAAGTCTGGCCCTGTGATTTGTTCAATGTGATATCGTGGAATAACTCGAAACGGACGCCGCTTCAAAACAAATGTTAATGTCGTATCTGATGGAGTCAGAATGATTCTTTGCATAAGAACAGTCATATTTGTCAATTCTTTAACTATCAATCTTGTTCCGTTACATACGACTTCTTTTGGTTGAGGTTTCGCAGCAAAATTATTATGATTTTTTTCTTAAGAATTGATTTATGAATTTCCTGATGGTGTCAGCGTGTGAAGAAATTGTTTTGGATAGTTATATTCGTCATTCGAACGTCCTGTAACTATCGAGTCAGGACTAGAATAAAATTTCTTATCTCCAGGAATCATGTAAATGGTTTCATTATCCATTTCAAAGGCTTGAATATTAGTTGATGCGCCTATAACTCTTCTCGCTAATTCAGTTAATCATAAATTAATTGTTTGCTGATATAGCTGTCGGTTAAAAAAGGAATTGTTTAGTGAAAATGTTTTGAGAGAATCCTTACCCTGAACTTACGTATGTCATGTCTGCTGTTGTCACACTTTCCATTTTTCACTTTTAAATATCTCTTCCCAAAATTAAGAAGAAGTTCAACAAGCCGGTGTCAATTATTGTTTCGGGAATTTTGTCCTCTACAAGGACTGGTAACCCAAATGAATAGTTCCTACACATATACTTATATACTATTAAAGGAATATATTGTGTTTATATAAAATGTAATAAAAATTCAACCCAATCAACCTGTGCAGAAGACTATTTCACTTTAAGGAAGCCTCAAGGAACATCTTGTAAAAAAAAATATTACTATCTTATTATGGAATTTCATACTAGTAAAGGTTGGAATTTTTGTGCCAAACAACAAAATTATCCTGGCACAAGCACAAAGAAACTGAAATTTGCATAAAATTTTATATTCATATCATTTTGATTTACGTTTTTGTTGGCATTAAATTATATTCACAAATCAAGTTCGAAGGAATGTTACGTGAAGTCCTTGCTGATGTAAAATAAAATTCAAAGAAGTATATATATATTTTTTTTTTTTTCAAAGAATATAAAGCCGGAAGGGCAGACATCAAGTCCATATCAAGGTTAAGTGGATTCTGTAAGTGATTTTATCTCCAGTTAAGGATCTCCTGCGACATCTTGAAGGGGCTCCTTTTGGCAATTACAGAATTTACATATTTCAAGGATTCTCTAAACTTCTGTGTCAATGATAATCGCTGTGAAATGCCACTCGAGGTTGTAATAAACGGTGATTGTAATTTTGGTGCGTTTCTTATCTGAAGTATTGATTTATATTCAAGAATATAACGATTTGATAATTCGCTTTTGATTATTAACCAAGGAGCATTATTCGGAATAAGAGATTTACCTTTACCTTCACGTGTATCTAAAAAATGTTAAGGAGCTTGGATTATTTGATCAAATATATTATTCATGTAACCTTTCAAAGAATCAAAACAGTATTGATTTTTGAATTAAGCCATTATGCATACATGCAACCTTCTGAAAGTTAAAAAAATACAATTTTCATTTTTCAACGTTTTATTTTTCATTATGACAATTTTTTTGCAATTGTAAATTACACTTGCTATAATGTTTCATATTTGTTACAAGTAAATAACCAAATTTAATTTAATTTCAAATTATTAATTTTTGTGCCATAACCTCAACAAGTGATGAGATAAACTTAGCATGTTAATGTTTTTAATGCAAATAATATAACGTAAATTAACCTTTAATATACAATATGCAATTTTATGGACAATATTCAATTTGTTTTAATTTTCGTCAAGAAACGAATAATCAAAAACTAAAAATTCGTCTTGCTGGATAGCTAACCGATTCCTGTGGCAGCCTGTTTTACGAAAACAATCTGTCGAATGTCGCAAATGGACAAATTTAAGACTGAATTAATAAACAATAGAGAATGATTCTGTTGGAATGCAACACATATATATATTTTAGTAGTAGTTTACCACTCCACTAGGTTATTTTCTCTTAGGTAATGCACATGATAATGTACGGCAAACGCAAATGCCATCTAGTTAGTTAGTCGTAATAAAGCCTGAGTATAGAAAACACATGTAGTTTTTTCTTCAGACAACCATAGAAAATTACTATAGATTCACATGAGCACAAATCAATCATGTGAAACAGAATTTGAAAGATTTAGGCTTGAGTCACACTATCGTACCGGTTTGGATATGGCCTCGATTCGACTTAGATCCGATAAAATATTTTTACAAGAGCAACAATGAACATGTAGTGTGTAGTGTCTTAGGTGTTTGGAGTGTTTACCATTATCGTTTTATCATCATTTATATTCATTCATTTATAAGTTTTAACTTGCTCTCGGTACACGGTTTCCCGTATTAATTTCTTTTTCCGGTTTTGCAATTGGGGTCGCTTCTTATTGTTTCACTCTTTTTATTCTTTTTTATTTTCAAATTTATAAAGATAATTGTCTTAAAGATGACTCATTTTATTCCCTTGTTTTTATACCAATAAAAGAAATCTATATAAAAGTGAAAAAAAAATGCCCAAACATAAGAAGTCTCGACGTGTACAAGGAAAAAGGATATCAACAGATTCTTTGCCGCACGATAGAGGAATATCCTGTACTACCAAGAATACCTTAAATCGCTTTACAGAAGTTATGATGAGATGCATAGAGCCAACAGCAATTCTACACAGTAGTTTCGAGGGGATACTGTCCCTGTCTTTAATTCTTCGGATCATCATCAAACATCCGAAAAATGTTGCAAGAAAGTTGAAAGTTGAAAATTTCGGCAACTGTACAATTGGGATTTGGAACCATTTATTATGCACTTGGTAAACTTAAGGGATACGCTGAACTCTGGTATCGGGGCTCTTTATAAACTACTCTTTGGATAAGTGGAAGAATAAACTTGTTGAAGCCTGCCGCAACAGGAAGTTATATAGTTTTTGTAACTCTTGTTAGAGATCGTAGTTTTGTATATTTTATAATTGAAGATATCTGTAGGTAACTGTTGTTCAATAACCATATCATCTTTTCTGGACTAACTGAAAGTTTCTAGCACGTCCATTTTGCATGATAACACAAAACGATAACAACACGCTAATTAGCTTTTGAAATCACGTAGTTTAAAAATATTTAATAAAATTGTGATGATTAAATTTTAAATTTTGACCTGATGATACCATTTATTGCAATTGTTTTCAATTAAAAATTTAAATTTAACAATATTAATAATTTGGTGAAAAGTTTTTTGGTTTTTGGTTTTTGAAATAACAAAACTTGTTTTGAAAATTTCAAATGCATCTTCGTTAGAATAAAGTACCGAGCAACAATAATTACTCGTACTAAATATTTCATGAATTAATGTTACATAATTAAATGTTACAAAAACTCATCACATGATAAAAATTGTTATATTCGATTTGAGGATAAGATCCTACAGTCACAGAATATTAAGACCAGGAGAAGAAAAGAAATAGAAAAATCCTATAAAAAAAGGAAAGAAATAAATGCGATAGAATCAAACAATCTCCCGTGTGGAAATTTGTCTAGGCATCTCTAGTTTAAATCAGGCGCTGAACGGGTAAATTTAGGGCGCCCTCAAGTAGGGCATCCTGATTAGAGCCTATACAGGGCCAACTTAAAAATCTTTAGTAGGGCTATTTTCATTCAGCCCCTACAAGGCCCTGATTGGGGATTTGCTAGGATGCCTTACTTTTTGAAACATGATTATGAATGAATCGTAATGGGCTTCATATGTGTTGGACCATACATACGTATTGGACGATGCCAGGAATTCGAGAAAAGAGCGCATGGCGTCAGTTTCGTTCTGACGACGGATAAGTTAGTATTAGTTACGAATTGTTATAATTTTGAACATTTTTAATTAGTTTAATTAGTGAATTTTAATTAGATATTGAATAAGATACGTTTATTAAAATTTATCAGTGAAAAAATTTATAAACGTTAAGTGAAAGTTCTTACTGGAAATCTTTTTCACTACCAAGTAAGTATAATTGTCTCAAATAAATAAGAGTTTTATTTTATTAAATAATAATTTTACATTTTGATTGTGACAAGGTCGTGAATACTCGCAGAGAGGTGGAAAAGCTCTTTATCATTGACCGAGTTATCCGGTTATTATCAAAAGTAGTGCAAGTAAGTATGTAGTTTATAATATAGATACATTATTTTTGTCGTTTTTCTCTTCTGCAGAAACATATAAGGAAGGAATTCAGCAGATGAATTTATGAAAGGGGAAAAGTGTTTTTCATCGTCTTCCAAAAGGGTTTTTCATCGCGTGTTTATAAACTACGTTTATAATATATTATTATATTATTATATATATATAATATAAAATTTTCTTTTATATTTATATAAAATTTTATTATATTTCAGAAACGATTAGTCTCTTCAACAAGAGACTATCATTTTGTTTGTCAAATGCGAAGGATTGGGACAACCATCGGAAGTACCGTCGAAGAATTTTTTAGACATATAATATCAAATACATATATTTTTTTATGAAATATACCTTTAATTGTATTAATTGAATATTGAATATTGAATATTGCATACTATTTTTTTTTCTCTTTCATTTGTTTAAATCTGTAAATAATGTGGCACTGTAATTTTGGGTATTTTTGAGGACAAGTTATTTTTCTGTACAAAATCGGACTCAGACTGGACATCCTGGCTAGGGCCCTAACGGGAAGGAAATTTAGGACCTGATGTTCAAAGCGTTTCATCCCTGTCCGGGGCCTAGTCAGGCGTCCTGACTTGACCCTGTATAGAAATAAGGCGGACAAATCGGTCCCTAGATTAAATTTCCACACGGGCTATATTAATTCGAATAAAGGTTTTGTTCATTAAACAATAATACACAACTCACGTTCGAAAATTCATTACAAAATCCATAATTTTAACAATCCCGCGTGTTGTATGAGTTCCTTACAAATCATACTCAACATGTATCCGTATTAATATTAGTAATCGAATTACAGAAACGAACCATACCGATACGGATCATTCGGTGTCATTTACTCCTATAGGGGCAAACAGGTGGGAAAAGTGTGATTTTCAAGTCAGAGTCGGAGTCGTGGCTGCGATTCAACAATCACAGTGATAAATCAAAAACGCCATGAACGTTGTTTATTCCTTTCATTCAATACTTGATTCCGGCCTTGGGTTCCAATATAGTAAAAACACATCAAAGACACACGAATCAAAATTCTCCGCAGTTTACTCATTAGTCCCTACCGCACTCATAAAATAATAATAAAATCAAAAATCATTTGAAAATTCATCCAATTCAATTAATCCTTCAGTCAAAAATTCTCCTAGGTATATTAAAAATCTATTTAAAGATGAGGCGAAGAGAGGAAATTTATTTTTTTAGGAAAAAATTTGAAGAAGACCATAAATAATTATGAAAACCCATTCCGTTTTGAAAACGGCGGGCTTTCAAGTAATTTTCCACTACTTGACAGCAGTAATATTCCACTTATTTTTCAGTTTGAAATAATCACAGCGATCAGAGGAACCACGGTCATAGCGACCACAGATATCGCTGAGAGTCACAGTCACGATATGGTTGTAAATATGAAATAAAGAGAAACGACGAATGAAATATACGCGAGAGATCGTTCGAACCTCACGACGTACTTATCGGCGAGTTGCCGAATATAATGCGGTTTGTCGCAGTGACATATATTAAGAGAGATCGAGCGATTAAAATACCAAATTGTTCTCTCGAATACGGCTCACGCTTAAGAGAGTGAGAGTAACCGGTAACGATATGTACCCGAGAGAAACGATTCAATATTTTAATTGCACGATCTCTCTTAATTTATTTACCTTAGAAGAAGTAGAATTTCTCTTGAAATGAAAACCGTGAAAACATTCAAACTTAAATATTTCAAAAAGTTTTCAACCGATTTTTACAGAACTTCACACGAACACTCTCCTTGCACCTAGTATTCTTTGTTCCAAATTTTAATAAAATCTACTCGGTAGATATTCCGAGTCTTGCCGCGACAAACATTTTCAAAAAGGTATTTTTGTATATATGCAAGATATCAGAAGTGGGATACTGGTCTCAAAAGTTTTAACTTGCTCTCGGTACACAGTTTCGCGTATTAATTTCTTTTTCCGGTTTTGCAATAGGGGTCGCTTCTTATTGTTTCACTCTTTTTATTCTTTTTTATTTTCAAATTTATAAAGATAATTGTCTTAAAGATGACTCATTTTATTCCCTTGTTTTTATACCAATAAAAGAAATCTATATAAAAGTGAAAAAAAAATGCCCAAACATAAAAAGTCTCGACGCGTACAAGGAAAAAGGAGATCAGCTTCGACGTTATCAACAGATTATTCGCCGCACGATAGAGGAAGATCCTGTACTACCAAGAATACCTTAAATCGCTTTACAGAAGTTATGATGAGATGCATGGAGCAAACAGCAATTCTACACAGTAGTTTCGAGGGGGTACTGTCCCTGTCTTTAATTCTTCGGATGATCATCAAACATCCGAAAAATGTTGCAAGAAAGTTGATGAATTTCGGCAACTGTACGATTGGGATTTGGAACCATTTATTATGCACTTGGTAAACTTAAGGGATACGCTGAAATCTTGTATCGTGCACTGGGGGCTATAAACTACTCTTTGGATGAGTGGAAGAATAAACTTGTTGAAGCTTTTCCATCTCAAGCAAATTATGTCATGTTGCTAAAGGAAATGACACGCCGAATTAAAAGGAATGATGAATCTTAAACGAAATAATTTCACGAGAAGTTAGCCCTTTTAACGGCATGTAACATTTGGGAAGCCAATGCTGTCGATTATTTGTTGGATAGCATTCAGGATAGGTCGTTTGTTACTGGAGCAAAAGGCAGAAGTTATCAAATACCTGAGGCTCTGTTTCAGCGACTGTGATTATTATCGGTGAACAGTGAGTAATCGCGATTGATGTGACTGATATTATTGTAATAGAAACTGAGCGAACTTGATTGTGGATGTGGGGGTCGCAGTGGGGCGAAGATTGAGGGAATAGAGCTCTTCCTCTTCTAATTATGGTTTGAAGACTACGAAATTGTCGTGTGAGAGTTCGATATTAAGCCTATAGCGATAAGTAGCAGAGTAAGAAAGTTAGTTAAGTATAGATTTTTTTTGGTGGAAAAAGAAAAGAAACCACGAGGAAGAACCGTGGCAGAGGAAAGGAACTAGAGCGAAGAAGTAGTGAAATGAGAATAGCAAATCAGTAAAAAGTCAAGTAGTAAAGACGGACGAATCGAATCTCTTGACGAGGAAGATTGTGAAATTTTGGTGAAGAAAGTTATATAGAAAAACTATGTCCCGAGAAAGAAATGAAGTGAATAAGTGTAATGAAGGGCCACAGTGGCAAATAAAGAAGTGATACAGACTGCCAAGCGTTAGTAATCATAAATTCTCGCGTTAGTAATCATAATTCGGTAGGCTCGGAGGCTTACGTCACCACTTAAGAACTATTTAAGACAATGATTAACTAAGATAAAAACAATGGTATAAAGGAACGTTAACAATCTTAAGTAAAAGTGGAAAGTGAAGACTCTTCGCTCTTCGGAATGCATTGTGACCAGGACAACGTGATAGTGATTTTTTATCCCTTCCTCATTTATGGAGTGAAGCATCAGTCCTCTTTTGTGGTGAAATGAGCAATTGCTTAGGTTGGGATGCCTGAACGCACCCCTAAACTGGTGGAAAACTGGACATGAGTGGCAGGATTCCCTTTCCTTTTTCATTCGATCCTCCTCGTCGAGCATGACGGTGGCACAATGGTGGAAAGTAGACTCGTGGACCGATATTACGGTCGGGTAGGCTCCTCGTGGATCCACAACATCTGGATTCACCAAAAAGACGGAGAGGACCCGTTAATCTAGGGTGTCGCCTTCCTTCTCCACCTCGTTTTGGAAGCACGGATCTTTGCTCCCTCGTTTCCCCTACTTATTAGCATACTTCTTGAATACGAGTCGTTCACAGTTGAACTTTGGTATGAGTGAATTGGACTATCGATTGCAGTGTATATCCTTGAATGACGCACACACATTATGTCACAGAAATCACCCCATCCCAGTAACACCCACTGGAACAGAATGTCTAAAGGAATTGTTTAAGAAGCTGAAATTGCTAAAGAGAACGAAACAAAACTGGTTTGTATTCAGATGCACATTACCACTACCATATGGGGATGTATCCTAATTGTTACGACCCAACCTCAACCCAGCAGCCAGCCTTAAAATACGACCAGTTTCAAAATGGCAAGGCTGCAACATGTTTTGGTGCAACCGAATTATGCCACCAAGTTATTATTGGAGGTGCGTGGATTTGACAAAGAGGTTAGGTTAGCGTCGAATGGGACGCCGATGGAACAACATCAAGTGAAATTGTAACATTTTGAATCTAATGTAATAAGTGAATATTAAATAATAACGACTACCTAATTGATTATTTCGTGAACGCAACTTTTATATTCCTCTTGAAATTATAGTCGAATGAAGACGACATTCCTAACGTCGTAACATTATTCCTAATAATAACAATGATCGATATAAAGATACTAAGAACATGCAAAAATCTAAACCAAAACGAGGGCTACACCTAACATAAATATCATCCCAATACCAGTCAGTAAGCAATTCAGGACGACGACAACTTTTAAGAACCAAGAGAGGCTCTACAACGGAGCAGCACATCACATAAAATAAAATAAAAAGTAAAATGTGTTATGTGTGTAGTCTTACGTAGTCTTAGGAATTAGCCTTCTGCCTAATATATAGTCTTGTGAATTGGCCTTCTGTCATTCAAGTGTACTGTGGCCCTCTGCCGCATTTACGATTAAGCTTTGAGTTAGTATTGGAACTTAAGAACTTATGTAAACGTGTGTATATATATAGATGTATGTGTAGCGTGGGGGAGATTGGCGCGCTGATAAGAAACCTGATGCCGTTGTTCTGATTCCAGCGAGTCAGTCTTACTGATGCTTAGAGACATGCATGACGTTATTCAGAATAAAGTAAACCTGATGTATAAAAGTTGTGATTATAGAAACCTGACGTAGAAAAGTTGCGATTATTAAATATGTATATTTTTCCGTAGTCGATCCGGTTGTCAGCCTCGAGCAAAAAACCCAACCCAACCCAAAAAAAATCAAACTCTTCGTTTATGCATATTCATGACTCTGAAAAATGCCATTTTGTCACTAAAATCAATTTTTTTCACCTAACGATCTCAAAAATTCGATGTTACTTTCGATATGATACAAATTTTTCCGTAAAAATTGCAATTTCCGTTAATAAATTGTGTATTCATATTAGTAAATCACAAAAATTAATTAAATTCCTTGTTTTTATATTTTTTTTGCTCTAAAATGTAATTTTTCATTTCAATTAGAATCGATTTTACGAGAATTATGCAAATTTTTGTGCAACAACGTACCTCCAGTTGCTTTTGCATCACTTTAATATATTTACCACACATTCGCATCCTCTCTCACGCCACAAACACATGCACACATGCAGAGCCTATAAATATGTGACACATTCGAAATTTTGGCAGTGTTCTGCCAAATTTCGAAGGTTGAAGACGTGCTCATGTATTCTTAAAAATTTAACTTTCGACAGTTTCTGAAAAATTTGTTATTAGAGTGACTTTAAATTAAAACCTTCAAACTGTATACTGAAGTTATTTGTATATAACCAAGTTATTTGTTATAATCAAATTTCATATAGTACAATAGAATAAGTGAAAACAAGTGAAAAAACTTAAATCCAAGGGACTTCCCAAAATTATTGAAGTTTCCAACGGGCAGGCACCGAAGCAGAAGCCCTCCGGGTCACATCGAAGCTCTAAAAACAAGCCTGATGACCTATCCTCGGGTGATGAAGCACTCGCAGGCAATAAAAAAATGAAGCTACCTCGTAGGAGCAACATAGACAGCAGAACGTTCGAAATGGAGCAGAATCTGCTGGCTATGGCAAATTCCAACATGCAGTTCCAAAAGTAATTCAGGGACAAATACGACCATTATATCGTCGAGTATGGTGAAACGCTGGCAATTATCAAGAACCTCATTCTCTCGAGTAAACTGTATAACACTGTCACCCAATCATCCTCAAACCCAGCAATGGACGTTAATTTGCAGCTACCCCATAATTCCTCAATTCAACAACCGCGACTGGATCAATCTACTACATTACCAACTGACCATCATGAAGCAACAACTCCTTCTTCATCATCTCAACAACTAGCACTGGTTAAACCAACTCTATTACCGTCTAACAATCATGAAGCTACAACATCGAACAACTTCAAGCAACCTTCGAACGAGCTTGGGAATTTAGTTAAGGATACTTAACAAAGAACAGACACTGTTAAAGGTAAGGAAAAACCCGCTCCTATTAATAATGAAAACAAAATTTCAAACAACGTATGTAAATCCATATGATAGTCTTGTGGAATCTGATGATTCCTTAATGGATCTTGAATCTTTCCCTCCTCTTATAAAGAAAGAAGTAACGCCGTCGGCTAATCCAATCGAGCCTCCCAAGGTTAAGAAAAAATCGTTTTCCGTCCATCATTGCGTATCAAGTAGACCTGATGGATCTACGAAATAAATTAACGCAAATGGGCACCAGTAACTATAAGGCGAGTATCTCACGAAATAGAGCTAAATGCACTATTTATACTGAGGACAATAACACTTATGATAACATGCTAAAACTACTAGGTGGGAATTCCTTTAATTATTTCACCTTCTCGAAAGCTGTTGATAAATGCACCAAGCTGATTATCAAGGGCATTCCCTCTGAATTTGATCAAAGTGATGTTGACTGCGAGCTTGAAGCACTGGGTTTTGACTGCATAGAAAAAATAGTGCCTCTTAGTAATAAGAGTAAAGCAAAATTTAACTATTTTATTTTAATTTTGAAAACAAAAGCAGATTCTCGAAAATTGTTAGCAATTAAACGACTCTGCCATTCTGCCTACAAAATTGAAAGGTATAACGCCACTGAAAGAATCCAGTGCTTCCGTTGCCAACGTTTAGGCCACGTCTCTTCTAATTGCAATATGAAACCACGATATGTTAAATGTGGTGAGACACATGATGATGCGTCCAACTGTAAAATTCAAAAAACGTCAGCATCTGATGAACTTTTCTGCCTACACTGCAAAAAGCATGGACACACATCTAACTACCGTGGTTGTCCAGCTTTTAAAGAAATTTCTCTTCAAATCAAAAATAACAAAAATGAGAGATCCAAATTTTTACAGGAGACTGTCAACAATCTTATCACGCCTAGCGTGTCTTATTCTACTGCAGCAACTAAATGCAATTCCAGTACATCTAAACCTAAGGTTCAAACAGCATCTCTGCCATCCGGTAACCCCTCTCTTACTAACATTATTTCATTTATTGATAATGCTTGCAATGAATCCTTTGGTTGTACCTTCAATCAATTGAAGGCAAAATTCAGTAACTTTCGTGAACAGTACCTAGCCGCGGCAAACGTGCAGGATAAACAACATGTGCTGTTCAATTTTATGTCAACACTTGAACAATGAACTGCCTAAATGTTCATGCCCTAAATACCAACTCGATTGTTAGCAATTTTAAACGTAATATGGTCAATGAGCATCTTCAACGCCATAAACCTGATTTTCTTCTCCTGTCTAACAACTAGCCATTCCTTTCAGACAAATAAATCCTTCCAACATAATTGATCTTGATGATCTCACTTTAAAGCTCATCAAACTAAAAAATAAATACCGGAGGATATGGCATAGAAACGGACGATCTGACAGTTTCTTGAAATCACTCGTAAACTGTTTAAAAGAGCTTATAACAAAAAGAATTTCTTTACTCTACTTTAAGTTTTATGAGGACAGAGCATCTAAGATCAAGCCTGGCCCTAATGTGTTTCATGAAGTCAAGAAACTGTCACGAACAAATCGAGCAAACAGATCTCTTGCAATAAGCGGTTACAATAATGATAGCGATGCTGTCAAACACCTAGCTCAATATTTTGCTGATATCCACAATCTCTCGCCAGCAGCTGCTATCAATCCCATTACTGATCCAAACATATTTCAAATAAGCATATCCTCCCTATATGAAGAAATTTCGTCCATACGTCGAAGGACAAGAATTCGAATCACGCTTCTTGTAAGTGGCTAATGATCCAGACCGATATACATGGCAGATTGGACCGGTGAGCGCTGAAACATCAAGGATTTAAATTCAAAACTTGCCACCAGAAAGGCTCCAGACACCTTATTCCAAGAAGGAGCGGCACTAGACATGGAAAGCAATTCCAATCAGATCAATACCTGAAACTTAAAGAAACCATCCGAGATCAACAACAACATCATCCTGACTTGTAATCTGTAGATGGGTATGTTTATAAAAGAACTGATTATGCACGAGGTGATCAGATACCGGAGTAACAGGCTTGGAAACTCTGGATCCCAGCGGAATTAACACCGCCTTAAAACCTTCTTAAAATGGCACAAAAACTAAGAGACTACTTGGCAGCTCGCGAAGTTTGTAAGGCGACCAAATCACCTAACCAAATCCTTAGACCTCTAATGGAAAGACAATACTCCCAGATCGTGTGTTTCAGCGGTTATACATACATTTTCTGTATTCGGACAGCCTATGATATGTCAGAGTCACCAATATACCTTACTCCAAAGGCTAAGCCTAGTGGGAGAACCAACAACAACACTCCAACACCATGATAAGCTCCGCCCAATCCGTGAGCAGATTAAAGAGAACATCGTCCGAGCTGTGGAGAAACGAACAAGGAATTACGACTTACGGTCAAGAACTCGTACCTTCTCGGTTGGAGATGAAGTCTTCCGCAGAAACTGCCGCCAGAGTGACGCAACAGCTCATTATAACGCCAAACTAGACCATAAATTCCTCAAATGCAGAATTATAGAAGTCATCAGTCCGTCTCGTTACCGGGTGTCTGACTTAACAGGAAAGCCGCTGGGAACATTCCACGCCAAAGACATAAAGCGTTAACTTCAGCAACAGTACTAGTGAATTTCAATAACTTGACACCGAATGTTGAGCAAATCAAGACATTTCCTAATGAAATTGACCTACGTATTTTGGAACAACGTCGGTTCCTTAAAGTGTGGCAATGAATGGAACGAATATTCTCTGCAATCAATATGAAGAAAACTAAGCAACGCAATACGTTGCCGTCTGAAACAATTATAGGTCTTTTGCATAGCCAACAATACATTAAAGATTCAAATTGTTATAACTTTGAAATTGAGCGTCATATGACCATTGGTATGATAATCAAGATACAGGTATTAGGTACACAAGCATAACTTAGGTATGTATTTTACATAATTTGAAGTAATTTTTTTAGGGTCGGTATCACTTAAGGTGAAACTAAGGGATTGAAATGTTAGATCAAATTTTTCTACTAAATTGTAGCTTAGATGACGGGGAACAAAATTTAGACTCTTTCGCACAGGCCTCTGTTAGTCTCTGTTAGAGTAGGTGGGTTACGCCTACTTATTCATTTGCAAATATGCGACAATATGTGTCGTTCTTTGTTCACCCCTTCTCATATGCGTTTCTTCGTTGTCTTTTTATTATTGTTGCGCGTTGGATTTAACGACCGTTTTTGCAGGATACGAGTTAGACTTGAGGACATTTTAAACGAGTGAACTTGTGAACAGTGAGTGGAGAGAATAAATTCTAAACTATTTAAATTACAAACTGTGTTTCATTTTATTGTATGAGTTTGATTATTACCTCTAACAGTTTCGTGAGAAAATTGAATTTTGTAATGTGAAAATACGTGCATAGAAAAAGTAACGATTGGACAAACACACGATTGGGAGTGAGGTTCGCAAGGTTCTGATACCAGTCAGCTGCTCTAGATCTTTTGCAGATCAAACGCGTTGCCTTGCAGGTCTATTGCAGACAGACGCGAATTGCTTTTGAGATCTATTGCAGACTAGACGTGGACTGTTGACGTCTTTTGCAGACCATATGCGGGCTGTTTGTGTCTGATGCAGGCATGTGAGGCTTATTGCAAGTTAGCTGCAAATAAATATATTGGATTTTGAGGGTGTTAGCTTTCCTAATAAATCTTTCAGACGACTGTTGGTGAGGAGCCCGAAATGAGGAGAGCCAGTGCGCCATAAATTATGAATTTTAAAAATAAAACCTGATGTTAATTTTTTGTATTAAAATTTTTTGTGTTACAAAAGATTAATAAACAAGTGATAAATATTAACAAATGTGTTTCTATCAATCCAACAGTAATGTTCAGAATAGGTTAGACATTGTAATATTGTTGGACGTTAATGGATTTTTGATCGGTCTAGACGTATCACTATTCCCAGACACGGTGACCAATACAAGGAGCACCAAGTCGGACTTCTGTCAGTTGAATTCAGATCGTCAACCATGTCGGAGTTCTGGGATTTAGCGCGAGCCATAATTAGAAATTTAACGTGAACTTTAAAGTCAATTTCTTGAAATGATTAAACATGTAATTGTAAACATAGTATTTGCATTAACAACATAACAAATTAATAAAGAATAGTGACCGTACCCAATTAAGGTGTTATGTTTCAAGATTGTATAACATCTTTCCATAGACAACAATACAGAATCATCAAGATTCAAAAAGAACTACAACACAGAATCAGTCAGATTCTGCGATCGAAAATGACTAATTACAGTCTACTCCAATATTCAACCTCAGCATTTACGTTATTCACAAAAATAACACCGGGGAAGAATAAGGTTATGATGATCACGCACTCGATTAATTTCTTAAGAGGCGTTGAATTCATGATACAATTGCAGCTTGACAATGTATTTAATGTAATGTATTTTCCATAAAAACAGCCGTGTTTTACACGCGACAGCTAAATGGACTTTGTATTGCAAAAAAGAAAAGATTTTCGAATTGTTTCCTAAGAAAATGTGTAGATACGTATGCATTATCACCAACGAGAGAATCATAATCAATAACGATTAATGAGTTTCAGAAAAGTGTTCATAGGCTGCCAAGCAGAACATCGAAATGATCCCTTGAACCAAAATTGAATTGATTGTCCGAAGAAACGCTTTTTGACGCAAACCAAAACCTTTAGCAACACTCATTAATTGTCCACAAAAAACAATCAGCTATTTGACTCCTTGTAACTAAACTTAAATCTAAAGTATGTTAAGTGTTAGTTTTAACTTTGGCACAAAAATAAATAAATCTATCACTCTTTCAGTCATCAAATAAATTAGAAAAATAAAATAAATTAAAAATATATAAAAACATACTTCATTCTAGACGCTGATATTGTATTGCAGTCCGGGCACAGTAGAAGAACGGCGACACAGCTGCAAATACAAGGCCTGCAGCAATCCACGGTCTGTGATATATCCACGCGATTGAGGTGATCAGTAAAGCCAGTGAAAATGATATCATCAAATTAGCTGGTACAGGGTATTGTAGATCTGGCACCATGAACCACAGGAAACAAACTTTTGTTACTGCAACGACAGATTAATTTTTTAACGAAAATATATAAGAAAATTTTTTGATTACTTACGAATAATATGAAGCAATGATACAGTACATGCTGTAGCGAAGAACAACATCAACCAGCCAATGAATCGGAGTGTCCATGTTTTGAGACGCTGTGCATGATGTTCGGAACGGAATGCTTGATCCAAAGTTAATTCTCCAGGATAGACGAGGAGGATTTTTGATTTTCTACTAGTTTCGTAAGGAACAATTACACCTTTGTCTAGCTTGCCTATCACCGTGTACTGAAAATGAAATAGAATTTTGTAATAAACGGAAACGTACTGAGTCAGACAAGAATGGTTTGTAAAAACAACTCACCAAGTCACCTTCTAAACCAGCATATGCAAACTGTACACGAATATCACCCACTTCCGGACTGAAAACATCCGTGCAATGATAGTAAATACCCAAATGCAGTTTGACGGAAGGATCCTCAGGTCGACTGTCTGAAGTGATTTCAACGAAACTCTGAAACCTTTCTTTCACATGTGGTCCCAATTCGAATTTTCCTATACTAACAGCAGGTGCAGTTTGTATTTGACTTTCAATAGGGAATTTGTCTGGATTGTTATGACCAGGTCGCATGAAGAAACGACGTGAATCTACAATTTCATTTCTCCACTCTGTATTGTAGTAGTATGTTCGGTCGTCTGCTTCAAATGCCGCAATTGATTCCCCATAAGAACGTTCACTAAAACAAAATTTTTAATTACACTTTAAATATAACTAAAATGAATCATTACATTGTCTCCTCAACCCATTGATACATCTGCACCCTACGCTTCAATTTGACCGCCAGGACTTGGATGTTGTAGTCCGGCTCAGTGAGTGCTTCTGCAATAAGGATGGGCCCGCTTATATGAACAAGTCGTCCCTCGAAATTATTCTCCATTTCCTCATCGGGGTTGAGCACCACTGCATCATTTAGGGCTTCATCTAGTGATAATTTCATGTGCACAGCACGGCCCTGTGTAAATCATTACCAAAAATCAGTGAAAACGATTCTACAATTGAATGGCGTCATTTCGACTCACCTCATTGAGAATCAATATCCCAGCACCTACGATGAACAGAATGCAGCCAAACGTTGCTATCAACCAACACGAGCGGAATTCCTCCGACAATGTCATCGTTTTGTCATAGTTCACTTGATTTATGGGTAAAAAGGATTTTTCTTCAACTTCCCAGCACTTTCAGTTGCATCACAACTCAACATCCACACAACCCGGCAAACGCGCAAGAGTGATTTTGTAAATTGTCTCATTGGATCGAATTTTATTCACCATTCTCTGTGGTGAAATCAATGTTTTAAACTTCGCAAATAGGTAGCACCACCATCGGTTGCGGCGAACATTTGCCGCGAGAATCAAATAATCTTGTATCAGTCAACGCATATCACGGAATTTTATGCAGATTTTGTGTAAAGTATTGTAGTTATAAGTTATAGTTCCGCGGTACTATAAGCTTATTTGAAATATAACCCTTGAGTACAAATGAAGTCATGACGTTCAACCCAACGAAACTTACTATATGGGAATTGAAACAAAGATTTGATATGTCCTTTGGGTAAACATATGATAAAGAAACACAAAAATTACAAGTTTCAACCGAATCTCTAGTTGAGCAGTGGCAATCGGGGCAATTCTGTGCGCACTTAACAGATTCTGTTAATTTGACAACCCATGTAACTTGATGTTGGATTTCGAAAAGTTTAGTTACGGTCGAAATTGGTATTCTGGGTGCCAAAAGTTAACAGATTTTTGTTAAAAATCCTTTAACGTAACAGGCCCGAAATTCTTCAACTTAAACGTAAAAGGTTTTTTGTTAAGAAAGTTGAGAGATCTGGAACAAAACCGGTTTCGCAACAGATTTGAGAGTAAATTTTGGCCAGAATACCAACTTAAAGAATTCTGTTAGAAACCAAATCCTTTAGCTTTCTTAACAGAAATCTGTTAACTTAACGAAAGTGGCCAGAATCGCCCCGAATATCTCGCAAACTACATACTGGTCGGTAACATATCATATGGAGAAAAAAGAGTGTTTTGGGAGTAGAAGGCATTGCTCAACCACCAGTGAAAAGTATAAGTTTTCGAAAGGAAAAGAAAATTTATTTCAGCTACATTTTGTTCAACAGGCCTCAAAAATTATCTGTTTTCGATCACGGGAACACTTAACTTTTATAAATTAAATAAATTGCTGATTTTTTAAAAGAATTCGATTCTTCATCAGACAGCTTTTTCATAACCTCACTTTCCTTTCAAATGTTTGGGGTGTAGCTAGTTGAGCAATAGTTGCTCAAATAACCACACCGCTTCAAACAAAAGCTTCTCTTTTACTAAACAGATCGACAATTATTAAAAGAAGAGTACAAGAGGTTCAGCAACAAGATGTTTAAGTGATGCAGCAAAGGCTGTCAAGTATCAGTTCTGTACATCAAAATTTTTTTAAGAAAATTGAACCTTTGCAAAATAGAATTTTAAGAAAACTGGAGTTACAGTACGTTAGAATATTATCTAAATTAATTTTTTATTAGAAGCCCAACATCATATTGAATGAAACACTGATTAACAAACATTTAAAATTTGTAAATATATTTTGTTTTTATTTTTCTTAAACACACTACAGTTCTTTTATTCCCTTTCAGTTTTCAGTTATCAGTTTTCAGTTTTATATTTAAAATTTTTGTATTTAATTTATTTAAACGCGCTTACATTAGATGAAAGCATTAGAATTCTCAAGAACAAGATTTAAAATGAGTAAATTAAAAATATTATAAATAGAAAAGAACATATGGGTAACGATTTAAAACAATAAATATTATATTGCGACAAGAAATTTTCTGGAATTCGATTGAATGTTGTTTAAAAACAAAATGCATAATTGATTTAAATTATATATGACAAATTTTATGTTTTATTAGTTGTAATTATGACAAAAATAATTTTAAAGACTTAGAGTTTATAGATTTTTCATTTAACTTTAGTCTAGATATACAATCAAGTTATACTCTTCCTCTGTTTGTTAGTTATTAAAATTAAAATTTTGATACTTAACGAATCTTATAAATCATGTATTCAGTTTAAAGACAACAGATAAATTACGCTGTTTATATTACATAACTGAGTGGATATTGTTACGTTATAAAAACTTGAATGTTAAAATGAAAGAAGAAAATATTCGTAATCACTACAACAACTTTTAAAACTTCTATTAATGGCGTTTAAGGATAACTATAATGAATGCTTAAAACTAAATTAGAAAATATAAATGTATAATATAATATTAATAATGTATATTGTAGGACTACATGCTAATTTCTATTGATAAAATAATTAATTTTAATACATATTATTTAAACTCTGTAATAATTATAAAGTAAGGTACGCGCAACAAATATTATTTTCTCTTAAAAAACTATATATGTTTTGTGTGTCTGAGACATTAAGGTCTATTTTTTAAATTTTTGTTTGCTAATATACAAGTGAAAAGTTACATTTGTTTTTATTTTTAATTGGTTTGCATAACAAAAATGTATAAAGTTTAAAATTTGATCTATTTCTGAGTTAATTTTTTGATTATTTATAATCCTGAAAGCTCTGTTTCATTAGAGATGGACGGTTATTGAGTCGTTTATATATGGATCTTGGTCGTTTATATTGACTTCACTATGTGTTTGTTGCCTTTTAATGTTATTCTGTTCGTTAGTTGCTGATGAATTACTTGACTTACGAGCTAAAGGCCAGTTAGGCTCTTGGGGTTCACCGTCCGGTGTCATTGAAATGTCAGCAATTATTCCACTTTCTGGAAATAGATGAAAGTAATAGGTTTGCTATATAACCATTTAAATATTATATACAACTAACCCATTGATAATTGGCTGACTAGAGTAGTTGATCGTTGATGTTTTTTGCCACTTCCTGGTACAGTGAGTGGGGCTGTTTCACTAATCAATTCCAATCCACCGGTTGTTCGACCATGGCTGCTTGCATTACTTGAAACAGTACCCGTGCTCAAGGATGAACTACTTGTTCCAGACGATAATGAACTCACTGATATAAGAGAGTTTGGTCTTCTCGCAGTTTTGTTTTCTTGTGTACTGCCAGCAAATGAATTACGGAATTTGGGTGCTGAAGGAAAACGGATAATTAAAATGCCTTTTATTATCTTGTATCAACTTACTTTTACCAAGTTGTAAGAACGTTATTGATCTGTCATTGATTTGATTTAGACTGGGTCGTATATCCAGGCATGGTTTGTTACCAATTCCCATTGAAGACATTTCAGCAAGACGAATATCTGAAATTTATAATATTATTATTGAATATTATTACCTTCTCATGATCACCTCTATTTCTTTTCGCCTGTTTCCATAATAATTTTGAAACTTCTTCTGTCCATGCATTTTTAATATCTTCCGACATACTTTGAAGTGTCCAAGTATCGTCAGGTTTTCGTTTTCTAAACCATATTTCAAATTTTGTTGGTGAATCACCTACATGAGCTGTGAGTCCAATATCAGAGGTTTTTATGCTGTTCTTATAAATATAAATGTCGAGATTCTGTAAACCATTAAGATCATTACTACTAAAGTTACTTGATTGATCAAAACAAAGCATACCTTATGATCCGGGAATCTTCTAGCTTTACTAAATAGAACCAAATCCTCAAATAAAAATACTTGTCTCAGTGATTTCTTTCCTCCACGTCCCTGCCAAACCAAAAATTCGTTTTGACGTAGTAATCGTCCTTGTTCCTTAACATTTACATCACAATCACGCAATGAGTCCATGGCTAATAAATCATTTCCATGTCTCAACTGAAATTTGACCATCTCTTCAGCACGTTGCAATTCTTCAACATCAGCTGCAATTTCTTGTAGAGCAGGACCCTAAGTCGATTTTAGTTAATAAATAATTGCATTTAATTATCCAATTTTTTCTTCAGATATTACCTCAACATTACTGCAGGCTTTTACAAGCTGCTGTAAAAGAAGTGCATACTTTCCCATCCGTTGCACTGGTTTTAGCAAATATGATGCCAAATCCATTTTATCATTCAACTCCAATTGCTTTGACTAGAAGCGAGATTTGGTTAGTTTTGTAAAACTTCTGTCATTTAGGACCAATAAGGATCACGTACATGGACCAAAAAACGACAAATTATATTATATTTAACTTACCTTAAAGAATTGTGTACCATATTCACTCATAAGCGTATCACTTTTTGGTTTATTTTTATTGTATAAAGCGTATAAATAAAATTTTGATTCATTTTCAAGAAATGCAGCTCCAACTTTAAGTGGATTATTTTCATAACGTTCTAATTCAGCTAGGAAATGTGGTTGATGAAATTCAAATATTTTTTCAATATTTCCAAATATAACATTTCGTTGTCCACGTAATGGTTGTGGTATATCCTCACGTAATAGCTCATCTACATAATTTTCAATAACGTAATATAATGATCGAACATAATCGCGTTCCGTTCCAATCATTTCTCTCATGATCAATAGAAGCGTTCTAAAAGTAAAAATTAAAATTACATGATAAGCAAATTGTTAATAACTAATACTTACTTTTGTATTTTTGGTTCCAGTCCACAAATATCCTCCATCTGAGGTAGTTCCAAATTGGATGCGTGACACTGTAAATGTGAATTTGGTTCAATGGGTGATTGAGCGTCTAGAATTTGTTTTGAATTCGATTCAAAGCAATCCTCTTCGAGCTCATCACTGTTGTGACTGAAAAATTTTTATGTTTATAAGAGTTATGATATGATCCTTATGTAAAATTTTACCTTTTATCGCACAAGTTTGTTGGATCATCAAAACTTTGACATGAGCAAGTCCGTGTCAGTTTGGCATTACCCTCACAGCGATCGCAGCCACCTAGCCCAGAATCAGCAATTTTCGAATGCTCTTCTTCATCTTCCTCATGGGACACCTCTTCTCTCCAGCAATGGCACAAAGCTTCTGTTGATGTCTTGAGTTTCTCTGGCGTACTTGTGGTTATCGTCCCACTAGTTTTACTCAACGCAGGAGGATTCACATTTGATGGGTTTGTTGTAATCGTGGCAGGTGCAGATGCGGTATGGTTTATCTGGTTTTTCTTATTATTACGGTATTTATCAATTAATCCAGGTACACCAATTTTTTCAGCAAGTTTCTGCATTTCTTGCTGCACGTCTTCCTCCTTAAGGTGTAGACCCAGTAAATGATGTAGTCGTGCTGCACCTTCAATACGCTCCCGAGCACTCTCAAGACGTTCACTAAATTTTGTTAAGTTATCCTTAAGATCGACAGCATTATCTTTTAAACTTTCCAATTCACTAGCAGCATCATGCAAATCGCGGCCTTTCGCCAGGTGTTTCTATAAAGAACGAAATTTCTCATAATCACATTTGAGCAGATATCATCTCATACTTACCATTGAAACGAAGTAATATTTCTCGAATTCTTGCTCTTGATCCTTAATGACATCTTCACAATCCAACTCCACATTACTAAACCTTTCTAGTGTCTCATCACCTTCACTCTGAATCCATGAGTTCACCTGAAGTAAAGAAAATACAGAAAATGAAATGAAATCGGAGGTGGACTGGGTAGGTACCCATCAATGAGAGTAATAAAAATAATTTTCTATTTTTCTTTTTCAAGATTCAAACTTATTAAGCAATTTTCAATTTTCTTCATGTCTTCAAAGCATTTTTACTTTTAAATACACTGTAGTCTAACCGGCCATTAATTAATGATTAATTAATTAAAACTCATAATCAAGATCAATGGAGCTATAGACGCAGCCAGGCGACTATAACTGCGCGTGATTATTATAAATCTTGGAGATATCGCACCGAACTAATGTTTGATGTCTATACCTACGAGTATGCTAAGATGGTTTATGGATGGTTTCGTGAGCGATATGGTCTAATGGAAGCTATTCAGACTACTTGATTCAGGTTTCATCTTCTCGGATAAGATGTGTGCTGTACTTTATAGTTAGTGAATATACAAGATATAAGACTAGAAAATTGTTATAAAATATTCTTTATAGAAAGTTAAATCCGTGGAGGAATTTTGTTAACACAAGACTAAACGATTGAAAGTGGATGTGTTGGTTTATTGTTTGACTTATTAGGATCGTCTCATATAATTCTTTTAATTGCGGAAGTTACTATGTATATATGATGTTGTTATTATAAAAAACAAAAGTGATTATATACGTAAATTAAGACAAATTTAGCTAAAGACATGTAGTGAAATCTTTTGTATTGATACCGACTTTTCAATGCTATTTTAATTATGCCTCTTTTAACAAAACTGTCGTTTATGTTTCATTTGTATCCTTCCGTGTAAGGTATTGATATCTTAACATTAAGGTGTGATGTTGTAAACTTTAGGAAGTTGGTTTGAATTGGCAACAAGTTCTAACATCTTCCTGGAATCGATACAGTTTCCGAAGATGTGAGTTATATTTAGCAAATAAAGACTTAGACATATTGTTCATCTTAAGTGGAAGTTCTCAGGAATAAGACTACTAATAAGAGTATGAAAGCGGAAAATATTGCATTTAAGTTTCACTTCCGGTTTTCCACTACATGTACTTTATTATAAAGTAGGGTCAACAATATGTTATTTTAAGCACTTAAATTTAATTTGTTCTTTTAAAATTCATTACTTAAAGAATGATTTTTAGGGTTCCAGAGCCAAAGGGTGATAACAGATATGACTTCGCTGTCCGTCCGTCTGTCACAGGGCTGTAGCTCTTGAACTATAATAGGTAGACACCTCAAATTTTCACAAATTGGGAACTATTATGACCGCTATAACAACAAATAATTTTTTACTTGCACACGCACTTGCCAATTTTTTTGAAATTTTTAAGAATGATTTCTTCAAGTCATTTTCTATAATGTTACAAAAGTCATTACTACAATTATGTGTGAAGCAGTGTCTAGTTTTATTTCATTGAAGAATATTGAAAAATAAAATAACTACTTGTGTATGTTTTGTAATTTTCTCAAGTGTTTCATTCACTAATTGTTACATAATGTGAAATACTTTGATGGAAGAGGAGCCGAGGGACATCATCTAATTATCTTCATTGATATAATCAAAAAATCATTAGAACCCCTATGGCAACTTCTTACAAGTGTTACTCGCAGATTTTTGATTGTAGGCTGGAGCTGTTATTCAAATTTCGTGTAGTGGTTCCGAGGCTACTTAAGTTGTTCTAGAATTCAAATCGTAATTCTTTCGATGAGTTTATTTCTTGATCATTGATAGAGTTGTCATGATCATTAATAAATTTTGGATAATTTCAGGAGCCCAAACGACTTTAGTATGATTAAATGCATGGATAAGGAAGCCAATCAGTTCCAAAGAGATGTTTCCTTGGTAAATAGAATCTATTACAGAAATAGATTTCATGGGATATCTTCTGTCGAATAAAATTTTGATTTGCAGATAAAAATTTTACTAATACAAAATAATTTTTTTCAAATTTAATAGCCATAATTCTTCCCAAATACATCAAGTATCCAAACGATACATTTCACAAGTGATTGTAGTCCTTTTTCAGATTATTAAGTTGAAGTATAAATCTAAAGAATGCCAACGAATTTGAGCAGCATGTCAGTTAGAGTGCAATAAAATTGAATGATTTATAACAACATCGTGTATGAAGAACAATAAATGTATATGGTTGAAACATTAAAAGCAAGTAAACATAACACCTCAGGGATATCATAGCAGAATTGGATAACGTTTCGCTAACATCCTCTGGTCCATATAGTATCGTTTTGGTTATCATAAAACATGCTGGCAAAACCACAAGCATGTGTCATAAATAATCAAAATAAATTATTGGAAATAACATACCTACTATACAGAGGTTTTCGTTTTATTTCAATAGTAATGAAGATATAAAGTGCAAGTGGTTGCATCAAAGATGGAAAATAAAATTAAAATTGAAATTAAAACGTTCAAAAAAATAAAAATCCAATTTAATAGCTTAACTCTTATACGATCGGGTTATAAGGTAATTTCAAATAGAAGATATGTATATTATAATGTTTAATAAAGTCATCATGTGGTAGACATGCCATATAACGACGATGGTACATGATATATCAATACTTCTGTGCTTGATAACCCCATCTTGAATCTTATATGCAAAGACATTGGAACATGTAGTTCCTACTAATAGTAACATCATCGTAGGTTGATGTATTGATTTTGCACAACATGTTGACGTCTTTATCTCTTTGGATGCAATTTACTAACAAGAAATCAACGCAAAGCAATAAAAACGTTTTTCGTTTTAACGCCAATTTCCAACATCTTTGTAGGCTTCCAATCAAGTTTTCGTTTATCCGAATGGGTGGCCAAACTACTCAAGATGGACTTAGCTATTGAAAAATGTTTAATTTCGTTTAACTTGTTGTTGCTGTAATTGCAATTACTTACCAAACATGCAAGTGTTTACAGATTATCTAATGACCACAACATGTGCGTGTTTACATTGTAAATAAAAGTCAGGGTTACTACCTACTGCTTGCTGTCTAATTTAGTTTAACATCAATTTCTGCATTAGAAACTGTTGCAGATTTAAACAGTTGCATATAGATGTCCTATAGTTCCATGGTATTGGAAGCAATTAAGTATTTCCAATCACATTGGAATTCCACTTATGGTTTATTTTTGGAACAGGAAAGGCACAAATTCAGGGTTTTAAACATTCAATCAAATGAAAATAAATAAATTTTAGAGACAGTTTCAATGACTAAATTTTCACTGCAGGCGACGTTTGTTGGACGCCATTCTATCACTTATTGTTAACGTTATTGCAAAGATGGTGTTATTACTGGGCAAAATGCCATTCACGGAGCTCATGTTTTCGTTACTATAAGAATAAGTTTTTACACCTGATAAATCGTTTTTATTATAAACTATCAATAAATTACAATTGGATATGTATGTAGGTACTCTATTTATTTGAAATTGCAAATTTTATTCAAAGAAGTCCAGACAGAAAACAAAATCCTCGGGTCACTTATTCTTCAGGTCACAGCCTTGAAATTTTACACAGAAGTGCTTGAATAACTATAATTAAAGAAACATCTACTTTTGAATGATTATTTACCAGGTGGATTTGGACAGCTTGGCGTCCAGAAGAAAGATTGTGATTTGTTCAATATTTGATTGTCTCTTGAGCATTTGAAACATTTAACCATACAAAAGAAAAGTCAAATTTAGATGGAATAGTCTAATTTTCATTAGAACAGACTCCCATTTAGTAAGTAATACATCAAATCAATTGCAGCAAACATTTATTTCAAGTTGCAAAAACTCATTGCAAAACACTCAAGGCAGGAAATCCACAGGAAAAGCTTAAATTTTATTTTGGATAATTATTTCTCAGGATGATTTGTCGTGCCTTTTGGAGTTCATATGTAGACTATGGTCCTGGAGGTCCTGGAGGTCCTGGAGGTCCTGGAGGTCCTGCAGGTCCTGGAGGTCCTACAGGTCCTTCAAGTCCTGCAGGTCCTGTAGGTCCTTCAAGTCCTGCAGGTCCTGCAGGTCCTACAGGTCCTGCAGGTCCTGCAGGTCCTACAGGTCCTGCAGGTGCAGGTGCTGCAGGTCCTGCAGGTGCTGCAGGTCCTACTTCTCCCTTGTCTCCCTTCTCTCCTTTGATTTTTTTGACCGGTCGCTTTCCGTTGTTTGGCTGTGCCAACTAGGAATGTTTTATAAACAATATGATTTTTCTTATACTTTCACCCAGTAGTTACCGCAACTAGCAATCCCAGGATTAACAAGCAAAAGGTTAATAAACGCATCTTGAAGGATTTTAAGTGCGATAAAGAATGATGGATTCTCTGAAGATCTCTGGGATTTTATACAAAATTTTACCGCGGATATCACGTAGCTGTACCGCTCAAATTAAATTATTTTACTGTAACAATTATGAATGCATTTATTAAGTGCTTGCGGTAATATGCAGCCATTCTACTACTTCATTTTTTTTCTACATATATTCAATGTACGGTAACCGAAACTATATTAATTCACTCCAAAAGCACTTACCAGTAAATATTTTTCACCTGTCGTTTAGCAATTAGGGAACATTTAGCAAAACAAAACGAGTTATCTCAAAAAACTAGAACCTAATGAATCCAGGTTTGGGAGCATTAGTTGTGTTTTTTCGATTTTTAATTGTCTCCTCATAAGCACTTCCTAATTAATTTATCATTTGCCATTTTGCGATTGAAATGGGGTTGTAAATTACAATATTTTTGGATAAAAAATAACGCAAATTCATGGTTTGGATCATTGTATCATATACAAAAATAAACTTTGGGGGGAGAGAGAGATTTTAAACAACTTCATTTTCATTAAAGCCGACATTTGTAGGACACCACTTCTTGGAGGTGTAAATAAACCATTGACTTTTTGGTTAATAGCAAATGACTCTCCATTAAATCACTCATAACTTGACGAAAACTTATCGCAAAGTTCTTATTTTTGTATAAATAATAAAAAAATCCATAGAATGCAAATGGATATGCATCCTATTATTTTGAATTCAGTTAAAGTTAATTTAATTTCAAAATTCCAGACATTCAAGGAAAGCCAAATAAAAAGATATAACTTTAAGATGTATTCGGCTATCTATAAGTTTTCACTGTTTTCATGTTCTTGAAGGTATATACAGTGAAACCTCTCCTAACGGACACCTCTTCTTAGCGGACACCTCCGAATACCGGACAGTTTCAGTTGCACCGGCATTAACATAGGATTTTTATTGTATTAGACCCTCCTAATAACGGACGCGGACAATAAAATTCCAAAGAATCAGCTAAACCGCTTCGACTCTTAACTCTATATAGCGGACAGTGCAGGAATTGGGTATAAAAGAAGAATAACATGCAACAAGGATGTGGAATTACAAAGACACACTATGAAAAAAAACTATGGTGGACTAATGCGACATAAATGGAACTGATATAATCAATAAATCAATAAAATTAAAATTTGCTTCACTTTTTTCGAAACCTCTACATAAGGGACACCTCCAAATAACGGACAAAATAGCTTGCACCGAAAGTGTCCGCTATCTGGAAGTTTCACTGTACATGTATTTATGTTATTTTATAGAAACATCTTATTCTGGATAATTATTTACCAGGATAATTTGGACCTTTCGGTGTATCGTTCTGCGTGAGGGGACGTTCTGGTGGTGATGGGAAGGGTTTTACTGTACGGTAATTGAATTATTTACCATACGAAAAATAATTCAATAAACAAGGTTAAACAACATAGCAGAAAATTCGCTGAAAAATATGCTCTCTCATATACAATAGCTTCAAACTAGTAACCAATAAAACACTAATTATTTTAAAAAACCTTATCTCCTCATTTCTTATATTATGCATGTATTTTCACATTATGAAGTGTTCATTTCCAAAAAAAAAATTTATAATATATTTTCCAACTGCTGAGAAAAAATCAAAACAAACCGATTTGACAGCTTGTACCACGTACCAATATAAGTTCACGACGAATAAAATTTGTAGTCTGTTTACTATTGAATATAGTGCAAATTGAGCAAACATTAAGGTGCGTTTCCAATGCCAGATTGGAATGGAGTGTGTTCATGCCGACTCTGGCACTCGTTTCCAATGCCAAAGGGATCGATTTCAAATCCATCCGTCGAGCATAATTGTTTTGGATGTTTCTAATAATCAAAATTATAATATTCCTTCCACACAAAATAACCATGTTTGAATTATTATACCTTTAATACATAAGGATTACATTGGGTTTTGACCCAATTTGACCAATTTGAAAGTTTGACCTAATTTTACTAACAAAAATGAAAAAATTCGTCGCATATTTCGAATGATATCGTTGCGGCCACCTGTTGGAATCGCAGATAATAACTTACCAGATCTCGTGATCCCATGCATGACTTCGTACCCAATTTTTTCCAACAGCAGACACCTAACAGCAGACAAATAACGCACGGAGCGTATGTGCTTTCGAACAACCGCAACGTTTGAAGCACAGACAATGCGCTCTGAGAGCGAATTTTTCCTCTAGCTGATGTTTGATTGTCATATAGGGAAAAGGTCATCGCTATAAGGGGATATGTGGCTGAAACAAAATTTAGCGGATGGAACGGATTTTTGAATTTTCTGAAATTTTCACTTAACAAACGCAAACAAAAATCATTTGTACATGTACAATCAGTGAGTAAAATGTACTCACGTACACGAAAGTACACTCAAAAATTTCAGTTTTTTGTATAGAAAACGGAAATTTTTGTGTCAGTTAGTGTTTTTGGTTAACTAAATAAAAAATATGCAAAGTTTATTTCAAAAAACATTAAAAATAACAAATTTTATGGATATTTTCAGAAAAAGCGAGATTTACTTCCACAAATACTTTCGGAAAATGCGAAGAAATCTGAATTTTATCATATTTTCGAAAATTTCTATGTTCATACTTTAAAAACATAGTTTAGAGAAATATGATACATGGCAAAAAGATTGAGAATGACAAAATAATTGGGTTCAGTCATACGTATAAACCTCCTGGGAAGCTTAGTGTAGCCGCTACGAGAAAAAACATTTAAAAGTTCAAAATTTGAATTTTCTATGGAGACACCTTTAAATACTCACGATAGAGGAATTATATGATGTATGGAACAAAGATAGGAAACGACAAAATAATGGGGGTTGGTCATACAAATGAGGCCCTTCAGATCCATAGTAAAGCCGCTATGTTCGGAAAACTGTTACAAATTCAAAATCTGAACTTTTCAAATTTCCCAACATTTATTAGCCTATTTTTAAAAATTCAATTTAGAGCAAAATGATGTGTGAAAAAAAAAGTTATGAAATAGAAAAATAATGGGGGCGGTTATATACATGAACCCTCTAGGATGCTTAGTTTAGCTGCTACGAGCGGAAAACCGTTAAAAAATCAAATTTTTACCGGAAAAGGCCCCTAAAAACCGGAAGAAAGTTATTTAATTTTTGATTTCCGGAAACAATGACGTTCTCTAACTTAAAATTCATAAATTTACATGCAATTTTGCATAAAAAATCCACCGGCTACAGGTTTAATGACGCTGTTGATTCTTTCAACAGGAGCAAAGGGATTGTGGTTGTTGCTGGAGTGCCTGGAAAGAACATTCGATTCGAATTCCTTAAAATGGAATTTATGCACCACTACACAGCCAAACGTCCCTTTGGTACACTTATGCCCCATTTCGCTCAAAACCGGTTTTTAATCCCTAAATATTAGAAAATGCCTTGAGAGAACGAATGAGCGTTGAAATTGGTAAAAACACATACAGTCCATGGGCCATTTGCATGCATCATTTCGTGTCCGCAGTAAGAAAAAGTGGGTACACAGTCATGTATGGGATCGTGACATCCGGATAGTTATTGTCTGTGACTCTAGAGTGGAAATAAAAATACATCCTATCCGTGATCAGATTGTGCACACGAGAGGCACATATGGCGGAGAGTGTGCGTGCGAAACGACCGGCATATGTAAGCCAACACACTCTACTCCAAACTGGCATTGGACATGCGTGGCTTAAAATTTTAAGTATGATGAAGTCAGGACTTCCAATTCAGTCCGTTTGACATTTAAATTTTGACCAATTGAAATGGTGGATTTTGACATTTTACACAGCATCACGGGAGAAGGTCATGTTTTCGGAGTAATGTTGATTTTTTGTTCCACTCACGCATTTATAACATATATAGATGTGAATTAGGGTCATCTCAAAGTGTACGTTAACTCAATGTTTTTTATTTTAAGTCGAAAACGTGTGGCAGTCAACAGGTTTGATTCCTTAATCTCGAGGAGTTTTACCAAAAAGTTAAGTTCTATAAATCGCCCGGAAAAAACACATCTCTCATTTTATAATTACCTATTTTTAATAAAAACAATGACTACTTTTCAAAGCAGATTCATCAATGAACTACATAGAAAGTGAATGGTTTCTCTGACACTGTTATTGGTGAGAAAAGACATATCGAAAATACTGGCAAATGTTTTATAGAATCACTGATGATTCGGTTAACGGCCAATGGCCACACTTTACTTTTTAAATTGCGAATTAGGGAATTATTGCAAAACTATGCTTTTTGCAATTGATAGAAAAAACCATATATTGCAGGTGTATATATATATATTTATTTCAAACTCAGTTAAAGTTTCATTTCAAAAAGCCAAGCATAAAACGAAATCCACAGGAGTAGATACAACCTTAGGGATTATTTTGGTTTGGTCGGCGGTGTTGGATGATTACCTTTGTTTTAAAAGTATTTAGGAATAATTATTTTATATTTTGGAACCGCTCTAGTTTAAGATATATATTTACCGCCTGTTGGATGCGTATTGGACTGTGAATGGTTGCAGCCGTTTATATGATTACCGCCGTGTGATGGTGTTGATGGTGGTGATTTTGACGGTGTTTGTGCACTTACCAACTACGATAGCTTTATGAACAATATGATTTTTCATATAATTTTATCAAGTAATTACCACAATTCCAATGAAAGCCAGGATCAACAAGCAAAACGATAGTAGACGCATTTTGAACGAGATAAAGTCCAAATGAGACTGATGGTTCTGAGAAGATCTCTGGGATTTTTATACAGAATTTTACTGCAGATATCACGTACCAATGATATTGGTTCCAGCCGTTCAAATTCAATTACATAATTGGAGCAATCATTTACACATTTGTTAAGTTTTTGCTGAAATCTACAGCCATTTTGTCACCTGACTGATTTTTTCAGGATGTTTCCACTGAACGGGAACCGTAGCTATTTTAACTTAATTCGAAAACATTCAGTAGTAAACATGTTTGACTTTTTGTGCACAAATTAAATATATGTTATGCTTACTTTACGCCAACCCAATGGGGCAATGTGTGCCACTACATTGAAAACCGCAAGTATCCTAGGCTAGAGGCAACAGGGTAGCACAACACAAACAAATGGTGGACAATACAGGCTACAGAGTAAAACAATACAGTTTTACCTCCACTGTAGTTAAAAGGCCCCTTATGTCAACGATTGGTTTGTCTCATTAATAGCAATTTGTTACCAACAATATGTTTCCTATATCTACAAAGAAAGAAATGTACCTAAATACATTATAGGATGATCTGGCTACAGTCACTGGTGGCGCCTCTTTAAGTGGCCAACTAAAAGAATTGGAGTTTCTTCTGACAGAAAATTATTTTGTTTGTTTTAACCTAAGTTGCCAATAAATAATAAATAAATAAATAAATTTGATGAATTTTATTAGAAATCTAAAATGAATTAATCCACCACTTGCTTCGAAAGTTGAATTTCCGATGTGCGTTTTGCGTGCGTAAAGTGATCGAATCCAAAACATTCTAAACTCTTATCCTATTTTACAGCACTAGTGCGTAAAGTAAAACTTTATGTAACAGATTCGTGTGAATATGAATCTCAAATTCAACTTTACACGAATTTGTTGCATAAACTATTGTATGCACCGCGGCCCTAAAGCAATACATTCTTGCAGTCGTTGCTGCATTTGCGCTCGGTCATGACGCATTCGTACAAAGACTCGATGCGCCAATCCACGAATGCAAGAAAGCGTCGCCTTACACCCTTGATACATAAATAGCTATTAATTAGCTGTTGTAATTTTTGCATTTACAAAGTAAGTAAATGTAACAAAAGTGTCTTTTGTGAATGACTTGCTTTATTCCTAAGATAATCAGGCTGTGTTAGGACGATTATAGCATTTCTAATAAAGGGAAACGTAGCTCATTATACCCAAAATAGTAGTTTTAGGGTTCCGTACTCATAGGGCGACAACGAAACCCAATTTATATAACTTCGCATCTCTTGAACCATAATAGGTAGAAACTTTAAAGTTTCACAAATTGTGTACTATTATGACTGCTATAACAACAAATCATAAAAAAGAGTTAAGTAAAAATGAAGAGAGTCTCATTTCCTACTATTGTGGTTGAAGATTCGATAAGTTTAAATTGGAATTTGGTTTAACGAAATCACAACTTCAAATTCATGATCATTACGATACCAAGCTATTTAAGTGTATATTGGTTAATATTTGTATCCTGACAAGTACTACCATTTACACAAAAAATAGCTCACTTCTGTCTTCAAAACGCAGTGCACGAACACAAGAATGGTTACAGAATTCACCTCAACAAAGTATGTTTTATCCAATTACTATATTGTTGGCAAATGCTTACTTTTCCCTTTCCTTACTTTTGATTTCAATTATTGGTGGTTTTACCCAGGACATTTTTGGTGCACATCAGTGTCCTTAATTCAATGAAAATTAAAACACGGTAGTAACTCGAAATTATCACGAATTGATACTGAAGTTGTACCAATTTCACGTACTATTTTCTCTTTTTAAAATAATTCAAAAATTGAAAGATCATTCCGAATTAAAAAGAGGAAGTGACATGAAAGGAGCAGCAAAATAATGATTATTTTGTGGTAAACGGTTGACTCGACATCCCTCGAAGATCAGTGCAAGAATTATTCAGAGGATCACAATCATAACACCCAACTAAATCATATTTTTTAGGTTCTATGGTCAATCAAGTCTGTATGATCTGTGTACAGCGAAGGGTTATGCACAAAAAAGTTAATGTTATTTAAATGGTTTATAACGAGCAAAACCTTGAACTAAGGGAAAAAATCAAATTAAACGTTTGGTCCAGAGATCATTATTGTTTTTCGATCACTGGTTATATAATTGTCCTAAATTAAGTGTTTTTAAAACAGATAATAAGATGACATTATCAGCTAAATTATACGAGTGTCTTTCTGAAAAAAGGTAATTGCTACATTTATGAATGTTATTTAACATTTTCTATGACCTCCACATCACTCCGATTCTCATATAAAACCAGTGTCATTCATTTCAGTGGATCAGACGTTTGTGGATTCTCTATATTCGAGTAAAATTTCAAAAATGCGTATTGTATCATTTTGCTTAATGATTTTGGCTTTGGTTGCACTTGCGGTAAGTCTTTTTCATTTAAGCTAATTTCAAAATTTCTAAAATTCACAATTTTCCAGGTGGCTAATCCGAACGATCCACCAAAACCACCACAACCACCACCATTACCACCATCACCGGAACAATAATCTAAAATAGGTAACGTTTTCAGTGTTAAGAATTTCCGAATAAAATTTATATAAATGTTCTTATAAATGTTTTAGGTTCGGAAAATTCCACAAGGCTACCCAGGCAATAGAGGACCTCTTCAAAGTTATTAACTTTTATTGTATTAACACTTTATAAAATCACTTAATAATGCAAATTATAAAATCACTAAATAATGCAAAATACATAATATCATGAGTGCACAATTTTAGATTTTTCTCAAAAGTTTGCAATTCTGGTGACTACAATATGATTATGTGTAACCTTCTCTGTCGAAGCGATTATGCATTCGATAGGTTATTTGTCGACAAAATTTGATAATTGAAACATAAGTAATTTGATAACTTCGTTATTTTATTGGTTCAAAAGGGTTTGTAATCTGTTTTTATATCTCAGCGATACAGATGTTATTCGGTTGGAAGGTAAAATTCTTTCAGAGTCGCAAAAATTTAGTAAAGTAAGAAATTATTACAAGCTTCTCAAGAGGTTTTCATAAAATAGATACGAAAAGAAGATATTTTATGAAGAATATGATTACGATGGAATTCTAGCAATGTGTCACAATATCTAAGTGTTTAAAATGGTTTTGATATAGAAATGATTCAACAATTTTCCAGAAATTTTTCAAGGATTCTAGATAACATTCACAGAAAATGTCGCCATACCTTCGATTGTATTGTCATATCTTAATAATATATAAATCGCGCTTATCAACATCTTCATGATCACACAAAGGAATTCATCTTAGGATTGCCGTTATCCGGAATACACAAGAATACCCAAAGAAATATCTTCCACAATTGGTTTATGGTCAATAGAATGTTAAATATTTACTTATAATGCATTCACCATTAGATCTTCCGGCAACGCTTGTAAGACTCTTATGTCCGGGCAATGGTTACCCACTTGATTCCACAATCAATCAAGTCTATAGAAAGAGCAAATCTTTTAAATCTTTCTAGTTGAATGATGACAAGATAGACATAAAAGTAATAATGACTAATTTGTTGATAACAATCAAATAAAGAAACGTGCAAATCAGCAATACAGTAAATCAGTAAATCTGGACAAATCCGCACTTGATAACCAAGTGTATATATATTCGATGGGTTTGTTGTTTGTGTTGTAGGTTTGTTGTGCCTTTAGTATGTTGCTTAGTTGATTGGTAAAAGTGGACAACGACTGTATTTTCTGCGAATCTAAAGAATTAATGGAATCAGTATTTTTTCTTATTATTTTATTTCCAGCAAAATTGCATAGTTTTGCATGCAAGTTATTGCAGTTGCATTGATGCACTTTCACATCTGCATATGAGTCTGGGGTTATTTTTATTTTATCCCTCTTCAATTCAAAAATTACACAGCTTCATTTGGACCTGTACTCGATTCTATGATCTTGAACAAACTTTCTTCACAATTTCCATATGAAATCTTTGTATTTTTCTTTTTACAAATTGTCAGCAAAGTGGAAAATTTAAATATATCTACTAAAATTGATTGTAAAATTTAATTGTTTTAAGGAAATATAATTCACTTTCCTTTTTATATCGCTTTAAATTTTGTTGGTTTTGATAACTCTGTAACTCAATAAATGTTATCAGTTTGTTTACTTCAACGTGGTAGTTTTGTGTTTAATTTAAATAGAAATTTTGTTTCCAGAAATTTGTACAATTAGTTTTTGGTGTATATCCATATCAACTGAACAACACCTACGAAATCTTAAAAGGCAAAACACAAAATTGACCAAAGTCACTTTGAGATTCATCATGGGTGTATCACCATAAAATATAATTGAATTGCAGACCCATAATCCATCATTCTCTGGATAAATTTAATTAATCATTAATTTATATCACGTGGTTCTACCCAAAAAGTGAGGGATTGTCAGTTTTGAAAAAATTTTTAATTTCTCACATGCGCCAGGTTCAGGTCAATATGCATTTTGCGATCCCTTACATGCAGGTACATAGGTATGTACAGTTTCATCCGACTACTGGTAACATAACGTTTATAAATTAAAAACACTAAAAGACCTGATATTAAGGTAAGAGAATATAATCACATTCGCGAATGTGCCATTTATGTCAAAGAGTTGGACATTTGATAAAATAATGATATGGTTTCGTTGCATTTACACTTCATGCTGTTTAAGGGCATGAAGTACAGATATATCTACTATGTAAGTATGCTGAGATAGCACCTTCTTTGATTCCATACCAACACTTCCCTGTGGCGGCATCAGCTAATTGGCATCAACAAGTAAATTAATGGGGTCGTGTCAACTGGAACGGACCCAGTCACTCAGTTAGGGCAACGTGGTTGGTGGATTCTTTGTTTCTTCATCCGGTCGACTTAACTTTCTTAAGATTCTCAACTGTAGTACATACCTATATATTATATTCACGTAAATCGTAATCCATCGATTTTAATTTTTGAATGTTCATTATTAATTACATTTGATTGCCTCGACACATGGATGTCTAGTGCGAAATTTCGTTTTATATAAAATTGTGACTAATCACATGTGCAAGCACAAACCAAATGGATATTCACAAATGTTAAGCATTTCATTCACACGCCGATGACTGTCCACGGCATTCCTTTGAGATTTCCCTCAACTTTTAAAGATAATCTTCGTTCTGGTGTACACAAAGTGAATAATTGAGGTCACGAAAACCTTCCAGATAGGAAAGTGATTTTATAGGCATATCCGACTACCAACGAAGTTGCTTAAGCTAATGTAGCTTCTAGTCTTTTGGTTTTATATTGTTTTCTGTATTCCATAGCTCCTGGTTTTAATGCACGGATCTTGTACACATTACTCCAATGTTAAGGTATCTCTTAAAAGTGTTCAACAGGCCATCATCATAGCCACTGTTTTATGCTTTTAGCTTCCGGGGCTATTCACTTGGACGGTAAGACAGTAAAGTCAGCGCATTATTTTAGGTAAGTTGGCATTAAATTTCACACGACGCACGATTTCTTCAAGAAATACTTTTACTATTCAAGAAAATTTCATTTTTCCCATATGAGCTTTGGCTGTTAACCGTTCAACATTGAGCCATGAGCTATGAGCAATCGAGGGCTATTATATTTTGTGGTTAGACATGCTTCTTGAAATATATTTTTTTGGTCGTCTATTCATTTGCAAAATATTGTCAAGACATGTTCAAGTGTTCTGTCAACTCATTTTGGTACTTCGATGACTCCTTGAAGGGTTACCTAAGATAGAAGTTGGCAAATTCAAATACGAATTTGGAATAACCATAACCAAATATGTATTCAACAATTGCGTAATGAACAATCAATTACTATTATTTGTACGATGAAATGATGAAAATTAAATTTGTGTTTGAACAAATTCCGAAATTTTGACAAATTCCACAAATGGTTTGAAGGAAATAACTCAAAAAGTGCAGCGTTAAATCACTTTCACTTCAGCTCATCTCAACATGTTTGTAAACGGGTTAAAAATTTTTTTTTTTGTTTAAGTGACAAAATCAATATTGATTAAAAAATTGAAAGTATTTTAGTGAGAATTTTTAAGAAATTTTTATTTTATGTTTCTGTGGTTTGAATGTTTGTCGGCACTTTTCTTTGAATTTCATCACAAGACGAAGCGCCAGATTTGATTTGAATTTAAAGATTTGTTTTTAAAAAAATGTCGACATACCGTCTTGGAAAGCATGACGCCAGTTAGATTAAAAGATCAGTTTACCTGTAAAACGTCTATCTAACGTAAATTTTAATACTAACAGGCGTATCAATGCCCTTAAATGATGCTGAAAACATCTTGAAGAACAGAACATTTTCTACTTGAAGGAATTCTGAGATAATCTACATGAATCAATGTCAATTGTAATTTGATCAAATTTTAATCGATACTAATTTGCCTGGAAGGGTGTCGATTTTCGTTACTGATCTGTTTCTAATGTAAGTGAAATTGATACTTTAACCTTGGATACATGAAGGTCTTGCAGTCGTCGAAATTTATTGTGAAGCTTAAAAAATCTAAAATTACCTGGGATACCTTAGGTCTAAACCAAATATCATTCTTGTGGGTGATGCCATCAATTCTAGGAATTGGCACTATAAAAAGCAAAATGATACTGATAGGTATTTAAAGACTGTCTTCTTCCACATATCAAGTGGAACTAGATGTCTTGTCAGCCATTGGAATTAAATACTTTGAAACACCACGTTTTTATTGTAATACTTTAAAAACCATATCAATGTTGGCTGAGAATATGACCAAATTTGGATGAAAAGTTGGAAATAATCGCCTTTGACACTTTTGGATCATAGCAATAGAAGCAAGAACTTTGTAATGCCGACAAAATTACAGCTAAATGATTTTATTTGACAGTGATATGTTCAAAAATGAAATCTTTAACATAGAAGTGTTGCATTTGATTCGAACAACACAAAAACTACAGAATGATTTGTTTTCAAATAAATTTCTATTGAAAGTTTGAAAGCGAGAAAACACTTTTCCTTCTATGACATACCATTGAAACCAGTGGACATGCATTTACTTTTTATTTCAAAAAGAAATAAGCTATTTTAACTACAAAATAGCCCGTCCAGTTTGGCAGCATCGGATATATCTTTTTTTCCTTGGTCAAGTCAATTGAATCGAACGTTCAAGTGGAAAGGAAAGGAATTCATTTCACCATATATGGAATATAAGTAATAGTAAAAGACATCTTTGATAACCATATTGGTCACATATCTCTAATCAAGTCTTCTTCAATTGAAGAGGTGACAACATTTCACACTTGTCTCAAAAAAGACGACATTCATTATGGCTTTTGTTTTCAGAGTAAGACATCCATCCGTCTTTGCCGGACATAGTGTGACATGTGTTTTGACTAAAAAAGAAATCAACAAATTGCAAAAAGTGTTTGTATGACCAAAACATCATAAGTAATTATGACGAATTAACAATTATTGTGAATTATTGAAAACTCGTGATTCCAGTAATACAGGAAGCGCGCACGAGTACCTACTAGGTACTAGCACGAGCGAAAGGTGTGAATGAAATCGTTTAAGTTTAATCAGGCGTTTTTGTATGATAATCAACTTTCAAGTGACACTTTTAATTTTATTCAATATTACTAACCTCATTCATTTCGTCTTCCAACGCCCTCTGACGAGTCAATTCACGCAGGCGTTCACGTCGCTGTTCAGTCAATTGTTCCAATCTCTTTGCCGCCCGATCTACCTCGTTAAAGAGGACGATAACCTTATTCAATCTGCTATTAACATCTTCATTTTCGAATATCTCTTTGCTGGAAAACATTTTGGTATTGACTTTCTTAAGATTTTTGGCTAATTCTTGGAGACGATTTATGGTTGTAGCACCACGTTTCCGTAGATAATGCAACTCGGAATCCATCAATGCTCGACTCAAAGCTCGATGCTGTGAGTAAAGTTGTCTTCGGGATGGTAATCCTTGAAGATCCGTATTCCGTACATCTCCCATCGCGGAGACCAATCGGTGGCCAGTTGCCAAACATTGATTCTGGAATGGATCAATTGTCACAAACAGTTCTCTCCATATACTTTGATCATGTTCATGACATCCACCACATTTTGTCGGAGTGTTTATTCGTGAAATGTATTGCGTTAAATCATCCACATGTACGTACTTTATCTGAAAATTTAAAATTTTCAATACAACCATTCAATTTTAATCATCACTCGGTCTTACTCTCGTATCACTGGTCCTTTCCAAAACATTTCTTAATACTGAAGTAACTAAAACAAGGTCACAATTAAAGTGTCCAACTAAAAGTTTCAGGCTACTATTAACCAATTCCACAATCGTTAAATCGTTGTTACTGTCAACCATCAAAAGTATTGTAAATGACGAAGATCTGAAAAGATGCATAATATTTTTAATTAAATATTTAAATTGAAAATTATTTATCATATTTATAAGTTGAATTCGGAAGAAAAGATTTTTTAGATAAAATTAATTAAAATAATTAAAAAATTTCCTGTTATTCAACAGAACTTTCCACACAAAAATTCGGTTAAACTTGTTGTGAGAGTGACAGTAATTTTCTTTCAAAATTTTTAACTTTTGTTTAAATGAAAATTGTTCTTTTTAATTTTAAATGATTGTTAATATTTCAAAAATTTGTCGGCTTCTTTCTTTGTAAGGGATTCAATTAATGTGGCACGTGCATTTCATCTCGAATTGCATTATTCTGAAGATGAGATTTGGCCATTTAGATATTGATAAATTTTCTCGAAGTGTTGATCCGTGAACCCCTTTACTTGTATTCTTCTATTCCTTCAAATGAATGATTTCTATGACAAATTATTATCAATGCTAATACGAATCAATCAATGCGAATAACAAATTATCCAATCACTTAGACTACTAAACGTTCCCAAAAGCACTAATCCCATTTAATCAGATTATACATATACTAGTCCTGATTTTGTTTTCGCAAAACTCTATTCGCACTAATTAGATACACGCTGCAAAGCCTGATTAATTCCAACAGTGTCTAGTCACCACATTTGAGCTAATTAGAGGCACTTATTGGTTATTTAACTAACGGTCGTTTCACTGTCATATTTAAATTACATTCCAATGATTATTGCGATTTTAATTACGAAAAATTAGTGTCATTTACTTTTATTAGCTGAGGATGTGAGGAGAGCACGTGATATAAATTGTATAGCTATGAAAATTGATAATAATTGTTCAATTACACACGTGACAAGTTAAATAGTTGTCTCGTTTATCGATATATCGGAGGGATTTTCATACGTTTGGAGAGAATGATTTGGAATTAAGCCAGTCGACCGGGGTTCTTCATAAACGTGATGAGTCTGTAGGTTACGAAGAACAGTCCGCGTCCCTTCTGGTATTTCAATCCTTTTCTTGTGTTTGCAAGGCAGATGCTCTAACCACTGAGTTACCGTGAACACTTGCATTCATCATCACGTCCAAACGATAATCGGGGCAATTCTGTGCACACTTAACAGATTCTGTTAATTTGACAGCCCGTGTAATTTGTTGTTGGATTTCGAAAAGTTTAGTTACGTTCGAAATTGGTATTCTGGGTGCCAAAAGTTAACAGATTTTTGTTAAAAATCCTTTAACGTAGCAGGCCCGAAATTGTTCAACTTAATCGTAACAGGTTTTTTGTTGAGAGATCTGGAACAAAACCGGTTTCGTAACAGGTTTGAGAGTAAATTTTGGCCAGAATACCAACTTAAAGAATTCTGTTAAAAACCAAATCCTTTAGCTTTCTTAACAGAAATCTGTTAACTTAACGAAAGTGGCCAGAATCGCCCCGAATATTTGAGTCCCCGCAAGATTTGGACAGTATCCAAACTGCAAAGATTGAAGCTGCTGCATGTTGCAAAGCGCTATGAGTTGACATACACTTTTGCGCTTATTGCTGGTGGTGCGTTGGTTGTTTTGCTAGCTTTTCTCTGGTCGCTTCTTCGCTCACGGTGTTTCGTGTTAATTTTTTACGGACACTTGTCTTGCGTCCTTGACAAATCTTCTAACCACGTTAGTGCATGCATTCATCCTCATGTCCCACGACCATATGTGAATCACCACAAGTGTAACAAGCGTTAATGATTTTTAGTGTGAATTTCACATAAGATTCTGAAAATTTGGCAACTTGAATCACCAAACGTTTTGAACTTCAAGTGACATTTTATTGAAAGTTCCGGGTACGATGAGTGTAGTTACCTCTCTAACCTTGGTGTAAAGAAACCCTTCGTTGGAAATAATCTGACTGTAACTAATTTTAAATTCATGATGTCCAAGAAAACGCTTGACGTGTTTTTAATAACTTTTTTAAAACTATGTACTTAAATTTCATTGAAAATTCTCAAAACATATTCTTGAAATGTCGCTAAAACAATTTAAGATATGTTTTGTTCAATTTATTTGAAAAAGCAAATTGCCTTTTCATAAGACAAAGCTGCTATTGCTATTAGAAAATGATTTGCTAGTTCCTGGAATCCTAAGGTAAGCACAAAGACTTCAAGATGATCTTTAATACTCATGAAACCTTCTTACCGATGTCACATTGTTGGTTCGCGATAAGATTCAGATTCTAAGAAACAATTCAATTCTTGGATTCGCTGAGCATTTGCTGATGATGATTATGCTGTGTCGTGGATACTAAGAATGAGTTTTGTAAATTAAATGCTGTTTAAAGCAGTTTGAAGAGGTTCAAAACCAACATTGACTAGACGATAAACGTGTGCAGTTGTATAAAGTTGTATTTGAAGGTGTAGAGAACAGATGTTTATCCGACTAAATAGTTGGGTTAAATAGTTTCAAACTGAGGTCCAAAATGTTACATTGTAGCTATAAATCTACACATAGATATGTGCTCATTCAAGTGCAGAATTTCTGCACGACTTTTGGATACCAAAATCTCGGTCGTCTCAATACAAGTTCATGGTTACAATGAGTCACTTCTAAGAAATTTTTTATTTGCAAAACATTAAATGGAAAACAGACGTCTCAAAAGAGACCATACACTTCCTTTGAGTCCACTTTGAGAAAAAGAAAACCTTAACATGATACTGTTTTAGTCTTGAATCTCTTTCAAGGAACATTCACTTTTACAGGCAGACTACAAAAATTCTAATATTGTTGTCTGTGGGGGCTCCTTTGTACAAGCCTTATTTCTTATTGTGCTACAGACGTGTCTCAAGCACTTCGAAGGCAATTTTTCCTTGTTTATTGTATTGTCATGTATGTTACTTGGTATAAATTTTTTAACTAAATCGTGTAAAAGTGCTATAAATCTGTTCATGTGTCTATTGAACGCCCAAACTTCAATAAAATGTTTTGAATTCTTTTAGTATATTTTCAAACTACGGAACTGTATTCATGGTGAACAAAAATTCTGTTCTTGTTCGATTATAAACATAAGAAAACAAACTATAAGATAAGAAGTTCGTGTATTCTTTTTAACCACATAAATATGCTACAGAAGTTATTTTCAAATTCCACGACATATTTTCAAGACAAAATTTATGCGTTTCAAATTTCAGTTTTCATGGATGAGAAATTTATTTTCTCAAAACGGTTAAAACATGCATTTTTCAGTAAAAGTAGAAAATTTTCAGCATCTGGATTTAGCCTTTGAAATTTTCACTTCTAATTTTGACTGACTGTTACAAATTTTGTAATTGAATTGATGAAACTAATGTTGAAACTCCATCAAGTTATTTATTAATAAAAAGTAAACTTAATTTGTTAGACTAATCTTATGCTGTTAATTAAAATCGAAAGTGTTTGTGGAAAGGAACAAGTTGTATTCATATGTTTCACAACATGTCATCAACTATAAACTACAAAAATCAAAAACTGTTTGTTATTCTATCAAAAGCGTTAATGTATAGGATTCGTAGCGATTAAATGACTATTATTCAGCAGAATTTGATTCAAGCTAAGGAATGGAAAATGATAAAGCCTATAAATGTTATTGTTTTTTGATCGCACTAGTCCAGTAAAATATTAAATATAATTTCAAATCAATAATCTAACACGGTTTCATTCCTTTTAATTTTATCCGACTGCTCGGCACCAAAACCAGTGTAATGGTGTGCACGCGTATCTGAGTATGTATGTATGTGGTATTCTTCGTACTCTCGAAACATAGATTTTGATCAATGAGGTTTCTATCGATTCGTCTTGGGTGTGTGATGGCTGAAGGGAAAGTAATGTTATTGTAAATTTAACCACTTCATCGAGAGACGAAAAGTCTTATATTTGTGTTACATATGATTTTTCATCTCACTGGAATTAGGAAACCACCCCTAAGTGTATGCTGATGAATGTATATTCCCTACATAAATCAGTGTCCACGGTTATGCAAATCCTTTTGAAATGTAATTTGTTTTAGTTTATTTGTTATTTCCTGTGCTTTATAATTTTGTGTGCACTGATTCATGTATTGTCATCAAAGATCAAGGACTATGTAAAGGAAGTGAGGGAAAAATTGATTATAAAATTTGAACGCCAGTAACAGAACAATGTTTGATAAAAGAAAAAGCAGCCAAAACTTTTGGACATTACCTTTTATAAATTTTAATATGTCGACCATTAGTAATAGAAAATAATAGTATTTGCGAGACTTCAAGACATCAGTGTTTTATACATAAAGCAATTAATTCTTCACGCTTGAAATAGTTCTAATATTAACAAATGGATACACAGATATGAATTTGAGATATGTTAAAAATAAGTAACAGAAAGTAGCGAAACAAATTCTTCGTAACGTTATGACATATGTTTTCGTCAACAGATTGTAATTTGTATTCAAAAAATTTTTGAAGTTTCTTCGAAATTACCTTTCTCTGTTATCTTAAGATATATCTCTACTGTGTAAAAAGTGAATTGTGCAAAACATTATAAACAAGAAACATTTGCAAAAAAGAATCACAAAATGCGTGGGCCTGTCAGCAACTGCATTTAACGCAAATTGTAGTGTTATGACAAGCATTAAAGTTGTTATTATCATTTCAACAAGGTATGGCTGTAATAATCGTGACTAATCAAGAAATGTTAATCTCTTTTATGTTAACCGAAGTAGGTTTTTTGTTTACCATTACAATTGACACTAAACCTAAGCTTACCTTTCAGGTATTGTACTGTAGTAGAGTAGGACGGTAGCCACTTCATAACAGTTCAGACCAGATTCAGTCACTTTACTGGCTTCAATGTTTATGATGGGTTGGTTCTTAAGATCTCGTGTGCCTGAAAAAAATAGTATATTATAATATTATTTGCAAGTTAATCCATCTTTGATATGTAAATTTTCCAAAAAAAAAAATAACACTTTTCATCCTTAGCGGCAAATTTCACCAAAATGATATTAATCTAAAACTCTATGCTCCAGTCCAGTTAACGCATGAGTTTAGTATCAGTCATATGATCAGGTTACACCTGATTGGACTTTTAAGACTGTGAGAGCTTTCTAATCTTCATGAAGTACATATCTCTTACATCCACGTACTTTTCATATGGTCACATTACCATTTACAGTACCTTGTTCTTTTAAGTCAGATACTGACAGTAGTCACATTTGGAGTAGTAGTCCATTGATTTGGAAGCTACTTGATGTCATTGTCTTTGGACTACTTTATTTGGAGCGTTTCATATTTAACAGATACATGTCATTGCAAATCCATTGATTGATTGGTAATGCTGTTGTGGGTGTTATTATAGGCGACTAGTTTGGAGTTTTTAAATCAAATTGAAAAATTGTTAATTTTGAAATTATTTTTAGGCGTCAAATTTATCATTAGAAGAAAATACTTTTCTCACGAGAAGAGATTCTCGAGTATTTTATAAGAAATATTATTAGGAAATCTCTAACTTCTTTAACTAATCTTTGATTACCAATAATAAAAATTATGATTTTATAGTAACGTACAGCTAATTAAAAAACATTTAAGAGTTTCACTCGAAACAAGAAGAAAATGAAGAAAAATGAAGTTCCTGATCGAAAGTGAGTATAAACTTTCTACAACTTATCAAAATCACATTGGTTAAATGAATAGCATCTCGCCGAAAAAAAACGATTTTTAATTCAATCCACATTTCAGCTTAATTGCCCAATTAATTAGAGAAGATAACTGAAATGTGCAAGGTTTAAAACAAGTGAGTTATCAAGTACGAGAAGCACATCATGGAAGAGGAGTGATACCAAACACTCACTGTGAATCATTTTAATTAATATGTGATATATGTCAAAGCATTAACAATCACAAACATTTCTATGACAAATCCATCACAAGAATCGTAATACTAGCATACCCTACAATTAAATCCGAGTGATTACTCAAAACGCTGTAAATTACAAACCGTCTCATCGGAACCATGACTGGCTCTAGTGCATCTTGTATCTAATATAGTAGTAGCAATGATTGTTGTTAATAATAGTACTTGCTGATTCTGTGGGTTAGATTAAGTACTGTATAAAAGATGCACTTCAAAGAGTCGTTACTTTCATTAATTCGTTTAAAATAGCTAAGGTATGTGGAATGTGTGCGCAATGGCAGTCATTAATGATGCCCCTGAGGTTGGAGCTATAGTTACCCGACTGAATAACTTCCAAACTTGATAGTTTAATTAGCTTCAAACGTAACTCAATTCAGCGCCGCTGAATATCATGTGAGTTATTGACTTGTATTATACTATCATCATTGGCAATATAATTGAATCTGACATTGGATGATAGCCCCTGCCCTGATGCACACTGCAAGGGGTCATGGTGAAAAGATGATTTAAAAAGCAATTACTGCTTGGGAAGAAAATAATACTTGACGACAATAATGAGACTCACCTTTCGAAAAGGTGTGCACGTATGAATTTCATTTTCTATCAGTTTTTTTTTCACTTTCTTTGAGAGAATGTCGGTCTTTCGGTCGATCTTTGTGAAGACACTTTTAGGCTTTTATACAGTACATTATCCGCATGTGACAGACTCTATAACTCGAACGTTGTCTATCGAAGTGCATTAAGTGTTTTCTTTAAATGGAAGATATCCGTGAGAATGAATGAAGACATAGTCACAGTCATCAATTCCACTTTAAATCAACTCTGTATAGTTTATGCTACAGAACTGCTTCACAATGTCCTAATTTCAATTACCCAACAAACATTTGCGATGGTACGTACTATGCTTAAGAGATGTTGAAGTTGATGAATCAAAATAAGATTTTCAATTGAATTTTCAATGTACAATTGCATGGTACTAGTATGTTTGTTATTGAAAAGTAAAATGCTGTTTTAAATTAGAAAAGCACGAGATTTTTCTTATTGTTTTTTCAAGAAGTTCTCCTTACCTGGAAGATGTATCCCAGATGAAAGAAGTTTCTCTGGTATTTCGAGTATTGAACGTGGTGCAACGATTTCATGTGGTAATTGACTGCTATTACTGCTGTTGTTTTCTGAAAATAGTCAATGAGTCATTTTGTTAATTATATTTGGTCGTTTTCACTTTTACTTTTATCTTATTGAATAAAATAGGTAACAGTGAAAAACTTTTGTAAGTTAGCGTACTGTTCATGAGATAATTATACATCTTATGATAATAACATTTGTTACAAACTGTATTTAATAATTTTGTTTTATTATTTAAGAACGAAGATGTCGGTCTGTTGAATTGGAAATACGTTAAGCTACATGCTTCAGAAGCGGCATATCTCACTGAATTTTTGCAAAATCACTCAACAAAATACAGCAAGTCATGTCAGCACAAGAATTCTGAACGAAAACCAAATAAAATTTATTTTATGCAATTATTTCGATTTGCACGCGATAATTTTTTAAGTAGGTGTTTTGCTCCTATGGGGCCCTTGTACAATGACATAGGCGGAATTGGAATTAACCCAGTCTTCGATTATAGGTGGATGTGCAGGTGCTTACTACGAATAGTGATCAGATTTCAAAGCAAATTAGGTAGAACCTGATTTTGGGCCAGATTGCATGGTTAATGCTCGTATTTAATTCATCATGTCTTGTACTTTGTTTGTTGCATTCTTGTCAAATTCATTGGCAGAAAATGTCATATGTGGGTCGTGTCGTGTGCTGGTTAGCTCATGTGCATTCGGCTTGTAGTTGCATTTTTACTCGGTTAGTGGGTGTAATGGAGTGATTCGACTTTGTTCAGGTGTTAATCAGTGCAAATGAATTAAAACAGATGTTTGTTTAACAACGAAGTGCAGCATATGGTTCAAGGAATTGTTACTGGAGTCTACCATTCGAACTGGTAAAGGTGGACAAACTTTAATTAACTAAGTTCAAGTTATCTCGATTCATGCCACGTTTGGATAATTAAATGGTTTGAGACAATGAAAAACTGATGTATTTCCAACAATTTCTTATGGAGGCGCTTTGGTATGACACACTCGGACTCGGGAGATCTCTATCAAAAACTCAGCCTTGATACATTTTCTGTGTTACAAACAAAATGATTCTGTGAAAGTCAAATGTGAATGAATGAATAAACTTTTGTAGTGAATGGATACAAGACACCCAAAGAAATAAATTTCTCACTTGGCCGTGGGTGATTCTATCATATGATTCAAGTATTTCCATGTTCACTTGACGAGTTATTCTTGAAAGTCAACAATAATTTTCATAGAAACACGATCACATATAAAGATCCTTCTGCTCATATCAGGATGTATACTTTGTTTAAATTGCAATTCATGGTTTAACCGATTTCATAAATTTGACGGTTACTTAATATTAATAGGCGCCTTTTAAGGAAAAAAATAAATAATTTTTTTAATGAATTTCAGGTTTGAAAATTTCGTTACAACCCCAAACCGTCTTTAATCATAGCATCATGTCAAGTTTTGAATGAGATTTTTTGTGGTAAATGAAATCACTTTTCTAAATCCTTGCAGGTAGTATGGTGAGCCTTTCAGGTAGACCGAGCTAATGATCACAATTCCAGACTAAAGAGATCGTCAGCAAATAAAACGCCACATCATCCTGATGGTGGAAAAAATAGTGTTTTCATGTAATTGACTGTCCTAACTTCACCAAAATCATTTCGAAACGCATTAATCACTTTCAGGATCGTTTGTTGCCATGTTGGATTATTTGTCTTGTTATAAAATTGAAAATGAAATCAAACGCTTATTACAATGTCATACAGAATGCGGTTCTTCAAAGGCTCCAAACTTTTTGCCATTCAAATAATAATTCACTTTTTGTTTAGTCTATAAAGACGTTGCGGTTATAATTTCTTGAGACTTCTCTCAAACACACCATTTGAAAAACGATCGTTTTGATCGACGACTCCGAGAACTTCGAGCTACAAAGTTCTGATGATTGGCAAACATGATTCTAAAATGTGAACCGAACTTTTGCTTTGACATGATTACAAATTGGCAATATTAATTGTTGAATGGGCGGAATTGTTTGGATATATGATCACGACAGATTTCTTATGTTCAAATTGAAGTTGTGAAACAAAGTCAGAGCGCCACATGAGAAATACTTTGAAGAAAGAGGTATACAATTTCACATAAAGGATTCTGGGAAATCTGTTAGCAATGGATATAAATGACGGTTACAGATGAAAAGGATACATCGCAGTTTATAAGTGGTTGTTGAAATCTATACCAGTCTGTATTGGCTAAAATAGACAGATATGTGGTGACTCCTATTATAGCAGACTACATATTATGATATGCGACCCACTACAATTATTTGATATTATACCAAAATTATTTTTTTCAAATTTTATATTGATTAGAACTGAGACACTCAAAATGGAATGTAATGTAGAAAACTTGTGTGAAGAAGAAACAAAAGAGACGATTGAAATAAACTCATTGAATTTGGCTGAACTTGGTAAATGGTTGCCAGGGGTGCCCACTAGTAACATTGATCATCTGCAAATCCAGATTGTGGTTTTTAGAATTCGGTTTTGCACTCGATAGCAGGTTCCAAAAGAATAACATTTGTTAATTTATATATCCTACTCCCAATGTACGTTCAATAGCTTCTGGTTTATTAAATTTGACAAAATATAATTTAATTACGAAACACGGAATTTCTCGAGTCACATCTTTAGTGACCTTCTCCGTGAACTTGTGCCACCAAATTGAGTTTTCATAAGAAAGGAAATTGCTGTTGACGTGATAAAAATTTAAAAACAATTTTACCGGAAACTAGTAAGTTATTAGTAATACCATCTCGTATATAATGAACAAAAGAGTGAAATCAAAATTGCATCGCTGCAATTTTCTTCACGAAACGATTTTTTTTTTCACTTCTGCAAATAATAGTTTCTGCATTGTTTGTACAGTGAATGTTTTGCAGTTAATGCAGAGAAAAATAAGTTTTATTAAACAATGCTCATTGCATATAATGACTAAAGTATTAGTTTGAAAACTGTAAGACAAGAAAATCATGTCAAAGTTCATCTCTGTAAATGATTTCCGAGAGGAAAATGTTTTTCGTTTCTTAAAGAAATGTATATGATGAAGAAAATATTTTTATTAGGTGCGAATTTTATTATTTTGCATATCATTAACTAATACACCTTTGATTGTTTGAACAAAAGATTTGATGGTTCATTGAGCCGATGAATGAAAGTTAAAGTTAATGAGTGAAATCAAGTTCAAGATGATTATGTGATTTTATTGGTTATTGTGAGTTTTATGGTTACACTTACCACAATTAGATCCTTTTCTCTCCTCAGAATTCTCTTCATCACTATCGATATGAGGAAAAGAACCGCCTAAACAAAACACTGGAAGTGTTGGAACCGTTAAAGATTTAACATCTTTAGAGGCACTTTCAAGAGGTGTTAATGGCGGTGATATAGACGTTGTTGTTGAATTAGTATCATATCTACTTGAATATCGTCTCAAAATGTATTTATTATTCATAATTTTGTTTTTGGTTATCAGTTCACTACGTTTTAATGCACATTTTGGTGAATTGTTCACCACTTTATTAAAGTTACTATCAGAACTGTTATCGTATAATTTATCTTTTGTTTTATCATTTGTTTGTGTTAAATTAGAATGATTTAAAGCATTTCCAACTGTGGGAAATGTTAATTCATTTAGTGGTACACGCCCAATGGCACGTTCAACACCGACCAAAAGGTTTTGTAAAAGTTGTGGTAATTCGTCGGTAAGCATTTCTATAGCTAAAGGACTTAAAGATTCCTTATCAGAATCAATAACACGATATATAACTTCAGAATTTGATGATATACGCCAAACAGCACACAATTCTGGTGGTGGTATAGATGATTTTCCTGGAGATAAAGATGAGGCAAGTCAATTAAAATTGATAAATTTTCTATGGAAATTATACAACTCACTTGGTCTTATGCAAATGTATATATCATGAGGTCGTACATGTGATTCGTCGATTATTCCTAGATGGAGGACAACAGCTCCTGTTGCTGTAGCCAGAGGCCATGCTTTACACCAGGTCGATAGCTGCAAAATAAACATGAGAATAATTATATAAGGAACTCTGTGATTTAGGTAAAAATTAATGGATATTTCATGCAATTTCATCAATTCTACAGATTATCTGCAGATACATGTAGGATGAGCAGAAATTCTTTTTATATGGATAAAGTTGATCTTGCGTGTGGCATTTTTTCTGTCCCTTGGCTATCTTGGAAACACTCGACCCAGAGACCCTTGTAAGCAGTAATTTTTCATAATGATTATATATCAGATAAACCCATGTCTAGGGGTTGTTAATCACGTTTTTTCGTGAGGTTAACTTTTGAAATTTCAAGTCATATGGAGATAATCGTTGTTTCTTCGGAATTTCAGATTTAGAATGCCATTAAATGATAACGAATCAAATCCATTCGAAGTGGTTTATCGACAATTCTTATGAGTTTTGACTTAATATCAAAATTAGAACTTCCGCCTGATTTGAATGGAAGTTATCTTCTTGATACCCAAAGGCAGAAAGGCTACAAATTTTTGTTAATAGCAAATTCTTACAAATTTTGTATCAGTTATAGAGTCAATTTTATAAATTTCAATGCTTATACACTTTCAAATGATATGCAATCAGCAGTTTTCAAAACCATGTATATCAGTTTTAGATAAATTTGTCAATTAACGAATTACATAAATAACTTATACCTGTAATTCGTTTACTAGTGAACAGGAAAATTTTAATTTAATTTGCAATATTCGCGGATAAAATGAATGAAATAACTATAACACCAGTAGCTGTAATAAAATGACAGTCACACCAGACTGTTTCAGGAAATAAATTTGTACACATCAGTTGCATATCATTTATACATAAATTGTGGTTTCTATTAGAAATTGAAAGCGTTATAAAACCGATCAGTGATAAGTATTTGTATTTTTCCTATAATTAGAAAATTTGTATCATTGCTGCTATCAAAACCGACAATCACAATAACAAATGCAGAGTTACTAATCCATGTGATAATACGAGATATTGACTAACTGCTTCGTATACATGAATGGTAGGAGCTACTACGATAAGTTACTATTATTAATGTGTGTGGATGTTCGTAGATATTGGTTACATGAGCTTGTATCTAGTAGGTACCATTAGGATTTTAGAGTGCAGCCAACATCTCATGAATATTCATCGAAATCGAAACCCGATAAGTGTTAATTTGTTTTTAAACTTATCACTTCAAACTGGTGGAGGCTCCTAACGTTGTTGCCTAAATTAGTCGTAAGTTTTCAATCATATCTGGTTATCGAATCTCATGTTTATCTCGCCTCTGCAACCGAATACCGATCGATATATCGCCGGGGCGAGTGATCCTTAATTAATTAACGAAAACCGCACCGCGTGTGTTTAAATTTTAATTTTTTCCAGAATATTTATAATATCATAAATAAAACCTAATAACACTTGTTGTTATAAATATTCCCACATGTTTTTATAATTGCTATTAAATTCATTTAAATCAAACAATTTCCTTTGTAGCGTCGCCGACTAGTTTAGGATATGCAAAACAGTGAAAGGTATTCCGGAATCGTATGTTATAGGTGACAAAACGACTTCCCTGTCATTTGGTAACATCCGACCATTTGTATGCATGTGACTTCATTTATTTCCAGGTGAACCTGTTGTATTGCTTTGAATAGTAATTTCATATGATCAATTGCATCCGACGCATCATTTGGTTGGTTGTTGGTTTTGTTTCGTTTTTCAGGAACCGGACACTACAGAGACGTGATGTGAAAATATGCAAATTCATATGAAAGATAAAATGAGAACTTTACTCTTGAACTATCTCGGATTTAAGTACACACTTATGAGTCCATCTAATGTGATTGTCGTTATCACACAAGCTTTGATGCACCGCCACAATTCCTCACATCATTCTCATGACACCAGAAACATTTGCATATTAACAACTAAGTTATCACTGAACCCTGGATGAGGTCAATGTGCTCTTTATCACTTAAACGACAAGTGGTTATAAGAACGTTATGCATCTACGCCAAGTTCTTCATACCAGGAAAGGGTCCAAATATTTGAACGAGCAATCGTCAAGTCAATAATGATACCAAGAACTTGATAACATAATTTTCCGTCTTCCACGAATTTTGAGAATCGAAAAAAACCAGCTGCATACTTTGGTTGGGAATTTGTAGGGTCATTACCCGAAACTGTGTTGACATAATTTCAAGTGTACTTCATGATTTCTAGTCGACAACATGTGTTCGCTTGGGGTTTCCCAGCAAATTACGCACGTTAAATGTTTTGATTTTTCAATTTTGAAATCCACAAAATAAAAATTAAAGGGTACTCCTCACAAAGAAGAAGTGGGTTTTTGTTTTAACCCTTCTCGGTTAAAAACACACATGACCAGATGTTCAGGAAAAATAATTTTCTGAAAAAGGACAAAACAATAATTTACGCAACGCGTTTTCCGTGATTGTAATATACAAAACTGAAGCCATTGTCCTATAAAAAGGTACCACTCTGGGGTAGATGTAGAACGAACCTTTAACGAATCACAGGGGTTTCTCGAATGGTACATAGCATTCTGGTAGAAATCAAGGGCAGCGAACCCTCAGACATGTTGAATGTGATAAATCAAAATGTAAACGACAACAGGAGGGTTCTAGGATCTTTTCAGGAATCATGGTTTAGTTTGTTGTTTGTATGGCGGATTACGACGAAATATAACCCACCACCGGATATGGTACGTGGCATTTGTATTGTAGCGTTAATAGAACGCAAATAAATATTTGTATAGAGACAGTGTGCTACTCTAATGGATATAGTTAATGGTTTTGGTAAAATTATACTGTGCATTTAGGTTTTCCGAAAAATTGCTTATTTCCTGTACTGAAGCCGGATGTGATTTGTAGCTAATAATTGTAACTAGAAGATTTTGTTCATAAAAATGCAGGAAAATTTTGAAATCAGGATAACGCCTTAAATTGTCTCATCAAAACGTGATTAGATTATGAACAATCAGATGTCGCTGTTGTCGTTTTGAATAGCTACAACCAAGGAGTGTATGATAAAACACCGGGACAACGGGATTTGTCAAAAAGAAACGTATGATTGCATTTCTATATCCCAATGGACACATTTCAATGTTAGCCTCTAATGGACAAAACAATAAGATGCCAAGTGCCATTCAACGCAATAGAGTCATGTATCACGAAGCTATCAAGTCTAGCACATTCCTGAGAGGATGCATATTACAAATTCAAATTGCAATGCGGCTTTTAAAGGTATCACTTTGTCCGTATTCATTTGTATTCTAATCGTGTAATTTCTTCAATTACACTGCCAAAGAGTTTACCCATCATTGTCAATAGGTGTCACTAAGGCGCCGTTTGTCTTTATCATATTCCAAGAGGAAATTGTCTTTCTTTCTACGAGTTTTTGTTTTAGAAAGCTGCTATTGATGTGAATACTATTCGTCTTCTTTTTGGTGCCAGATGAGAATATCTGCATTCTCTGGACATCTGTCAGTACTTCCTACAGAGGAGAAACGTTCAATAGCTAATAGAGAACGCTGGTAAAAAAACACTGACACTAGATTGAGGGTGGTTATTCCTTTCAGTTCATCACTGGGAATGTGAAACAGGAAAACAAATGAAGATTCGTTTGGGTTTTGATTACTAAAAAAATATCCTGCTATTAACCAGTAATGGCTATAATTTATATATCAAGGGGAGGCCGTAACTTTTATGGGATTACATGAAAATCGTGTGATATCCTGGCTACTTGATGATGAATCGGTAGTGATGACCGCATAAATTGGAATGTACAAACTAAAATATCAGGATGTTCACATCTATCAGGTCCAGGGTTTCTCATATCATTAGGTGTTCTGCCGCATGTATACTAATTCTGAATTCAGGGAAAGTAATAAAAGGACTCAATAAATCTCAATTATGAAATTTCAATTTTAGACTACATATTCCATGAGTTGTCATGTCTAGAAGTGGTTTGATTATCTTCAATGAGTACTCACAAAGTATTTTTCTTTAATTTATTCTTGACCACACGCTATAGAACCATTCTTCAGAGACATGGAATTAAAATGATTGAAAAATAGCCTTATATTCATTGGGAGTACATTAAATAAGATGGTAACATGCAACATAATGACATAATCATAACATTCCAATGCCACACACATGGCACTGAGAAGACACTTTAACATTATTTAAGTTGATATAATAGTTTCTTGTGGTTGGATTACGGTATTGATACCTTCTTTAAGGCAATTCTAGGTTTGATAATAATTATGCTTTGGAACGCTTGATTAGTTTCAGTAACTATTAAGGAAAACAAACATGAATTATGGTTAGACAAATTTTATCATTTCAATATTCAGTATTCAATAACAGCACCGTTAGTAACCAAAACATTTCAAAATTCAAGATTAATTTAATAAGCAGTAATTAAAAATTCAATCGTGGTAGTGTGTCTTATCTTTGGTCAAAGTTTGAACCAAGTGGGAAGTCCACGAAATTATCATTAAAGCACTTATACTGAATGTTTAAAATTTCGATTAGGTCAAATCTGAAAGACATACTGCACCTGGTGAGGAAGTATTGCAGCGAAAATTCATAATTACGAACTGACTTTGAACGTGAAGTGCATTTTGAGTGCATCCACGTATCGGTTTGTTGTGTCTTGAAGAAATGCGACGAATCTTCGATCTTTAGCTTTTTTGTCAAAGAACTCATTATCAAAAAAATCAGGTAATGGAAGGCGGAAATGGTAGAATTTCTAACTAAAATCCAAAACAACGTTCATCACGTCAATCATCACTATATTAAATTGAAGGTGATATCATACATCAAAAGCGAACACCGGGAAAAAATATAAAATTACTAATTTCGTTTTAAATAATAACGGTTTTTTGTTACTTTCATTTAAATATTTCAAAATGTCGGAAGATAACAAAATTTAATGTGATATTTTAATAGCTGTTTTATACCACGTGAATGCAATTCGTATAATTGGTGATGACAAAATTTTCTATAGTGTTTTCATAAAAATTTGTATATTATAATTTTGAACAATTTCAATTTGAATATGCTACTTTGTTTACTGCTATCATCTTAGATTTATAGAAACTAGGAATGCCCATGGCAGTCGGAAATCGACTGCATACTTTAGAAATTAGAAGACTCAAGTTTACTGGAAAAAAGAAATTTTGTTTGTTTTTATTTATTTCTTTTTCCACAACTATGATACGTAAAAGAGAGATACACATTTCTACTATTTCGGAAGGTGTATTCTTCGAATGAGGTATCTAACATCATCATTGGAAAAAAAATTTTTTTGCCCTACAAAATATCATGGACTAACCATGGGCTAAATGTTTATGAAAAAATTGTTTTCTTAAAATATTTTGAAAATATTTTGTGCCTCAAATAATAAAAGTCTGGAGCTCCAACGAATCTGAAACAGTTGATTTCACGGTGATATACCAAATATTCCAAGAGATATCGATTAAATTATAAATATTTTCGAAAATCAATTTGAACTCGGAACTTTCTTATCAATGCGTGATCAATGCAACAACAAATGCACTGATAATATTTTTATTAATTGACTTATTTGAATTAAAAGTATATTCTGCACCTCTTCGATAAAATATCTTTTAAATTGTGGATTTTTATCAAAATGGGAGATGTAGTTTGCCCGTAAGAGGGGTCACAAAATTTATGTTTGCGTATTAATTACAGTATAGATATTACTTAGCGGTGAACCAATGCACGGCCTAGACAGACAAACCGATAGACACATCATTGATCAAAATCCAAGTAGTGGTGATGATGGTACGAGCGTATAAATAAAAAATATTACATGCACCCAGTTACGCGTGAGAAACATTACACTGCCTTTGCTGTCATGCAGTCTGGAACAAAACGAACTCTCAAACCTGGATAATTTCATACGATTCGAAGTGTGAATAACTTGATTCTGCTACAATTAACTTGTGTCTTGTGATTAATTCGACAGATTCCAATAAAAATATTTTTCCTGTTAGTTGTTCCTACTGAAATCTCTAACGAATTCACATGATACACCTTCAAGGTATCACTAGTTCACACAAATTTGAAGAGATGCCGGCTTGATTTTAACAACAACCGACATTTGTCATTTCAAAGTGGTTATTGTAGGAAAAAATTTATTTTTCCCACACTAAATATTCAAATGAGATATTTAGCTATTTCTTATTCAATTTTCGCAAGAAGTTCTTAGAACTTGTTTTTACCTTGGTTCTATGAGAACCAAAATCACTTCAATTATTCATAAGTTATTGAGTTCTTGGTTAATTTCGTTCAACTTAAGAAAGGTTGCGAAGGTGGATAGGACAAATAGATTTATGACAAAGTTTTTCGTTGAAATTAAAATGAATTTAACATTCAAAGCTAATTGAATAATAAAATCATCACAAGAATTATCTCAGGCTAAATCACAACTCATAAAATTTATATTATTAACAAATTTCACACGTTAGCTTAGCTTTTATTTTCATTTCCTTAAATGGACGGTTAATAGCGACTTAAGAAAACATTAAAAAAACATGGGTATGCCTTCTATTTATTACATGACATATAAAATTTAGTGTTATAGTGTTAACGTCACTTGGATATTTTTTAAATTCCCTTAAATCATTTTGTTGGCGTGTGACTGATTCGCAGGTCATTATCCGATGTCAGGTCAACATTCGCTAGTAACCAAAATCTTCAGGAATACACCATGCTCATACAATATCTTGTTTAATTTTGTGGTTTATTAAATTAAAATCACAATGCCTATGACAAACTCTTTGAGATTCCTGTAGGAAGTGAAACTATTGAAACAACTTCTTGAAAACGGAAGTCCACTAGAAGACAGCATTTCTCTTGTTAGCAAGTAAAACTGAATAATATACATAAATCCAAAGAAAGTGAGATTTCTCATGACACTGTCCTTACTATTGAATAAAACATTTTTATTATAAATTCAGTAGATTTAACTAACCAAGTGATTATATGATGTTAAATTGCGTTTAGAAGATATTGATGCAAAAACGATATCATACACATGAAGGTTGAACATGGAAATGTTATTTTGACACAAAAATATGATAAAATTATGAATTTTCACATTGTGGAATTTAGTTTTTCCGCCATTTATAAAGTGTATGTAACTTTCGAATTTCATTGCGTCAATGAGTTCAAAACATACAGTTAACAATATGTGATTTACTGGAAAATGAAATAAATGAAACCTCATTGTAAACTGTTAGAAGCTTTTATTCAACATCATTTGAGTTTGAAGTAATAACAGTCTTCTGTAAGAGGTGTACTATACCATTTACTATAACTAACAAGTAGCTGCTACTTTCTTTCATAACAATTGACTTTGAATTTGTATATATAGACAAGTATCTGGTAATGTTCTGATTTCTCTCGTTAATTTAATTGGCAAACTTTACATAGTTTGTAAGTTGATGTCTCTCAAACTATGTTAAAATTATTATAATAAGGTTCACAGTGAAATTACACATTTTGGTTAATACAAACCTATAGTTTTCTAGACTGAACAGACTGAACTCTCACTGAATTCGTTTGAGTAGGTAATTGGCAAACGACATTTTTCCGGAAAAGTGATCTCGTTATGGGAAATATGTGTTTTGTGGAAAAAGGAAATCGTACTTTGGGTTGATAGCTCTTTATGGAATTCCTTGAGGAGTTAAGGAGAATCTGTCAAAGAAACTATGTCATGATTATAATATTTTAAGCTAGATACCTTGACAATGAAAAGTGACACTAGTCAGTTAGCATTAACAGCAAAACCATATTAGATGATGGTGTTGTTGTGATTTGAAATCATGTCAAAATATCAAATCAAATCAGTTCATTTCGTGATATTCAACATGAAGCAATGACTAAGGTGGGATCGTTTATATGGCCATCAATTGTCAACTTGAATCACAACTTTGATCTGTGCCATCGAATCAAGTCATCCATGTCGATTGGAATGGGGTTAGAAAAGATCAAATTCATTTCTTCTACTTCCAGAAAACTCTGATCGATGTGATCAATGAACGGAAGTGATTCGATCAATGATTGTCTTACATTTACCTTGGCATGTCTTTTATATCTTCCTTTTATCATTCGTTATATCACAAACTAAACATCGACTCTGTAACCAGGTCAATGGCAATGTGATCTTATGCAATCCTTTGGAACTTGTCTTGACTCTTATGTGACACTAATTTTTCAACTAGATATTTAGGCGTCATCATCAACATTCCTTAGTGAGTATTGTCTTACCTACAAGTATGACAATTCAAAGTATATCATATCGTAAACAAGTTTTCGTTTCGATACGTGGGTGGATTTGGCAACATTTAAATGATTTCAATTGAATCGGATATGCTACAAATTTTTCTATAAATGTCTCATTAAAATTGTTTAGAAACAAGAAACCTACTTTGGTTGAACACGAATTCATATAACATTTATTCATGAAATTAACAAGGAATGCCAGGTATCCATATAAGTTTAGTTCAAAATAGAATTCTGTTAAATACAAGGGAAACTTCTTAGATTTGGGTTGATTTTATTCTTCATATTATCGTGGTTATTAAATAAACCTAGTTTCAATAATTGCTAAATTACAATGAATGTTACATAATTCAAAAATAAAATCACCTAGAATTGAAGTCTTCTTTTCACAATCAGTCTAATCAATTTAATTGAATAAACTGACCATTGCAGTCGAATACATAAATGGAAATCTGCTGGAATCTTTGATAAAAATTTATAAATCGGAAACAATTTAAAATTTCAAAATCATTTCAAAATAATGGAATTAGTATGAATATTGGCTTCTGTGTGATGGGGTCTAGTAACAAGGAAACGTGTAGGTGCCAAGTAGGCTACTACTAATAAATCGGACGAATAATTTTCATTTGTAACTTCCGTCATTTCGTGACACACATATTTGGGGTCATGTAAATTAAATATTTTTAAATTTCATCGACTTGTCCCAAGCTAATTACGCAAATCCTGCATTTCAATGACTTTCCAAAAGGTTCCAATGATATTATTAGGATTATACAAATTTTCTTAAGATTAAGTTTCACATTCTTGCGTGCTGTTGCACCTACATCGCCAAACATTATTTATGGGACTTCACTCGCAGGCAATGTTTGTGGAGCATTTAGGGTATTTAACAGGAAAAAATGTTTAACTGAACCTACGCACATTCCTCTTTGTAAATTCTACAACTGTGGTCCTTAATACGTGTTAGAAATGAGTTTCCGTTGAGTCGCAAAACGAAACACAGTACTCGGTACCCAAAGCAGAAATTTTCCACAAAATTAATAAGCCAAATTTATTAAACTATTTAAATTAATTGAATGCATTTAATTGCCGAAGGTTAAATTTTTAACCAAGAGTTTTTGTGGAAATTTGCTTTAAATGGCGTCCCATTACAATTTGGTTATTTGAAACCCGTGACAAATCTGCATCAACTGTTAATAACTTCCGAAAATTAGAAAAAAGTGCAACCATAAAGTTTAACAAAAAATTAAAAATTGTAAAATGAAAAATTTATTACTTTTGATGTGCAAAAAACATAAATTACTTAAACGTGTAAAATATTACCTCAAGTGCGACGTAAAATATCATTTAAATTATATATGATAATTTTTGAAATTTGTTTCATTTTGAGAGTATTTCATTTGGGTGCTGTAATCAGACATCATGTATTCAATTTAGCAGTGTTGCAGTTATACACTTTATTGTTCTTCATAATTCAGCCTTTCAATGTCGCACTGGTTAGCAGTCAGAATCTTTCGGAAGTGAATGTTTCTTCAATTTAGAATTATACTCTACCGAAAATTCTTTCGATTCTTTATAATAGTAGTCAACCGGTGAAGTATTTTTAAAATTTTGCAAAAGGTATTAAAAGCTCGCCGAAGAAATGTTCAATTTTGCAGAGAAAATGAGGAACAACACAAAAACTTGACAATTTAAATTGTTACGCTAAAGGTATAAATTATAACCAATACAAAATTTATTATGCGAGACATATTTCAATAAAGTGTAATAAATACGTTGTTTCATTTCAACCCTTGCTTTTCCAAACACAAGTGGAATTTATTATTGAAGATTGTGTTAAGTTTTGTAATTTCTTTTATTTAAGATAGGGTTATGTTGGTAGACAACTTTTTTTTGTTTCTTAGTAAAAAACCTCTAGATCTTCGACAAAATTTCCAACAAAAAGGCCATTGACTCGATTAAGAAAATGTGAGGACAAAAATGTGTTTCTTAAAAAATCTATTTTGTGACAAGAATTTTTAAAAGAAAGCCAATTTGAAAGAAAGAGCCATACAAGACAAGGGTTTTAGTACATTTTGAAGGATTTAATGTAGAATGATGCTTTTGCAGAAAATGAGGAAAGCCCATCGTCTGCTTCTGAATTGAAGTGAGTTGTCTTTAAAGACGCTTGCCAGGCATTCCAGGCACGTACAGATTAAGATGGAAAAAACCGATGACAAATGAATGAAAAAGTTTTTCGTAAAAGCACATAATATATTTCAACACGTGAAAAATTGCTGTTATATAAAAACATACTTGGCATACTAATTTATATTATCTACAAAAAGCTTCAAAACAAAACAAGAGTTCTTCTTAAACAACAACAACTTTTGGCAAATTGCCATCAACGTGATCATGCTCATAAAAAGGTCATGAAAGTACGAATTTTTACCTTTTCTTTAAGGTGATTTAATTTTCTTGTAATTGAGTTAGTTGAAGCTTGAAAGTTTTGAAGAGTTTTGCATCGTGAGAAGATTTTTATCTTATCAAAATGTGACTCTAAACCACGAGTTATGCAAAGACAATTCAATTATGAGGCTTTTTATTGAGCGAAAGTGACAGCTAATGTCTTTTCTACAAAACAATGTTTGAGGTAAAAGACAATAATTTGACACTCCTCACATTTGGTGGAGTAATTAGGAGAAGACAGTGAAGTCATCCTTAAATCATTGACGTACCGTTTCTTGGCCTTTTTTGAAAATGTATTTTTCATGATTTGTGATTAATAATTAAAGGTTCTGGCAACCCGATAGTCATAATAAAGGGTTATAATTCATATTAGTTACTCCCACTGCAAATGTTTTCACAAACACCAACTATCAAAGTTCATTAGAGCATCTCGTGGGTTTACGTGATAAATTGAAATTGATTTTCAAAAACGACATTTTTGGAGAATGAAGAAACATTTTTGAAATTAGGCACCCTTGGACGCATGTCATAATGTTGTGGAAACTACAGAAAAATTGCTTTAAATTTGTCCTAGACCTAAACAGCCTTGAAATCGTCGCTATTGTTAATATAGTAAAACCTCAAAATGAAAGAAAATCACTTAACATTTCTCACAGCACCATTTTTAAAATTTGACAAATTTGGTGTGAACAGATATTGTTCAGAAAACAAATTTCGAAAAATATTTAAAATGCATTAAATGAAATCGTGTTCAACTTTGACCCGAACTTTGGTCCAATTTAATTCAATTCAGTCACTGCATGACTTTCAACTTATTTTGAAAAATGATGATTTGATGCAAAATTTAGTTGTCAGAAAATTTGTTAAAAAGTGAGTTAATAAAATATAATGAATTTTTGAAATTATTCTTTGAGAAAATTTACAAAAACTTCAGTTTCACTTTCGGATAATCACTGTGATGGCATTGAGATGAAGATTGTGCTGTCATGATCTGAGGGCAGGTTGCTTTTCTGATATTAAGGGGAGATATGGTACTCATTAGGCGTATTCTTTTCGGCACAGACACCACAGTAAAGTTTTTTCACTTTACTGCAACAACCGGGTTAAGGTTGCAATATTCGATAAATACTTGAACTAGAAGTAATGAGATGGCGCTAGAGTTCCAAAATTTGTTTCAAATGTTTCGCAACTTCTATATCTACCTCTTGCTTCATGCTAGTTGGAATATAATGAAGAAAACTTGTGTGAAGATAAAACAAAAGAGACGGAGGAAATCCGAACAAACTGCAAATTTCCCGTGTCAACTTAGCTGGATTGAAGTTGGTGAATGGTTACCATGGGTGCCGACTGTTACCATTTATCGATTTGTTTTGATGATACATTTTAAAAGAATTTTGCGAAGAACGAAAACTTATATAATTGTGGAATCGTTCTAGCTTCTAGAAATTAATTCTTTGAAGGATATCTAACTAAAGATTTTCTAAAACGACAAGTGTTAATATTATATTAGCCGTGTTCTTTTGCTGATCACTATCGAGTACAAATCCAAAGTAGCAAAAGAACACACCGAACTTGTTCTCGATAGGTTACAAACTTTTACCAACTTCACTTCACATTTATATGAATTTTCTTCGAATGTTGTTTGTTTTTCTAAGGGTGCATAAATTCCTCACATATTACTTGAATTTAAATTTTCAGATGGAATTAACTGAAAGTTTTGACGAAATTGTAATTTTGTGGAATTTGAAAACCGATTTAGGTTCGCGTCAAGGAAAATGAACCATGTCGCCATCTGGATATTTCTAGCTCAACTATTCGGTTCAGAACAGCAAATTAGTTCCAGTTATTATCGAGAACTAAACTTGTTCTGTTAAATGTATGGGATTTGACAGTTCTGTTCTGTTAGAGTGACCAAAAGAACACTGCTATTGTATTCAATTGTGTTATAAATGGGTATGAAAGATATTTGTCAAATTGAGTACCAACTGAGTTCTTACAAACATTTTCTTTTTTGGGATTTTCGACATTTCTATTTGAGGAACTGAGAAACATAGTTATAATGAAATGAGTCATTGTTGAAAGAAAGGGATTATGTAAGTTTAACAGATGAATTATAAAATGAAGTGGAATCATGTAAGTGTCATACCAGATGAATGAAAAGAACAGTGATAAATCGAAAACCCTTTAATGCATTTCATCATCTTTTCAATAAACCGTTACAAGATACACTTAGATGATATGCATAAGTGCATAATAGTAGTACCAGTACCAGGAAATCGAAATGATAAATATATATAACGTTAAATCACGTTGAGTTGATCGCTATTATATCAAGATATGTCAAAACTTTTAACCTCAATCTAAGATGGTCAGTAAAACACGAACGATGATGATGATGATGCAACAGGAAGGGAACATTTTTGAACTATTATCGTTGCTGATAGTCATGAACAGCAGCAGCTAACTGTGGGTGAAAATCGAATACTAAATCTTCGTGATGATAGAACAATGAATAAGAACTTGAGTTATACCAATATATATATATATATATATATATATGTAAGTAAATGTACAATACAAAAGAAAGGTAAGTAACTACTTAACACAGAGCCGTGAGATGATCTTGATCAGAAGACTCCATCATCATCCTTAAGACATGAAAATCTCGTCACCTCTACCGTCCTCAAGATCCAAACGATTTGCGTTAATGGTTAGAAAATCATACTACGAAGGTGGTAAGTGATATAAGACTATTCAATTCGTTTATTCAGAAGGTACTGGATATTCAGTAAACTGAGTTCAAAGTACTCGTCATGATTACAATGACTAAGTGTTTCATAAACTTAATCTACCATGCATCCCAATACCACTTACCACTTCCTTCTTCTTCGTCTTCTTCTCCTTCTTGTTCATCCGTCAAAGGTTATTTGTATTGAAAATTAATGATACCACCGTCTGGAGGGTTTTTTTTACTCTTCAGCTATTGCTATTTACTATTATTATGATTATTGTAGCTGTTATTACTATTGCAGCACGTTCTCGTTTCCGTCTTGAGTGCAGTTTCATGTGGTATTGTTCAGAAAAGATCCTCACAATTCCAGCTCATCCTGTTTGGAAGATGAGCAAACAAAGATGCTTTCTAATACAATTCAAGTGTGGCACATTCTATCGATTGTGTTTATTCGACTGGTACTCGAGAAACCTCTAGACTAGGTACGTGTTCCTTTTTCACATTGAAACCACATCAAGACTTGCGTTAAGCGGGTATATCCGTATTTGCTTGTGCTAACATCAGTGGATTGTCCATGTCCTCCATGGTGGTCTTGATCGATACATTGATGCGAGCTCTTATAGTTCACTCGTTTAGTTCGTAAGGAGAATTCATCAATTTCTCTATTTACTGAAATCTCCTGTAGGATTACTCGCAGCCTAACACTAGTTCACATCAAATCACAATCAGCTGTTGAATAGAATTTTAAATACTTCCTAGAACTTCATTCATATTCAGGTAGGATAAGGTTAGCCTACTCAGAAAACGAAGATAGTCTCGAACAGGTTCTAGAACCAGTACTGTGACTGATTGGAAGTGACTGTGAAATCTATAAAACTCATGATAATCTCATATATAACCATATGTGTGTGCGTGTGGTTGCAGCTATTGTCGACTCATCAGAGTTATGTGACTAAAGGCACTGACTGCTGGCGCTGACGGAACGTTTCAAAGAATTCTTTAGATTTTGCTGTTTTCCTTTATTTAACAGAAGATTCCTTTTACCTTTGTCAGGTTTTTACCACGTTTACTTAAGAAATTAACGGTTCATTGATGTTTGTATACGAATGCATTGAAAATTGACTTTTGATTTTAACATTGCATTAAGAATTTCCATTTAGATCCAGTGAGAATGCAAGGAACACCAAGAAGATGATTCAACTTGAATTTTGTGAATTTGACAGTGACATGTTGCACCAACAAAACACTTCAGGGCTTCTTCAGGTAAATCTTAATTTGAAAAATTACTTACCACTGTCTTAAACACCCAATGCCGCCATGTATGTTACGAATAATTAATCTTTTTTCAGGTGTGGTTAGACAAATACCTGCATAAATAAACAAAGAAACACGAAGCTATGAAGCGGGTTTGCCACAAAATGATGAGCTGTGAGGATTTGTGGTGAACCTCTACACAGTAAAGACAACTTTGGACAAGACAAGGCTAACTCTAGGGAAACCATGAAGTTCATAGAATCCCACAAAAACCTCTGGTACATGGTTCAGCACAAGTGTAAATTTGTTGTTTACGCAAGTGCAAGTTGTTTAACATCTTTTATAGTATGATCAATGTGTGTCTTGCATATAAATTGTATCTTTAAGATAACAGCAAGAAGAGAACCGACATAATTTTATGGTGTAGTCTAACACCGCATGACATGGATGCAGGTATTCTTTGAAAACATACCAGAACTTGGTACCTACTTAACACTAGGTATGTGCAGAAACTAGTGAAGCGAATTTGTTTCTTCTTATTCTCAAATTTCAAAACCTATTCCAAATATTCACTTTTTTCCCAACACAGCTAAACTTCTTTAGGTACTTGGCAATATTCCCTGTTTGATCCAACATTTCCAACTACGATGCTCCACTGAGCAGTGAGCAGTCATCTCATTCTGATGATGGTCAGGCGTTGCGCCCTACTTGTTTCCCATGTCCAGGCATGTTGACTCACAAAATGGTTGCATCTTACTTGAATTTTTGTTTTTGTTGTTGTAATTGCTACAAAAACATATTTGTCTAATTAATATTTATGTAAGCACATAAAGTTGTGGGTTTCAAATACCACTTAAAACTCAACATCGTGGAGTCATAGTCATGCACTGATTGGAGTCTCTAATGAAACAAACTTGTGTGGAATTTTGATGAGAATGCAATATGATCCTGTACACAAGATTTCCAGTCTCTTGTTCTACTCATTCAACAAATTACTAATCAGGCACATTCACCTCTTGCCTGTGCCTGGCATATCAATATTGTCCATATCCTCTCAGTGATATCAGATACACATTCGGAATGGATAATTAGTCTTATGTAATAATGACCATTTCACTTGAAGTCGACAGACGGTGTTCAAGATTTAAGAATTTAAGAATCTACAAAATCTTAGTCCCATGATGGAGGAACATGAAATATGTGACTAATCCATGTTTTACGTTAATTGCAGCTTACCAGTTAACAACTTATTCCAACACTTTAGAAACTTGATGGTTGACATTAACTTTTGATAAATGAATTTCTTGTGATATTAAAGCACTTTTGGAAAATTGCAAATTTTTAGTTTAACCATAATTACTAAAGAATGTTGCGCTTTTATGTAACACGATTGAATGCGTGTGTGTCCAAAATGACACTAATAGCAGGTAAACATTAGTGTATGGAAAATAAATTTTACGTTTAACCCAGTTTCACGATTTTCTTATCATTTAACGATAACTGTCTGCAATGTGGTTACATAATAACGAAGTAATGCTACAAATTAACATATTTGTATAAAATATATCTGTCTGGGTACTCGTCAAACTAGTCCGGCTCATTTCAATTAGTCAAAGTCGAAGTTGTCAATTACAAAATTAACCTAATTTCATTCAACTGTGACTTATGTTATTTCTTGTGAAGAAGACGTACTATTTCCTCTTGTTGATTTCTTCATTTTCTCTTAAGAACTTTTAATCCAATCGGCGAAATGTTGCAATACCAAAGTGCATTAGCTCCTTATCACGTTTGGGATGAAGTTTTCGAAACAAAGCAGATGCCACGGCAATATCTCAGTATAATTTATTTTATGCAATACAAACGGCCGATATTGTTTATTTCTGAGGTTTCAATTAATAACAGCTAAGACTTGCTGCATCAGCATCAATAGCATCTTTGAATCTTATACCTTATTGCTTGTAGGTTGAATATCATTTGTATGTGGAATGTTGATGAAGTAACACGACTTGATGCTGATAGTTGAAAGTGGAAATCGATGTTGTTCTTGAGTTCATCACTTTAAATAGCTCGAGAGATGACCACTTTTCTACAAGTTATCTTTGAATTTGTTTATTTATCATTTCAGGCCAGAAGGAAGTTTTATGATTTTGCAATCATAACTGTGATACAAGAAGAAAGAAGACTTAACTGTTGGATAACCTTGAGCCATCTTTGTGGAATAAAATTTGAACTTTAACTTCTACACTGACAGATGTTGCTAAATATTCATTGAGTTAATCTCATGGTATCACTATCTTAGAACAGTGAGTTATAAGACTAATTTAAGATTTTTAGAACAGAAATTTAAGAAAACTTTCTATTTACAAAATTGTCATATAAACATGTCACAAAGGGATCGTCTTAAAATTACAGAAATACATAAACAGAATTATAAGATTTTCCGTTTAGTCTGTTACCCATCATTAAATATTATTGTAAGAAAATCTAAAAACATAACTAACACACAAGCAGATTAAGTTTCTGTTAAAGTTTTACGTAATATCCAGTGGATATTGGAAACAAATTTCATTTGTTTGTAAAACTTTCTTAATAAATTCTTAAGATTAAAGAACATTTGATCGTGGCTCATTAGTTTGAGATATATTTCATGTGGTTTTCTTATTTTTCTGGTAACTTTATTTGATTGTTGGGAAATGAAGCATAAACAAAATTTTTGTTATGAAATACCTGATAATGTTAATAAGATAATCTTGCGTGAAGTTTTTCAGTTTTACGTAAAAACCTATGAAAAATTTGTCTTTCTTCATTAGTCATTTTTCCCATAAAAATATTGAATTTCTTTTACTCACTCATATCTTGTAACCACTTAATTATGAGCTTACCTGAAATAAAACAGAAGAAATATTTTAAAATTTTTAATTTTGTTAATTTTGTGATTTTGAGAGTATGTATTTTGAAAATTTGAATAAAACCTTGATTCTTAATGAAATTCTTTTCTTGGTCATTGATCTAGAACAACAAATAGAATGGTAAATCCGCAACGAACCGAATACCAACACGTTAATGCCAATAACATGTGTATATGAGTACCCAGTTCAAAGGTCAAATTAGGATAATATCATTCAAATTATATCAAAGTAGTTATTTTAAGAAGCACCTAGACATAAACTACTAACTGGTTATATTTCATAATAAAATGTGATTAGTAGGTAAACCTGAAGTTATCACTTGAAATTTTCATAATTTCAATTGAGAAACACATAAAACTGGTTGATCTTTAAAAAGTTTCTTGCAAATTGATATATCACACTCTAGAGATGACCTTCTTAGCATGCGTATAACGTATCGTTTTTCAGTGAAAGAAAAAATTATAAAACAACTTCTTCAAGATTGCAATTAACATCACACCAAACAACATGCACAGCCTCCAACATCTGTTTATGAGTTAATTAAATTCCAGTAGAGTGAGTTAATAAAAATCTTCTACAATGATGAGAAACATGGAAAAATAAAATATATATTCGTAAGAAAACCCAGCATGAAAATTATCATTTAATACGAAAGTTATAAATTTCATGTCGAAATGACAGAATTGTTAATTAATTGAACCAAACCAGGCATCCTGTTGAGCAATGTGACTATGTTATCTATCTCCTATGAACCACTACAACATAATGTATATCTATGTGCATGACACAGAAGATTCTTATCCAGTTAAATATCAGTTTAATAAGTAAATTATGAGTTAATCAAGTCAATAAATATTATTAATGAAATCACGAATTAACGAGTTTCATCTGTTTGCAATTGAATTTGTAGTTTCATTGATGCTCGAGATTTTTAGGTGCGTACCTTAAATGAACCTTACACCTTCAAATCAAAAATGAAATGGTTTTTGTCATAACAATAGATTTTAATTTCAGGTTTTAGAAGACACCTTTCAAATTTGAATGGAAATCAATGAGACAAGATGTTGTTGAAGGAACATGTTGACAATTTTGGGTGGTGTTTTCTATGTTAATACCTTCAACGACCTTAACTTCAACAGTAATCACATCTTAACGACCAAAACAAATGAATTGAATCAACCCAAACACAAAAATTTCATTTTATTTATTTTTGGGAATAGAATTTTTCTTGAACCAAATTTATGGTATTGAGCAATTAAATTCTTTTTGAGCACCAAAACTGGGCAGTCTCAATAAATAATCCCTTGACGGATAAGTTCATTATCAGCAAAACGAGAACTTGAAATCATTTCGCAATTTAAAGTGACAAAACCACTCTAAGTGTAGGCGTATATTATAGTACTACTTAAATTTATTTTTGTCTATTTTCAAGTGATTACTATACTTTTTTTAATTTTGATTAAATCGTCTAAATATCCGCCACCACATGCTGGGCACGTTGAGTGACAACTCTTGATGTTAGTAGGCCAATGTTACGTTACTTAGTTTTGTTTTTTTTTTTCTGATTGACCTTTGCTCAAATTCTTGCCCAAAATCTTACCATTTTGATAAAATTCATTGTTTCAATTGAATCATATTTCCATGTCACAAAATCAATTTTTCATTTTTAATCTATCATTCGAGTGCTTTAAATCAAAACTCAATTCCAGAAGCTTAAGCTATGAATCAGCGAACTTTAGTACGTATAGAAATTTGTCTTGGAATCTCTGAGCAAGGTTAATTTAGGCCTTATACATGAAAATGTATGGTGTCCCTAAGCAGAGCATCCCGACTCCTGACTCAGAAATGAAATATCTCATAACTATATATGAATTTAAAGCGGAGGCACACTACACAACTTAAATCGGTTTATCTAGGTTAACTGAAAGTCCGAAGGAAATAAAACCGGATTATCTAAAGCAGGTTCAGTTTAAGCGATTAGCTAGTTGCAACTTCAGGATTTATTTTGTTTGAGTTGTTTTGACAGATAAACCGATTAAAGTCTGTCAAGTCTGTATAATATTTATCGCTCCCTGTTCAGTCAGTTATGACCTATCTAGAAATAAGGCAGAGCTTTATATATGTAAATATCCTCAAGGATAGTCTGCTGTTGTCAACGCTACAAAACATAATAGGTCTGTTCTTGTACTTTTCGAGTTTACTAGACTTTACACGGAGAAAAGTGTGAGGTTTGACAGAATCTCGCCCTGTTACTCAATAAGTAAGAAAACGCTTTCGAGTAATATAAAGCATGTAGGACTCAGAAAGAAAGTTTCAAGCACCTCGACTCTAACATTTTTCAATCTCGAGCTCGTTTCCCCTCCATGACGTCACATGAAACTCTCTCAAAAATCATGCTTGATAAGGTACGCGATTACAATACATTGCAATCTGGTACGCGAACAGACCTATCTATTAATCCTGCACATAATCTTGTTGTTCACTTTGTTATGTGTTATCCGATAAGGTTAAGCCTCAGATTCAAAATTCTTGCATTTATCGATGAAAAGTTTCGTTAAGTAATTCACGAAAACCGTTTGAATTGAAATTCAAATTTTTCTATAAGCTAAAGGCTAATCTAGTAAACCAGAGAGTTATTCCGGAATATTTACTCCTCTAGTGCATTTTATTTGTGACTCATTGAAAAACAGAATATTTTTTAAGCATCACAGAATAAAAATTCCATAAATTGCTGCCAAAAGTGAAAGACGTAGATGAACTTAAACTCGTCTAAAATAAATTGCCTTTAAATGTGACAACATTATCATATCATCGTGTATAACACACGAACTACAAACACAATTGGATACGATTCTCATTCAAATTAGTTAAAGTTTCAGTAACATGTTTTTCAAATTTTTATTTACAAACCCAAATTTACCGATAACAAGATCCATTTCTAATGAAGCTATGTCTGCATTTACATGTTCTTTAAATAGAAGGTTTTCCAGAGAAGAAGCTTTACATTTTACAGATCATGGCAACAAAACATTCCACTCAAAACTTAAGAACTTCATTTTTATCTTCAGTTTTATTGTACGTATACATAAGTTATACAGAAGTGGAAGTTATGGCGAGAAAACCAGAAACTAAATGAATGAATGATGCACTGAAACTTCGTAATGGACAAACGTTAAAGTAAACTTTGGTGATAAAAATATTGAAGAAATCATTACAACCTATCACGTACTATCATTCATGAAAATGTTATCAAATTGTAGTATCAATTAAAATTGGAAAAAACTAAAATAATGTACATAAAATCGGTAAAACATGCTCTATCATTTCCTAATGGCGCGACTAAAACGAAACAAATTGACTCCTGCAAAGAAATGTTGCACCAAAAAAACTGACAAAACCCAAATAAAACTGACTATCATGAAAATAACAACTACCAAAATACTCAAAGCTACAAAATCACTTCTGTAAATGAGTTCATGTCTTTTTGAATTATGACATGAAAACATGCAAACTAAAATTAGTATCAGCGAGTTTTATATATGTTCGACCTGCTTGAGGAATCCCAGGCTAGTTTTTCCACGGAATTTCCTTTAAATCAAAGACTGCAGTTTCATTATCCACTTGCTCTATCCAACTATGACACAAATACAATGGAAATTTATATGGTTAAACTGCTGGTTTTGAAACCATCGTCAGTGTTTTCGAAAATTCTCTTCGAGTTTTCACAATTTCCCTGTATCTACTGAACACTTTTGTATTGGAACCCAGAAGTCTAATGGAAATTGTTATTAGAAAGAAAAAGAAAAAATGCAGAGTTATAAAAATAGTTTTGTCTACAAACTAATCCCGGGAAAATCCGAACCCATGCTAACAAACAAATAAGTTCCATGAGTTTGTAGTTGTAGGTAATTCACCCTACGGATGGTAATCCTTAGCCCCAAAGTGTCTTCTCCACACATGATGACATGCACACACATTCAGATATCTATTTTTATAACAAAATCACGTAAGCGCAAACAAGGAAATCCATGCAAAAATAAGAACACAATTTCAAAATCAACTTGCAACAGAAAATTCGCGATTTTGCTTTTTACGGAATTTTCCTTGTACGGGAAAATTGCAACGATTTGAGTTTGTGCGGAATATTCAAAAGTGTTTTGAGGGAAAATTTTTATTTATTTAATTCCAAAACAAAGTTCTAACTGTTTTCGATTTTTAAGTAGATAGTACGTGAACGAACATACGGGCGAATATATTTACTAGTTCGAAATACATTCATCAATTCGGTTTTGCCCATTCAAATAATAACAAGGGAAATGGAAAATCAACAGAAAAGTTGAAGGAAACTATAGAACTTGTTTAGCAAATCAGTATAGTCAAGATTTGTATTGTGTTGGCCAGTCAACTTTATACCTTGTGTCCATTGATGAGTTATGTAGTTATGTGCCTTTTCCTTGTTACAAACACATTGAATTTTACCAATCAAAAAATGTCGTTTAACATGCAATACAAAAGTATCAGCACAAATTTCAATCAATCAGTTCAATCAAAACGCGCCGAACACCTACAAAGATTGAAAATCACCAATCAGAACAATTTGTTTTGACAGTCGTCACCACGACACGAAGCTGAAGCTTTCGAGGTAATAGTTAATTTTTGTTTCATCTTAGTAAAAGATAGGTTCGTGCCTGAGTGTCATTCTTGTTTACTAATGAACTACATAACTATAAGAACGAACTAGTTCAAAGTAAAACAATGAACGAAATTACGTCCAGTCTGTTGCGTTCTAGGATAAATGTTTTCCCCTTGATTTTTCGATTAGTCATTTAACCCGGTGCATTAAGAAAGAAATTCAAAAATAAATGCATTCAGTTTTATTGGATAGTCCCAGAATGCACAAAGTTGGATTCTTTAGTGCAGGATTGATGGATCGTCTTGATGTCTCGCCAGGGGGTATAGAATGTTCTGAACGTTGTTGTAGTTATTCATTTACACATTCTTTGGTTTTTCCTGCAACAAACAATTTATATAATGACACTGAGTCCTACATTAGACATGACACTGACGTTTTGATATAGTAACGAGTGGAATAGGATTTTCTGTAATTTTAAGATAAATAACAATTCGAGATGTTGGGGTATTTGTGAGTTCTACAGAAAATCTAAAATTAATTGAGACAGTTCAATTTCGAAACGTCTTTGTGTTTCGTGTCAAAACACAAATTAAACACGACAGTATGGTAAAAATTTCAGTTTTAAGGAAGATTCAGTTATTATCGTTTTAAAATTACAATTTAAGTAAACTACATACGCAAGGTTATTGATCGTGTGTTAAATGATCAATTATTCAAAATTTGATGGTCACTAATAGTACCAAATAAGTGAATTAAACAGCAGGTAATAATGTTTGTGTCAGTTTTGATGTAATCACGTCTTATTATTCGCATATTTAAAAAATTTAATTGATTAATCACTTAAGACAAACTCGTAACATAAAGAAAAGGCTTGGTTAATTGAATAAGCAAGGTACAACATTATTTTTTGCTGTAGTTACTCTCCAAGACGTCTAAGGTCAGTGTCATTAACTGGAAAGTACTCACAGACACACACCAGCTACTTGTTTTATGTTTATAAAGAAAATCATAAGATTTTTCCAAGACAATTTTCTTTGACAATTGTCCCACATAAATATGTTAAGTAGAAAGTAGCTTTAAGTCGATGTTGAATTCTTTGCTTATTTGACATGAGCCGCTACTCAATGAACTTTGTTTTGTTTGTGACTGGGTATAGCTTTGAACTTTGTAGGTGTCTGGAAGGTTGCTCGAATTTCTTATGAATCACGAATTTCTTTTGGCCTTTTCTACCAGGTGGGCGATACATGTATTTGAATGAAATAAAAATTGTTTGTGCTAATTTCCAGACAAACATGTGTCGTAATTTTGACTTGCACAAATACAGAATTGAGGACTTGTTAATTCTCCAAACGAGGTCTGAACAATGTACTTGGGTTTGGCCAAATTTCGTTTTTGATTTAATTTCAAATATGTAAAACCGGAAGCTAGTTAAATCGACTAATTATTTCGAATTGTTCAAAAGTCTCCTTCAAAATTGGAAAACGGGAGCAAGTTTGACATTTAGTTATTCAGAGTTGTGGCGTTTAAATAAGGTCATGTTCGTGTGTACGCGAATTTAATGAATTTTTTAATATTTTCCAGTCACAAATCTGAGAAATGATTTGAAGGCATACAGTTCTACCAAGTTTTTACATCAACATTGTAAAGGACACCGGATTTCAGGAGAGTTCCCACTGTGATTTGTGGCCTCTACAACACTATGAGGGCAATCCCCAAAATGAAGCGTTCAACTAATGTAACGTGGAAATGGGCCCAACCTTAGGATAAATGACCGACGAAAGCTGTCAACGAAACAATGACGGTGTGTAATTATGTAAATGACTTGAACTTGAAATAAGTTTTTCGTTGAGTTTTTGTTGTATTTGATAGGGCAGTATATGAGCCCTTGGATAATTAAATTGTCCACCGTGTCGTGTCATTGTGCCACACCCAGTTCAATCAGTTGCATCCAGTGCCGTCACAGGGTGATGTTGGAGACACCCGTTTCCTGTTTAAATAAAATGTCAATTTTCTCTACAAAATGGGAATGAACTTATTTAATGTAGAGAAATTTTAAAACTTTTTTAAAATTTCAAATGACTATCACTGCTATCACGAATAAATTGTCGTTACCAAAAATAACTTGTTGCCGACAAATTATTATCTGTCGGTTAAAGGGAATGGTTTTCGGAACATATTGTACATACATATAGAAGTTAAATCAACTTTATTTCGTAAGCCTTCTTTGTGATAAACAGTGTCGGGGTGATAGCCCATTAACACCAACTCCTGGGTCGATGTAATTATGTTTTTTGTATTTTTAATTTGGACCTTTTTGAGAATTCTGCGGTTTCCGAGATGACAACGACCTGAAATCTATTTTCGGCTAAAATTGTTCATGAAAATTTGCAGTAATTGTCTGTTGGGGACATAATTTAAATTGGAACAAAAATTGGTTTTGTTAAAAATTCAAATGAATCGGAGTCACCCTCCATTTGGAAACTTCCTGGATTTAGATAATTTACAATACCCTAGTAAATCACTATAACAACACATAAAATTCATTCTTAAGACGTTCGTACTACAAAGAACAAACCGACTTGAAGAAAACCGGATTCGTTTTTTATAAAAATTTGTGAATGTTTTTCTTTAAGAAACTTTAGGTGGTCTTTCAAGGTAAGTTGTGGATTACATAAGACGTCTTTTTATGACTTCAGTGTGCTGATATGCAGTTGGATTATCTCGGTATCTAGAAACAAGACGTTTATTAGCTTTAAGGAATAAAATTCTGTTATTTTTTCTTTACTTTTTGGAACATGTTTTTGGTGTTCTTTTGTCTTTCGTTTTGAATGAATCTCTTTCCCTTTTTTAAGAACTTGTTTTATTGCTTGATAAAATAGCACCAAAATGGAAGGGAGAATGTTTCTAAGAAATTCATTTTTTTCGAGCTAGAATATTTAATCATAAAAATTTGATGAAACTTTAACTGAAAATTTTATTAGCTTTTTCCAAACTATGGAAAACTTTAATGTACATAATAGAGAAAGGTGTTGAAATTTGTCTGAAATAATTTCCGAGGCGCCATGAAGCTTGTTTAAGCTAATTTTATCGCTTTCATTGGTAAATAGGGCGTCTATCGTTTCCTGGAATTTTTATGTTAAAAATCTGGATGGATCATGTTCACGTCAATAGTAATACCTCGACTTACGCGAACCCGAGGTTACGAGGTTTTCAAATCTCGTCAATTCGTCTTTCGTTTGAGCGTCGCACAATTCTCGATTATCGATTATACACTTACTGCTACCACACTATTGACTTGTCGCGCGGAATCAACGCATAGCTATATTTTATTTTGTGTTATGTATTTATTTCTTATCCATGGAGTGCCTGTTTGTTATTACATATTTATAACCTGGCATACGCGACATTGACTTACGCAGTCATATCGCTCAGTCCTACCTATCGCGTAACTTCGGGGTATTACTGTATTGGGAATGCAAATTTTTCAACGAACATGTGGACAACAAGTCAATGTCCCTTAAATTGCAGCACTAATTTTTATGTCATTACTTCACTTGACATTGCACTGTTAAAAACGTCGAAAAATGTTAATAAATTCAATTAGGCATTCCAATTAAAAATTGTTTTTCATTGAGTCACTGTAATTTACAAAATGCCGGTTCTTTTAATGAGAGATAATTTCAATTAATTGAATTTAAATTATTTGAGAAGTGTGTCATGTAAGATGCATTTAATTTTTTAAATGATTCCACGTCACTTTGGGAAATATTTTTAAAATTACATTCAAGAATTTTTTCTTAATAATTCAGTCGATTTCCTGAATTATTCTAATGAGTGTAAATGTGCACATTTTACGGTATATTAAATAACAATTCTTGATTTGATATAATTAACCTTTATGTTTCTGTTCTTCTGATAATACAACTCGCAATTTCATTGAGTTAAGCACGCATTGTTGCAGTTAAATGACGAGATATTCAGGTGCTTTTGGCAAATAATATAACATAATTGGCAATTCAATTTGAATTGTATTTGACGCATGTTTTTCTGACCCAGTTTCTGTGGAAATTAGACATTTTTTTTTTAAATAACCTGGAACGCATTTTTAAAACAAAATTCTTTCAATTCTTAAAAATTTCAAGTTATCCAAAATTCAAGTTTCTTGTAGATCTATATTTTTAGAATTCTTCATTAGATATTGAAGAACCATTTGTCAGTCGACCAGATGAATTTTCCTTTAAGTAACTATTCCAGAGTGGATTAAGGAAAAATGTTTTAAAAAATTTTAAGCCATTCAAACTGGAGCAGATATTTTTAAACAAATTAAATGCAGGTGACAAAAACGTGGAACTTGGGTGCCGCAAAAATTCCAGTAGATAGATGATTCTATTCTGGTTTCCAAGTGAAAATTTTTGTTTCTAATAAATTCAATGGATTTTGATTGAATCAAATTAATTTATTGCTTCAATATCATTAGTAAGACGAAACTTTAAATGGAACATGGTCAGAATGAAGCCAAACAAACTGCAGTCAATGTTCGGTCCATTTCACTCCATTAAAGTTTTTGGTTTAGTGATACGAATTAAATAAATTATAAAAGACGTTTATATCAAGTAAATGTGTCACATTTATAGGGATATTAGTAAATATTAGACTAGATTGATGACTTTGAATGGAATTTGGTGTAGAAACTAAAGAAATTATTTTTGATAAACGAATTCAAATCAAAAATCTGATAAAAAACAGATAAGCCACAAAACACTATCTTAAATACAACCTTGACCTCCAATGAAATGCAAAGAAATTTTCGAAAAAAATGTCTTCTTCTTCGGATTTTGTTTAAAAATTATTTAAATTTCAAACATTTATCATGATTCCGTGAAAATTATCACTTTTACTCTATATAGTTGTGGCGAAAATAATGAAATTCACGAGAGTTTCTATAGATTTTGTGTATTTTTATTCTTTGAAACATGAAAATTTTATGAATTTTCCATTTTAGAAGAGTTATAAACTCAGAAAATATTGTAGAATGTTTGAATTTTCGAAATTATATTAATATTTAAATTTCACTACTTCAGGAAAAACATCCCTCATTGTGGGGAATTTTAGATTTGTCACAGAAAGCAGCATGAAATGTTGTTGTGTGCACAAAAATCAATAAGAAATACATCCGGGTCGAGTGAACTGCCGGGTTGAGCTAAATGTCCTCAATTAAATGGAAAAAAATCCTTTACAGTAGTAGCCCCATTGACCTCAAGCACTCACAATGAGTCACAAAATCACTGAACTTTTCAACTTTGGTTTTATCCAAAATAACAAAATAAAATATGGTTAAAAATAATCCTTAAAAATTGTGCCATGAAACGGAGAGGTTACCTTAAAAAGTTCGTTTTCCTCTTGTCAGGAAGGGCTAAGTTACTAAATCCTTACAGGTTTGTATTTGAAATGATTATCAAAACCTTCTTCAATTCACACTCAAAAGCACAATTTCTTGAAGTCGTCTTGAATATTTCTTAATATTTAACTCACTTATCACTTCAAATCACATTCTATTTAACAAAATTCGATTTGAATAAAATGCACAAAATTGCAATTCAAAGTAAATTCACTAGGAAAGCACAAAAAATTCACTGTTTTTGTTTACAAAATTTTCAAAAATAAACTTCACAAAATTTGATTTTTTATTTTAATCGCTCGAATTGAAAATTTCTAAAAAAACATTCTTCAAAATATTTGTATTAACACAAAAACCGAAAAAACGCGTCCGCGACACGTGAAGGTTTACACCCGAATGCCCTGGACAATTTAAAATTGAAACGTGTTTCCGCCCGATTGAGTTTGTTTTCGTTGGCTGCGTTTTGTGGTTATGTGTTTGTGATATTGAATCGTATGTAGATATGTTGAACATTTACTTGTGGTTGTGACACCATCTTGAGTGCAACCCCAATGAGAAGAATTTTCCGTTTACTTTAACTTATGTTTATGTTCCATCTCAAACGATGCTGAAGATCATGGATACCTCTTCATCGCCATCTTCGTTTCGATTCAGCAACTCAATATGGCGAATTCAGCAGCAGTTTGTGTTACTGGATTGAAGAAACCGTTGGTTGATTGTTCCCACGCCAACGTAAACAAGCAGCACGACTTGAGTTCTTTGATCCGCACACGATCACGTTTGTTTTCTCAAGATCGCTGAATATGAAATGGTGCTCATTGGGAGAGTGGCAATTGTCTTAAGAGAGTTTCACCAAGAGAAATATGTAGTTGATCACCGGAAACTACCACAATCTTGAGTTGACTCAATTCAATTCAATTCAATCCGTGCTGCGATCTTCACTGTTTTTCATGATCGAATCTTAAGCCTAAACTGCCTGTTGTGTGTTGTCTGCTGCCTAGATGCATGGATTCCAGGTAGTTCTCATGGTGCTGGGAGAGATTCATTCATCTGTCAATGAAATTCACTTCCCCGTGCTCAACATCAAGAATTCACAAGGAAACGATCACTTTGTCGAATCTCAGCTCAAGACGGTTTGTGTTTGTTAGGTAATTTTTTGTTAAACAGGTCAATACAAATTGCGTAATGAATGATAGTTACTATTAGTTAGCAAAATATCATGTGAGATTTTATTTGTTATCCTCGTTAACTTGTTTTTACCCTATTTTCTTGAGATACACGTACTTTTTTCTTGATGCATTCAATTGAATGAATACTAAGAAAAGGGGAAGTAAAGTTTTCATTTCTTTTCAATGCTTCTTGTCTTCAAACAAAATATTCATGTGTCAATTACACATATTGTAGTACACGTGCAATTGCATTCCTTCCTTGTTTCTTCATGGACATTGTTTTATTTCCTTGTTTTCATGAAGACTCACTAAATTGTGGAAGACATTATTGTGATTGATTTGATATGTGATTTTGTATTCGAGGGTGCAGTGAATAAATAATTTTATCAAACCCTTAATTAATAATTGTCAGTTGACAATGTGATTTTGATAACAATAAAAAGTTGATGCTGGAACCAATTCTTAAATTAATCAATTCAACTTCAGGGTGCGACGATCAGAACCCTTCTACCAGTTGAACAACCTTTCGCTGAACAAAAAAATACCTTGAAACCTTTTTTAGAACGAGAAACTCAATACATTTCTGGAAATGTGAAACCTTTTTAATGTCGGAGACTATCAAGAACATCTAGGGACAATTTCGTGGCCATTTCAAGGCTCATTCATATTTGTCCTTATTCCGTGTTTCTTAAAGTTAATTTGAAATTCGTCTTGACAAATTTACTTCAATTAGACGGAACATGACTTAAATTTTCCGGAGTGTTAGTTCTGAAATGGAGGAATCTTCGAGGGATCAATTTTTCCTCATAACGAAATCTGGAAATCTGCCAATCTGGAAGCAGACATAAAAGCTTCCTGGCTCGTTTTCATTGAAGACATATAAATCCTGACTGTAGTCGAAAAAATCGTTTGAGTAGTGCAAGATACTAAACACTATATATGGGGAGTAAAGAGCAATAGCCTTTAAGTAAACAACATGATTTCGTATGTTTATGAACATCTCATAAAAAGACATGATGGCGTCAAACCCTTTTGCGAGTCGTTTCCTTTTTGAGGACACAAAAAAACGTTAACTGCTTATGGCAACATATAATGTTCATGTTAAAATAGAAACGTGCCCTGCTCCTGACATAGATTCCAACAATTCTAGCTGACGATGACGTCTTTGACGTTGTAGAATGTGAATAGTTCTACTTTCATAAGCTGTAATCGATAATCCCCTGTTGTTCCGGTTTGGGGTGGTCGTTATGTAACACTTACACGTGAGAAGTGTCATTTTACAGGAATCTACTTAATTTTATGCTTTTGGAGTCTATAGATCTAAGGAAATTGATGTTGTACGTGCCAGAACTAGTGTTTCTTTTGTGGACACTCTTTTGAGTTTCAAGACATGCCCACAAGTGCAATTCTTCAAATTCGTGCTTTTCGTTCCACAGACTTCTAGACTAAAGAGCAATTGAAGCTGTCGTTTTTGCCGACTACTTGATTTGGTTACATGTTGGCATCAGTGCTCCAAAGAGGGTTGGTGTTAAAATTGACAAATCTCGACACGATTACATTTTAACGTAAATAGTTCTTACAAGATAACTGTGACAGTTCACATTTTTCCCTGTCAAGTAGAATTGGTTTTATACATTTTCCAAAGAAAAAACAGAATGATAAAAGATTTTTGGTGTGTTTTGTGGTGATCCTTGAAGTTTAATAAAACCCAAACATGTTTACTTAGAATCAGAACACTCACAAGTATCACCATGAATGATTACATTGCATTAGCGTTTTCATTGTTGGGTTAGAAACTAAGGATCATGTTCAATATCCTATTGCCTTATAGGTTAATACATATTCCAGCCTCATTTTATGTTTATCTGGATATTGTACATGCCCTACAATTATCACAATCTAGAAGATACTAGAAGGATCAATAATTTCAATAACTAATAGTCTAGACCAACGGATATATTCATGCATATTCAGTTAAACTGAAAATCCCTTAATGATTTCGTGGAACTTTAGATCTGGATATAGGAGGACTATGTCGATTAATGTCACACTCGATGTATAGCTAATGTTCTAGATGTTCTTTGCTTCAAAGCTATTGTTGAAACATCTTCATAGTACAAGGATAATATAGTAAAAAAATAAATCAGATAATGTGCCACGACTATCAACACTGATTCCAACTGACCGAATTTGGGTTAAGATCTTGTGTAAGTTATATAGCGTAATCATCAGATGGTAGCTATTCTCTTACTGAAATAGTTTTAAGTTTAGTGCAGATAGCACATTCCCTAAAATAGAATTGTAATTTAAAGCACAAGTGTATCGTCTTACCTCTCCCGGTGCATGAATGCTCTTAATTTTCATAATCATTTCCGTGGCAGGAGCTAAGAAGTTTTCCTCGAAAGCCTGCAAACGCCCCTGATAGGTGCAAACAAGGATATCTCTTGCTTGTCTCACGAGGACATCACGTGTTTGTTCATAGTAGTATGGGTAAATTTCACTTAAATATTTATCCATTAAATCCTCAATTCCAGAGTCCTAAAAGGGAGAATGTATTGATTGAAAGAGTTACATAAGATTCTATAGAAACTAAATTTACCAAGATGCATCCTTCATTGACATCTGGGAACAGCTCCTCAATGCAAAGGGTGGCTTTATCCGAGTTTGTACATGCGTTGTCATTGGAATTTGTTTGGTTTTCTTCAACACCATCACTCACAGCAACTACAGCATGTAATCCCGGAGTGTCTGGGTTTGTATCCATTTCAACAGAATCACTCGCACCACCACCAGTCTCGCCTTGTGTTTCTATGTCAGGTGGTTCAGCCTCCTCAATGTACCAGGAAGCAGTGACATTTCCAGCGGAGTCTAGAGCCTCGTGAGTGCATTCTGTTGTGCACACCTCGTCGTGGGAATGTTGACCCGTCAGTTTCTCCTTACACCGTTTCAAGTACGAACGAACACGTGACTTACTACGTCTTACTTCCGTCCGTGTGACACTGTCACTCTTCATTTGTCCACTTTCTACATCACTGCTAGAGGTCGGTGCTGGTTCACAAGGTGTTGATGGTTTCTGGCTATCACCAGCACTTACATCGTTCCATGCTTCGTCAACTCCCTTCTTACAGACAGGTTTGCCAGGATTGACCTGAAAATCACAAAAAGACTCATTTCAAATTCAACATTCCTTATAAATGAGTTTTAATGTCCTGCAATTATATATCGATTTTTAAATGACTTTTATCCAGTCCATGTCAAGAATAAAACTGCATTCAGGTCTCACAAACATGTCGTAGGTCAAGTCTATTGGATTGTAGTGAAAGTTGGTCGTAGGTCGACATCATGCAATTGGATAATTTCAAAACGATTCCTATCAACTTGGAATTTTCATAAATATTTCAATCAAATTCCGGGAAAACAATTTCCCTCCAAGTGACGCTATTGATCCGCATTCTTTTGGAAATTGTGTATTTGGGATGTAGCTACCCACAATTCGGGACGAACCCAGAAATTACCTTTTTCTTGCGAGCAAAATACATTTTCTCATAATCTCAAGGAATCCAACAACAGAATTTAACTATTCCACTATTTTTCAATAACTAATCTACGCGAAAAACGATATCAACTGGAAATTCTAGTAACATTAACTTTTTCAAACGCCCGAAAAAAACAATGGCGCAATACAAACGACACCGACCCGACCCGTACGTGAAGGTTACTGATGTGATAAATACTTGCGGCGAAAATTCGCCCTTACGTGGGAGCTTTCCCAGCAACAGGGTGGAAATGATGGCATTTTTACAATGCGGACATAACAATTTTCATGAACATGTTACACGCGCTACCCTGTTTCAAACAGTACTCTAAGGACATGCGCTTTTAATCACCTTTCGTGTAATTCATAAAAGCCCATGAAAGTTCACCTAAAAGTTACCGGAAAAACTCCTCAGCACAAGGAAGTGATATTCGCTCCAAAAACTAATTTTTTTTCGGGGATGTGTTACGTAACAAAAAGGGATTGTTTCCTTACCCAAACGGAAAGGATATGTTTCGCTGTATTTTCCAGCTTATTTCAGATTTTCCTTATCATTAAACCAATACAATGGCAGAAGATGTTTTGTTTACTTCAAGCTAACATAAAAATAAACTTCAGGAATATTTAAAAGCTTTTCTGAAAGTAAAGCGAAACAAATTATATTTGATGTGACTGGAAAAATGTTAAAAATATTTGAATAACCACATGAACGGCATTCAAATTGATTGTATTAAAATGTTAGGAAAAACGCAAATTGATTGAGGTCTTCCAAGGAATTTGCCGTTCAAGCGATTCACTATTTCAAGAAAATTTTCTTCTAAAGGGTGACTCCTTTCATAGCAAATTGTTCAAGTCCTTGTGGAAGTATCCTTAAAGTTTAAATGGCGTTTAAAAATTTATTCTACTTGAAAACACTTGAGATTCTCATTAAAATTTAAGTTTAGCTTATGAAGGAGCTTATCGTGTTTCGATACAGTTCCAACCAATAAAACTCTACCTCTATTTAGTCATTTGTATGTTAAAGGACTTGACTGTGTTCAGAATTTTGCTTGATGAGTTATTCAAAGCAGATCTCTAATTAAAATTTTCCCTGTTTGAATTAAGGGTTTTGTTTTTCAGTAGTTTACCCTAATCGATCATCCCTCTAATATCGTATCAGGAATATTATCTACGTGTTATCACTTTTATTCTTATTAAGTTCATTGGCCCAAAACTAGTTCAAACTCAAGTTGACTTATTTCATACGGAACGTCAGACATCTGTTTGTGACAACCATCTGTGACGCATTTTAAATTTGAGGTACACCTCGTCACAGTTATGACATCTGCATTAGTAAATTAGAAAACTGTCGAAATACCTTAAAACCTAATTCGTGTTGTATCCAGAGTGAGAATTAACATGTTGAGTGGAAATTGATCAACGAACTGAATGGAACATTCAACAACGACAGATGCGTTTGTTCCTGTTACAAAATCGAGTTGTTGATTAATAAAGATTAAATATGTTTATATCTTTAAAACAACGTTGGTTATGTTGCAGTCAATTAAGTAATTGAATGCAAAAATTTTATGTTTATGGATGCTAAAATTTATGTTTCATGCTGTTTAAAAGTTTACACACTGACAAACAGCAATAGGGCACGCAATCCGAAACAAACCCATAACAAATTGCCTTGAAATACAAACGACCCTTCATAGGGGATTCCGTACATATAGGAACATAAACCTTAAATGTTTCATGCCTACTATAGATATATACTTTAAATCATCCCCCCAATTCGTGTCTCTGTTTGGGGCGTTTAGTGAATTGCAAAACCCTTTAAATTCATTGAAGTGGTTTTGATGAATTTCATATTCCCCGAATAATTGCAGCTATTTGACAGACACTTGGGCAATAATTCGGAAGAATTTGGATTTACCAAGTATCCTTGTAAACTTGCACAAATTCTCATCAATATTCGAGGGATGATTTGCAAACATTTCTGTTGTTTTGGCACACCCTAAAAATTAGGTTATTTCCAACTTATCAAATTGGAATATTGGAGACATGCATGTGATTGATGGGATTGACCTGAAACTCTTTGGGAGTGTCTGGTTCTTAGGTACCATTGAAAAAGGTTAAGAGGATTCTAAAATTATTTTGATTTTATCAATGTGCCGTCGATGAAAATTTTGTTAACCTTTTGTCAAACCATTTTGGTTTTATTATTTGAGAAACAAATTCCACTAGATCTCATACTTAACTAATTCCCGAAATTGGATCAAATTCAAAAAACTTTTCGTGATTTCAAATTCCGATTTATTTAAAAGACATATAGTTAAAGGAGATTTAAGTTATATCCAATCCAGATATTGAGCCAAATTGTGTGTCACATGCCTCTTTGTGATTTTTATTGAAATCTGTTTTTGATTTAATTCTTCAAAATCGAATTGGGTTAATGTACAATACTCCATAAATTTTATTCTAAACGAGCTTTTGACTTTTGATTTTTCGTCAAAGCTTGTCTAAACTTTTATGGAAATCAATTTGTGAGAATTAAACTCCGAAGTAATCCAAATATTTGGCTCAATTTTTATGAACTAACATTGCAAAATCTCTTAACACATGAATCACTCAAGTTAAACCACTAACAGAACAGACAAGGTTGAAAATGTGATCATTTTGTAATATCATCTTAAAGTGTGCAAGGAAGTTGCTCAAATAACCAAAATAAAACAGCTATTAACGCTTAAAATTTAATGAGATTCTGACATCATTTCGTGGTTATTCATTGAGATGTTTAGCTCATTCTAAAACCGTTAAAGAAAACCTTGATACTTGGTTTGATACTTTGCGATAATAAATTTTATTTATTGCGCAATTGAACGCTACAAAATTTCAAAAAATTTATTGCTAACGTTCCAAATGCCTGTCATAAATTTTTTGGTCAGTGATTTTTTGACATAGGTTATATGAATGTGATAAGCGAAATATTTCATTTATTAGAATTATTTTGATTTTTATAAGAAGTTGTTATGAGGTCAAGGGTCGAAACGATTCCAAAGAGGAAGTTATGCAATTAATCTTTGACGAGATAACAGGCAACAATCTACAATTAGCAAGAATCATTTCATTTAAGAAACAAAACAAAACCCCCATTAAGATGGAAGATTTTAGCTCTCAAGTTAACTGCAAGATAAACACAATAATTATGTTGTATTAGCTAAATAATTTAGAATGTTTCGGGGAAGTTTTGTACGCTTTCTCAAACATCCTAGTGATTCAAGGGATCCCTTGAGAAAAGCCATATGCCCAGTTTCGTGGGGAGAAACCCTCTTAATGTCTTATCTACAAACGGAGGGTGATGTGATGATGATGATGAGGAACTTGTCAGAAATTACATATTTATCCCTAATTTAAAACAAAACCTTGAATTGAAAAAGCTGTCTCAAGCTCATTGCCAACGAATGAAATAAACATCACTTCATTAGCTTTAAGAGATACTAATTTCACCAATTAGTGTCATAAGTGAATTAATGTTGGTGACTATGTACCGAAGCCGTATGTGAAAAGTTAATAATGGAAACAACAATGGATACAGTGGATTAACATTATAATTGTATTAGAGAGAACGAAACTCCAGTAAACAGGTATACATGAGATTGCAATATAAATTCCGGGTCATTAAATCAAAATGCAAGAAATATACTTGTTAAATAAATTTATAAGCTTCTGGTTTTGTCGAAACAATAACCAATTAAGACATCACCCAAAGTAACAAGGTAATGTGAGGTTTTAAAGAAGGCTGGTATTGTTGGTGGCATGTGTTTGACGAAGATTTCCCATATAAAAGTTGAAAGACCCGGGACTAGCACGATTCGATATGGCCATAGGCATATGAATACCTAGAAAATGTAATATCCGATCTGGAAACCACCGCACACCACAATTAAAAAACCCTGGACCAGGTAATTGTGGAGGATGAAACAAACAGAGGCTGGAGGAAAAAATGGAAGGAGCCGCCACAGCTCGAGGCACCACTGTTCCAATGGAATGGAATTGTGCAAGATCACCTGATACGATAGAAGCAGCACCATTTGTCAATACTCGTAGATTTTGTTTATTTTTTTTTGTTTTTGGATAAAATTACCTTATAAGAGGCCGAAGTCAATATGTAAAGGAAAAATGTTGAGTTACAGTATCAATTTCCTCAACTTCCGCAAGTATCGGATTTTGAATTTTCCCTTTCATTGGTAAACTTCCATGTTGATGCTGTCTGTGGAGTCTATTAGACTCCAATATCTGTTCTTCTGATAAAGATAATACAAAAATAAAATCAACAAAAACCAATTGAAGGAGGAAATTCACTTTTAAACATGACAAAATCATTAAAAATATATTCACTAACATGTCAGCAACATGTCACATGTTACATGATCAGGAGGAGTCTTTGGGATTTACTTCCAGATATTGAACACATTCAGTTATAAGATTCATTGAATCTTGATGGTATGGATTTGAGATCAGGTTCACTTGCAACTCAAGTTGGTAAGGTGGGTGCAATTAATTTTCATTTAATTAAAAGCGACTCTATCTGACCACAACATTTACAGAGCTGTGCTTTTCTACAGAATTGTAGGCAATCATTGAAGTGAATCTTTGCAGAAATAACGTTCTGCTTTCCTCCACTGTATAATTATATACCTGTGGCCAACTTCACTTTCATTGTGAAAATGCAATATTTTCATTTTTATTCAATTTAAAAACCTTGAAGTGTGGAAAAGTCGAGAAGGATTTTAACAAAAATTATTATTTTCATTTTTACTTGAAAATGAAATCAATAAAAATCCCACAAATTGAAAAGTTGAAAATACAGAGACAAAATGTTGTGTAAGTGATATTGCCATTATGCGTCTGACTCATGTTTCCGGAAAGACAATTGTAAATTAAATTAAAAGAAAAATAATTGCTTCAAACGTAATATTGAAGTTTGAGACAAAAGTGTGACAAGGTTATCATGATAATTTCGATTCCCAAGATTCACGAAATGACAGAAACTTCCTGTGGAAATACGAAAATTCTTTTTGGAAAGTGATATTACTGAAATGCATTTAAAGTGCAGTTCTTGTTGCATTCTGTGAAAGTTAAAGGAAAATGAAATTTATCAATTTCCTGTTAACCATAGATCCATTTCCTGAAACGTAAATTTAATGACTGTTAACAGTATTTGCAAGTATCAGCGACATCTTGAGTGTTATTCATAAATTGAGACACGCAAGATATCGTGTTGAACATGAAAATCACAAAATTCGAAAATATTCAATTCTTTATCCAAACAAAATTTCATATTTTAATTTATTCATAACTTAATGGCAAACCCAAAGCCTAGTTGAAAACATTGCAAATCTGCACTTTCATCATTGCAACATAATTTTTATTGAACATGGTATCATCTGTTTTAAAGAATATATGCAGATTTACAGAAATTTATCAGACCGTGTTGGATATCGATTTTCACAACTTGTTGTTGCTGTCTTTTACATTTTTTTTGATAAAATTTTCCATAAAAGACACGCACACCCAACACTCTGGTACGCATTATGGCTGGGAAATTATTATATTATTAAATTAATAATTATTCCTTAAGAAGGAAACGTGCGAATCAACGTGCTAAAAGTTTTTATTGATTTTGGAAAATTGTACTTGCACCTTGGCACGCAAGGTTTCGCATTTTGTTACTTAATCCTCAAAGAGAAAACGTCTTAGTCTCACTTGTATGTAAACTACTAGAAGAACTACTGCTGTGAACTAGTTCGCTCGCATACTTGTTTAATTCATCAATAAGAAGAATGTTAGACGTTAGTGTTTTCCTGTGTAATAGAATTGAATTGAAAGGAAGTTATCCTTTGTCTGGTATCATTTCTCAGTAAGGATCTGATCAGGGTTGTTGTTTGTTTCTCGGTCCACATGTTTAAATTTTCATCGCAACAGAACGATCGCAAGTTTAATATCGTCCACTTTTATATATATTCTCAAGATCATTTTGAAGCTTCTAAGGGTTCAGAAAAGTGATCGAGAGCAAAAGGTTTCTTTTAGGAAAATTTTCCTTGAGATATACAGCAATGTAGAATTGATGTGTATAACGTACAAGTATCCAGTCACTCCACGAGGAGTTATTGACAAGTCACGATAGTGTCATGTTATGTCACGCGCGGACATTTTTGCCTTCGGTTAGACCTACTTGCATAACAACGATTTGTCGTTTGGAACAAGGAAATGTCATTCAGAGATAAGTTCGGATCAATTGATGGAACCGACGTTGACGTTTCATATATACTATGAACTTAGGTCAAATTTATTACTTGAGATAATAGTTGACGTTTTTATTTGTACAACAGAAGGAAAATGTGGTTATTACGATTATGCAAAAGATAGCGAAATGTCTAACAAACTTTGAGTGGTTTTGAGCCAAATAGATAACGAGACACAATGTGAACTATGACTCAATAATTGTGTGGCACACTTTGAGCAGTTTCGGTCCAGAATGAAGGTCTTGGGAGGTTAAAACTTTCCAACGATACTGTGTTATCCTGGGGAGGTTTTATGGAAATTGATCCACCCACCTGGATTTAACAGGGGATTTCGTCATATCCAGTAAAGCAGGTGAACCAAGTTGATGGTATCACGTCCACAACAATGGAGTCGTTAAACTCTTCGTGATCGTCATTTGTTTTAAACAAATTTGTCCAAGAAAACATTGTTATTGAGGAAACTATTTCTTTTGGAATTTTCGGCGGAATTTAAGACGATTTATAGAGATAGAAGAATGAATAAATTGCGAAACCTAAATTAGGTTAAATTTAGCAACAACTACTCAAAAATAAATCACTTTGCAACACTGAATTTTAATTGGATAGATAGAAGACCTGCAGAGAAATTCCACGGTCTATTCTTAGTAGAAAATTTTATGACTTCTGTATCACGAAATAGTAGGTACTACTCACGGATAACCTATTTCAGGTGAATAATTTTTCAATTTATATAAGAAATTCAGAAACGAATAAAATGTTTTAACGAAATTCTTCGGGATATAAAAAACCAGGTAGTACATTCTTTTCATTACGGCTAATGTGTGTGCTTAGGCACATGAATTACCTGATTTACCTGGGAGGTGAATACGTTATGAATGTTTTTAACAAAATAGTTTGGCCTTTAGTCATGATTTGTGGGGAAGTCTCACGAACTAGTAGAATAGTTCTTATCATAATTAATCAAATTAGGAATTTTGGTGATATTGAGATGATATGATCTTTTGTAGAGTTGTTCGGAATGCGACAAGTGTGTCTTTCTACCTTTATCAATTCGCCTTGAATTCAATTTGAAAACATGTAAACATTTGTCATCTTATCATGCAAGATTGAAGCTCCAAAATAAAAAGTATACAAACGTGTTAACGAAGAAAACAAACATTTTCCATAAAACACAACCATGACAATGTGGTATACAACCAAACATTATCGCGATTCTCAGATCAACCTTCATGGAACAGCAAACCAAAAAATTAGTGTTAATTATAATTTTAACAAAAAACCTGAGGATATCTCTGCAATTCCAGTCGGACACGGGAATACTTCTTGAACAGCACACGCCATATAACATAAGCCATGATGGAGATATTGATTGTATGAAATTCACTGGTAATCCATCTCCAAAACACTTTAATCATTCGTCATTATCAGCACATGAAATATTTTGTTTACAAAACACAATCACTTGTTGATAACCTGACACACAGGTGTAATTTAATTAATCACAAAAATTTAAAGAACACTCTAATAGAACCGGACACACTCGAATTGAATTTTTTTGCATTGACAAAACCTAAATAAAGTTAAATTTTTCCCTTAAAACACGCGATTTTGAAAAGCTGCCGCCTGACAAACGAATGCGGCTCAAAATGAGTTCACCAGTTCAAGATTTTCTAGCGAGGGGGAGCCACACGGTTTGCGTATCAGTCCGTTAATAGAAAACAAAACGAACACAATGAAATGAGTGGAGTCGTTATAATGTTATAACGTCATCGCCCCCCAGCTCATTCTGCAAATACATTAACAGCCCCACCTCAAAGTCGTGTATGAATGGGGCTCGTGAGAGAAAATCCACTTCAGTGGAGAGTCTCCAACAAACGAATTGAGTCTAGTATTGTTTACTTTTTTTATTGTGATTGCTTAAAACCGCGTCAAAGTGTAAGCGATTCCGCAATGTTAACCACAAGTTCAAAATGCCTACATCATGGAGCTGAAAGGGTCTTCTAAGTTAGGGCTAGCTCTGCACCAGTTCACCGGATGCATGGATTCCATCAAAACCCAGAAGTGGAAGTTCAATATTATTTCAATAAAAATTGAAATTTTATCCATTCACACGGGATGGGGGAATATCAACGAATTGAACTTCTCTCATGACACGCTCCATGAACGTTGAATGCGATGCGGTCACCTGGAATTCATGAAAAACCTGGAAAATCACAATCGATTCATGATAATTGAAAATTTCAATTAGCACAATCGAAATCGAATGTGGAACCGATACTTGAAGCCCATCCTAAAGAGTATCGATTATCTTATCGTCGATTGTTTGTCGAGTATCGATTTTTGATAGTACACAGTCACTGTCTGTCGTGAAGATTGTGAAAGCAATTAATTAATAGCTTTCATTGAGGCTATTCTATCGTAGCTGGATGGATGGATTCGGGTAATCCTTTTTAAGCCGCACCCATTCCTCGTTGTTTGTTAACACTCCTGCTTTAGGAAAAAGACGAGGCGGAAGCCTGTAAGGACATTTCCAGGAAGTTCTACAGCACAGGCCAGGCTAATGGCCACATGCAAACGTGTCTTCCTTGACACGTGAATGCATTAAGTGGAAAATTATACTGTGAACCCATAATGTCCAGGTGAAACCCTCTAATAAAAGGGTGCGTTTAACCAACAGTTCAACAATGTAAGAGTTAGAGTTGCGTAGTTCGCGGATGAACTAGTTCTGGAAAGTGACGTCACAGTGCTGGGTCGCTCCAAATTCAAAAATATATTCTTGAAGAGTGGAATTTGTTAGTATTATTTTTAAAACATTATTTACAATGAAAGCACTTTCGTGTCAACAGATGGCGCGAATAGCTTTTCCACATTTCTGATGAACAAACGCTCCAGTTGAGTAACCATGAACTAAATTTTCAATTTTTAATAAATTTTCACGCCGTCTCGTACGTGCGTGTGTTTTCAAGTTAATGTTATAAGAAATTGTGAGTCGAAGACATTTTCTTAAGTGACAAATGACAAGGTTTAGTTGTATGAATTTTGTATGAAATTATGATGGCCATTGACACAGTTCGTGTTCGATGCGTTTTGAAATCGATTCCATAGTGCATTTATTGAATAAAGTTTTTGACGCAAAACGTTTCAATTGAAGAAAATAGTTGACTTTATTCTGGGAAACCGCTAATTGAATCACAGACTTGGGACAATTTTTCATTTCTGGAAAATGTGCTTTTCCACACCCGATTTAACCTATTTTGGATCCGGAATTCTTGAGATTGAGCTGGATGTGCAAATCAGTACGATGAAAATTTGAAATTAATTTGTCAAGTTACAAATCCCATTTCTCCATCAAATTGATATACTCACATGGCCTGGAATGTGATATCCAGTAGCAGGTTATCATGCCAAATGAAAGTCGCACATAAACATATTCAGTACGACAAAATTAATTTATTTCCTTAGACAATTCCCAGTTATAGTAATTTATTGGTATTGTTCCAGCATTTTAATTAGTATGTGGTTATTGTTGGCAAGCGATTGATGTGTTTTTCATGGTTATTCGTATCACATGTATCACGTTATTAATCGATACGAACAGGAAACTATCGTTAGTCTATGTCGCAGGTTAGAGAAAGTATTTTCACTAAGGTTTTGGTGAATCTCATCAGTAAAGTTATGATTCGTTTTATGGATCTCATAACTGATAAAGTGGACAGTTGTTGAGTAACCCCCAGTTGACCGCATTTTCAAATACCCTCCAACGCACCATCCTTCAACTGCATTTTAAATTGCAATTGCACTGACTTGAATTTTAAATTTACTTCAATTGCATTTGTTTACCTTACATAATATTGAAACCAGATGATCAGTAACCCTTTTTGAATTATCGAATAATTTGGTGATACATGGTGAACATTCGCAAATATCTCAAATCTGACATTGTCTATCATGACCAATATCAGAAACAGTACCAGCTTTATGTTATATTATAAAAACCTTTTCACAAAGTGATGCTAATTGAAATAGTATTTTGAGATTATCTTTGAACATACTAATTTAGTTGCAGCTATTCGTGTGAACGTGTTATCCAGATAATAACAGTTGATTCATTATAAAATAAAATTTATTTGCGAACAAATTTCACACTGAATATTTTTTTAAAATCATCAAGTAGAACAAATTATCACGTAACAATTAATCTGTTCAATTAACTTGAATGAAACTTTGATTTAACAACATTTACATATCACTTACATATCTTAATAAGCGAACAATTCGCTTATACATTCTGCTATTCCGCAAATGCATAATTAGTTCACCTATCCACAAACAAACAAAAACTAAAACCCGATGCAATTGCACACGGTAATCATTGCCAATATCGATCATTTCATTTGTAGCACAAATTGATTTTATAAAAATAAATGAAAATAAAACAGAAAAATAAATATTTTAAATGCAAAATCGACCAATTCTTGGATTCACTTCAATCCACAAAATCCACAAAATAAATTCCACTATCCACTGTTTCTTTTCGCAATCGATACGTCTCCAAATCGACATGGAACCACCCACGGAACCGGAGTCTTTGTTAAACTAGTGGTCAAGAGTTTGTATAACACTGAGCCAGCAGAAGCCCTACAATGCCAGCTTGGTCATTCCTCAAAATCGGACAATCCGTTATTACATTAGCAGACACATTTGACACTCGTCGCAAGAGACAATAAGCGTCATTCACTTGTCCTCATGGATCTTCTTGAAGACACCACAATCACTTCATTGACAGTGACGTTTTCGGAAGCCCCAGAGTGGCCGCAACTATGGACACAATGGAAAACATTGTGAAAATTATGATTGACTTGTTACAAAACATGACAAAAATTCATCATGCCTATGTATATGACTTTGTCACAATTTTCGATTGTTATTCTACGACCTGAATGCTAATCATAACTTTACCCAATTCAAATGAGGCTTCTCAAACTCCGTGATTAGACATACATATGCTGAATAATTGATATGAATCGATCTCCCTTTCAGTTGGGTCACATACAGATACACCATTTTGTATGCTGCTATGGGAATGTCCCAGTTCATGACGTTGTCGGTTGGGTCAAAGTCATGTAACTATTGTAAGTAAGTTCCGGATTGTGTTTACAATTCATTACCATCACGTGCCAAGCTAGTTTCTCTAGCAAAATTATCTATGTCCAAGCCAGGTCAGTTGAAAATTTCAGTTGGAAATTACTCGATTCCGAACTAGTTCGCTCTTATAATTTTTTCCCATTAAACTTTCATGAAAAGCTCATCGCTATGATATTGTTATTGATAGCAGGTAGATACACCTGCAGCGTTGCATTCACCCTCATATAGTCCATGATCGTAATGAGTCGGCAACTCAGACGCCTTGGAATCACAGCCTGAGAGTTTTCGTCAGTTATCAAGTATCTCACATTGTTGTAAATAGTTGACAATTAAAATTATATATGACAACAAGCCTCAAAGCTCAATAGCATAAAAATTACGTCAAAGAAATGTTACTCAAAAGTTATTTATGCTTTTTTAAAACTTTCTTTCCGTTTTGTTACAAATAACATGTTTCAAAGTAAAATTTGTCACTACAAAACAAATTCCGATTTACAACACAAGATGTTGCATTGATGTTGTTTCCATCAATCAAGTTGTTGATGTCCAACTTACAGCCCACTGTGCTTTCTATGACAAAAATAAAATAATGTCACCTAATCAACTGCGAAATTCTATCCACATGAAGCGATTAGTGGGGTTTTGTTTGTCTATGAATGTGACAAATTAATGACAAATATTCAAAAATGTCGCTTCTGTGTCGTCAATGACATCTTCAGTCAACAAAAGGAAAGAAATCTACAGAAAGTGCTCCGTTCTTAGTGTCTTCTGTTTCTAGTTGGAACTCGAAGTTGGGATTAAGTTTCTTATTAATTTTTGAAAAAGACGCTAAATAGGTAAAATATGATGCTTATCACTGACTTGATATTAATATGAATGCAATAAATAACGATCATGGAAAAGTGAAAGAGAAAACCTCTTGACCTCCATTTTCCCTTTTCATTGTTTTCGTAAAACTCATTCTATAGTCAAAAATTTGTATCGAAGAAAGAATTTCAATAATTTCGTTAAGGTTTTGTAACTCGATTGAAGAGATCACAAAACGTTGGATGTGTGGGTGTCAAATTGATCCGATCAATGATCAATCAATTACCTTAAATTGAACAAATCCGATCAAATTTGGTTTCTTTTCGTGGCAAAGTGCACTCGGAAATTTTCATTTCATTCAATTTTCGTGGGTGGAATGTTCTTACTTTCTACGAAAATTAAATATTTCCCAATCAAAATTTGGTCACTATATCATCTTGAACAAATAGCGCACAATTTGTGTTATTAATTCTTGAAATTCAAAAATTCATAAAACTTCTTAAGTCTTATCTTCAAAACTACGTCAAAATCACACTAAATCCTGTTCGAGTTTCGGAAAATCCAAAACAAAGATGTACATCACTTGGAAATGAAGCCTCAAAGGTGTACTAACAAGAAAATGACCAGTGAAAGCTCAATACTATTATTAATAACATCAAATGCCTCTTTTGAGATGATTGAGACATTAAAAACTGCCCAAAAAGAATGTACAATGAAGGTTTGAAATTAAAATACGAAATTTGTTTTTGTTTTATTTCGAAGAAATTAATGAAATTAAATGTTCGTTTAATTTTTTGAGTGAAAGATGATCCACCAAAAGAGCTACTTGACTTTCAAGAATGAACATTCAATCTTGAACAATCTTAAAGACATTGAAAAGTAATTAACCTTAAAAAACATCCCAGAAAATCCACTCAAATTCTTTCAAGTTTCAAATCATTGCGACCCTTGTTATGGTACAAATATCAAGTACGCGTTGAAAAGGTACATTGACATGGCTATAAGATCAATCAGAAATCATGTATCAATATTTGGAAAGAAAGTAAAAGCACCTGAGTTGAGTTTCTATTTCACTTTCATCCGAAAAATATTTTTTCATCACATGAGCATCATCTCCAAAACTGGGAGGTAAAATAAAAATTTTCCCAGCTTTAATTACACCTGACCCAACCTACCCCGTTTGGTCGTTAGCAAAGCAATCTTTACCAACTTAACAACTTAGCTGTTCATAATTAGCCTCAATTAGAATTTTACGAGGATAGATACTCATATATACCATAAGACAATTATTTAAATAGCTTCATAGGCTCTCTCTTCTGACTCTCTGACCTTCGAATTATCGCGAATATATGATAGTGGCTGGTTAGGTGCCAACATATCACCACAATGCCTAAGTCCAGTGACGTCTTAATTCTCAAGAAAAATGACTTTATCAAAGAAAAAGTGAAGGTATACTGTATAGTGTGCAAAAGAAAATATGATGATGTTGATCCAGAAGGTATGATTATTAAATATTTTCTTGTTTTATTATGTTTATAACTTTATTTTTTATTTTTGTAATTGATCACGTTATTAGAGGTATTCTCTTCTTCTTCTTCTCTCCTGCTTCTACTGGTAAACTATACGCTTTTCAATCTCAACTCTATGAATTATTAGCAAATTCTCGAATAACAGTAATCAAAAAAAAAGTTTAATAAACAAAAAGAAAATGAGATTTTCTTGAGGCATTCCATTCCGTCTTAAGTTTAAATTTTGTGATAATGACTAAAATGAGGCAGAACCACCACCACCGCCACCACTAGTGCCATGAAGACGCAAAATGTAAAAGACGCAAAACTTTTATGTTAAGATTTCTAAAAAGACAAAAATTGAAAGAGAAAGCGATCTTTGGCGAAATTATTGGTGTCGATATCTGTTGTTGTTGTTGTTGCTGAAATGCGCGTAAAACTAAAGAAAGGCCAATCAATGTGATGACTATGTTTAAGGTTCTTAATTGAAATCTTAATCTCATCGATGTTTTCAAAGATTACTACAAATTTGATCATATCTGTGATATTTTAATGGGGTTTTAAATAACTTTACTTCCGTTTCCTAATTCATTTTATATTTGAGGATACAGTATAAGATCATATCACATTCACGTTGCAAAACCATCTTCATGCAATTGCATTTTCAATAAAATCCATATCACCTTTCAACTAGTTCTATTTTGTTTACAATCCAATTCAGATAAGTGAGTTTAGTTTGGCATTTCAGAGTGCGAATACGTGACAAAAAGAAAACGAAGAACAACTCGCTCCTTTCCCGGTAAAGAAAATTCACACATGCGAGCATGTAGATTTTCAACGAACGACTTTACAAATGAAATGTCATAGTGCACGACAGTGATAAGGCATTGAACTATAATTTTTTGTTTCCTTCAGTTAGAAGAAGATCTAATTTAGAGTTAAAGTAAAATTGTGAAATTATATCATGAGCTTATTGACTTACAATCCAAAATGTCACCGGAAGACGATTGTGCATTGGATGAAAAATAAACTCCATTGACCGTGAAAATAACAAATTTATTTGATAACATGATGAAAAACATACAAAAGCGTGGATAACAGAATACAAGTTAAGTTCAAACGTTTGTTCAATTATTGACACGACATTTTCATTTACAGGTGCAAAGGAACAAACAGAACGATAGCTTCCTGTTGGTGTTGTAAATCTTTGTTGGTTCAGAACTGTTACTTTGAATTGAACCACATGAAGTGGACAAAGTGTTACACGACAAATATGGAATATAACACTGTGGTATTTCTCAGACGGGAAGTTGGAAAACTTCAATGAGTTTTGTAATTTTCCCACCATTTATCATTTGTTCCTGATAGATAGGTGAAACACTCACCTGCAAAATACAAATTGCCTTCATTAACTATCACAGATTGAGAAGATACTGTTGTATATCTATCATAGTTCGGGTTGTTGATGTTTGATGAAAAGGCGAACGAATACGAAATAAATCTTGAGCCATTGACTTCTTGTTCTCTAGTTAAAAGTGAAGGTTTTAGGTGAGCATTCAATATTGTCCACGCCCTCTGATTTCTGGTAATGCGTCGAAGGTGAAAGTGAAATTTCAGTAGGTGAATGATGACCCATGTGTGTTGTGTTGTGACACCATAAATGCAAATTAAAAGCTCATAACTTGTTGAACTGTCGAAATAATGGGATAAGCTTTAAGAGATATAATACAAAATTTCTCGTGGAGGCAAATTAATTCGTTTGGATAGATAGGCCAATGAACATTTGTCGCTAACAAATCATTTTCTTTAAGCTCTAATCACTTAATCACACATAGGCTTACGTAAACATGACAAACGATAAGTTAACTAATTTTAAGCTCACGATTTGGTAATTTTGAGCTTTCAGCATTCTGTTTCAGTTTGTGTGTTGCAAATATTTGGTTTCCGTTGCGTGGGCCAGATACAATTCTTGATGACTTGACCACTTTCAGAAGATATTCTTCATGTAATGATTTCCATAATATCATCATGATCTGTATGTTATAAACAAAGATAATATATCACTTCGAAAACAAACTGTCACTACCATCCACTTGTTTTTGGGTAACAGTTTCGATCGGATAGATGCTCTGGTTTATGTTTGCTGTATATTCTGGTGCCTTTAAAACAAAGTTGACACACATTGCATTGATGAGATAAGCTCCAGCAACACCGCATTAATTAGGTTCAATTAAGCCTCATTATATGACAAGGTACCTAAAACGGTTCTGCTTCTATATTTGAACGAACGTTTTGAATCTCGACGTGATTTGCCTGTTGGGGTTTTCGAGTTTTCAAATTTATAGACTTTTGAATAAGGTCGGCTTAATTAATTTATTAACTTTATTTAAAAGTCGTTTTTCTACTCAAATTTATCAACAAATTACTGTGAGAATGAGACTGTACGTGTTTATAAAAATTGGGTCAGTTAAACTCAGTAGAACAAGAAATCAATGTTTTATGGCACTGTTGCTGACAAATTCCTGAAGAAGCTCTGAAAAGGTGAACATTGGATCTCAAGCTAAAGGAGGTTTCAAATATATGTCAGAAAGTGTCTTAATTTTGAAAAATGAAAGTAGAGGGATACAGAGAAATCAAAAACATGAAGCAATCATTGAGATGTTGGTGTCACCATTTTAGGAGTTTTCTATATCCGATAGAAGAAGAAACATTGACAGAGACGTATATGGGTTCATCGTCTAGTCCAGATCTATGAAGTATTTGATATTTGAAAAGGTTACTAGTAATACTGAAACCCTGCAGCTACCTAAAGGAATCTAGCGTTGATAGTATCTTCAACGCGTCCAGGTTCGTGATATCGTCCATTGTAATTAGCTGAAAACATTGTCATTGTTATTGAACGCCATACCGTCCATATTTGGTATGTGGAAAGTCATATAACATGTTTGGAGATATGTTATTGTGCTTTTGTAGAACTTCATGTGATTGATATGCATAAATACAAGATTTTAAGAAACTGTTAAAGATTTCAAGATGAAGTTTTAAAAATTTCCGTTAATAAATGGTAAACCTACTTGCACTGAAATCATGTAACATCATTAATGTGAAGTCTGAATGTGGTATTAAGAGAAAACTTACATAAAATTATCAGTTTGTTGTCAGTTAGACCATGACAAACTGCTTGACAAGTGATTGAAGGCTGTCTATGGATTCCTCAATGTTTCAATCAAGTTTTTGCTGGAAAACGAAAAATTTCCTTAATTATAAATTACAAAATTTCAATTTCAGTAATTTCTCTTTCAGGAACTTTTCAGAATCAGACTCCTTCCATGTAGTAATCCAGGATATCATGAGATATGTATGTAAGCTACAGAGGAGTACGTGCTAAATGTCGTGTTTCATGACCAGCATCTCGTAAACTTCCATGATACAAATGCACCACGCCAAAGAGCCGTTCGAGCGTCAAAGAATGAATCGCTCAAAGCCACCAATCATCTCTGGAGAGATTGTTGAAGTCGTTACTGGCTTAAATAATTTTTAATTCAAAACTCACTCAAGCCTAAACGGATTTGAATTTCGGGTGTTGCAGGTCAAAGTAAAAGTTGATTACTTAGTAATGCATCCAACACACAACATAGGTACAACATATGGACGCAAATCATATTTGTATAACTTCCTCAGACACGCCATCAAGATAAGGGAACCTACTGGAGTTAATCAATGGACAAGTTTTTGGGCGGACTCAATGAAAGTTTTCCGTATGAATAATAACTTTTCCTTGATTACAATTTCTTTGTAAGTGTTAGCTTTCCACTAAGATGTGAGGGATGGAAGTAACGCCATGACTCCATATGATACCTACCACGTCGTTGAGCTTGAGATAATTATTAATAATTATGATAAACATTCAATTAGTGCCAAATCAATTACCACACAAAGTATGTAATTATATGTTAATGAGACGTTTTAGTACTTTCTCATTTTGCTATCAGTGAGCGATTTCAAGTTCAATGCCAGTTGAAAGTATTTTGTTTTGTAAAATTTCATAAATTTGAATTTAATTTTTTCGGTATTTAAAAACGATTTTCACGGACAATGACTCGGAGTTCTTTGTTCTAACAACTACTTTGAGGTCGTTGGACATTAATTGTTAAGTAATAACCAGCTTTACGGTATTATTTAGCAAAAATTTTTAACTAACACTTCGATGGAAATTTGTCAAAATTCAGTACAGGATCCACATCGAATTCAGGCCGATCTTGTGAAGAAAGTTCCAGGGAAATGGCGTTGTCGGTATAACTAATTGGAAGGTAAAAGTGTATAACCTGTGTCGATAAATTGTTTCCGTCATTTTGAGAAAAACAAAAAGACGTGCTGATTAAATCGATGAAAATTGGTTTTAACAAATTACCTAAAAGTAGGTAATGATTGAAAGTGAGAATTTCAAATTGAAAGAAACCTCCAGAAATTCCTTCCATTTTGGCAACACTTTCAAATAGAGTTCGGGCAAAATGTACACTTCAAATTTAGTACTCTTGTTAAGTGAAACCTGATGCTGTCAATAATTCAAGAATCTTCGTCCTAAATGCAGTCAAGTCCGGTTGTTTTTCGGATAAACGAGGACATGCTTTCTTTGGTATTTCTTGTTATCTTCGAAAATATTTTAATTGGATCACACTCGGCGTTGTTGTTGGAGGCGATGGCGGCAATGGCGGCAGATGTCAAGGCCAGTAGTGGATGCCTTCTTCATATAAAAATGCAAATAAATATAGTCGCGGTATGTGTCTCTGGGTGAAAGTGACATTTTGACGAGGAAATGCTTTTCCCATTCACGGTGAAATAATGATCAATGGTTAAAGATACAAATACATTTTGGATGGGTTTCTCAGAACCTTCCACTGTTATAAGTATATCTACATACATACGATAGAATTGTTGCATGAAAAAGTTTCTACTTCTTCTACATTTCATGATCTATTGTTCAATAGCTGATTGCTGATTTATGACAAAGCCTAAATATATTTGCATATTTTTCAAAGCTTTTCAAATATTTACAGGCCCTCCGGACACACCTCATTGAATATTTTATTTCAAAGCCACGATTATGTCAACGAAAATGTTCACTCAAAGTTGAGAATGCAAAATTCCATTGTTTTGCCACGATTTTCACGTCTATCTACATTATTCTCTATACAAACTTCTAATGCCCTTTCATTCTTTCCGTGATCTACGTCTTTGCGACAAAATGCAACTTCGAATCAATTCAAATCAATTGAAATCGACATGTTCTCGAACTGTCGTCGAAGGTTTCGCCAAGTTGAATGGGTTGTGTCACATTCTGAAGTATGACAATTGAACAAATAAACAATTTGAATAAAATTCTAATTAAAATTCATCTCACCTCGATTTATAGGAAAAAAAATTAAACCATGCGTTCAGCCTGGAGCTCCTAAAATTCAAGAGGCATGGGTCACAGAGGTCACTGCACCACCAGAATGTACCAGTCACCTTCAAGATGCTCATCCCGCAACGCTTCTTTGGAATGTCAAATCGATTTCAGAATAAATTACACTCAGTCTTGAGCTGAACTGTGTGACATCCTTCAATTGAAACAAATGACCTGCAATCTCTCGTTTGAAAGTGATTCCAATGGAACCAATCGCTCATGACCCCAACTAAATGCAGACCCGTGGGTGGCACTAATGAGTGGAGTTGGGCTTTCAGGTCTGGACTCCACTCACCTTTAGCAACTTTGTGCAGGTACACACTTAATGTCGTGTTAATTTTTCGCCTTAATAAGCCTCATAAGTCTTTCCCGAAAATCATGTCTGGTGTTCTCCATAACAGCAAGGTCTTCTTGTATCTCATTTTCCTGGTGTAGCCTCAAGGTATTTACACTCTCAAATACTTCATTAAATGTAATGAGGCTCTAAAGTACACAACGTTTTAATAATTTCGAGTTAATTGAAGGAGAAAGTGTGAATAAATTAAAAGGAGCAGTTCTGGTACCTTGCCACATCCGCAAGTTTCTACAGCAACTTACGCGCAAGGAATTTTACAAAAGTAAAAAGCTGGAAGAATTTCTATTCGTATTGGTTATAATAATATCAAAAGTTACCCGGGTGAAAAAATCTGACGGAATTCAGTCGGAAAACCGAATTCCTTATTCTTCGAGTGCAAATCTAAAATAGCAAAAGAAAACACCGGATTTGCACTCGATAGATTACAAACTTCAAGTCATATTGAAATGAATTTCTTCGGTTTTTGTACATTTTGTTAGACCCTTGGTTGCATGAATTCCTCATATATTACTTGAATTTAAATTTTCAGATGAATGAATGAATGAATATCGAATGATAATTTGTTTTGGATAAATGTATGCGATTTGACAGTTCTGCTCTGCTCGAGTGACCAAAAGAATACAGCTAAAGATGTATGAAGGAACATGAAGGGAAAGAGAAATGTGCTCGTGATAGCTCAGTGGTCAGAGCATCTGCCCGGAAAGCGGAAGAGCGCGGGCATCCAAAATTTTTCTCCTTTTCATGTTCGCAGAAATCAGTGCTTTTCTTTGATGAAATTCCTTACACTCTCCAGTCTAGAGAATATATTTGTGCAAATTTCTCACAATCAATTGAAGTGTGAGATTAAGTCATCGGGTTAAATATCAAATCAATTAAAAAGTTTCACTCTCCTTGAAGAATTTTCCCGTGATTTCCTGCTTCATTTGACAAATTTTCTTCTCAAACAACTTCTTACGAACGCATCAACATTGACAAATTCCACAGAAAACCCGTGTTTGACATAACGTATTCCATTCGACATCTTATCATTAAAAATTTTTCAAATACAATTTGATTACAACGGCAAGTGTTACATGAATGACCGCAATTAAATTCTAATAAAATGAGGAAAATCTTTAATTTTCCGTGGAGTTTCTTAAAGAAACATTGAAGAATTCCACGAATAACATCATCCTGATTGCAGTACGTTGTTTTCATTCCGCGTAATTGAAATTCCTGACTATTTGTCACAGAACGCTGAATTTTGTGACTTCCGACACTATGAGAAATGAAGCATTTTCCTTGATTCGCGTTGTCCCATCTGCACTTCTAGACATATTGGAAACTTATGATCCCATTTAGAAAGTGCTATTGAGTATATAGTTTGCTTATACTTTCCAAAAGTGTACTTTAAATCCAAAGGAGTTATTCCCTCTAAAATTTCACGCTACACGCACACGTTACATGTAATGCGTAATCGTTTTGACACCAGGTAGGGTGTGGACGAGTGCATCCCTCAACTACAGAATTCATCCCAAGGGTGAAAGTACTTTCTAATTTATGTGACATTTTCGGTAATAAATTTCATTTAAACAAACAGAAACGTGCAACCTCTGATTAAAAGGAAGCTCATGTAATGCAATTATATCCTTAAATCAACAAAATATTGATATAAATAATTTCCTTAATGGGTGTACTAAAGGATAATGTTGTTTTAAGGACATGGTGCTGGTTTGTTGAATTTTCAATTTGACTCAAATGAAAGGATTCATTTTGTGGGAACCTTTTCCATCATTATTATTGATAAAAATCTCGCAAAATAAAAGTGCATCCCAATCACCGTATACTGTTATTAACAAATTTTCGAGTTTTCGGCAGAAAAAATGTTGTTAATCTCCTACGATATCAACAAGTTCACGCAATTTTCTTGTATGACGAACGATAATTGGCTCATTGCTGTATCACGATTTGAGCATAAAACCGAGAAAGTGTACTTTCAATAATCATAAAGCACCTTGGAGCTCCTCCAAATCATATTCTCTGATACAAAATTTCAATAAAAGTCAACAAAACGCCAAAAAATGATGATCAGATCGTATCAAACTTCCAAAGAGTTTTACAGAACCTTTGGGCGGTTCACGACACCGTTACGTTGCCCCTTGAACCTTTGCTGGTTTTTGTGGGAGAAATCTTATTAATCAATTTGAATCGTGCCGCTCCATGGTCTGTTCAAATTAAATTTTTATTCGTCTTAACTGCAGTTGATGGGCTGAGAATGATCTGATTCCATTGGACAGGATCCAGTATATTCCCTAGAACCATAAATTGTCTCAGGGCATCTGTCCCTTGGTCTGTTTTGAATAATTTTGAAAATTTAAATTTTTTATTGGAAGTGACAACGCCCTGATCCATGCAGAACATTCGATTTAGGTTAATGGAATTCTGGATGACATAAGGTGTATCATAATACTGTGGACTGTGTCTATCAGTGCAGTTGAAATATCTAGTGATTTCGCACGGCTATCCAATCTCAGGTGGACTGTGAGGAGTCTTTGAGCAGGTGCAAATGAAGAACAGAAACAAACTTTTACTTTGACCTCGGAATGTTCGTTCGACTGGAATTTATGTTGGAGTCCATCTGCAAAATGGCTCTGTGTAAAAGTGGTTATCCGAGATGAGGTTTCTGTGATTTATCTCAGATAGTCTCGAACACTTCCACCTGAGCTCGGTATGGTATCAGAATCAAGACACGCACGACACCACGCGATTATTACAGAGCACGTAGTGCGACTCCATTTAGGTAATTCGTTTGACCTTTTGCCGAGCAGTTTCATTATGCAAATAATTTGTGTAAGGCATCGAATGCTTCTACCGTGAATGCAATTAAGTTGTCGTGAACAGTTGCATGCAATCCAGCTTAAAATTATTCCTCCTTCTCATTCGCAGGTAAATTACTCAAATGCCGGTGATAATTTTCCTGATATGAAAGATTGCTCAAATACTTTTTGATAAAATACTCATCAATTTCTGAGTCTCGGCAAGAAGTCTTGGTAATCCTGCTTTCCGCAAATGAAAGCGGAAGTTATTTTCAACAGAATTGCGATTGGTTAATCTTACAAATTAGATACAGTTTTACAAAACAGATGTTCTGCAGACCTTATGGCTCATTCACTGCGGAGTTCAAATGGCAACGAGCTCTCACAAACTGTGGGTCAAACGGATCTTGACCTACAAACAACTGGAGGTGAATGGTTTTGTTTGTCACCCTGCACTATTAGCACAAGTGTAATTTGAACAGGGTGACTACCAGAATATCTCACAATGTCTTACATGCTTCGGGGTTTCATTTTTGAGTTTCAATTTTAAGCAGGGTGACACCAAGGACTTTGAAACACACATATTAGGTCTGTTCACGTACTTTTCGAGTTAGACCATACTTTACACGGAGAAAAATTAAGAAGTTTGAGAGGGTTTCACTCTGTTACTCAAATAGTAATAAAACACTTTTGAGTAGTATCCAGCAGAATTACTTGAAAATTTGACAACATTGACAGTTGTGAACGAATTTTTCAAGCACCTCGACTTTACTCGACCAAATTTGCCGAGCAAAATTTTTCACCTCGAGCTCGTTTCCCCTCCCTGACGTCACATGAAATCCTTCGCACGAAAACATGGGAGGATTTTTTTAAGTTCTCTCTCGTTACACGAATAGTACAAAAACGCATTTCAGTAACCGTGAGCAACTTCATGAACGAAAATAAACAAAAGTGACATTTGACATGCACCTGTACGTATGTCAAAAGAACAGGATTTTCCAGCTAGCTTGAAGTTACTCGAGCAAATTTCTCGAGAAACATCTAGCACTTTCAAGTGTGTATTTCTCCTCCGTTACTTTTCGTTAAATCCTCTCAAATCTATTTTTTGAGAAACTACCAAAACCAAAACGCCAATCTCGAGATTGAAACATATCGGAATATGTTACGTGAAAAGTCCTATTTTCTGTCACCATTACTTGTACAACTGTTCCAACTAATTGATGAAAAGTTTAAATGATCAAAAATTAATTTACGACTTAATTTTGTGGCTTATCTTACTCTGTGTCGACAGAAAAAGGTGTGCACGCATAAATGAAATAAGATTGTATTACATATGTAAAGGTGCCCACAATAAAGGTATATCTTTAACCAATTCAATTTGACGATGACCACCCAAAGTGTCAGTGCATTTCAGACGGGTTGGCGTTTTCGTCAAACAAATGCCTGTAGCTCAATTTCATGTTGCGAGATAAGAAAGTGCAGTCAATGAAAGATTGGAGAGAAAACGAAAGATTCAGGTAATACGATATGCCTGAACCTAATGAATTACAGATGTCTTGTTTAAGACTCATTTAATGTAATTGGTGCAGTTTAACATGTCACTGAATCGCGAGTGATTTTTTGGACATATTCCAACTTATTTAGGACATCTACTTGATATGCAATGCGGCTAATGATAACATTTGTCACATTTTAAAAAGTTTCATTATTGGGTTTATTGTATCTAGGTTTTATCGATTTAAAAATTGATCCTCATTTGCAAATTGAAAAAATCGTTTTGTTAAAGTGACGGTGAAAGATTTTTTACAGAAACTTTCAAATTTAAAATGAAAAGGATCGGAAATTCTGGAAGGTGAATTGATATTGAACATAATGATGGTTTGGAGTTATGCAACACAAAATTGACAGAAGTCATTATCCTGCTTTCACTTTTGACGAAAATTGGTATTGAGTGTTATATGATACGTGATCAATTTGCGGCTACTTGAAACACCTCAACAAGTTGCGTAAATTCTCAAAAGTCACGCAAGTAAATTGCATTTTTGGAAGTCCTTCAAAAATGATAATGATCCTTTCAAACTGAAAGTTGAAAATCGAATTATGTTGATTTAAAATTGTTCAATTTCAATTACATCATGTAATATTTGTGTGTTTGACATTTTAAACTATCAAAACCTTTGAATTCATACAAGACTCATGTTTAAACTACTGAAGAAGTAAAAGACTATTGGAGAAGGTGTTCATTAGCCACGTCCATCTGATGAATGTATAACCATAAATTAGTGATAATAATAACATATTTTATAAAATATATTAGAAAACCCCTTTTCAATTACGAACGCTAATAGAAGCATAAAAACACGTTCACTTATTCATAAATGAATGCTTCTTGGATATGAAAGTGCATTGGAAGACGTACAACAGCAGCATCAGAAGCAAAAACAATTGGAGACAAGGAGACTTGAATACTTGGATACTTGGACTTGAAGACTTTGAGAATCATCAAATGGTCCGAGTTAAACCGTTTTATATCCAAGTTTATGGATTTTATAGTGTTATCGTTTAAGTTAATCTGAAACGAAGGTGTTCAAACACGACTCACAGCACAATGAAGCATCTGTCTGGATAATTTAATTAAAAACGCCTCGTTTTAACTCAAGACACCACCATCACTACACTGGTACACTGCACCAGTACCATTACCAATACAATCATCATCACCTCAAGATTTACCTGTTCGTGGTGGTAATTAATTACGACAGACAAAAGACGTTCCGAAAGATGTAATCGCTTGATTATCCTCGTCAAATAAATATGATGTAGACGATTAAATTTATCTACTATTATTGATTTTATTTATTGAACATTTTCTTCACTTTTCCTTTGAAGTATTTTTCAGTTTCTTTTGTGTTGATGGAAACATTTAGAACAAACGTTTAATTGGCTTCTTTTCTAGCTCAAGGAAATTGAGAATTACTAGAATTTTACTTTTGAAATTACATTCAAGAAGAGAAGAGAACATTTTTACTTGAATCCTTCATGCTTAGTTCAGGCAGAATATGATTGGACAGTAATACCTCGACCTGCGCCAACCCGACTAACGCGAACCTGGAGTAACGGGATTTTCCAATCTCGTCGATTCGTCTCTTATTTGAGCGTCACACAAGTTTCGATTATCGACTATAGACATACTCCACACTATTGACTTGCGACTTGACTTGTCGAGCGGAATCAACACATAGCTATATTTTATTTTGTGTTATGTATTTATTTCTTATCCATGGAGTAGGTACCTGTGTGTTTTTACATTTTATTGAATTGTTGGAAATCTCATATGACCACAGGCTGACTAGGTGGAGTTTATGTTTGCCACATTTTTGTAATTTCAAAATCACAAATTTATAATACACACAATTGACAGTTAAAGAGTTCAATCCTTTACCTTGGAGATTTTCTGTATCACATCACAAAATGCTTCATCTCCACCATAAATTTTTGGAGAAACTTATACTAAGATGAAGGCAATCATGACAAAAGGATGAACACCACCAATTGACCCAGTTCGGAAAAAGCAAAAGTAAATTTTGTGAATTTCCACATTTTAATGAGAAAAAAAATTTATCCACTCCAACCATTTCACACGTGTCAGGTGATGGTAAGGAAGACACGTAAACGGGTTCATTGCTTTGAAACGTGAAAAAGAAGGCGGTAAAATATCGAGTTCACTTTCTTCAGGTTCATTAACAAATTCCACAGAGATTTCCGTGGATTCAATCAAAGATGGCCGTGAAAAACAAAAGTATTTATTGACTGTTATAAGGAAATCAACATTTTGAAGACGACAAGCACCAGAAAATTTCACTCTCTTTTCTTATTTTACCGACATTTCAGTAATTGGCAAAAATATTCCGCCTTCGGTGTGCTTTCTTTGAAGGTCGCCCCAGATAGTCAATTTACTCCAACTCCAACTTCAACTCGAACTCCATGTCGAAGTCTAACATAACCTCAAACTCACACTTTGACAGATACAAGGGAAAATCACCAAAACGATCCAAAGTGGCGGAGGTTCCGGATTAAGATTGTGAAGATACACGGAACTTGAAGATACTTACAATTTTCACTTTGTTTCTTATATTTTTTTTCAACACTATTATTTATTATATTTGAAGAATCAATGAAGATCGCTGGAATGATAATTGCTGTTTGTTTTAGAAGGTGGTTACACATATACACCTCACTGTATATGGCATGATGAACTTTTCTGAACTCGGAAATCTGTGGGAAATCCATTATTCTGATTTCATTGAATACCTTCGACTTTAGATGGATTTGTACCACATGATTTGAGCACTTCGACTGGAAAGTGACTTTTTATCCTTTTAAGGAAGAGTTTAATTACTCTCACTGGGTTTCACACGTTCGTGTTGATCGGCAAAACTGTCGCTTTCCTCTTATTGATATTCCTTCCTAGAACTTGAAAATTAACTTCAAGAAGCCCTTTCACTTTCTGGAAATATATAAGAATATAAGAACTAAATACTTAAGAGCCAGCTTTGTTTAAGCAGGATCATTTGGACAAATCAATTTTCCTTAAGGAATCTTTCTTCTAAGATGTAACCGCTTATCCTAACGTGGTTTACTCTACAAACGAAAGTGATTTCTCATACTGAAATTGCCGGCACATGAAATTAGTGTAGAAAGTTTGAAATACAAAATAATTGTAGCCATATATCATGAACACAGACTAATTGCATGCAAACATTTCATCAACGACGATGTGAAAGATCATCTAACGTACATACATCGATATGTAACCTGGTATAACATCAATCTCTAACCATTTCCTTGTGAAAAAGTAACGTTTCCTGACACTGAGTCCAGATATAGTTTGAAGTTATTGAGCTGATCCTTGACGTAGTGTGTGTTCCAAGTTATTGAAGATAAAATCATTTATTAAGCGGTCCATTGTCATTGTGACACAGAAAGCTATCACTCATAGAGTTCGTCGAGCGTTTGAATGTCGGTAAATTGTTTCTTGATTTACAATTGAACTTAATTTTAATCTCGACATGTCAACAAGAAAGTTGTAAATCAGATCGCACCCAAAACAACATTGGCCAAAAACACTAAATGCATTGTGTCTGTGGAAAATCAAACCAGACTTAAAGTTGTTGGAAAATCATGAAACAAAAACCACAAAACTTTTGCCTTCAAAATCAGATGCTGTCTTGGCAGTCTGCAATAATAAATTTTTAGGTGCATGTTTTCGATTTCGTTTCGTGCCGTTGCGTAGGTGAACACAGAAACCTCTCTTAGAGGTAATGACCGACCACCACACCACAGCTAGCAGCTAGCTGTGGTTTGTGGTTTATTTAGCCCTCATTCTTGTCAGACGCAGACCCAGACTTTGGAGTTACGATCCACTAGACGGGACTATCAAAAACGGAACAATTCCATTGTTTCCTCCATTCGGTTGAAAATTCCAGAGGGAGGTCCCTGTTTCCCTGGCTTAAAATAACAGTGGACCTATCAATTCTTGCCTATTTACACTCACGTCTTAATAAATTCTTCAAGACGCCAAAATTCCTTTTGCTTTTCTCTCAAACTTTACTCGTAGTATGAAGAAAGCCAGAATGGACTCGGTCGTTACACAATTTTGATTGTGCATTTTGTAATACCTAAATTACACAATCCAGATTATATTTATGAAACACAAATTTCCCTTTTTATACTTTTGAATAATTTACCGCAGACACATATTTTCGAAAAGTTTAAGAGTCTAGAAGAATCCTCCTGAACTGGACACAATGTATTATTTGCCTCAAAACTATCACCAGCATCAGTTGGAGATCTTGAAGTGGTTAATTAAAGCATGAAGTTTCGATTAGACCTTGTGGAGTGTCTCAGTGCGTTTTAATTAAGGCCACTGGACCTGCGTTGTGATTCGCTTCACTCAAACGACGCCTACGTCGAGTGTAGCCGCAAATGACACATTTTTTGCAATTTACCTTCACCTGGATCGGTTTGTAATTAGTTACCTTTGTCACAGTTAATGCCGCCCAAGCAAAGTTGATCGTCATGTGGCGGCATGGAGAGCACCCCAAAGGCATCACGCCTTTTGCAAATTATCCATGCACATTTTGCAGGAGGTGTTACCGAAAGATGGCTGCTGTAAATGTGTCACAATTCAAATTAAGTTTTTATTTAATAACCTTCTTAGAGGAGGCCTCTCAACTTGGGTCGATTGTTATGAGCTACTGAATTGAATTGGATCTAGGAGCGTCCTACAATTGATGACACAGTAACTAAGTTAATGTGGGAGCTTATGGAAAATTTAGTAATAATTTTTACATTTCCGTTTGCATAATTAATCAACCTCCAGCACGAGTTAAATCTTCGCTGGAAATGAACTTGAAATCTTAACCAACATCTTCATCAATTAAGATTTTCAGTAATTTCTGAAGTTCCTCGAAGGTTCCATAAATATCACCATCCGTCTTCCACCTGTTCTCCAATAAGATTTAATGCTCTAACTCTGGAGACGATGGACGCCAAAGAGTGCCATGGAATTTATGATTCCTGCATCTGATCTACAATTCATCTTATGGCAAATGCTGATAGAATTACGAACTCTGTGATGCATTAAAACGTCAGCGTTGTGAAACCATAAATACTAATCGATGATTGACGAGCAGCTTGTCACTCTACATCGTTCTATAGAAACGATGCTATTATGAGATCTAATAGCTTAGTCTTGTCTTCATATAGATGTGTGACTGGATATTGCGTCATGATGATAGCCAGGTCAATGACACTCAATATGACATGAGATATAGAACAAATTATGGCAGGTTTGTCGTCATTGGATGGAGGCTTCCAAGGATAATCGAAGGAGATACAGTGCAGCTTTGCACCTCTACCTGTTAGTGCTTCTAAAAAGATAAAAAGGTAGAGACTATTCATCTTCTTACAATATTATGTTTAATACTAGAAAAAAAGCCCGTAAGACAAAATTGATAGATATTTATGACGTCATGTAGAAATTGAATTTTCCCCGCTTGAATGAATCCTATTCTCCGGTGGGAGAATGAAATTCATTTCCAGGAAGCGGAGAGAAATTCATTCTGTGTTTGATCTACATAAAATTAATTTTCCCCGATTTCAGAGAGTGAATCCCATTCTCAGGGGAATGAAATTCATTTTCTGCTTCACGACCATTAGGATTTTATATATTAACATAAAAATAAAATTTGACTTGATCTAGTTAAGTTAAACATTGTTAAATATGTAGTTCAGTCAATTTCCCTTAGTCACAGTATCTGTTTAAATTTTTACCATAAATAAACACAAACAGGTAATTAATTACTTTCACAATAATAAATAACAAGTGTCGAAGAAAATCGATTAATATTCATTGAATGTATCGAATATGAAGTCCGTGAAAATTTTGTAATCATAATTTCATACGTAAAGTTAATATTTCGATGGTGTAAGAGAATAACGATTAGTAAGTTATATGTTTGGACATCATTTTCATGAAGATATTAACATTATGATGTTGCTGTAATGAATACCACACGTGAAAATCTAGTTCAACTCAAACCGGGAAAACAAGGCGATAATTTCGGTTAATCTACTCGTCCTAGTTCAATCCTAATTGATTTATTGGCACCATAATCGATCAAGAAATTGTATTAGATACATACCAAACCAACTGGATATGATTTCATACCAAAGAAGCTCCATTCGAAGGCGTTACTCGTCCAAGAATGGAGCAAAAACTGAAACTTGTTCTTATTGTACAAACATATTTGAAATATGTACCTATATATAAAAACAGATTTGCATGTTTCAGGTGTTTCAGGTGAAACTTGTCCTGAAAATATGTTGAAAATAAAACATTTCAACACAGCAGCGGTGGTCTTTGGATAACAACAATTCAAACACCCTCACCTGGTGTGATTATTTATTTAGGTTTAAGTTGAAATTTTCAGGTGTCGTGATATGTTAATTTGCACTACGTTTAAGGTGAATTCCTTTGCTGGAAATACCGCATTTATCAATCTATTCCAAGATAAAATATGTCCGAAAATGGATACCTTAGATACCTGAAACCGAAATGAATTATTGCAACTAGAAACGAAAATATTGTGCAATGCAATTTGACTTGGGAAAATGAAGGAATATGATCGAGTATAACCTCGATTAGAGACACTAAATCTTTCCTACACATGTACTTGTCATCTTCTAAAGATACTTCAGGTTAATCAACAGCCTAAGGCCATACGAGATTTGCAGGTCATTCATCTGAAAACCTGTGATACCTGGTCACTGCTATAACATCTGTTTACTTCAATTATGACCAATAATTGGTAGTCATAGGTAGTCGTGACGAGTGACGAGATACTGTCTAGCCATGTTTGATTAATTGACGAGGATACAAGGCATTCATTTTACAAAGATTATTATTAAAATGAAATTGCAGTTCTTCTCAAAGGAATTTTATTTCATTTACCAGCCAAAAACATAACGAAAGAAATCATCGAATCTGTCAACATCAACTCCGTAAGCCCTTAATTGAACAACAACTTTGGCGACACTTGGTAATTGACGAACTTCTTCGTAAAGAGTCTTGCTAGCTCGAAGTCTCTGATAGAGTTCAGCAAATGCTCCTCCAGCTTGGAGTTTCTGGAATGCAAGTTCCCACATCTTGTCCAGAGGAAGGGCATCAATGAAATCATTAAGAAATGCGTCGAATCCAACACCATATCTCCATAGAAATTTTCGTCCTTCTTGAACTTCAGAGGTATGCCAGTTGTCCTTTACAAATTGAACTAGTTCTTGAACTCCTGGAAGTTGCTTGACATCCTCTAAAGCTTCTTTAGCTTCATCTGATTGCACGTATTCTACAACAGCAGCGACAGCTTCGTCATTTTCGACATAGTAGTCATAAAGCTCTTTGAGTTTATCCATTGGCAACAGAGCCTTGAAGTCCTGGAAGTCATCATATAATCCACGAGGTAGGACAGCGGCTTGAGATATAGCAACCAGGCTTAGAACCAAAACTACGGCTTTCATCTGCAATTAAGACAAACGTTCAAGCTTTTATCTATTTTCTAAAACACAATTTATGCTTACCTTGTTTTCAGCTGGTTTTGTGACACTTACGAAAGGGTTTTGTTGAATGAAAACCATACGATTTGGAATTCTTTTTATAAGGGCAAAATTTCTATAGGAAGCCCACTGATATGTCCATCAAACCGATATCAATCTCATTCAGTTCATTGTCCAAGGAGATAGGCATAACTCGGTGTAACATGCTTCCTGTTACAATAAAATTTTGATAACAAAAATTCCTCTTCATTATCTGATTTTAATTATTTTTGTAAAGCTACGCGAAATCCAAGAATTATATTTTTATCAAATTGGGACATTCCTCATTTTATCTTTACCCTAAAAACATTGGCGCTATAAATATCTTCTTATCGTTGGGCTTAAAACCTTCGAAAACCTTTAAACTTATCTTTGACCAAAAATTCGTATTAACTCATTTCATTTGTCATACATCTTCTCTAATCCAGCTTTCAGTCACTGGTAGGCCAATAAACTTTCAAGGAAACGGACTGATCAATTTTAAAGTCCCTCTTCTTGTAAAAAAGATCCCCATCGATACTCCAAGGGTGTGGTTCCATTTTGCTAGCACATTTGCAGCTGAAAAACAGACCGGACGTGATTGGATTCAATGATTTCGTTTTTGGTCAATTTAACTCAAATCTAATTCACTTGATGCTTTCTACTCTGTCAATATGTGACGCAATTCAATTTGTTTGATTTTGAAACTTTCCTGATTGATCTTGAACTACGACCACAGTTGAAGAATTATTATGGACAGATCTTTAATCATTAAAAATACAAAATCTTAAAAGCTTTTGGTACCAATCGGTTAGCTAGTTAAGGCTTTAGTATCAAATGTTAGTTCACAATAGAATTTTTCCTGGGTTTATTAAAACATTGGAAGGGTACATAAAAGCTATAGTAAGTGTCGTTTCTAGGGTTCCGTACCCACAGGCTGATAATAAGACTTCGCTGGCCGTCCGTCTGTCACAGGGCTGTGTCTCTTGAACCATAAAGGCGAAGAAAATTATTCAGTCCTAATGTATTAGAGGTATAATATATCAAATATGGTTATTAAATGTGGCAAGAATATTATATTGTGACATAAATCAACTCTGGCATTGGAAACGAGCGCCAGAGTCAGCGTGAACACACTCCACTCCAAGCTGGCATTGGAAACGCGCCTTAATAGGTAGACTCTTCAAATTTTCACAAAGTGTGTACCATTACGGCCGGTATAACAAAATATTTTGTTTCTTTTTTGTGCGGTGGTACGGAACCCTTCATGTGCGGGTTCGACTCACACTTGCCCGCCTTTTTTAAACACGATAGCATTCTCGTTCACTTTAAGAACAGCACAATTTAGTTCATGATTCTAGTGGAAAACTCTTTGAGTTTATTTATAAAAGTGTTAAAACACACGGAATAAATCTTGTGATCAGTTCATTTGGGAAATTACCTCTACTGTACCACACTAACGACATTTACACAGTCCTCACGAAGAAATGCCATTTGCCACCTTCATAAGGAAGCGCAATTTGATGTGGAATTCCTCGAGAAATATTTCCACCTGGCCATGGCACAAGATCCAGATTGATTAGCCTGCCAACATTCGAGTTGTAGTTATTGGGCCGTGTTTATTAATGTAGCGATGGCAAGTGTTTTTGAAAAACCTGCTCCATTCGAAACTACCTGTACTGTTCGTGTAGGCACTCGAATGTAAATACTCAATTTGCTTTTAATTATCTTTGTTCAGGTGATTTCCGTTTACCGTGTTTATGTTACGAGATAAAACTGAAAATGAACAAGTTCTCTGGAACGCAGTGCAACCAACCTAAACTGAAGTCTGTGAAAGGGGAACTAAATGCTGCCAGTGCCAATCCTACCAATGCAATAAATGCAACAAATCCAACAAATCCAACAAATCCAACAAATGCTACCAATGTTGCTTATGTTGGCTATGCTGATCATGTTAGATCAATATTTTTGTAGATTAAGAACTTCTGTCAGCCTCTTGAGCAGCAACAAACCGCTTTGAACATGGGCTTTTGATTTGAGATGGTAACTTGTTAATGTAATGACAATGTTGTTAAATCGAACAACATTTTCACCTTTTGATTGGCGACAGTGTTTCAGGTATATTCTATAACTCTATAACTCTGTAACTCAGTAAGTTTGCAGCACTTTTATCAAGATACAAGTGCAGGTAATGTTATTTACTGTTTTCACTTGTGTGGTTTATAGTTTCGTTGTAGAATTTATTACAACGTGTGATGGATTTTTACAAGTTTTTATTACAACGATGAATTTCATGTAAAGACACTTTCTTTGCGTTAAATTAAAACGCGTGGGCGGTAAATTAACTTTCATTAACCAGTACCTGATTCTATTGATTTTCAACGCGATTCTTTCTTTGACCATTTGCATAGAAAAATTTAAATCTTGTCATTTGCCAAGAGTAACAATAAAACACACCTGCGGAAACTGAATGATTCACCTTAGTAAAACTATTAATTTATCATGACTGCTAAACGAGCCAATCAAACCTTTGATATATGATCATAGTTTTAGAATGCACTTTAGGCTATTTCCCACAGCTTCATGGATATAGGATTAAAGTTTATTTGCCACCCATAACTCCTGCCTGGGAAACGTTTATTGCTGAAGTTTATGACTATCCAATCAGGGATGCTTCTAACTTATTCTGCAAACTGTTATTGGAAAAGTCATATGGTCATGTGGAGCAACTGACTTTTGGAAGATTTATTGACCAGCAATTCTAGCTAAGACGATATCATCGGAATTGGTCAAAGGAAAAGGAATCTGCGGACGAGTTAAGAAAGCTGTAAAATCTTAAGTGGCTTGGAATCTCAAAGGATCATCCATGGGGGTGGACATGTGTGGCCTGAGTAATGCTTCCTATATAAATTTGAAAATTCTTATTACAAATTTGTATCTTGAACAGTTTTAAACATTAGAATATCACAATATAAGCTTGGTCACTGTTAAATGTTGGTGGTGTTTGTCTGGAACAAAAATGATTGAACGTTTGGCAGACTCCAAGCAGGGTTAAGTGACTTTAATTCGAACAAGGAATATTTTATTATTGGTTTACCATCCTTAGTAGTTGGGGGATCATTGTTGTTTCTATTTTTCGAACGAACTTCCTCATAAAATGGCCGCAATACAGAGAATCCATACTGCAAGCCATTATAATCGGAGTGTCTCTTTTCTGGTAGCTTGAATTGAGCTCGTCTCCTCTGGACTCTTTCCTCTTTAATCCGTCTCTTGGTCTCTTCTATATTGACAAACCCTAAGGGTAGTCCCATTGAATGTTTCGGATAATAGGCTTCGGGCAACAAGTTCATGGGAACGTATGGGTCCACTTGGTCCACGTAGGGATAGTTGAAGTAGAAATAGTCGTATTCGGGCAAGTTACTCGACATGTAGAAGTTGTCCAGGGTAGCTAGAGCGTTGGTGTCGTACATGACTGGCGAGGTATTCGTAGGAGATAATCCATTTCTTAGATTTTGATCACAATAAGGTTTCTTGAATCCTTTTTCAAAATTTTTATTTTTCTTCAGAATGTTCTTGTTCGGCTCACTGTTCTCCTTTTGGCTCCATCCGTTTTGATTCATTTTAATTAAGACGTTTTCTGACAGAAATATTTCTTTTTAAACTTTATTAACTCTTAACTTATTATTCTTACCTTTTATAAACAATTACAATTAAAACATACGATTATTAATTATGGATTTATTTTCACTTTTCACAAATCGAAGACAATAAATTTCTTTCTTTAAAGGAATTTTTTTGTGACAACAACACACCAAACTATTGAAACTAAATCACAAATTTCTAATAAATTATTCACATTTTATCAGAGGTTACTTCGTGCTGATGAAATTTTCCAAATTCAAAGTAAAAAAAATTTCAATTTTAGGACATTTCCAAGAGATAAAATAACATTTATGTATGTAAATGGTTTAACCGGCTTCTATTTGTTAACGCCACATTAACGACGTTCTTGACCCACTCTCACCATTTGACAAATTTTCCACCTTTTTGAACATCAAAGTGTGGAAAAATATTGATTAGCTGCAACAGTGAAAAAGTGCAGAGAAGTCAACCCATTAAGAGGTCAAATGTTTTTGCTCCCAGAATGACCACGGACTGATGCTTTAAAAGCTGATGGCTCATTGATTCAGAGCGACAATTTACAACGGGACAAGATGTGGGCTAAGCTTTTATTTTGGTTGTGTATCTGGAGCCTTCTTGAGGCATTGGTAGAATTGGATTTTAAGGATCTAGTTAATATCCTGAAAAAAGGTTTGTTTTCCAGACTCGAGGCAAGCTGAATTGAGGACGAAGACATCTCGTGGCTTTTACTTTTGCGGATTCTTTGTGCCAAAGAAGTACTACTGGTTCTGGACAACTACAACGACAACAACTACGACCACAACAACGACCACAAAACCTACTCCAGAGGAGGAGGAGAGGAAAGGTTAGACTAGCATCATGTAGTCCACTTTGAATCAATAAATTTTTTTACACTTGAGCTGAGGAGTTTGCTTTGAAAGTGAAGTTTGCCATGTTTCCTCTATGTGAGGTAAATTGCTTTCACTAGAATCCAAAATGGATGTTGTTGAAGGTATTGTCCATGTTGCTCAAGTTACAAAGGGTTGAACGTTGACATAATTAGACAGTTCATTGTGACTAGGACAGATTGACCATAGACTCTTGGGCAAAGGTTTTCTTCTAGATAAGGTAATTAATTTTCTCCCACCCATAAATGGTGTTCCTCAAGCGTTTGACAAAGAGACATTTTTCCTGTTCTTATCACCGTCATTTGTTAGCTTTGAAGCTGAAGTGGAACATTTGTCCAACTTTCTCTCGGACACATTCCTTGATTCGACGCCCTTTTGGACGATTCCGGATAAATAAAATTGACCCAAATTTTTTGAATGCGTCTATTTTGAAATTATTTTGATATCGTTTTCATTTTCCAAAGGATGAACAATTCCTGGATTTAAAGGTTTTTGATAGATTTGACAGAAATTCCTTTAAGCCTGAAAAGAGCATTAGCGGGGGATAATTACGATATTTTTAACATTGCTTTATAGAGTTTACGAGTACATGATGAACTATTTGGATTCAAAAGACAGAAAGTGGCCGAGACATCTTCACGAACAAAAATGACACAAAGCTGAAACCAAGTAATAAGACAATTAGATTTGTGACAATATTGGAATTCAAACTCACCAAGCACAGGATAAATCCCAAGACGACACTTTTGAACGCAGGATTCCTCATTTTATCTCCATAATCTGAATCAAACTAGTCAGGGTTCAAGGCATCTCCCGATATATATCAAAACATCAGTCAATTTTTGCGTTATACGTAAATATGAATTTAATACAAAATTGTACAAATTGTTGGTTTTGGTTTTTTAATTTACAGGTATAGAGAACCCTATTTAATCACAGGTTTAGGTGATATTGTCTGCTAGTATGTTATTATTTGTGATCAAAGTGGATTAACAAAATTTACATCCCAAATCTTTGCTGACATTTGCAGGTGTGTCTGCAATGTCATAAACGTTTTTAGCTAGAAGAAACCTTTAATTTTTTAATTTATTTTTAATAGATTATAGGTATATTAAAAATTGCGATACAATTGCTTGGTTAAATTCGTCACCAGGGTGAGTGGAAGGAAAGTATTGCGTTCAAGTTCAGTGTCATGAAAATTTGGAAAATTTTCGGAAGTGTTTGTTTATCAACTTAACAATTTTTTCGTTGCATAATAATAGTTCAAAATAAAAGCTTTCAACCCACGTTAAAAACATGTATTTTATAACAATCAACAATTTACTAAACAATTTGAATTCAATTGTGTTTGAATTTGGGGTAAATTCTATATAATTCTGGTGCGATTATATAACAAGTAATTGTGTATTTGATACTTTTCCAAACAATTCGTGATTTCCGGTGAGTTTTTGTTGATAAATACATGAAAGTGCTTGGAAATTCAAAGATTTTCACATTTTGCTACCGCAGTGCCAAGCAGAATATCACCAAATCAGGATGAAGTTTCTTACTTTGGGGATATTAATTTCATCATTTACAATATTCTTAGTTGATATTTTAAACAATTCTAAATCTAATAACATTAACTAAAATTTTTCATAACAGACAGCAGGAGGAGCACATCTGTTCCAGAAAGCATTGCAACAAAACTTGAAGGCTTATGATTCTGTAATAGGCAACTCTCCACGATATCAGGGTAAATTTTGAAGATATTAAATTTGAGTTATTTACATTATAAAAATAAATTCCTTTTCAGTGGGTGGAGTTACTACCAGCGATGAATCCAATTCCAAGGATAAGAGCTCTGAAGAACTCGAACTTATGCGACGCAGCTCCATGGTTATTGGACTTCCTTGAAGAGTGATTTGTTATTGGACTTCCTTGAAGTTGTCAAATGTTTATAATATAAATCCTGAATATAACTTTATTTGAAAAGGATCCATGGGTTTCTTTTTGCAAAAGTGGTGGAAGATTCTACGAGTGCCGTAAGGAACATTTATCAACTTTAAGAGTGATATCTACTCACACAAAATAATGTCTTTTTGCAATGTTCGCCAAATTTTATCTCAGTACAAATAATATTAACTTAGCTGTGATGTTAAATATTTGTTCGAACGAACGTGCATCAATTTAATATCATTGTGGGACCATTTTATGTTTTTGTGAAAATAAAAACAATTTTTTGCTGCTAAAGTTGGTACCCTAAAAAATTTGCAGTTATTTTCAAATAAAAGTTGGTTTAGCTGTGTAATTTACTTAATTTTCAGGTTATTCGACTCATATCGTTGAAACTTTATTTCTGTTTTTATATCAGCAAAAGATTAAAAGCTCCTTGCATCATAAGATTCATACAGACTTAAATCTGGATATTTCTTATAACACAGGATTGCCACAGCTTTAATTTTAATGATTATTATTGTACCTTAAGAGAACCTCAATCTTTATATTCATTTCACTTGCTTATATCATGTGATAGATCAAAACTAATTCACTTTGACCTGTCGTGAGAGAGCATTAAATGCATTAAACGAGTCACTTACAACGGCTTTTATTTCTTTGCTTATGGAAACAAATGTGGTTTTTGGCAGCTTGCTAATTTTGCAGGTGTTTACGACGCAAACAACACCGGACTATGTAAGGTACAAAGTTATTCTTAAACGTCGACGATTAAGCCTGAGTTTGCGAACTTGTTTATTCCTATTTTGTGGTGCGGAGTTTTTATAACTGGATGTCACAGGGTGTTGCATTTTGCCTGTATCTCTCCTAAGTAGAGAGTACACAAGGAGAACTGCTGATTGAATATAAGGGCAAAGAAAGTTGGGTAGCTGGTAAACTCTTTCCAGGTTTACAAATCAGGTGGAACATTCCTTGATGGAATACTTTGACGCCGACTTTTCATAAGACAATCCAATAAGAATTTAAACACTTGTAACTATAAACTAATGCTGAATTTGGGAAAGGACATATCTCAAAAGGAACTGTCAGTGGTTTCAGAATAAAATAATTTTTGTTCAAAGGTATATAACATTTATTGTAAGCATGAAAAGGATATAAGTCAAATGGTCTTATGAAGTACCATGGTACATAATTGGGAATAAAACAATTTCGATTACAATTCTAATAACAATCAAATTATTCACGTCTTGTTGGAACTTTTCAAATGTTCACGCAAAAATTGCATCTAATTTAAGTGTGGCCATCAATTTTTCAAAAAATTTAGATTGTTGAGAATTACTATCAAAGTAAGTATACATATTATTCTGTCCATTGCGATAATACTGTAATAATCAACTGGACAACTCAATTGAGACAGAAGTTTTTAGCCATCTTAATTATAATTTGCATGCTTCAAAAAGTTAATAACCTGTTGAATATAATTTTCAAGTGATTTTGCTTTAAGATAGACAAGTGATTTGTGTCGTATGAAAGCACGTGAAATTAACTATGGAAGTTGAGTGAGAAAGCAGTGATTTTGTCATAAGCATTTAAAGGTTAAATTACAATTTTGAGATGAATTAAAAATTTACGAAAAATAACAAAGTTTCGAGTTTATCAAACACTAAATTAGGCTTTCGACACATATTTATTTGATACGAGGATAATTAAAATCCAGAAAACCATCAAACTGTCCTGCTTCAATCCGAATCTGAAATTAAATGAAGATATTTATATGGAATCACACAAATTACTGCACGAAGGACCTGTATCATGGTCACCGTGAGTATTATTATCCGAAGAACCCATCTGTTGAAGAAACAAAACAATTTTTTTTACGCCATAATCTTTAACAACAATTCACAATCCTTACCGCAGCTCCAAGGAGTGCCAAAGCCATTAAAAAGTATAGTCCGAAACGCATCTTGATTCACCAGGTATTGTGTTTAGGTAATGATGACTCTGCTGGCTGTGACTGCTCTTTATATCCATTTCATGTGATTACAATCACCTAAAAAACCTAATATCATTTTGGAAAATTATTTGCATTTGCATCAAATTTCCGGTCATTTAACGTAATTCAAATAATTTGTCTAATTAGCGCAACTTGTTAGCGTCATTTTGGCACAAATTGACCAAAATGAACCGTGAAGGGCGAATTTCATTATGTTATATAACACATTTCTTCTTGTTATATGTAACTAGACACATTCACAATTTTAATTCTCAACAAATTTGACAATAAGTAACGAAGCCGTGGGAATAAACTGTCGTGGAATATTCTAAAAAGGAAATGAAAATACTGATACCTTTATAAACATCAAAGAAGAAGTTCAAAGTAACATTTGAAACTGAAACTATACCGAAACAAGAAGAATCATAGTGAATTTGCAATTAGGGTAGTACATAACGAAGATTAACCATTTCAGTTCCTTATATTGGACATCCTCGTGGACTCGATAGGATGTCTATATACGATAGAAGGTAATCAAGACATAAAGGATGAACATATCAGATAGTTTTATAGAAATGCAACATTTTTATAATTTCTGAATTACCTATTATGTATACCTATCGATCAGATATATGGTAAGGTACAGTTGCTTTAGAACTTATGTTATTGATCTAATATCTGTGTTAATGCGGGATTTTACCATATTTGTAGTTTTGATTTCTTAGGATATCCAAGGTATTATTTTCATGATTGCCAATAGTTTTTCAATAGTTTCAAGTTTCAAATCATACTGTGGATATCCGAAAATTTTTCTAAACGTGATGTTCTGGCAACTTTGAATTCGTTCTTTATTTGGATTGGATGATTGACAGAATGCGTTATGCGACGCATCCATACAATAGTGTAGGTCGAATAAATTGTTTGTATATGAGGAGCTCACTTTTGATATCTAAAGTTTTCTTTTTGAAGAGAGGGTATAGAGAGAAGAGCAGACCATTTACCAATTTGTATGTGACTACTGTGTGTTGCGTCCAACTTGGTTTCTCGTCCAGAATCAGTCCTAGGCATCTGGCTATTCTTGTCCATTCGGTGATTTCCAATTGAATGTTTAATTTTTGAGGTACTTGAGGTAATTTTCGTGTAATGAAAGTGTCTTGTTGGCAATAATTTCGAGAAATACTTCTGCATCAGGTTAACAGGAAGTTGTAGCCTTGAAGAAATGACTGGTGCAAGTCTAGATATGTAAAAAAGAAAAGTGTTACAAAGAAAATGTAACACTGGTTGGTAAATGTGGTAAATCTGGGGTGTAAATCTTTCTCTCCTGGACTTTCTCTCCTGGAAAAACAGAAATTCCTTTTATTATTTTTAATTAACATTTAAGTTGTTCTGAAGAAAATGTAACTGTCAAATGGGACAAAAATTATAGTTAAATATGTTATAACTCTATTTTGATAATTTAAGAGCAATAACAAATTTCAGTTAGAAAATCTTCTGTATAGATAAGCTTCATAAAAGCAAAGAAGATATGTGGAATTATGTGTCGTGATATACAGTGAAAGCCCTCTTAACGGACATCTCTTATAAACGGACATCTCTATTTAACGGACATATTTTTGGGTACCAAACATTTCTTACTATTTTGTTAAGGAGGTAGGCTCTAAGGGCGGACGCCCTCTTAACCGGACGCGGACAGAATCTTGCTTCTGTATTTTATTAAAATGCCCTTATGTACGGACACGAAACGAGGGTTTTGTATGAAAAAAACTGAAAAATTACTGTTAGGCAGACTGAAAATATTCCTTTCAGTAGTGTTCATAAATGTCAGAACTAAACTCGAAAAGGGCACTCCTGGCAACGATTTTTACGCTAAGAAGGTTATTCCATGATCAAGAATAAGGTGATCTGATAAACGTTATGGCCATTAAATATCAATTACATATCCATACCGATTAATTGCATGGGAGGTCTTGGGGTCGAATGGGATATCATTCTACTAGCAGTTGATCTCGAAATTGGTTTAGGGACTAATCGTTCCGCGAAACTTAAAAATTCAAAACCTTACAGAAGTGACAAGCTCTTTGCATTTGAAGTTTATAAGTGTCATGAGGCGATTCATGCCGCAACGCTGACTCAAGTGCATTAAATACATACTTTGAAGATAGAATGTTTTTCAATTATTAACATTTTCTTATGGAACTATTCTTAGTTGTCCCAAGACCAAAACCTTCTTCGGCGGACATTCCTTTTATACGGACAAAATCGAGGCGACCGTCGATGTCCGCTCAAGAGGGCTTTCACTGTATATAATACAAGATAATATAATTAACCAAACAAAACAAGGACACATTTTTAAAAATTATGTGGATCTTCCATTTTAGTTCATTAGTCTATTGTGAACTAGTTCGCTCTTGTAATGCTTTGCTACATTAGTAACGTGATCTTGCTGTAAACAACACACGGGGTGTCGGGGTTGTAAACATGATAATATAAACTCTACTTTGTATTTAAATTAAAAAATAAACTCGATAATTTTATTAATAAAGGGATATAATAGTGCTATAAGTATCATTCTCTTATAAAATTCTTATAAGATTATGAAGGTTATTTCCGACACCTGGAACAAAGAGAACGTTTTGAATTTGGAAATTCGTAAAACGATCGGGACTGTCGTGTGTCTGTCATGTACTGTCATTTCAAGATTGGGATCGCTCCCATAGAACTACCAAAATGAAATTCCATAATGGTGCAGGATACTTTTGAAGATATATTTGTGTTACTCTCTGGAAATGTGAGTTTCATGAAAAAATGAGGCAAACAACATATGTTTATCTTTGGTATAAATGTTATTAGAAATGTTCAACTGATTTTCCTCAAATCCTTCATCACTAGTTAAGATTCGTTTACAGATATCATCATGTTTGATGAAATGTTTATCTCACAACTCAACGTTTAAGGTAATTATAAAAACTTTGTAATGTTGATTTTAAGTGCAGTGCAATTTTATTTATTATAATCCATCAATTTGTGTAACTACATAATCGCCAAATTTGGTTCAATTAATCGGTAGATTTTTTTGTGGGCGGATCGCAAGCTATGTCCGTGTCATGGTCATCATGGGGAGCAGGATTTGGTGCAGCGAACTGAGAAGAATAAAAATAATTATTATTCCCAAAAATGAAATGATTTCACAAGAAGTGTTGTCTTACCGCAGCTCCAAGGAGTGCCAAAGCCATGAGGAAGTAGAATCCTAAACGCATCTTGAGTTTGTAGTTTTTGAGGTAATGTATTGAACAAATGTTTAGTACTGAGGGTTTTACAATATCAACTTCGAGTTTATATACGATTCCAGTAATTTGAACAACCGGAAGCTTGTCAACAAAATGACAAACAGTAAAAACATAATTTGATGCTGCGAAACTATTTGAATTAGGGAAAAAATTATTATTTGTTTAAAAAATTTGACCAATTTGTTTAATTAAAGTCATTTAGTTGTCTAATTGGAACTTGTTTAATGATTGAGTGTTGAACATGAAGCGTGACGGTAAGTTTGGAAAATTTCCATTTGATTCATTTCAATGCACCTGACTCTGGACGATTAACCTGATAACTTACCTTTCAGGCAAATAGTTTCCAAGTAATCTCATTTATGGAAGGAGTTAGAAGGCTATCGAGAAATTCCTTTGAAATGAAAATCAAAACTCCTAGACACCTCAAAAGTTCATCGAATCATTTTTCCAGACCGCATTCAAATAGCTCAGAGCAATGGGATTATTTTGGCTAATAATAATTTTTGATTGAATCAATGCTCACAGGCAGGCCTCCAGGCACCGTTAAATTACAGTCTAGAATGCTGGCCACAGCTCATGCTATAATTTAAGCAATTTCGAATCAATAACGTTCACTTATTCTGAGGTTACTAGCTGTTACATGAAACCGTATGTACGTTCAAATTCTAGACAGCTTGTTTGATCAATAACAGAACCTTCTAGCTAAAGTTATTAGAGGCATCAATAGCAAGTAAACCTTGCCCCTTAGCTCGGCATTGTTTGGCCTGCAACATGCGCCACAAATGCATGTTTAGTGGCCTGGTGACATCGCACCATTTTTCGTGTTCCATTGAATTGTCTAAAGTGTTTTATAGAACACCCTGGTTAAAGGCTTTCACTGATTTTCTTCATTTCAAGTAACTTTCTAGCACCTAAAGAATGCACCTCATGTGACTTCATTGTTTTACTTTTCACCAAAGGCACAAGCGAAACTATTTTACAATGATTTTGGTACATCTGTGTCACATCGATGTTTTCAATGCTGTAGCACAGTAGAAAGGAGACTAGATAAGGTTTTGTGATAACCTTTTGAAGGTATAATTGACACAAATTCCCAGCACCTACCAAAACTTTGTATTTGCTCATGGTTACATGTAGCTCAAGTCAAACTCAAAAACTCTGGGAAATTCTATCCAATTTAGACTAATAAATCAATTTCCTTTTTTCCCTCTATAACATAACATAGATAGAAAACCCTATGGAATGTTTTGCGATGTTGATTTTATCAATTGCATGTTCACATCGTTGTAATTTTTCGGGCCCAGACAGATGGCGTTGCTCGATAATTTATTGGTGCTACTCTCCTAAATGCGATGAAAGTTGACGTCACAAAGGGATCCGAAGTGGGTCGTGATTCTCTAAAATCGAATCACTTCCTTATATGGCGACAACTGGCCACACTGGATTTGTGGTAAAGTTAAAAATTTCCAAATTGAAATTATTTTCATTTATTTTTGTCAAATTGAATTATTAATTTTAATTTAACTTATGTAATCACATTTGATTCTTTCACACGGTCCTTGGAACTGTCATTAACCTGGAGTTGGCACACCTGATTATGTAATTTTCAATTACTTTCGCTTGAATAATTGAATTTGCTCATGGATAGAGTAGAATAGGGCCTATTGTTGACACAATTATGTCTCTCAGTCTCATGGAGTCTTCGGAGGAGTCACGATCGGTAGGTTTACATGAGGTTCATCAACCTCTGCCTGTTGCTTGGGTTTAAGTCTATAGAATTTGGTATTTTCTGACGTGTTGCTTGAATTTGTTTCAAAAAATTGTACAACGAACACACAAATTTCTAGAGTCTAGTCTTAGAAGGACCATATCTATAAGAAACGAATACCAGACTTGTAGGGCAGATGAATATTATACACTTTATTGCAATGTCAACTTAGAATTAGAAACATCGAGCAGTGCTGCATATATGTGATCCAGGATAACTTTTGAATCTCTGGTCCGATTGATTCATTCTGATGAAATCGATATAGTATAAACATTTGGTAGAAATAGAGTTTTCGGGATTTTATAAATTCCTAATGGCAAGTCTCATCCTGGGCTATAAATTTGAATTTCGTGGGAACTATTGTTGAAATTTCTACATTTCGGAGTCGCAGAAGTATGATAATAATTTGTTGGTTTAAGAAATGAGTGTCGTCATTAAAAAATTGATCTGAATTGTGAATGTTTTTTGAAAATTCCCAAATAGAGTTGATAATACATACATATATAAAATATTATGAAAGAGATCCCTTGAAAATGTCAGTGTTACGTCACAAGAAACGAGCCAATTATGTCCACATTACCCACTAAATGATCCTCACTGAGTTTCGTAGTAGATATTTTCGAAAATCATTTGCATAAATAGCATCTAAACGTTTCAGTAGCATCAATTACGACAAATACTATTTTGGTCAATCTACCGATCTTGGTTTGAAGCAACACAAATTGAAAAGTGAAATTCCTTTGTTAGCCATTTGAAATTCTACTGAAACTTTTCATGAAGGCTTGGTGTGGCTTTATACCCTCAACGAAAAATATTTAGCCAATCAAAACTTATTAATGATTTGAGATGCTAATCGGTTAGTAATATCGGATAAACAGCTTTGCCTATTTTCCATCTTAAAAAACGTTTCACTGCAACGACGGACGACGGACGACGAACTGACGGCCTGACGGTCCTAACACACCACAGTACTACCAACATGGAAATGAGAACTTTCTTGGGCTGCATTTTTCAGAAAGATCACCAAAGATCAAGAAGCACTAGACCTAAATGGGTAAAATGAAATCTGACTTTATTGTTCTGATTTAGGATACACCTAGACTTGGTGCCTGGTACCTAATGCCTGTTGCCTGGTCCTACCTATCACGATACAAACATTCACTTCATATAATAGCTTACCTTAGACATCTGCTAGAGTAGCACCAAAGTGTCATTTGAGATCTTTTACAAATCGACAAAATCCAGGTGTCTCTTTGTTGCATTCGTTTTCGCGTGTATCTCTTCCAAACCCTCGAGTACCTTCAAATTTAGGTTAGTGGCGCTTTTTCAAAAGTTCTTGTTACAATATTTTACCTTATATTTTCCTGACCGAATTGCCTCTGTTCTGGTAGGTTTCGTTCATTTAGGCAACTTAGGCATTACGGATTATTCAAAACAGTTCAGTGTGTGACTCACTTAATGGCACAATGGTGGCACCACACCAGCCATGACTGGGGAGCTAATAGAAACAAAAAAAAATATAACATTTTTGGGGCCTTTAATAGTACCGCAATGGAGTCAAACATATTCCAGAGGTTTGTCACGAATTAGATTTTGCACGATCAAATTGTTATTTTATTTTTGTTCAATTCAATTTTTCGTCGTCTTCAGGTTTTTCGTTTCACCAGAATTTGTCCGCGTCTTGTGTACCCTGAATTTTGTTAGTAAAACACTTGGGTTCCCTTATTGCTTGTGTTGTTCTTTGATTTTTCCCTCAATTTTATAACAAATTGTCGTATACAATTATTTGAGGGAAGTAGATTAACTAATGATAAATAGAATTTGCGATCGTCACATTTAAATATATTCGTATTGAATTCTGGGAAACTTGCAACTTAGTCATGCTATCCGTAAGTTCGAGACTCCTTTCAGATGTCATTATGTGATGAAAGAAGAAAGGAACCTATTGGAATAAACAAAGCGACAACCTGGGGTTTTTTTCATGGTGCCAAACCTTCTCAGTTGCTAGACAACTTTGTCCATTTTCTGGGATCTGTGTGTGTTAATCGTTGCGTGCAATTGCGCCAATTAAAACACTTGGTGGTCTGTATCGATCACATGCTACAGTTAATATTTCATTACAATGAAGTTTTCAATATTTTGCAATAGACTTTTGGCGCGACTAACTGTCCGTGAGAGACGTGATTTTCCAAGCATTGAATTAATGATCCTACATGACAAACAGGTGACTGATTTCATTCTGGAATCTGTGCAAATTCTTCTGGAATAGATTTCCCACAGAAGCTATTGTATGCTAGACAACTTGTCAAAATTTGAGAAGTATGTCACGAAGACTTCTTGAAGAATACTTGAATTTGATGAACTTCGTAGACAGACAAACGAGGAAGTTGGAATCGGGTCAAATACGTAAGTATCATGTTAGACACAAAAACCTCCCAACAAGTCATTTGAGAATTTCATTAGAACAAGGAGGTATAGGTACTGAACTGCCACTTAAGCTTCTTCTCCGTTAGTCCACTCGAGAAATATGAGAACTTCCTCAAGTGCTATGAACAGTTAAACTGTTGCTCTTGTATTTAATGTTTTCTGTCTAGCAAGAATTCTGTGCTGTAATATTTGTAGAAATCAAAAATAACACAATTTTATAATCCTGTGGCGAATCCTCCGATTCCACGATTCTGCTAGAATGAATATTAAAGATGATAAAATGAATTAAATGCGCACATTTTTCTGCTCCGAACAGGTTTTGAACAGAGAAACTGGCCCAAATTTCAACCATTCGTGCGAAATATCCGAACACGTTTGGATTCATTTCGGACGTCGTATGTATGCGCGCTCCTATGGGAACTTTATTGTTGGGATTGTTCGTGCGTATACGAGTAAAATTCGCTTGAAAACGGGTCCAGTGTGCGGCTACCCTTAAATATGGAAAAATTATAAAATGGTCGTACAACACGTTGTGGTTAAACACGGCCGAAGGGGAAGCATCAATCATAAATCCAAAAAAGGGAATATCTAATAGGATAACATAAATGACATATATGAATGACAGATCAAGTCACATGCAACAATGTAGTCTTAAGCATAGACATGTCAAACAATGACACGCACGATTCAGATTTGTGACAAGTTCATTTTCAAAATCAAAACCAACAAACGCACAATCATTCCCAATTAAGACAAAAGTGAAATTCTTCATCAAATATTTGACATTTAACTGATCCTGCCAAATTGAGTTCTACGAAATGTCAAATGACCACTCCTAGGCAACATGACAACAACAACTATTCCATTTAATATCATTTACTAAGATCAATTAAATGACGATTTAAACGCAAATGTTATCTTGAATAACAGCTAAACTAAGTGCAACAAATCGATAAAAACAATTTTAAATTGAACACGATTCAAATTGCATCATTAAATGCAGAAAATCAACGAAAAATTCCATCAAATTCCATGAAGTTGTGTTCAAAAAGAAAATGAGAGTTCCATGCGTAGCAGTTTTCATTTTCAATTTCATCTATGGCAATGTCTCAACTGCATCAACTGCATCAACTGCGGAACCTTATTGAGATATACACCAGTTGAACATAACTAACCCAACTCAACTGCATGTAGTGTGGGTTCAAAATCTTTGCCTTCCAATTAACAGAGCAATTCCTACGAGAGATTCTGTAATCATCAAAGTAGTAACTAACAGTATGAGCTATTCGTGATGGATAATGTAATGCAAACAAATAAATCTTTATAATAAGTATAGGTTAAAGCAAAGTGCAGTCCAGTTGTTACCTATACTAAGCAGGTTGTCAATCACTGTACTTTATATTTTCGTTGATGTCGGTACGGTATCTTTATTGGTTTTGTTGAAAAATGAAAATCAGTACAAATGCATCCAATATGAGATGGAAAAATTTCACATTTACATTTTGTAATTGGAATTATAATGGAAAATTCGTTCGTTTGCTTATTAACTTCAACATGAACGTAATGATTTCTTTATGTTTCTACGTAAACGCAGTAGAAAATCATTGATCGAACAAACCAACAATTTCATCTTGATAATCCACCAACAAGGAAGATCAAAATTTATGCCCCATTCTATAGTAGAATCTAACTCTAACACTCAGTAGACACTAAAAACTTATAGAAAAATTGTTTTATCGCTTTGGTGCGTGACAAATTTGCATTTTCTGCAAAAACCTATTTGTGAAATCACTTATCGATAGTATATATGTTTTATTACTTTCCAACAGCTAAACGTGGCGTTTCGAATCCTAGAAATGTCACGGACTGTACCAGATGGGAAGTCATAAGTCTAGCTGGTCGCAATTAGTAATAAAGTGATTAGGTTCAGTACAACGATGTCAACGACCTATTATTCGGTTATTCCATATTACTCTCTCGAATTATGTAGTACATGGTCTCGAAGAGTTCAGTCCTGCTAAAACTGTCAAAAACTACAAATCAATGGAATTCTTTTTGAATATCTTGTCCCCTTTGATCCAAGAAGATACCAGAGATTCGCACAATACCAGGCAGTGAAATCAACTAATTTGTTTCCTCGTCCAGTCCTTTGTGCAACAGTAGCCGATAAAGCACAAATCGTCGCCGACAGACGGTCAACAATATGGAGTCCGCGAAATTGAAAGCGAGAATTCCAGTGAAACACTCAAATTTGAATCGGCTATTGATCATACCTGCTTTCTGAGACATGCAGTTACTGATAGGAAGTTCTTTGACCACCAGATACTACATCGCCAGAGAAGTGTGAATGTAATATCATATGAAACGTACAACTGGCGGCGTCATCGTCTCTTGGGAGTTTCTCTAAAATATTTTTTGATTTATACTATCAGGAGAATCAGCTAAGTGTCGGGTTATTTCACGTGCCGTTCAAATGTAATTAAATTACGTTCGTCCACCATTTTGTTGTGTTTGTCGTAATCTTTCGTCGATAATTTGACTCTGGTTAATTGCGAAAGTCAGTGATAACGATAAATCATTGAGAATTTCCATTTCACTTGAGATATTCATGGCATGTCGTTTGTTAAGATACAAAGATACAAATCTAACTCAACAGAGCAGAGATGCTAATTCAATGCCAAATGATCATTGAATACGAAAAATGAAATGTTAGCTTCCCAGCTTTTCAATTTTTCCTCGGTGGTCACAAAGGTTCATCTTATGTTACGCAGGTATTGATGCATTTCATTAGATAATCCCTCGATTACCAGTTGGATACATTGCTTAATAATGCAAATTTCCATGTTGTGATTCGGTTAATTATGCAGGACGACACGAAAATTGTCACATGCTGCACGGACAATGGTCTGACAAATGGTTAACTATGCAATGGCGAATTGATTGGAACACACTGATCGGTGCATATAAGGCGACCCTAACACTGAATTAATTAGCAGTTACCTAACTACACTAGGGATCCAAGTGAGGTAGTCTTGAATGTGATGAGCACGACGTGGCACTTTTATCATCGATTGGTATCTTAAAATTTGTCTCACGCCAAAATACCCAAAGTGAAGGCTCCCCCAAAAGAGTTCCTTGTTTGGAATTTCTTTCATGGATCCACTCAAGTCAAGTTGGAGTTGGAGGTTTCACAAATTTCAAGTGAAAAAATATCGTGTAAGACACTCATCAATGAAAGATCATTAGGTGTAGGTTTGGTTTTGAGTAGCTATTCAAAATCCACTTCAAGTGATAATGATCTTTTAACTTCAACACAAATTTATTTGCTAAGCTCTAAAACTTTTACCAATTTATTTACATTTCTCTGAAATTTCTCATGAAAGCTTTTCATTCCGTTCATATTTGAGGATATCTCAAAATTTAATAAAGAGCCAGGAGGTTAAAGGATCTGCTCGAAATGCATAAAAATAAAAAATCAACGAAACACTTCTATTAAGTAACTGATATCGTCTCTTTAAAACCACTTACTAACACCACTCTTTTAGTTTAGTCTCTATTATGAACTAGGAAGTAACATTAGCATGAATCGCCAACAGCCATGGATCAGTTAGTACATGTATAAGATAACGAAAATCGTTCAGTTGTAAAATCATTCAAGGAATTTAAATGTAATATGATTTTATTATAGTTGTAGCACATGATACTAGACAAAATTCAAAAAGGTAAATGATTTAACTTCAATAAAGTGATAAATGTGATGTTTCCTTTCATACGTATACATCGATCATGAAACATGACAAGATAATTATGATCTTGAAAATACCACATTCTCTTCAGGATTAGCCAGCATTTACCTATCATTTCTGGTATACCTACTATTATCCCATCGTCCAATGCGTCTTTATATTCTAGAGTTCGGAACATGTGGATCAGGTTGTGCTATAAATTCGATTTAATCAAACAAAAGATCATTGAGCCTTCAACATGGCTGTTGAGTAATTTTTAAATTTACTCAAATTTGCGGTAAATATTTTCCATAAAACACATTTATATTGCATAACAAAGATAGTATCTTGTGTTTTGTTTATATAACACCCATCTAAACGTTATTCCGGGTGTTCAACTTGTTTAAGTCATGAGCAAATTTTCCATACTCATTTCAAGAACATGACACCATGTGGATACGTGCAGGACACCGTGGAAAACCAACTTCGGTTCCATTACCAATATTTACTCATTTGTAGAACATTCATAGAAAAACTTCTTTAGAACCTTTTATCCTGACACTTTGAATTCGAATACAGACTTTCTCTAGAAATGTATGCCTGTATACTTTCACTTTGGCTCTAGGTTAATCCGTCACTTTGTGTTTTATAGGGAAGATTTTGATTGGGTAAGAAGACGCGGCATTTTCTTAGAAAAAACAAGCAGGGATTCCTCAATAATCCTTAACGTTACAAACAAAGCAATCAACAAACACTTCCCGTGTCCCCAAAGAATTTATTTACCCTATAGGAACCACACAATTTTGTTCCTCAAGCAACTGGAAAGTGTTTTAGTTCCAGAATTCTTAAGTTCACTAGCAAGTCATTCTATAAAAAGTTAACACTAATGAAATTAATAAAAATATGATTATTACCTGAATTACTATTATTTTCATAGTTATTATCAATTATCATCCCGGGAATGAGAAATTGGTGTTACTTGTAGGATCATTTCATGAACTAGTAAGTTGATTAAGTGCCCAGCTTCAAGAGGTGACCTTTTATAGAAAATAGCTTCGACCCTGATCTTGAAAAAGTTATAAACGTATCAGATACCGAAATAAAAGTAAAACAATATGCACCACAACTTTTACTTATCAAAGGCTCTTCTAAGCAAATGCGGGATAAATCTCAGAAGACTTTCACTTAAAGAAATGCGTCCGACTCAATGCAATGCAAGTGGATATGCTAATCCGATAGCCATTTAGGGATTTGTTTTGCGTATCCACAACGAGTTGAATAAATGCAAACCATGGAGAATCTACAAAGTAATAATAGTGCGGGTGCGGATTCATCTGGATAGGAGAGATGAAAGACGTGATAGATTGAAATTGAATTTGGCGATGTGACCTTTGTGACTATAAATTGGCACAAATTCCTTAATCGATTTGAGATCTCTGGGAATGGGTTTCTAGGAAAATGAGCTAGCTCATTGGAGTTCATTTGCTTGTTGAACTCTTGAGTTTTTTGGACTATGTCGTTGAATTGCATACAGTCCTCATGAAATTGACTTACGTTGGAAAGTTTTAGTATAAATGGAATCTGGGACAAAAGTAAATCTAAATGCTCTTGTCGATTTTATCTTAATCATGTTTAGCTATGGAACAGATGAGATATACCTACTATACCGATTCAAGATACTATTTAGAAGGCAAAAGTTGATAAATTTTACAAAACCGTAAATGTAAACGAAAGTTGGCGCCAATATGGCAAGGTCGTGTTTGTTTCAATTTCAGCTGGGAACTTTTGGTTTTACCTTGTTCAATTTTTATTTTTTGGTTTTACTTTAATTTTAATCTATTCGCCATTTATGCAGTTTTTTCAATTGTTTCTAATGTTTTCTACGCACTCATACAATTTTACTTTCTAATTATAGTTCAATAAAAGTAAAATAAAAATACTAGAACTAATAATATTCAGTTAACAAAGAAATTTAGCAACAGTTCGATACTTTGCTAAAATTTTAGGGATCACCGGAAAACATGAAAGAACTTGGCTCTTCAAATCCAGATGGAACCAGATATCCGTAGCAGATGTCTGATAATTTGGACAATTCACGGGAATAATTCAAACAGATTCATCCCCCAGTGATGTATATTGTCGCCAGATGAGCACTAAAGATAGAAATCCAGGCAACAGGGAATTTCTAGTATCCCTGGTATCATCGTTGTTAGTCAAGGCAAGATTCACGTCTCCAATAAGCTCTACTGTGCTGAGAAGTGGCAGTTTATGAAGTAATTTGTTCTTCATCTCTATGTAATACGTTCCACACCTCCAAAGTGAAAATCACAAAAATCTCCTTAGTTTCAATAATTAAGGATTTTTCGTTGTTCCTTCCTCTTGATGTCAGTTCATTTGGAAGTTACATGGTCTTCAGGAATAATTATTTACTTATTTATTTCCATTCTTTCATTATATAAGAGAAATGTATAAATACCACACGCAGATATTTTTGAACGTTTTCCCGGAAACAAAGAATACCCCAATATGACACAACAAATAAAAATTGATTGTTAAACATAATATTATCATTTTCTTCGTGTTGCGGTTGTTGTTATTTGTTATATAACTGGAACAAGTGGAGATATTCGAAAATATTTTGTTCGACTTATGTCCAAACCACCTACACTGTGACAGAAATCATAATTTCCAGGTGACTTTTCAACACGATGCACCCACATAGCATGTCATTGGAGTTTTGTTATCTTAATGAAAGTGTTTAAATGTGTTTAACACCTACACATACATTTTCACTTTTCTGCAAATGTATTCAAGAGGAATAACATGAATTTTCCTTTAAATTTTCTTAGTACCTAATTATTAACTTTTATTAGATATATTGGTGAAATAATCGAAATCCAATGAATGGATCAACCGTAAATCTTTCTGACGGAATTTCGTCGCATAAAACACAGCGGCCCAACCTTTCTGCAGAGACCTACCTGGAAGATGGATGTGATATTGCTATCAACTGTATCATGTGTCTGTATATCATATTTCCCGATATAGAGTTGTTAGTTTTTGGTGTTAACAAGGGAATTTTGGAAGAAGCTATTGCACAGCATGGTGTCTGAAAACCAATCAATACGACATGACACCGCACCGCGATAAAAGATTCGTGTGTGGTCTCATTTGAATTCAAATTGAGGACGTAGATATCCTATTACAAAGTTTCGGATACAAACTAAAGATCAGCGGAAGACAGTAGCTAAAATATACTATATTTGAACTCTTCCTCAAGAAATGTCCTCAGAAACAGTGGTCAAGAATCATCGAATGAATCTTCCCACAAGTCCCACAAGCCTGAAGATCACTTAACCTTATCGCAGTGTCCATCTCGAGAGACAGTGTGGCACGATTTTGGTGAACTTCTAGGAATTTGCATGGAAACGGGACTCAGAGTAATGGATTCTTCCAGGCGTGCCAAAGATTAGGAATTTTCACTAGTGCCGTGATACTTAAAGTTGAAAAATTTTCGCAGACCCGAAGGAACGAAACAGTTAAGAAGATTAAACCCAAAGTGGGCTTCATGAAGTGGTCTGTTGAAGTGTATTGACAGGTTCCATATCGACTAATTTATCTCTCAGAATATGCTCCCAATTCCGTAGGTACCAAACCTGGTCTGAGGCAACTTCAATGACAAATAACTCATAAAGAATTTCAATTAGTGACAAGTTACGTCAGACATTTTGGATTATGTAAATGAACATGAATTTTTATGAGGGTGATTTGCATGAAAATGGTTCTGGAAATCCATTTGTGATTAACAAAATCACCCGGAAATCGTGGCCGAAATTCGGCAAGATGCGATGTGTGGGATCGCTGGTGTTGTGGCAAATTGAATATGTCCCACATGTGTACACATGTTCGATCTTGTTTCAGGTCATTCACCGGTGGGATCCTAGAAATATTTTTAACTTTCTTCTCATCTTCATCTCAACTAGCTGCCATGTTCGATGAACTTGTCACCCTCGAGCAAGAAGTCAAGGAGCTAGCAAGATTGCCCCAACAGGCAGACATGGACATCAGAGAATTTACGAGCATTCAAGTTGTCCATGCTCATGTCCATCTCGACGTGAGTGGGGCCAAAATCCAACAGATTCGCGACAGTTCCCTGTTTTCTATTCAATTTATGAGTGAAATCAAGAAGAGGTTAATTGAAGTTCGATGGTGATTGAACAATTCAAATTCGAGACTGATCTGACACTGCAAACTGCTGTTCGAGATGAGTTTGAGACTTTGATAGAAGTTCAAGACCGATTTAAGACAAGGCCCAGGTGAAAAAAACAGACGGAGTCCGATCGGAAAACTGAGAAAAATCTTTGCGTAAATTTCAAGGCAAGCGGAATTCAGTCGGAAATCAGTTGGAAATTTTTTAGCAGACTGAAATCAGACTAAACAATGTTCACTTTCCGAAACTGCAAGCAATGGAAGTTCGAGCCAAGACTCTGATTCAAGACATTTTCCTAGCTCTCGACAAATTTAAGATCGAGATAGGTTCATGGCAGTTCCCTGTTTTCCAATAAATTAATGAGGGAAATCAAGACGATCGTTATTGAAGTTCATGTTCGAAAGTATGAGATTTGGAGCAAGTTCGACATCGGTGATATCTTCGCGATTTGCTATTTCGGTTCAAAGCCACAAATACATATGAAAAACCTTGAGGCAATCTGGAAGCCTTAGACAATCGGTCCTGAGTTCGAATTCGTTGTAAACATGATCAGCACAAGAATAAGTCCAACACAACGTACAAGTTCGACATAAGTTCGAGATAGTTGACTACTTTGAATAAAATTTACGAATAAAACCCAGAGACGAGAGAGCAATTGAAGTGGCCAACCTACTTAGATCGCCAATAAATTGCCAACATCAATCGAAAAGAGTGCAGGCACCTCTTGGGACCCTGTCGACACATCACTGGGAGCCACAAATTATTAATGGAACTTGCCAGTGAAGTTGAAGGTTGACTTGACCACTTGGACTCGTTTTAAAGGGACATGATAGCCAGTGGATATAGTTCCATTACAAGCGATAATTGATCAAAGTGGAAGTCTTCAGTGTATCTCCTCCAGCGTCCGCACCGTCCACACCATTTCCATCGTCATAGTTTTCTATGAAATTTGCATACTCACATACTTGAGATGATCAAAGCTAATCGAAAGTGCACAAGAGACCATGTCAAGTCATAGAACTTGTTCATCATATCCTAAACTCTGATTAAAGATTGTGCAATTGCAATAACAGGCAAATGAAGTGAAGTGAAGTGCAGGCTGGAATTCAAATGTAATGCTGATTGAATCGATTAAGGTTACCAGGATCCATTTATGTAGTATATTATAGTTACTTCATATTTCGGCTCAGGCAATCATATTTTAATCGTACATCATATTAACAACATTATTGTTACTCAAAGTGGATACGTACATCACATGCTCAAGGTTCTAAATCTCTTTTATTACTTGCAATTTACAGAACATTAAGTTTCGATCCACCTTGAGGCTGATTTAGATAAATCTCAACCAATTTCACAAGTTTCACAGCTCCTGGATGACACCATGCAGATATGTGTAAAGAAAACTGTGACCTTCAAGTGAAAGCTGAAGACGAAAATTCCTTTGGGTCATATCGTTTGAATATTTCCGAAAAAACCTACATAAATCCCAAAGGTACCAATTTGTAGTGGCCACAAGATAAATTACGACCGAAAATTGAAGGCACTCATACACCTGTGACACACTTTCGCGAATATCAAAAAAAGTTTCTTGAACTTGTACCTTCAACTCCAACCGAAGCTACAACTCAAACTGAAACTCCAACAAACCAAGTTCAGCAGAAGTCCACTTTCCTGACAGATTAATTTCGATTGAATTTTAGTAATGCGGAAGTCGAGGAAAAAATGAAATATTTTGCGATAACTTCACATGAAGTCTTCATCATCCATCGTCGCCGTAGATCAACAGAAATCGATGAAAAACCTAATCGATAATCGGTTGTTGTATTTGTTGATCTTGTTGTTGTTGGTTTTCAATTATATCAATCTTAAGATCGAATTAACACAATCCGCGGCTATTGGCCCCACAGCTGTCTGTCCAAACAATCAACAGGTGAGAGTGAAATTGATTTTTGGTGCGAATTAATTAACTTTCTTGTGAAATTAGTTCTATAGAAGACACACGTAGAAAGTTTCAATTCAGAACTTTTACTTTTGAATCCATGAACTTGAGATGCTATTTGTTAAGAATTTTACTTGAATTTTGATTTTGATTATATTTCATCTGCAATTCAATCCCAAAACACAAACGTGACTTACGACTTTGCGGTACCTGGAACCTACGCCTTAAATTAAGAAGAACACTGGCGCCAATTCAATGCGTCTTCTGAGTCTTCTGAGTCTTACGAGTCTTGTGAGCCCTCCGAACTTTCGGGAAGTTCGGCACAAAGCATACACTAATTAAAAAGTAACAATGCTGCAATGTCAAATGCCAAATTGATAATCGTAATTCTATACGAAACACGATGCAGTCCGAGTTGGTTAAATAAATCATCATTTTTGGTGGTCCATGCCTTTGACCTTTGACCATGAAGGGTTCTTCATGAAAACCAAAGAAAAAACCATTCATCAAAATCGCCTGCAAAAGTGGTCGTCTTCATATGAGAATCCTGTTCTGAATGCATCGGACCAGTTTTTACCTTGTAGCACCGAAATCCATCGACATTGACTCCAAGCACCGCGCCCCCAAAAAGGGAGTCCGGGAGTTGCGATTTACGAATTGCGAAAAATTTTCAAGTCTTTTCGTTTTGAATTGAAATGACGATCTTTGACAGCAGGTTTACCAACTGAATTAAGATAATATATAAAACGAATTTATTACCATCTGAAACGGGCACAATCCGAAACGTAATCATCTCAAGAAAAAGTATTAAATTTTCTTTCTGGTTATTAAGACTTCTGACAAATGGACATGTTCAGACAGCGAGAATGAATTAACTCTGTTCTCGCCGTTTGGCCAACAGACAAACTGGGATTATCTGCAACGAAGAAGGTCAAGGGATTCATGTGAATCTTTTTGGGACATTTAATGTGACATCTGATTGATTGGAGTGGATACATCCACATTCCTTTCGGACACTCACCAGTTGCGGACACAAAATCGATTTCATTAATTATATTCCTGCAATTTCTTGATTTTAATTTCATTAATTTCAAATTTTTCAATTTATCCGGAGACACAGAAAATCGTCACAAGAATCTCACCCGAGATCAAACCCAAAATCATATTCAGCGAAAGTTGAAAGAGTGGTTGAATTGATTCAAAATTGAAAGAGTGAATTTTAAGAGAAATTTTTCCCTCTCAAATCTAAACAATGATATATAGAATAGAGAAACTCTCATGAGATATTCAGCAAGTTGTCTCTTTTAACTTCATTCCGTTTTGAATTCATTCATAATAATTTTTTCAATTCAATCTCTCTGAGAACAAATTTTTTCGTTCACCTTCTGCTTCTGTGCTGTCAATAAAAATTGAATGTGAAAAATGATTTCTTCGTTTTTATGTACAGCAGCACCTGAAGATTATTATTACCGAATCGTGTCAATGAGGAGGAAATAATTCAATTAATACGGTTATTGAACTCGGTTTCTTATGCAACAATTGGATTTCTTTGAAATTGTACGAAAATGAGAGTAAGACGTTCTGCAGCGTCTTCGATTCGTGAATTCGGAAGGTCCACAATTGATCAACTGCCAAATTTGTACTCATTTTCATTTAATAGAACCTTAAATTCTTACTTCTATTGCTTATCTTAGTCTAAACTTCTTAGAATTTTTAACCCTAAATTACTAAACTATCCTGTGAGCGACGTTGTTACTAAACATTCGTACAAAATATTTAATTTTTTTATTTCAGAAGTAACAGTTACATTCTTTGGGCTTAAGAGATCACGTTTTAGTGAAAATAGTGTATATATTTTTATTCTACACAGTTGGAACACATGTTGATGATATGCGCTCTACATTTGGCTTTTGTGCATTTCATGCAAGTTTGATGTCATTTCTCTTGACTTAGATGAAAAGAATTTGGCTCTGTATGTCAATGCACAAATGACGCTCGATCACAATGACTGCACATGAAAAACTGATGGAAGTAATTAGGAAGGTACTGTGAAATTTAGGACGCGGAAGTGACGCAAACATTGTTTTATGCAGGAGTAGTCATTTTCCCGTCGTAATTTTTAAGATAGTTTAGTAACCTAGGGTTAATAGACACGATTTTCTTATTGTTTTTCAAGTGTTACCAATAATTTAACGAAGCAGTGCAATAAAGAAGAAGTTTAGGATTAAATAAAATTTACCATTGCGCCCAACAAGACCAAAACGATTTGAGAAAAATGCGTTGGTTGTCAAAGGATTTCGGCGGTTCTTTCATGAAATTTCCTAGTGTGTCCCGCATTGGTAATAAATACTTCATATAGCCCATTGATCAAAATATGTATTTGCTCACCCCTCTCCTACGCCAACCTAAGCCATCCTAAATGCTTCAAACTCTTGTTGCAGCCTATCAAAGTGTTTGTTGTTTCTGTGACTAACTACATGTTAAACGAATTTTTAATTTATAAACAATGACCATCAACTGAAAGGACCAAATGTACAATGTTGATCCTCTTGGTCACATGTATTTATAACATAATTGTGGCATGTCGCAGGTGTTATCAGGAATCTTGCATGATTGATAGCCTGTGACTCTTCCGCAGACATGCTAACGAGTGATGACTTATGGGCAAAGATGAATGATTGATTAAGTAAACGAAGCCCGAACGCTCGAGGTAGGTGGTTTTCAAAATCACGTAACGCATAGATGATTTGCAGGTGAATACAGATATTGTAGTTTCGAAATGGACATATCCGTTGCAGTGTTGATTATGATAAACACTTTATATTGACTCGAGTTTATTTGATGTTATCCGTTAAAAAGAAAATTGGCCCCATTTAAATGTTTAGTGATTTTCCAGTGAAAGTAGGAGGCCCAAGCTGAACCAAGCTGTGGGAACGAATTGCAAAGAATTTTCCAGAAATTATCGTTTCCAATTTGGATGAGATTCGATTTGACACAGAATTCCACTCAATCTTTACCATCAGCCTTGAGGGTTTCGTTTCAAGATAACCGCAAATAAATTTTCTGTCACAAAACAACAACAACAACAACAACAACAGAATAAGAAAAACCTTAGAATTGTATATCCTTGTTGAATTGCAACAATCGTAATTGCATTTCATGACTTTGAACAATAACAAAAGTATATTATGATTTGTTACTAAAAGTTAATTCATGTTCAAGAGTTTGTAACTGACTATTCTAGAACTCGGAAAAAAGGGAAAATCCAAATCCAAATCCAAATCCCAATCGAAAGATTCAAGACTCAAGACTCTTAACAACATCTCCACGAAATGATATCAACATCGGATCAATGTACCCAGAGGAATAGCTGCAACAAAAGAAATTTATGTAGAATGTTTGGTGTATCTCACAAAATGGCAATATTGTTTCTACTCTACCTAAATACCTGCCCAGGTAAGTATACTCTCTGTGGCGGGACAAATTCAAGATCACAGATACCGATAATCGTGTCACGCTAAATGCGCGCCTCTAGACTCCATTTCGATGGTGTTCACTTAGTCTATGGTCTATGGACACAATCAAATCCACCAAGTCCACCAAGTGCCAAATATGGCGGCGAAATTTCTCCGCAATATGTTTGAGTTGAATCGAACATGATGGGAAATTTCAAATTAATTCTATTTAACCACTTTTGTAACATACACCCGGTGACCTGGCAAAGGTGTGTCTTGTGTTGTTTCTAGGTTTCTAGAATTTATTTTTGTCACTATGGAAGTGGGTGATTCAACAGCTTTTGGAAGGTCTTAAAGAATCCTTGTATCCTTACATTGATTTTGGATTGAATATCAAAATAGACGAGATGCCATGATAACTTCAATGATATCTGTATCGCGAACAGAAACTGAAATTGATGATTCAAGTCAAGTAGAATTGAGAGGAGCCAAGAGTTTAGTCCGACTTTCTTATCAAAATCAGAATGACAACCAGTTCATTTAGAATTAAGGATAGTCTTAAATCAAGACACTCCTAACACAAAGCCAGGATTTAAAATTTGATGTCTACAAATATGTTTTTCGAAGATAATCTTGAGTCTCATGACCACAAAAGATATCCCACGCTCAGTGGTCAGTGCTACTACCAGAGATTTGATTGTGATGAAAGTTAAAACCGGACAAACTATTAACATTCTATGACTAAGGTTAAATAAAACCACAATTACATCCATGCGAATCATACAAAATGTCAGAATAGCTCATGCAAATGACGGCAGTTATACTCCTCACTTGGTCAGTCTTATAACAGTAAAAGTAATAACCATAATGACAATTTTACAATTGAACCATAGAATAAGGCAGTCATGCACTTTTGGAGCAACTATGTTCATGAAGGGAGCGAAATGCAAGGCCTGTTTTTATTAAAATGGTGAACGATTTCTTTTGTCGGCGGGTCGTGTCAAAACCAACTCATTAAGGAGTTGAGGGTTTCTCTGGTTCATCTCTGTTTCTATGACAACTTTATGAATTGTGGTCATAAACATACCTTTGTTGGAACTCACATGAATTTGAGATAACATTTACCACCGAAATGGAGTCATTTACAAAACCTTTCATTTGCAAACCAAAATGTTACTTCCAATTTGGGTTTGGCAATGGACAACCATTATTGGAGTGGTCTTAGATGAAGACCAGACAGAATTGTAGAAAGTGCTACTACACCGAATGGTTCCCATGGGAAAACTTTAAAGGAATGTTAGAAAATTTCAGTATTAATAATTCACATTAAGAATGAGCCTGTGATCCTTCGTGATGTCGATAAATTTAAACTTCCTCTTAACGAAAGTATTCCAAGGTCCCACATTCATTAATCGGTATGATTCGCAAAACATTCGAAACAAAAATCAACCTGTCATAAAATCCATCAGTTTTTAAGTATTTTTCTGCCAAATATTTAAGCCGTTAATTAAACTACAGTTACCTTTACAACCCACTACCTTCAAAAGATGCCGTTTATCTCGATAATTTTGGACAGTTTTGCAATAAATCCCTTCAACACGAAACATGATGCAATCGTAAAATGTTGGAAAAATTTGGAACAAAAGTGCAATGTCCGGCAAGTTTTTAGGGTTTTATTATCTTAGTAATATCTCCATTCGAATTTTGAATAATATCTTAATTTCAAAGTTGCCATTTGTGATCGTTAAACCTTTTTCTCAACCTGTCATTAGCAAATGAAACCTCCAACAGTTTGAAGAGTTCTCAAAAGGATTTTTGGTTATAAATAATTTTTATGGTTTCAAATTACCCGATTCAGTTGCCAAAAAACCGAATTTAACTCAACCTGGATTAAGAACCAATCGTTATATCCTCGAGGTGTCTTATTCAACCTAGCAATTGTTATTGATTTCAACGCCAATTGTAATGGATTCCACAATTGATAAGAACAACATCTTATATCGGATCCAATGTTCTGGTCAAGGGAAATCAAAGATCCCGAAGCAACTTGGCATTATTCATTTTGTTATTGAGTTCTTGAAAGAGTGGCTCTCGAAAAATTCCATAGGATCTGCTGGCTAAATATGTCCCTGAGGATAAATTTCATTCACTTGATTATCGAAAGAGCAACTCAACATCCAATCTTCGATACGCACTTTATAATTTCATGAATTCCTTGTATCTGATCCAACCGATTGGTGAACGGGTTATCTCTAACCGTTCTAATAAGACATCAGGCTCAAGGCGTTAATATTCAACATCACGGCCACTAGTCGGTCGGTGAAGTCGCTCTGTGGTTAATAGAAAGTCTTAACTTATTAGTTATGATTTTTCTGACCAATCTTCTGGCACTCGACGAGAGATCTAGCTCGAGATATCCCGGATCAGTTTCTACCAGACCTATTGATCTTCATACCTAAATAAATTCGAAAAGGGTGAAAATGCATGATGATGATGACCACATCAAAATCCTTAAACGATTGAAAATGTCTTGAAAATGTTGGTACAAAACGTTTGGTAATTTTAATGCAAATACAAAATTTCATATTTTATGAGGTACATAAGTTGTTATTATAACTATCAATTTCTAAAAGTCCACAATTTCACAGGGAAATTAAAATTGGTTTCACTGCTACCACATCAAAAGCAAACCCTACCACTCTAAACCGCTCGTGCGCACAGTAACGTTCAATCGAGTTTTTCTCGAAACCACTTTCAGCTAACTTGCGAGAACGCAAAAAGTTATTAACCGATCGTTATAAAACAAAACCCAGATTATTCTTAAGTCAATTAAAAAGAATATTAAATGATTTATGTGTTATAGCATTGAATAATATCTCATTTATATTTTAACTCGTACTTCCGTAGCTCACATATGTTACAAAGAGAATCAAATTCGACAACGACATTCTTCATTTTTTGTAGGAATCGCTTAATGGTGAATCATTTGATGTGCTTGAAATAAAAATCACAGATACGCTTACAAATCGACCTGATCGAGTAGAAGACTTTGTTCCTCCAAACGTGCGAATGACTAAAAAACATTTACCCATTCATACCTTCAGGTTATGCAATCAATTTTGCAAGACTAAGATACAAAATTTGATGTTTCAGGCAACATTAGCTGCTTTTATCGTGATATCAAATTTAAATCTCAAACAAATTGCATGAATTTTCCTAACAAAGAAAATCATGACCTAATCCACGTGTCAGTCATTCAACAGGAGAAGTTTCCTTTGCTAGGTCTACTGCCGACAGCTCGGATTCGTGATCCGTAAGCCTGAAACCTTTAATGGATTTCAGTAAGACACAAGACACCCACAATCCATATTGACCATGGATTTTCCTGTCCACATTGGAGCACGTTTTGCTGCTCCAATTAATAGTCAATGTTACCTGTCGATAATGAAACATGAACTTTAGATTAAAATGGACGCGATTGCGAATGCAAATTGAGCCCTAGAAAATCCATGTGAACATGCAGTGCATGGGCGTGGGAAAATTCAAGCTCCAGTCTGACAGCAGTGTCACTCTTCAACTGCCCGGATGCTAGTTGCAGGATTCATGGGACCCATTGGTCCCAAATTGGATGTGTAACTACGGCAGATTCTGGGTCAGCAGGTGGCCCCCAATGAATCTGATTTCAACTTCAACTGAAATTTCTAGCTTCAGGGTCCTTTCGATTTCACCTATAATAGACAGACAAACAAGAAACCGCTAGATTAGCCTCAAAATAGCCATACAAGGCCACAACAGATTTTCAATGTCACTAGTTCTCTGATCCGAAATTCTTGTGTTAAGTGTCTCATGGATTTGAGCAACAGCCTGAACAATGAATGAGAAAAATCTGTGTCACCAATAGATATTCATTGATAAGACCACATCGCCTCCACTACACAATAGAGAAATAAATTCACTAGAACTGGTAGTTGCCATGAATGCCATGTCTCCTTGGTATAGCCTGAAACTAACTATGCTTTTATTTGATAGTGCATTGTCATTTTCCTCCACTGGACTAACTTTCTTCACTTTTCCTAATTGTATCGACATTTCGACTGACATCTGTAGGCATTCTTTGGTACTGCTTTTAAATGATCATACAATTTCCTTATATGGATTAGACAAAACTCTTGATTTGCTTAATAAATTTCATTTCTTCTCACTGTAAGCAGTTACAACTGGCCAAAAATCTGTCTCATTAACTCCAGAACTGTGCGACAGATAGAACATTGATCCAGTTGTCATGTGACGGGAGTTATTGTCTTATATACATTTACATGTTACTATAGCTGATATCTGTAAATCAATAGCAATAACATTCAAATGGTTCTGATACTTGTAGTATATCGCCATGAATAAGGTAAAGCTCATCATGCACTTTTGCTGCGTAATTGGACAAAATTAAGGTGAAGTTGAATTGACATTGGAACTGTATTTGCACCGCCTCCTCAAGTAGATGCAGACGGTGCATTCAAACAGAAGAAGTTGGAAAAAATAAAAAATCACTTCAATTGCACTTTCTTCGAAGGTCGCCCTTGCTCCTTTCCAATTACATACATTTTCTTTTTGGTGGCATTGAAATCTTGTGACTTTTATAAGGAAAAGTAAAGAAACTAAAAGATTCTGTATTTAAAAAGAAATATTTTCCAAAGTAGGAAATCCGTTTTGAGGCCGTGGGAATGAGCAAAAGTTGATTGCATCGTGATTTTCTTTACTTCATCTTGCATTTATGCATACGAAAGTGAAGTGAATTCATCTGCATGTGATTTTCAAAGACAAACTTAAAGACAATCCGACTTCTTATCCAAATGCCACGATTTAAAAGTCACTAAAGTGCAGGGTTTTAATAAAATAGTTCTTGAGTAGAATTGGGCATTCTATGCAGTCCTCGTTCTACTGCGAATCACTTCTATTTCACAGTTCTTTTGTCGAAAGTGCTTAACATACACCTTCAGTCGCATCAAATTTTCACTTCTTCTAGTATTGATTCACTACAAACAATGTATTTAGTTCTCGAAAACTCCTCTAAATCCACACGTTCAAGGAAGATGACCTTTGTGTCTGGTCAAACTCTATTAGATTAACTGTTATATAGAGTAATATAAAGGAATATGTATAACATGTTTGATAGCAACCAAAATTTAAATTTGGGCCAAACATTTTGAATAGTGTACTCATAAGATAATTTTTTATTTATTAAAGTTATTGGAATTAAAAGGCCATATATTAAAATAAATGATAAGTCTGGCTGATCGGTCTATGATGAACAATATTCATTCATCCCTGATGTTCTGAACTACTGATGCTGTTGAAGTAATTAACAGATTCTGACCCTCATCTCCGGCAGACAATTTGTAATTTGCGTCTTTCATGTCTTCCTTGGAGGCGTTAAAGAATGAATATATGTTCCAGTTATTAGAATATTTAACGAATGTTAGCCATTCCACCCTCGTTTTGTGGCTCATAAAGGAAGGTTCTCATCATTCATTCTACTGATCACCATCACGCAATCAAACAAATCGCCCTCATAGCAGTGTCATGTGTTCAAATCATGTGGGATGTCGCTTCTTCCATTCACGGTGTCGTGTTTATATAGAAACTCTTGTTTTGATGGGATTCTTAAAAGGGTTATTCACAACATCCTTCCCGGATATCATTTCGATATTAAATGTTGTGGGAAAGTGCCAGTTATAGCGATTCTTAAACCACCCTTCTTAAGACAATACATGATGAATCATTTACACATTCATGGTGTCTTAGTAACCCTCCTGAAGATTCTAGAAAAGATTGAAATTCTTTGGCACAAAAATTAGATTATTACTTTGACGGCATTTCATGTCAGTTCCAAAGAGGAAAACATATAGCATAACAAAAAATTCTTCAGGCTAAGAAGTTCATATCCATTTCAACCTAAAATTTATGAAATTGAATTGTTCGAGTGGCAAATCAGGCCACAGCACACCTTTTTCCGAAAGGTTACAATGTGCTTTAGCTTATGAGCTATTAGCAGCCAAAAGCGCCGGTAATTGATCTTGTGTCCAATATGATCCTTGTTATAGGTGAGTAATACTTTAGATAGATTGAGCTTTGCAGACACTTTCTAGCTTTCGTGCTTACCAACTACATTCAACTAGAACCATAGCCAGACGCGGAGTGGCTCAAATGAGTTCAATAAATTAACTCAACACGGACCTCGAGGCAAACCTTGCATCTCCATCAAAGCTTTAAGATACGAGTGTCGCCAACTAGTTGGCGTAGTCATAAAAATATTTGGTCATTTGTTACAAATAACGTAATTACTTTATATATTGACTTGGTAATATCACATTAAACCGAATAATGCAATTAACCATATGAAGACTGTGATTGATTGCTTGGCGCTTTACGCTCCCACAAGCAGAATTAATCAGCATATTTGAAAAAAATTCAAGCTTTATTTATTGGCTCAGCCGTTATAAAAGTGTTCGTAGGCTTTTAACTTGAAAAAATAAACTTTCAGATAGTGTAACAGTTCCGCAATATTTCTAAAATTCATGTCCAATTAAAGCCGAATCGAATTTTAGCATTTAACATTCTTAACCCATTTAGCAAAAGTTCTACTGAGTCTTGAAGTTTTTGAAATGGTATGAATATCTTGTTTTTAACACAATTTAAAAGTAAGACACAAAAGGTAACTTTCAATCAAAACGTAACTCGTCCAATATCACCATCATCGAATGCAGCTTGTCATCTTGTCAACATACAATTTTCACTTTCCAAAGTGTAATGCACCGATGCACCATAAATAAAATTTAATGAAGGCAAAAGTGTAGACAATCAACAGTATCCCATTAACCCGAATCTGTCAATGATATTATGTTCTTGTCATAATCTCCACAATTGAATCGAAAGGACTTTCTCCGTTTTCTGTATGTCAGTAGCATCTGCGAATATCTTATCATCCATATCAGGTTGGTATTGGCTCCTACAATCATGTTTTGTTAGGTGAGTATATATCGATTATGGCAAAAGAGCAAATCACCCTATCAATCATGATAAAATTGTCTATCACCTCAATCACAATGCAACTATTCTCAGAAGGTATTCTCACGTTCATATCGAATGAAAACCGGCAAATCTGCTATTTCTTCTCTATATAACATGAAACTGATAATCATTTTCACTTAAAAAGTAAAACCATTTTCACTCAATATCATTTTCACATATAACTTATAGAACATAGATCTATCTATCTGTACACTGAAGGTATACAATGTCCATAAAAATCACTTCATTGCATTATGTTAAAAGTCAGATACATGTGGTATATGTAGACATAACCACAAACTTTCTTACTATGATACTGCGAATCAGGTGATGTCCAAATGGACCTATTTTCCCAACGTGATTTATGTACTGGATTTGTGAAAAAGATTGACAGATCCATGAGAATAATTCGATTCAAAATTCACGAATTACCTTTTATGGTGATGAAAAGTGAAATCTAATGCAAATTCTTGTCTTAAAGATTTTTAATGAACTTCCAACGTTGTCATCGCTAAAATGTTAAAGTGTTTCTTTATTCAAATAGAAATCTTTGAGTTTCATATAGATATAGTACTCCCACAAGATTAAAACAAATTAGGACATGCTGGTATGCTTGACACGTTACTCTTGCCACAGAATCATCCAGAATAACATGAAGAATGTGAATTAGGTTAAACATTGTCTACGTCTACAATAAAATGATACACGAAAGTGATTAATAACGAATCCATTACCTACGAATGAATTTTCTCATATAATACAATAGTCACCTAAAATTAGTTCATTGTGGTTCAACAAAAATGCACCGGAAAATTACCCAGACAACAAAATTCAATGCGAAGGTGCATATGGTTGGAACCATCAATGGCGCCAGTACAGAAGCATGAGTCAACAAAAAGCACAATTTTCAACTCATACTATTCATAAGACACCGACTCCCTTGTCTCAAGATGGACGTAGCTAAACCGTTAGAATAAATTACTCTTGTTACTTCTGTGCCACGTGTGCTAGATGATGTTGGCGATGGTTGAAACGAAAAAATTTCATTCCCTGTGGCTATAGTATCTTCCAGTAGCTCATAGATGACTCTTCATTGTGATGCAGGTTGTTAGAAATTAGTTGTGGTAAACATCAAAGAATTGCTGCAGTAATGACTTTAGTCTGATGATTCTTATTAACTGCATAATTGAACGAACTAAGAATCCATTTTTAATATACCAACTACTTTATGGGTATATGTATATAAAAATGAATGTTTGTACCTACATATGTATGTTCTCTATAGACTCCTGAGCTACTAAACCGATTAAGCACAAATTTAATTTTTAATTATATATAAACCTATTTTAAGCTCAGGCTACCAGATATAATCTAGAAATAGTTTCTGTGAAGTTTGGCCAAAATCGGCTCAGCACTTTACCAGCAATTTACTTACTTACGATTTTCATTGCCAAATAGTAGCACTGTTTTCGTTTTTCTCGAAACAAAGAATTTCATTCAATTGTTGTTCAACGGTGTTCATAAAAGTGTCAAGTTAACGATTGCAACTGTCCATTAATAATGTGGCGAATTTCATTCAATTCTTATTCGAAAGTGTTTATCGGCAAACAAAACTCGCAACCCGATCAATTCGTCGCTTGCTCTAGACATGTATACATAAAATCTTTACATGTATGGATTTAATCAAAAAACGTAAACTCGCATTACAATAGAAAACAATCAAATTTGAATAAAAATTAAATTTTGTACCCTACTAGAAATACATGTATACCTTCTTTTGGCTATGCGTAGATACGCACGCCGGGTACCCTCTAGTTATTAACATTATTTGCATACATAAATTTGTATAAATCACATAATATACATGACAAGACTGCAACTTGTTAGACCACGTCTTTATTTGATTACATAAATTTTGGCCTTGCACTTTGCAAATAGAGTGAAAATATTGATCATGTACCTTTGTTATTTAAAGCGGTATAAAGTGTTTTAAATTAAACATAGTGTGTCTTAAAGGTCTGCCACTTCACTTCTTAAGATCAGGTGCTGGATTTCGTGGGTATGATAAAAAGAAATTTACCGTGAAAATCGTTCAACCAACAAATTATTGATTATAGAGTCGCATAAATTGTCCATTCAAACGTTAGAAACCCCTTGCCGTCTGGTAATGGTGTTTTCTAGAAAATCACTCGGCAGCAGTGCCTGTAACTAGCTCCGATATTGTTAAGTCTAGTAAGTTTTTGGTTTTAGCAGAACATAAATTAATGAAATCTTGAAATTTTGCAAAGTGCATGCCAAAATGCAATCGGGGTGTATTGTGCACGAGTCAAAGAAGTTTCTGCAATGCTTAAACTCAAACTACGACTCCATCTCCGACTCCGGATTTGGTGTCGACATAAGGCAGGGGTCTAAAATGCTTCAAATGTTTATTGCAAGTAGAGCTTAGGAATTTTCCAGATTTATTTAGGCGGCTATTTGAATTAATGGATAACACTGAATTTGCATGTTGTAGAAATTTACATGGACAGGTGAGACATGTACTGAAATGTAAACAACTAGTTTTTAATGAACCCTCTAATGTTAATGATAAATTTAACAAACTAACGTACAGTGCACACTATGTCAGTTTTATTCTTTAATGCTCAATGTAAATTATATTACCGAGGTATTTTGAACAATTTCGTATAAAGTATTTTCTATGTCACTAACTCAAATAATTCACTTTCTTTGTTGGAGGTGGAAGACATTTCTTTCCAGCTTCATTGGATTTCACTTTCGTCCCAAGATGGTTGAATAACCTTATTCTATTCGTGATACAGGCTCTGAAATGAAACAATCTGACTTTGAATGTTCTTCACTTCAGAATAAAATATTATATCATTTAAATGCGACGATGTGTCCATCGACAGCAAACACAGTAGGTGCAAACACCTACCGTCCAGAACCATGACAAATGTGACGTTCCACATACACCTTAAGATCAGCAAAGAAACCGAAGCAGGAGCACTTCACGCTAACGTGGAATAATGGAAGACATATTTGCATTGATACATTCATAAAAAGAGTCATGTAATTTGACACGAGATGTTTTCGTACATGATAGAAGGGTCAAAGTAAGTAATAAAACTTTCTTATATGATAAAAGTCAAGCGTCAGTCCAGGTCGAGGTGTATTAACCCGACAGGGTGTTTTGGGCGTATAACACAACGTTCGATCCATACAAATTTCATGGACCAACCACTTCGACCTCATCTTTTGTAACCGAGACAGAGAGACGAGAGTGCAGTTAGTATGCAATTCAAAAAGATATCATGTTCACTTATAATCTAACAACTACAACTTACAGAGCATCTATAAGCCGACAAACCAGCCTGCAACGTTCCAATGCAAATCTCAAAAGATGTGAATGGAATCGATTTGTTATGCTGCCATGGGGCCCCTACGAGATTGCAGCGCTAAATCGCGTTTAGTTTAATGAGTTGCTAAATTGAATTCCTCTAGGATCATTTGTCATTTAGCGAGCTACACTAGTGGGTGGTTCCTTGAAATGCTAGAATTACAATGGTACAACGAAAGGTACTAAAATGTTCACATAAAATTCATACTCTCTTTTGTAACCAGCATTTGTAGGTCGTAAACCAACAATCCAACAAACAGAACATGAAACTTGTTCTTAGAATTTATTATGATCTTTTGAATCATCGGCAACACATAGGTACTTCGGAATTTTATTGATCTAAATTGCTATCATATTTGGATAATTACATCTTGGGTGTTCCAGCTGATCACCTTGATAGCTGTTTTCAAAATGAACGGTTTGTATTTATTTAACATAACTTTAATATCATCAGATATGTGTTACATGCATGTATCATACTTACTCATTTGATTCGAAAACCGAAAATTTCCACAGGCGAATATTATTAGATTAGGTTTCATTGGTGCTAGAATTGACCCCTTCTAGCCTTGACCGCCTTAAGTTAAACCGGCTAAACTTAAACCCGGTTTAACCAACATCAGCTGACAGACTCAAATCGACTTATCTGTTAAAACAACGCAAACAAAAGGGATCCTGAAGTTGGCCGTTAGCTACTAATCCTTTAAATAAAACCGACTTTAATTTTCCCCGAACTGTGAACGAAATCCGGATAACGAAGAAATAATGGTTTAAGTTCTGTAGCCTGTCTTCACTTTTATGCTGGATTCACTGGTCCGTTCGGTGCGTGCGGAACTAATTAGTCGCGAAGAGAGTGTCTTGAGTCATGATTAATTCGTTCGTCATGAATCCGCCACACGTTTTAGAACAAATCACAAATTGACCGATGCGACGCGGAACACATTCACGGTGAAAACAAAAATTTTCCGCACGAAAGTTGAAGTTGGTTCAACTTTGGCAGAGAGAGAACTGAATTCACCGCAAAATAAGTACGGCATGAGAGTTGTCAAAACTCAATAAAAAAAAACAGTTCTGCACGCGCCGAAGGGACCAGTGAATCCAGCTTTACAGTCCTGTGCAAGCTTGTAACTCAACATTTGCTGCGTTCCATTTACACTGGCAAAATACTTGGGTGGTGGCAATCTACAATGATGACAATCAATGAATTTTGCTTATTTTGGTATTGTGAATGGAAACTGAATTGAATTCACTCAAAATAGGAAGGAAGTAGCAATAATTTCACTTTATTAAATGTTTGTTTTTTATATTATTAACGGAAAATATATTAATGAAATTTTCGGTTAAATGTAACGCAGCAATTAGTTTTTATATTAAAAACAGATTTTCCTACATGTGTTATAAAGGATCCTTCAGAGATGACATTTAATATCTAATTACCGTTTTATCCTCATCTCAATAACTTACTTTAAAATCAAATAAATCGTTTAGCAACTTGTGGTAACAAAATATATTACATATTGTATACTTTCCTTGACCAAAAGAAGAGTTAAAGCACAAGAGTCACGCTTCATTTAACATTGTTGCATTCAATTATTGAACTATTCGCAAAGAAATGAAAAGTAATGCCAACATGACCTCAACCCGTTATACCATAGTAAGTAATTTGAAAAATTTTCGCGGACAGTTTGACCATGATAGAAGCAATCAAATTAAAATGTTTTTGAACTTTCATTTGAACCTGAAAAATCCAGTCAATGGACTGCATTTTGACTTTGATTATGCAAAATAGTGCAACGACATAAAACAATTCCATTTCAAATCGCGATTAATAAGTCACAGGTCATTCTCGTAGTGAATATTTCTGCTGAATTAATTCACAATACCACACAAGGGGATTGTAAGATTTATAGCGTCACAAGAATAACCAGAAATGCAACGTTTGGAGTGATAATGTTCATTGAAAGGTAAAGGTAAGTGAGTGAACCTGTAAGGAAAGTTGATTGGACACTGAGATCCTAGTGTTATTATTATTTCTTTATTTCTAGGCTTTAGAGCAAATGTCACCGAATAGGAAGTTCAAATAAAATGATACTAAGGCTTTCGTCGAACTGGGCGGTTACGTGTGTGTTACAATGCCAATTGATAAGGTGATTATAAAACGGAAATAGTAGCTGGTTTCGATACATTTTAGTTTCTCGTATTGTTCTGCACCTGGAAGTTTTGAGTTGTTGCACGTTTTCTCTTCGTTAAAGTAATTATTTTGTGTGGAAATTCACCTAAAACGCCTTTAAACCCGCGTTCGATATCACTAGATTCGACAATAGTTGGCAATTATCTGTGACATGTTATGCAAGAGCTACACCGAATCCAAAGATAAGAATCCTTCCCAAATTCAGAAGCAATGTGTCATATTATATAAATTAACGACACATTCTTTCTCGAGTTGATAAAAATTGACAATCATTCAATTATCACTTAAAGATCGTATAATTCTACAAAAAGTATCGTGTTAAACCAAGTTAAACATGTTGTACAGTCGATGATGATTTGAACATATCACGAATTAAGAATGGCGCCATTTGCAAATCAAAGAGACGGAACCGATTGCTAATCTTAAAATAGATTTTGTACAAGTCACGTTTCTATGCCACCTGATTAATGCCATCAATTAATATGAACATGACAATATTTGAATCATCATTATTGCCTGAAGACCGCGAAGATACCCAGATATCCACCCGTATAGCGGTAAAGTATGTTGGAGCCCAAGTGACTTCAAGTCCGGCTCTATAGGTACTCTAGTAGCCCCAGCAGAAGCTGATGCTGTTAGAAAGAAATTATTTAAACTTTCACACATTCATAATAAATCATAAGCCAAATAACACGTATTTTATGCCAATATACTTCATCCAGGTTGGTCATATAACCATCATTGCTGCTTGATAATGAATAGCTAAATAATCAGTTTTTGAATTCGCACCTGAATACCATCTGAATCACCTCCATTAATTGCATTAAAAGTGCATTGATTTAGTATGATCACTAGCTCGGATCGTTAGTTGTTTAATCAGCCTCAATGTTTACCACCTTGTCGAGAGCGTCTATGCAAAGCAATCGAGGGAATTTCTTATCATTTACCTACTGCCAACGAATCTACTATATCTTGTCTCTGTGGATTTTACGGTTTTACTATTGACGAAGTGCTAAGCCGTTTTAATAGCTCTATTTATTCACTTCGTGGTCTATTAATTTCTGCACTTTAGCTTAGTGATATTGAGTCTGGGTTTCTCGTATTGGCCTCATATAACCACGCCTTGCATTTTTGTTACTTTTGCTTTAATCATTTTAATCGCTGCCAAAACACTCGATTATAAATCGATTTAGATAATCTTATCCAATAACAACAATTTTTCAAAATTAATTGCCACTTTACGTATTGTAATTTTGTTCAATTGACATCGAATTAATATATGGACATCGAATTAGCTTAATATGTGACATGTGTTTCGTGTCAATTTGAACGTGTGCGGTAAATCTTATATGAAAATTGTGCAACTACATTCATTTTACCGTTTAAAACTACGCATTGAACTAGGGGTTAACCGATAAATAGTAGTCTATAGAATCTCATGTTCTTGAGTTGTGAGGTGCGATTCAAACAGTTTCATCAGTTGTAGAAGGTGTGAAACTTTTTAGAAAATATCAAAGGCTTTAACAGGGAAACATGGGCTGGCGACAACTATTGGCATTTCCTCTTTGTGCGGATCTTCGTATATTTTTCCTATCTCTCTCTCTATGTTTGGGTAAATGGTCATTAAAAACGACCAAAATACAAAAGTTTAAGAGATTTTGTTAGCTTGACGAATTAATTCTCAATCAGACATTACATCTACTTTCTTTCAATTTGTCAAGATGGACTTAATAATTCTATGACTTTTCATATCTCACATTCAATTTATTACGAAACAATCACTCCTGCTTGTCTTCTCAAATTAGAGAACCTTCTACAGACCAGGAAAAAATAAGAAAAAATGAAAAACATGTCTTGTCAAAAGTCGACGTAACGAACCTGAAAGTTTGTCATAATTCAATAAAATGGGTTCATGAAATTTCACAAATTATAATGAATTGTCTTGAATCTGTTAATTACGCACTTTAACTCAGTTATTCGTGTCAAATTTGAGTGTTTGGATTGTCATCTTCAAAAGGAAGTCACTGACTGTCTTCCACCAGCAGTCTGGACAATGCATGTGAGAATTTTTTATTAACTTAATTGCCCCAAAAATCTGACCAAATTCAATGGATTAAAATACTGGAATTATTAGCATTGAAAAATTTCGGTAAAAGGGAATGGATCGCTAAAGTCGTGAGATGGATAACAAGAAGATGTCAAAACAAGTTCTGCCAAACAAGTTGGAGTCGAAAAAGAAACAGCAGCTCCTCGTTGAATCTTTAAAATATGTACCTATGTACTTCAGAACCACTGTTCTTTAATGCTCGGACATCGGTCAGTGAACGAGATGTGTCCATTCAAGAATTCTGGATCGGATGATCAAAATTGGTCCGATACTGGATTTGCCAGTTCAATTCATTACCTTTTATCACATGCGAACGAATCTAAAGTCACGGATACGTATTTGCAATCAACCAAGGAAGGTGTACCCCATCTCGATCGTGGACACGGACAAACCCAAAGCAAAGTCCAACGAATATGTCACATCGGCGATTTTTTGATCTTCAATATAAATTGATTTACATTAAATTAAGATGGAGTCAGTGACAGGAAATTATTGATTCGATTGAATGATTTGAAAGTATGTTACGTGGACTTGAGTCTGTTGACTTGAAGTGGTCTATATGGGTCAGTGTCAGATGCATTGGGACGGGGCTGTTTCTTTTTATTATGATTTGAGTGACATTTTTGAGTTTAGTAGAACGGAAATCAGATTCAATTAGTTAAATGCGACATTCACATTAACAAGTACAGCTCGCAACATAGGAAACCCTCTTGGGATGCGGAGAAACGCCCACATGAATCGTCAACTAGCTGTTAGCAAGATAAATGCAACTCCAGGAACTAAGAAACGACAAACTTGTATCAAGATAACAAGACAACACAATATGTAATACGTGCCAGGTGAAGTGTGTCCTCCATATCTCATACCATGACGCTCAATAGGAGTTCAAGAATTCGCTCTCGGCTCATGCCAAAGATGATAAACAAATCTTTCGCAGCTTATTAACGCACATATTCAGGTTTTCGCACTTCACCCATTAACGTGATTTCGCCACGGAAGACATGCTATACCCGTTGGCCCAACATCTTTTATGCAAATCCCCAGCACTCCGAGGGAGTTTCATAATTTCATAGCACACAGGTGTGGAAACTACAATTAAAAACATGCATCACCTGTAATTCAAATTTCTGTGATATTCGAAACGAACACTACTGACATCTACGTGCCTGGAGAGATCTATGAGGCTGTTGTGAGACGTGGGTGTTTCTGGGAACTTAAATCTCATTAAGTGAAGTTCACTTGAAAAGGTGCTAGAGAGATACAGGTGTTTGTGGAACTCAAAGTATACCACAAATGGTTTTATTAACCTACATTCGGCGTTCTGTATGATGTTCTTTTATCCTTTTCCTGTTTCAAATATTTCTTTACAAGACAGTTTTTCCTTCAAGGTTTTGATAGTTAAGATGAGGATATCAAAGGTTCTTTCAATAAAATTGTTCGCCTTTATAATATATTTTCAAAGAAGTTTTAATGAATTCTTAAAGCTAACTTTTACACATATTTCAAATATTTATTTGCATTTTCACTCAAGAGGGAATTTTGCATTCTTGTGTACTTAATTACCATTTCCCTAGTTAAAAGTTTAGACAAACTTGGTAGCGATTGAAATATGCGTCACCTTCCGTCAAAATATTCATCTCACTAATTTTGTATATTACATATATTATGTTGAGCTACTCTATTTTTTGAAAACCATTTTATGCGGTTGAAGCAAAATTGAATTATGTTTTTCTGGTAAATTTTTGGACACATAAAGTAATTCCACGTGTTGACCTTAATTGTGTAATCTTTGTGATTTAAAAAATTCACTCATAAACAGGAAATCGTCAATAGTGAAGAGCAGATATCATTTTTGTCAAGCGTGACATTTTTGCTATTTTCGGTAATACACGAGTACCCTAGAAATAACACATTAAGCTGTACAAAACTTGTTCTAAACTTTTCTTGGACAAGATCTTAATCATTGTGACACCATGAAGCAATTCTTTCAATTACAATTAGTCCATAATTGTCCTCAAGAAAAATAATCCAAGGCGAGAATAATGACAGCGATCAATTTCAAAATGCGGAAATCTATTTGTGCACTGGGCAATCCACTTCCTTCAACTTATATCCTCATGTTCATCAGATAGAAACCAGAGTATTCTATTAGCCCGTCTAAACGTCGTTGGTAATGATGTGATCTTGTCAAATCGGCGTCTGTCTACCTCAAGGGTATCACGAATGAAATTAATATGAATTTATTGTTAAATTTCAAATAAACAAAATTTTACTAAAAATTTCTGCTTTAATTTAACGTTGAAAAATCATTTTGTACAATTGCAAAAGAAGACAAATCACAATTGCTTTCAATTTCTCTGTGAAAAGCCTTTAGGGATTTTTCTTTTTGAATATTTGCATGTCATGAAAATTTAACTACAATCGTGCGATATTAGTTAAGAAAACCATTTCGATGTGAATTTAAAACGACTTTTTAATGGTTTTTTGATAGTGTTCACTTAAGGCTACTAGAAATGAAAGTCTCTTAGTTTTATCATCTCGAACTGTTAAGGAAATATTTTTTAGAATTTAGGTCAAAAATTATTTTACCAGATAAAAGGACATGAAGCTTAGCATGGGATTGTGGATACTAGATTTTCTCTGGAGGATAATTTATTCAATCCAATCCTACATGAGGTTTTGCATAATCCCATAAACCATCCTGGTGATCTTGTGCTATATATTATGCAAAGAAGTGACTAAGTCACTGGGTCGTCTCGTGAAATGCTGTCTCTGTGGGTGAAGTGATCTTTCTGGACAGGTCCGATGTTTTATATTGTTGAATACATGTAATAAATAAAAAGATCAGTTTGAATTGAAAACGGAAACATCATAATGTTTCTCATATCACCATCAGCAAATCTTCATGTCCAAGATGTGAATTTTGAGTTGTGAGTTGTTTGGTGTATGTTGTGTGGGTGATGTAAGGTTTACTTTCTGAAGTTACTTTCCCACAGATCCTTCGTAAATCAAAATCATAGCTAGGTCAACTAAGCCAACAACAAGTGGTTATTATTGATGCTTGAATTGCATCATACTCTTCACGAGATTTCTGAGCTATTGCATTTGTTGAGTTTATTGTTAACCATAAGTTTTGTTGGACAATAAATCATAGCTCCTTTTATGGTTAGTTTCCAGGTGCTATAAATTACTAACAATTTAATATCGATCACGCAAAGGCGTTAAAACATGATCCTCATCGATCGCCGGTTAAGTGTTATAAATTATTTCCTCCTTTAGGTTTGTGCTGTTGTTAGATTCAAGTCAGATAATCGATACAAGATAAATCAATTTGTCCGAACACCGATTCGGAAGGAGTTGGTCATTTTGGACTGACACAAAACTCAGTAAAACTCTGCGAGTTTTTTTCACAATTTCCGATTGATTTTATTATTTCAAGTTTTAATATTTTAATTTACCAACAACTGGTTGGTAGTTTGTTTTATTTAAATATGTTAAATGAAATTGTTTAGCATGATTATTTGTGTATTTAACTCAGTTATTCAAATTGGATATCATTATGTCGTGTTTCGACTAATAAGTACATGAATCGTGCAAATTGTTCTTTTATAAAAATAAATTTAATTTGGCGAATATAAATGACTTGATTCAATGTTTTAATAAAAATTTTAAAATTTTTCTTGATTTCCATGTGAGTAGTGGATTCACATACTCATTGAAAGTGAACATTGGCATGAGTTTGATGATTCTAGTCTAAGAAACAATTATTTTCTATGGACGTCTGTCGAAAACATGAACTGAATCACGACCAGCACATTTCAGAACTGAACTTTCTGATTAACATTCAAAGTATTCTAAAGAAGTTATCATTAATCGAAGTCCAGCTGGAAAATAATTGTTCCGTGCAATTGCAAGTAGGTACAAGTACGAGCAATGAAGTGACATTAGGAAAGGAACTAAGGGAAATAATGAAAAAAAAAACATTTTGAATTGCAGCACATTACTCAGAGTGAGCATGCAAACGATACATAAAGAGGTTTAGGATATGTGAAGGAATAGACAGATATGTAGCCAGGCCTGGCAGGTATGGTTTGAAGACAGTCATCAGCACCAGCACAGTAGGAAGTTCAAATTGAAATTCTCATTGAACCTCATTTCCTTTCTGCCTGTACCTGGTTGAATCTATTTCCACTTCAAACAGCTTCAAGCTGGTGATTTTTAGCGATAATAAAAAATTTGAACTTTGACTTTGTTTATTGTGTTTTCTGTGGAGATTTGGAAGTCATCTCCCATTAGGAGGTACATTGGAACCAAAGTAACACACGATTATGCTAATCGAATGTTAATGTTTCATGGTATGTTTAGGGAAAGTGTTTTTATCTTAACCAGATTGCATAACTTCTTTATTGTCTTGGAAATGAGAAAAACAGAAATTTCTTGAAATAAAATCAAATGCCCGTATGAAGTTATCTCGTCTATAACATGAAACTGAGTTGTGCTATTCTCCTTCTGGTCACAATATGGCAATGGTGAACATTTGAAATTAGATCTACTCAAGGAATAGTAGCACCAAACACTATATATTCAATCCAATCCAATGATATGTTCCAATTGTTAATAAGAATTTATTTCTTCGTGATTTGAGAGTATTTTCTCAAGTATATCTCGTTATATACACATTCAAGTAGCACATGAAGCTATTCAAGACGAACCATTCAGATAAATTATGCTGTTCGAACATGCTATTCACGAATTATACAGAGTTTGTCTTGTAAAAAATTAGTAAAACTTAATGTAATGTGTTGTTACATGAGTTTCTGGTACAAATCACTGTTTATTGGCAAAGAAAGTTAAAGTTAAACATGATTTTGCTTTACTTGTTACGTTTCTTTTGAGTGAAATTGTCACTTTACCATGTAACCATCAATCCAACATCATATCTTGTACATTTATCACGATGCACGTAACTCAATTCAATAATTTGTTACAGAAATATGATCAACTGGTAAAAGATGAGTCTATTATGAATAGTGAGCTGCTGTATGTAACACCAGTTCGTGATTCTCCTATATGACCACTCTTGGGTAGAATTTCCCAAACTAAAGGAAACTCTCTAGATCATACTCAAAACCTTCCATGATTTTACTTCTAGATTTAGTAGTCCTGTTACATTAAATTTTAATAAAAATCATATCCCAACACCAGGATTCTTCATGTCTAATTTCTTCTTATATTGAATAAAAGCGGAATTCCTTGTCATTTTATTAAAGAGTTACAAGAGTTTATAATTTAAATAATTATATTAATCTGATGTGTTCTATTAACTCATCATAACTGATATTAGAGATGATTTAATCGAGTATGTTTGGTATCAAAATGAAGCTTGAAAATTTAAGTGAATCTGGAGAAAGCATTTCATGTTGCATAACATAGAAAATTTGTCTTATAAAATGAAGAGTAAGATACATAACTGAATGGAATATGATGGATATGATGGAAATAATATATTGAATTCTCATCATATATCAAATAGACAAATGCCATTCACTAGCTAAACGCTATTTTCCGTATGTATTTTCCTGATACCTGACGATTAATTCACACATGTCTGTCTGAAATATAATTAACGATAAATAAACGATTTTTGAATTATAATTTCAAGATAAATTTTTGAAAATTGTTGTCACGCTTTAGAAGAGAAACTTTTCATTTACTTGAAAGTAATATGAATAACATTATAACGTCTTATAGAAAACGTTTAGTTTTGTTAATGTTACTAACTCATATTCGACGTGAAATAGTAATTTGCACAACGGAAGTGTTTTACAACACAATCACTTGATAGGCTTGTAACACTCATGTCGGCTTTGTATATAATTTGCCATTATTTGTTGGTAACAAGCCGGGGTATGGATCACCCACCATTACAACCACAAGGCACCATTTTGTATAAAATTTATAAATAATTTTTTCTTGTTTAGATTCCATAGGTTTCATACCTTTCTCATGTTTCTTGGAGGTAAGACTCAAGAAATCCAATGGACAAAGGTAAACACTATGGAATCAGTAGAGCCTTTCTTTGTGTCGTATTGCACCAGCTCTAGGAGGTTCATATGGTGCTCGATGATCAACAATCCAACAATTCACTTTCATTTCATTATTTAATTATAAATGGCTGGCAGGAACGTGGTTAATGTACGCACATAAACTCGGACTGCGATGGCATGGAACCTAGAGGCAATATATGGTTGTGACTAGTGGCTCAATATTTTCACACTTCATTTCATATGGCCTAAACTATGTAGCCTGTGCCTTCGATTGGATCCTATGCTGTTTTACAAGTGGTTGTCCTGTCTTGCGTGATCCGAAGCGATTATTAATGCCCTGCAACGTTCTATAGATTTAACCGATAAAACGATCAAATGTTTTGACACCTCCAACACGACTTTATGATTTAGAACGTGCAAATTAGATATGCGTATGTGGCAGTAATCTCCTGTATACTACATAAATCCTAATGAGACTTCCATGCTGTGACTCTGACTAGTAGTCCACTTAATCTGTATAAATTTATGAATGCGTATTCAGAATCGTGATCTGTGTAAATCTTCACAGTTGGTATCACGGAAAACTTTATTATAATAGTATATCATTTTTCCAATTAACTAAGATGTGATTTGTCTGACCTGTATGACACGTATGTGACCATATTAGTTTCACTTTCATTTCGGACATTCACTTAACCAACTAATTGAGCCTAGCCCTGGTTATTGTGACAGTCAAACTTGACTTTTCAAATCTGATAATTAATTATTATTGAAATCGAACTATTAGAGATATCGTTCACAGAAAGGGTATGCCATACTTTTATACACAACCTGCAATATTAAGTCTTGAAAGGCATTCGCCATTTATGTTTCTTTGAACACACCTACAACCTTTATTTGTTTATACTCGCACAAGTGATTTGTTGCATACATCTATCCTCTAATTTTTCATATAACCAAATTGACCTCTAGTTATTCAGATTTATATACAATTAACATCTTGTAATTATAACATGAAGAAGAATAGTTCTTTTTTGATTCTTCACTGTGTTTCGGGAGATGTTTAGAGATTGGTTATTGACAAATATTCTTCAAGATCCTTCGGAGTATTGGGATCATCTTTATTAGTGGTAGCAATGGGAGGAACTCATGTTATAAGATATATGCAGGTACATAGAAGAAAGGAAACAAAATTGTCATCTAAGTGACACCCTTGTTAGGAGGGCTATTCCCAAGTTGATATATTAATACTAGTGACAGTAAAGCCTTCAATGTTAGGAATGCAACAAGGTGTTGTGTGATTTAATGTCACCTAGAGTTAAAGCTGACTCCAAACGATTAGCTCAGCCCTCCTACACAATTCACAACTGCATTCTAATAAGTCATTGCCAAGGAACTGCAATTAATTTTCTTCCTGGCCATAATGACTGGCGGCATTGGATAGAGTTAGTTGGAGAAAGTTTATACAGTTGTGTGGAGTTTTTGAAATATGACAAAGAAACGTGACCCACGAATGACTCGTTTTGGCGTTCATCATTCAATGGGGCACTTTTATTTGCCAAACACCAAAACTAGCTTTAGCCTGTTAATGCCAACGTCACATTTTTCAGGTGGACCAAACAAATATTTGCTTTCATAAAACATAAAATCATGCAAAAATAATAAATTGCTGTTTGAAATCATTTAGAAGTGAATATGTTTTCCTTAATCACTTTAACAAGTTCGGTTATATGTACCTATAGTATTCGATTAATGGCTCCGACTAACATTTGGAGGAATGTGTGGACATTCTGTTCATGAAAGTCGTCCCTCGGGCTTCTGCAACTGACGAAATGCCTGTGAGTCGTGAGTTTGTCATTTTCAAATCTATCCTTAACTTTTAATGTATCCAAAATTCCAGAACTTTCTTTCTCATTTCCTGGGCGGTAAAAGAGTACCAGCTAGTGCAGAATTTATAAATTCGAAAAAAACCTTGATTTAGGTAACGCAAAGGATATGAAGGAAGTTAACGTATGCATGAAGCACACCCGCATAGCTGGACAAAGTTCAAGTAATGCTCAAGTCTCAAAACGATGTTGAGCCAATTATTGCAATAAATCTCCTCTTGAATTCAACATTGGCAACAAATTAAAATGTGGTAACTCTTGTATGTCAAGCTGATGTCAGTCAAAACCAGCCAGGTATCATGACATTACTGTTTGGCCAGCAACTTTATTTCCGCATCGCATACCTGGCGCCAAGATGTCACCTGGTCACTTTTTGTATTACCATTTATGGCGAATAGTACGTTAGTAGTTATCCTTGTGAGTTGAGTTTTCCGGATGTGTGCGAGGAATACCAAGAGCACCATGTTCTACATGTTCTAATAGCAACAGATATGTTGAAAAAACCCTACTGGAATAAGTGCAAATTTACCAGCCTAATTAGCGGTGTCACTGTTGCAAATGTTTTCTACAGAAACCTCTTTGCTTTTGTATTAAACATGAAGGAAGGCGGACGGATTGTATAGAACATAGTAAACACGGATTATGTTGTCGTTTCAATTTTGTTGCAACATCCACTCCTCCATGTTCACTTCAGTTTCACTTGGTCTCTTTTGCAATGTACCGGATTCCTCCAATTGAATTCCACAAGATCAGCTGTTTAGTCTTTCTACAACAACACAAACCGAATCGAGGCTCGATCGGGAATAGATTTCATTGAAATTCTATAAAAAAAAAATAAAACGAGTTCCTTGAACTTCACTGTCTCCTAGGACTCCTCAGCCTGTACAATACATTATCTTATACGTACACCGCATGTCTAATCATTCTAAGCAGAATTGAGACGACAGTGGCCTTCCAAGTTCCAATGGAAATTTCTGTTTCATTGCTCTTCCTTGACCAAATGTAGAATTCCATCTAGGGAAACTTACGGTTCATTTTTACCATTTTAACTATAACCAAACCGGCATATCGTTCTAACTCTCGTTATTGTTTTACTTTCTTTGTCGCAATTCTTACATCATCAATTGAAGAATGTGGAAAATATAGGAAGAATGCTTATAGAATTCTCTAGTTGCAGGAGGAGATATTCTTCTCTACGAAGATTATCTATCACTGGCTGAAATTCTCAAATTCAAGCAAATCATTTAATGACAATCCTATATGCGGTACGAAATGCTAGTGATCGGTGTTGCCGACTGTCAAAATGAATTGTTTTGATTGGTGATTTTGAACTTTTCAGCTATTCAGTGGTGACGACTGTCAAACCGTGATTTGTTTGATAATGCTGTTAACACGTATGTATGTATTTTGATTGGTGAAATTTCATGTGTTTGTAACACTGACATGTTTAGCAGTATTGGATGGACATAAATCTTAAACATTTCTCTGCTAATTTCTAATTTACATGTGTTTGAAAAACCTACTGAATGTAATTTCTGCCGACTTTAAATTGCGCATAGTTTAGAAAATTGTAAATTAAATTCAGGTAGATTTAAAATTACTTGTTTTTAATGAAAGCAGATGAAACTCTATAAATTTTAAGGAATAATGTCTGCTGTAAATCAAAAAGGCATAAAATGTTCTTAACCATAATATGGAATGCACTTTGAGAAATTCAAACTGGAAATAACTTCATTATGTCAAAAAATGGAATTTGAAGAATGTCACATTCCCCAGAAAAAGTGTCGCCGAAAAATTATGAATTCACACGGATCTTTGATATTAAATTTCGCCAAAACACAAAGTGTATATATATTATACCATTGCGTATCATGTTAGAAGATTGAAATCTGTTAAAATTTTTATTAGTCCCTCACGACTTCATAGTTACAAGTTTTTTTTTTTAGGTTTTTGGTGCTAAATATTTTTGGGTGTCAACGAACTGTGAAGGTTTACAAAGTGCTCCATTGGGTCTACCAGACTCTTGTCAGTGAACGTCGACGTGTGACTAACTTCATGTGTAACAAAAGTAAATTGTGTTAAGATTATCTCATACTCAAGCCCCAAGGGTTTGCTCCATCTACATATATGTACGTAACTACCGAATGTATCAATCGTTTATCGTGAATTATGACTCTCTGATATTGGGATCGATTATTCATTAATGGAGTGTCCAATGAACACAAGATATTGTCTACAAGCTATGTGAAGTGGAGTATTTCTGGGCAAAACATTGTCTTAAGAAATATACATTGGATACAAAAATTTCTCGAAAAGACCCTAAATTTAGGGTCCAAGCCTGTTAGTCAGTCAAGCCTCCCAGCAATGAATTTCATTCAGTCATTATTCTTTGGCCAAGTGATGTACACGATAACCGCCAATTAAAATGGCGGAAAATTTCAGTGAACACTGTGCGATGGTCCAGATGGATGGCATGGGTAACCTTTTCTGAAATTGTTCCTTCCCGTGCTGTTCGAAAAAAGGGTTCTGTAGGAATTTGCTCGATTGCACGAGGCACTCTCAATTTTCGTAACTGTATTTTAAAAAGTAGTGGCCGTCGTTCGGAATTCTCATAAATAAATGCAAGAAAACTTGTCAGGTGGTCTTCCATGGAACGTGGAAAACGTGATTTTTGGTGCATAGTATCGTTAACGAAATCGCGCGACTTGATCGAGGACAAAAACTTGAAATTTTGAAACTTGCAGACTTGGTCCAAAAATTTTGTTTCCTCTACCACTTGTTTCCTGTTGATCGTGAATTGATAATACTTTTTAAGTGAGATAAGCCTCATTCAGAAGTCAACACAGGGCTGATGATGCATTTTGAACGAAGTTGAATGAAGTTCAACTGAATCAATTTCCAATATCATTTCTTTCACAAAACATCCCGCCAAGTTGAATGGCATTAAAGTGAAGTAACAGTCGATAAAATCCTTTATGCTTCGATCTCATAATGTTTTCCGTTTCAGATCTAGCTTTAATGGCAAGAGACTCTCTTTCTAGGGCCGATCTCAGAAAGAGGGGAAATGACATTTGAACAGCGAACATATGCTCAAATGTAAACAAAAACACACTTTTCGGTTAGGAAATTTATTTTACGATTATCTTGTAAACGAAACAAATTTGGAAATTTTCGTAAAACAAAAGTTATTTTATTTTCATTTCTTTATCTAGTTCCAGTCTCAAAATCGAAGTGCTAGAAAGGAAGTCTCTCCCCGCTTTAATTTTCCTTTCTTGAACTATACAGACTACTTTTAATACAATAGCATTTCCCGGAGACAAGGAGCCATTTTATCGTGTATCATCCTGCATTTGGAACTCAATAAATTGTTTCTGATCTCATTGTACCTCACAACAGTTCAATGATCAATATAATTGATGTTTAACAACAATCGTTGCGATAATCGATTGGAAGTGTTTTAAAATCATTCATCAGTAGCATATGCTCAATAAGGAATCAACTGATCCGTTTTCAACCGGGAACACCTCTAGTTGATCTCTAATCAAACGAAATGAAATTGAAACTTGAAATTAAATCGGTTAACTCTTAAACATACAGTAATAGCTTGAATTTTTCCGTTTTTGGTAAATCTCTTCATTGGATCTGTGACGCCAAGATGTATTTACATCGGGTTTTGTAATTCCGATTTATATTTCACTTTTTCCAAACCAAACACGGCATCGTTTTGACCAGATTGATAGAAGCCTGCCAATTAAAGTGATTTTTTTAGAAACTTGAGCCTTTTTCTTGATAATACGATTTTATTTATATCCATTAATTGAAGTTATTACTCCGCCAAGATCAAAGATAAACATCGACACTCTATTAAATCTTATAGCCACCTAACCTGCGACTGCTCCCATTAACCTTCGTAATGTCATTTAATTATTAAACAATCAAACTAATAAGTATTTGCAATGCCACGCAATACATAATTATTATTTGCAAAACACTTCAACTGTCGTCAAGTACTTTACTCCATGACATGCATACCGTGCGGCGTTTTGCTTATGTCAACGCCAAATTGCTCGCCATATACGTTTATTGAAGACATAAACCGTCGAGAAAATTCATAATAATAGAAAATGAAAATGAAATATTTATATTTCGAAAAATAGAAATTCCAAAAAATGGTTTATTTTCGTACCATAGGAAAAGATTTATCGCGCTTTTTGTGTTCTGAAGCGAAAAATTTCAGACGCTCCATTGTTAAAGGAATTTCAGCGGAAAAATTTTCAATTTTAAAAATTTTCAAAACTTTTCTTAATTATAACAAAATAATTCTGGAATTTCCTCAGTAACAGCATGTAAACAAAACGTTTTCAACTAATCAATATCTTAACTTTATTAGAATGAAAAACAAAAACTCAAAAAACTTAAAAAACAAATAATCAACAAAAAACAAACAAATTTCTACATATTCCTTTTGACTAATTAAACTGACTTAATAATGAAAAATAATTTTTAAAAAATTTTACATTTTGAATTTTCAAAACGATTTTCGGTGAATGTTATCGCAGTTATCTCGAATGACAGCCTGAAAGAAAGCCTAAACAGATTGAGTGAAAGTTGATATAAATAAAAATTTTAAATTGTTTTTGATATAATTTTAGTATTATGAATTACCTTAATTAATGTTAAATAATTTAACAATAACATTTATTTTGTGTGATGTGGTTGTTTAGTTAACAATTAGCTTCTTTTTCGTTTCATCCAGTCTGGTATTTGATTGCTAATTGCCTCCCCGATTTGTCGGTAGACGAGGAGGAGTAGAATTGGGATAACTAGGATGGCATCCTTGAAGAGATAAATCCAACAAGCTACTAGGAATAGTCCCACGTCTGTAAAGTATCCAAATGCGGATCTGACACCGACTTGGGCTTCCTCTAACAGACGATCTGGGGATTTCATTGCTGTCTCTTCTGAAAGCATTTGCTGGTAGGCGGGGAGAAGTAGTTGTTCCAACTCCTCTGCGTTAGGGTTGTTGGCTAAAATCTTGCGACTTCTTGGTCCTGGAGACTTAGAAACAGTTCTGGACCTGGAAACAATCCTCTTTCGAACAGCTCCCGTTCCAACATTATTCTCCACTGGGACTTTTTCTGATGTTTCTACTTTCCTCGTAACTTTCTTCCCTAGCCTACGAGCGGAACGTGCCCGATTACCAGCTCCCACAAGTTGTTCTGTTGAACTAGATATGGTTTGTTCAGTGGAACTGGACACGATGTGTTCGGTGGAGCTGGTTGTGTGAGGATCTTCAACCTTAGCAGTTTCACCATCATCCCTTTCTTCTTCAAAACCTTGTTTTGGTTTCATTGCAAGACTACTCGTCGGCTTCACATGAGACACTTGCATTCTCTCTACTATGGATAAACGAGATTTTTGCTTCGAGAGATCTATTAGTTTCTCTTCAGATGATGTGATTTCGTCAAGTTTCCGGTCTGATAAAGCACCACCACTCTCTTCTTCTTCTGCTCTCGCAGCAGCTTTCTTGAGTTCTTCACTGTTTAAGTAAATAGGAACTGTACTTTTTCTAGTTCTACCCATTTCTCGAACGATGTCATTGTAGTAATCTGCAACAACTTTCGTTTCTTCCTCAGAGCTCTGTCTAGACTCTAGCTTCTTTCGTCGTAACTCCTCAGCTGCTGCAAGTTTCTTATCGCGAATATCTCCTTTGCCAGGAGCTGTAGATCCGTTTGTCTTTCCATTCATTTTGTCAGGCTCCTTCTTTTGATCATTTGGTTCATCATTCTTTTTCGATTCGACTTCTTCTGTTTTCAAAGATTCTTTACTTTTCGATAAATTCTGATCTGAAGAAGACTTTTCTTTCTTGAACAAGGACATAAAACCTTTCTTTGATTCCTTACCTTTTTCAGAGATTTCTTCTTGCAGTTCTTCTTTTACTATGTTTTCCGCAGAAGAACGTTTAAGAATTGGCTTAGGAACAAAATCAGGACTAGCCAACGGCACTGGCTTAGACAGGACTATTGATGATTGATCGGGAGTAGGAACTCTGTATGGGGAAAATGGAGTACCAGACATGGCTCGCGGATGGTATGTCTGTAACTCTTCACTTCCAGTTCGCGTACGAGCCATCATTTCTATTTTGAACTTTTCGATAGAATCTTCAGATGAAGCAGTACTTTCTGTGTAATCCTCTTCATAATCAACACTTTCGTGTGAACCAGTCCTCTTTGACGCATCGTTTTCAATACTATCTTCAGATCCTTGTCGCTTCTTTCGCTGACGACTAATGCTATCCTGCGACCCACGACGACCAACCTCATCATGATCAGCATCTCTCTTCATTTGTGGACTTCTAGATGAATCTCGTTTGTTATTCGCAGCCTCAGAGTAATCTCCTAACTTCATTGGACCAGCTAGCAGTGACAGATCAGAGACATCTCCAGATAATCGTTTCCTCAACGAAGCACGTCGTTCAAATGACAAACGTTCTGCTTCACTCATTGATCCAAGTCGTTTCCTTGATCCAACTGGTGGTGCTAGACTTTGATCTGGATTTGTTCCACGTTTCTTATTTCGTTCAGCCTCTTCCAATTCCACAGCTTCATAGAAACGCGCCATTGCGCGTTCATACAGGAGTTCTGTTGAACTAAACGCTGGTCTCATTGGCGGTGGAAGTGCATCAATTTCATGAGACAAATCTGGTACAGACAGTGACAATGGTGGTGGTGATAATGCTTCATCCAAATCAAGGTCAAAGGATTCTTGCTCTAAAATGTGCAGATATGAAAAACATTTAAAAAGCTCGTCAAATTCAAAATATGATGAAACTTACTCTCATTTTCCTTTGATTTATTGTTTGGATACAAAACTAACATGAACTCACTGCTGTTATGGACAACATTATTTTTCTCTCTTGGAGGCTTTCGTGGTGGCTCTGAAGCTGTTGTCTTCATACCTTCTCCATTAACTGTGGTTATGACTACTTCACTCGGTTCGGGAGCACTGATGTGTATCACGGGGTTGGGAGGACGAACTTCTGGTTTGGGCGATGGACTTCGTTGGAAATGCGGTGGTTGCATTAGTTTCCTTTCAATTAGAATGGGTGATGGATGTTTCCGTTTGATGACATCAACGTCCTGCTTAACAGTACGCTCGATTTTGTCATTCACACGTTCACTATCAACGGGTTTTACAGATCCCTGACTACGTTCCATGTTCGGACTCATTCTTAAGTCTTTGTTCTTCTGGCGACGCGGTAAGGATGGACTTGCATCAGGAGTAATAGGCTTCGTTTCTTTATAGGCAGTATTTTTGTTATTATCTGTTGCATCCTGCCGACGTGGCAAATTTGGACTTAGATTTGGACTTGGCGTTTCGGGCTTTCCTCGGAAGCTTTGGAACATTCTCAAATCGAAAGATGCTCTTCTCGGCGCTTGTTTGACATTCAAATTTGTATCATCATCTTCGGCAGCAAGTTTTCCCGTTTCGACGAGACTTCCTTTCCTAGACGATGCTGGACTCTTTTCAGCATCTTTCGGTGATAGTTTTCGTCCCATTAATGGACTTTTTCTGATGAGTGACTCTATGAACCTCATGGGACTAGGACTTCTACGTTCGCGAGGACTGCTACTATTAGAACTTCTTTTTGCACTAGGGCTACGACGTGATTCGGCTGTTTCGTCACCATCTATTGCTGAGCCATAAGACATTTCTCTGGTAAGTGTATCACTTTCATAAATTTGTGGAGCTGCATTTGATGGTGTTAAGAAATTGTTCTGTGGCTTTTGTTTTTTCGGTGACGGTTGACGTTCCTCTAAATTCTCCTTACTTCGCGTGAGAAAATTTCGCAGTGGAGAAAGGGTTTTCTGTTTTGGTGGTAAAGGAGGCTTCACTTCTTCCACAGCGACCCCGTCCTTTAGTTCTCCCTTAATTTCTTCTGGTTTCCTAATGCCTCGCTTTGGATCAGCTACAAAAAGAATGTTAGATTCATCACTTGGATCACTCACTCCGTAAGGATTTTCAGCTTTGACACGGAACTTATATTGTGAACCTTCTATCAAGTCATGTAACGTTGATTCTAGTTGCCTTGTCGTTGCTGCCTTTAGCCATACGTTCCAACCTACTCTGTAGTATTCAACGATATAATTTCCAACTTTGCAACCTCCATCATCATCAGGAGCAGTCCAGGTCAAACGAGTCGATTTACCAAAAGACATAGACAGTTGCACCTTCCCAGGAGGCGTGGGACGGGATGTTACTGTTACAAGTATGAAAGCAATATCCTCGCCAAGTTTATTTATAGCTTTAAGACTATATTCCCCTTGATCTGATCTCTTCACTTGACTTATTTTCAAAGATGAACTTTTATCGTTTGTGATCAATTCGAAACGTCCTCCAGGATGTACTACTTTTCCTTCGTGACACCACACAACTTTCGGTGGTGGCTGTCCAGCTATTGCAACTTTGAGGCGCAAGACTTCATCCGCTTCAACCACAATTCCATCTTCATATTGTCTTGGCAATCGAATTTTCGGTGGTGCTTCTACTTTCAGTCTGGCTTTTGTCACAACATGTCCAGCACGATTAGTTGCTGTACATTTGATCTCTCCTTCATCAGTAAGTGCTGCCTGATGTATAATAAGTACACTCGAGTCGTTTTCATTAACAATTTTCGTTCGTCTACTACTAAAAATTTCGTAACCATCCTTAAACCAACAAATCTCCGGTGCTGGAGTACCCACAACTGCTACTCTCAGTTCAACTCTAGAATTTTCAACGGCAATTGTATCAGATAGTTCCTTCACAAAACGTGGCACGGTAATTGTGTTTCGCAGCAGTGTTACTGTCAAGCCATCTGAAAGTAAACTTGCATCGGATTTACCAATAACATTCTCAGCTATAATTCGAAATTGATATCTCCATCCTGGTTCAAGTCCACTCAACAGATACTCATTCACCGGAACAAGAGATGTAACTGCTCTAATCCATTGAGATGATCCTGTTCGGCGACATTCGATAATGTATCCTAGTAATGGTGAACCACCATCTGTTTTTGGTCGTTCCCATTTTATGTGAATGACGTCAGGATTCTCGGTTGAAGGAAACAGCATAGGCCGGCCAGGTGGTGATGGACGCTCTATACAATATAAAATTTTGTATTAGTTTTCAATTCAACTGACAGTGACCATATAGACGAGTATATCATACAATAATAGAATGATATCAAAAACAATTACGAGAGCATTTGTAAATGCTAACTCTGAGCTATCCGCAACACAGACTTCTTAACCCTTGTTGGTGTTTAAACACACCAGCATCCCGCCAAGAGCACTAGAGTCTAAAAATATCATCGAAATGAAGAGTGTTCTGTATTTGTAATAATAACACACTGACTGGTTTCGATTTTATTAAAAACTAAAGAAAAAAAGTTTTTTCGTTTAGGAATTTCTGGGATTTGTCAAAAAATTCTAATTACAAAGATCTAATTGAACACTTTCATTTAACATAATTAATAATAATTTATAATACCTGCTGTTTTCCAATGTACAGATTTCTTATGTTTCTCACGGACTGCCGGAATTGGATGATGTTGCTGCTGTGGCTGTTTCGTAGCATTATTTCCCATAACTTTTCCACCTCATCCACTAAAATACAATTTCGATTTTGTAATTTACACTTAATAATCGCACTATATGAAATATGATTTTTCATAATACACACCTTCACACAAAATAAAATTAATCGTCGATTTTTTGATTTAAAACTAAAAACTTTTTCAGAAAATAAAACTTTTTGGAAAATTTATTTTCTTGTCTTAAAGAACAGTTCTATCTTGTTCTTCTTCCATTTAGCAAAAATCACATCTCCGGACGTCAACGGCGTCCATTTCGGTCGAGAGTTATTGACGTGCAAGTCGTCTTTCTTGAAAATGATTCCTGCGACTAAGAAGAAGAGCTCGTCTTCGCCATCCGAGATGGCTCTCCCAAGAACGACTGAATTAGTTCGTCTGGTTTGTATTTTTGACGCCAAGAGATGAAGAGACTTCCTGTGTGAAGGAGAGAACTTTCTGTTGATGGAGACCTCTGCTACCTCCGACTTTGCTCTGTACTTTGTATTTCAGGGAGACAATTGGTATTCGGGTTGCACATATCCGGGTCGCGAGTAAATCACGCTTTGTGCTGTTACAAGAATTCTATCACGAACTTACAAGACGCAGTTATTCTACATAGGACACTACAGAATGCGTTGAACGCTTGAACTCTAGGAGACACGCACGCCCAACAGTGGCTTTCGAATCTACTCTAGTTCGCATGTCAACAAAGTTTCGTGACATTAAGGATATATAGGAACAGGTGATACATTTTTTTAAATTTTTTTTGTTAAAAATGAAAGTGATTTGTGAGCGGAATTCTATCCCGGAAGATACTGAGCTTCATTTTGGCGCAAGGGCAAATCATTTTCAAATTGCAATGAATCAAGTTTGTCCTTAAATTTAAATGGAAAATTGATGAAATTTCAGTTCGGCACACGAAGGGTTTATTTGTACACACTCTGTGAAGATTTGAGATGTCTACCTATTATAGTTCAAGAGCTACTAGCCCTGAGACAGAAGGATGGACAGCGAAGTCATATTAATTGGAAATTGGGTACAGAACCCTAAAAATGAAATCAATCAGACTGTGACTTGGTGAAAGTTTTATCAGTAGCACTTGTCAAACTAGAATTTATAGTTGTTGGTGGCTTTTTTCCGGGAAAGATTAGAAAAAGACTTTCAGTCTACTACAAGTTTGTAATAAAAACATTTTTTGTTTTTTCCCTTTTGAGCTATTATACTTTGGTACTCGAGTTATTTTGATAAAAATAGATAAGCCGACACGGTAAAGTACAGTCATAAAGATTTTTAAGAAGATTTCGGGAAAACGTTCTATTTTGAAATTCGGTAGCAAATTCATCTTATCAGTTGAAAAAGCTTGCATATAAATATCCACCTGGAATTTGCAACCGCAGTTCATCCTTTGAAACCAGCAAACTAGTACTCAACTGAAGGTAAGAGTATCGAATTTAATTCCTGTTGAACGAGTTCATCAAATTAAGGTACATTTTATTTTCAGATGAAATTGTTTATTGTTCTCGCCGCGTTCGTCGCAGTATCCTATGGTAGCCTCCGGGAAGACCTTAACGACTTCCAAGCACTCATCCCTGTAGACGAAGTTCGATCGATCCTTGAAGATTACTTGCGCAATGATCCCGAGGTTCAAGCTTTAGCCGAATATGCTCAATCTTCTGATGCAATTGAAGCTGGCTTTGCGGTTTATAGCATAGACGAGATACAACAGTTAGCCCAATGGATCCTTGAGAATTGGGTTCATGCCGGTTTCAATTATCGTGCACATCCACGTCACATGGGAAGCAGCCAACGCGGATGGAACAGCCTTGTTGAGGAGATTCTAGCTGTTCTTCCACTTGATGATTTACTTGCTTTGGCCGTAGAAAAAGTTGGTAATGGCGGATCCTTCTCTCAACTTTATTTCAAAATCAAGGCGAGACAAGATGTTTATGAGAGAATTATTTCACTTCCCGAAGTTGTCAAATTTGCTTCTGGATTATCCGAACGCGGGATGGACGTTCAGAAAATTGATAGAATGGTCCGTCTGGCATTTGGATGGTCCAGTTAAATTTTAGTTGTACCATGATAATCAAGTGTTAACTGCAAAATTAAAAAATCTTTATTCGATTTGAAATTGTCTTTGATTAAAGAATCATATACTATTCGTTTCTTCTTACTCTAGTCCATATAAGACAATTTCTTCTGAGCACTGATTTTGTTAACTTGATTCCCTCTTTATAGCAACATTTATATAAGCATTGTTTACACTGTTGCAAAGGATATGAACTGCATTCTGAGTATTGTCATCTTGCCAGACATGATTTATTTACATCATGTGTCTCATCCCATCCCATCCTACAACTATTTATAAGCATACTTTTAACCTGCAGATTCAACTCAAGTCTAAGGATATGGTAACTGTTCGCAAATATGTATATGGTTGTGGGTTATATTCAAGACCTATAACTACCAAAACGAGAAACCCGTCCCTACGTCAGTCACCGAGGATAGCTTGTGGTTACTCGGTTTAGCTACACCTTACAAAAAACATTATTTTGGTTATAATTTCAAAAAATCCTAAAATCCCCCCTACAGTCGAACTGAAAACAAAGACTGGTTCCAAAGATTGTCATTTCACAAAACTACTTCTTGTCGCAATAGTTTTTATCATAACTGTATATACCATTGCATGTCCGCAAACAGTACGTACAGTCTTACTAAAAGCTGTTGACTGGAATCACTCAAGGAAAGTTTTATAACGCCGAGATATATGCTACAACTGGGTGAGTTTCTAACATTCTGCTTATTTCGAAATATCACTTCATGGATATATTTCTAGCTTGAGAACACTTTGTAATAATAACAAAATTGTAGAGATAAGTACAGGTTTACCATTATCTAATAGAACATATTAATAACTAAAAAGTTGTATGATTTTATTAACTAATACTGTGATGTCATTTATGGTAGTGACAGTTCGTAATAGGATATTTTGAAAGGAAATACATATTACTTGGTTTTAGTCGAGGGAAGTCAATTAGAACATAGTTATCAGTATTACTAGCACTGTAAGAAAGGGGACTGAGAAAAGAAAGTTAACTTGCCTAGAGCAGACTTATTTGGAAGGTTAGCTTTTAGTCTCTTCACCAATGAGAACTTCCTATTTGAAAATTTCCATTTTCAAATCCTTAAGGTGCGTTTCCAATGCCAGCTTGGAGTGGAGTGTGTTAAAACTGACTCTGGCACTTGTTTCCATTGCCAGAGTGGATTGGTTTCACATCCACCTGGCGAGCATAGTTTAAATCATTTTTGAGTATCAATATTATAATATTTTTCTCAATAAAATAACCATTTTTGGATTATCATACCTTTAGTACATTAAAATATATTAGGACTGAATACTTTTCTCCATTTTTAACTAATTTTATAAAAAGAATACAAAAATTTGTCGCATATTTCGAACGATCACGTCGCAGCCACCTGTTGGAGGCGTTCTGAAAAACATCGTATTACCACTCCAGCGTGAAAATAGAAACAAATCCTATTTTTAATCCATGCTGGGCCCAGATTGCACGATAGTTACATATGGCGGAGTGCGTGCGTGCGAAGCAAGCGGAACATGTAAGCCAATCCAATCCACTCCAAGCTGGCATTGGAAACGTGCCTTTAAGGACATGCTTTTGTGCTTTTGTTAACTTGATTCCTTACGCAATACAAAGTTCACTTCTGTCTTACATAATCTTAAATACATAATTATATTTTCGAATTGTAGAAACAAACACTTGTCAGGCTGAAAATAACCAGGATTGATTAATATTTTTATAAGGCCGTAAATCTTTTGAAATGATTCTTAACTATTCAAGATTGCAGTGAACGTCGATAATTATAATATTCAGAAATTCCCATAGTGTTATTGAGATAAGTAATATCAACTAAATTAACAAGTATAAATATCGAACCAGAGATGATTTAAGACTATAATTGGTCCTAACGCCATAAACAGAGTACTAAGCAAAGTATAAATTCTAGTTTTTTTGATTTTGTTGAATTTTTGAAAATATATATTTCTTGTTCCAGATGAAATTCATCCTTTTCCTAGCTGTAGCTATCTCAGCTGCTCAAGGCCTTTACCTGCAACGTGGACTGGCAAGCGATCTTCAGGACTTTCTAAATTTGCTTCCTGTAGATGAAATTAGAGCTATTTATGAATACTACAGTGAAAATGATGATCAAGTGAAAGCCATCATTGAATACACTTTGTCCAAAGACATCGAAGTGGCTGCTTTCGATATTTACATGATTCCGGAGGTGCAAGATCTTGTTGAATGGATCATTCGTAACTTGTCCTTTGATAGAGAACAAAACAACAAGGTATCCAAACAACGAATGTCTCATGTTGCCGGATGGAATGGCTTCTTGGACGAATTGATTTCTGTGCTTCCATTGGAAGATTTACTCACACTGGTATTCAAAAAATTATCAGAAGATGGTACTTTCGCTCAATTGTACCACAAGATACAAGGCGGACAACATGTTTATGAAGAAATTATCAGGACACCAAGCGTTGTTACTGTCCTATACAACTTTGCCGATCTTGGAGTCGATATCAAAACTATTGACGCTTTAATTCGTACCGCATTTGGTTGGACTAGATAAACGTAACTTTTTGAAGAATTTAAGGATTTTCAAAATAAAAATATTAAGATAATAAACAAACACAGAAGCTGATTTTATTTTATTCTTTCTAATGAATATTTTGCGCATCTTGTTGAAATTTAGTAACTGTTTCACTCGATCTCCAAAATAAAAGATCCTTTGTCGATCACTCAAAACAGTAAAAGTGTTAATAGGTTAACATGAGGACCAGATAGGTTGGGGAAAGATGTCAATTAGACGCTCAACTCTTATGAGAGTCAGTGATCAGAGTTGTCTCTCAACTAATGTTGCGCGAGTTAGAGATTCAGCTAAACTCTTCAGGAGTCAATGACCAAAGCTGCCGCTAGATCGAAGAGGAATCGATCAGAGGCTAAACTCGACTTGATAGAAAATCAATGGTCACAGCTGCTTCTCAATTGAATAAGATTGGATTAAAGCATGTTCGCAAGGACGAACACAAACACGTTCCTTGATGTGTTGGAAAATCGAACGAAATTTACAATGGTCTTAATTTTAGATATAATCTAATATTTAAAGTTATTTAACAGCTACACTTAACTTTATCTTAGTACCTAGTGACTGCATGCTGATCTGTTATCTGTTATCATGCTTTGCTTTCTGGTATCAAGGCTTTCGCTCTGTCTCATGATTTGTGGGTGCCTTGTAGTGTGTGTTCGATAGCACGAGTTGTTAGTTGTGACCCTTATTTGGTGTCTAGCTTATATGCATGATGGCACTAGGGCGTTTCCGAATAAGTACTGATTGCGTGCTGATGGCTTCACGGGTTATATATTTAGGAAAGTAAGACAAAGGATAATTTCAAAGAAAGGTCCACGAAATTCTAAAATTGGTGAACAACAATCGTTTATTATAAAAGTGAAGTGTAACAGTGTATCACTCACTGTGGTCCGTCCATCTCTGGCAAAAAACATGCTTCCCTTCGGTCTTTGTTTTAGTTTCAAACTAGCTGCTGTTCGAGCAAGACGTTAAATGTTTTGGTATCAAATTTTGTACAATATATGAGAATAAAGTCGAGTATAAGAAAAGTTCACAATTCGAAGTGGGAATGTCATTTGAAAATTAATGTTTAGAATTTGTAGAATTGTATTCCGGCTGAGCAAATAACATGGTATTGCAAACGGATCCTTTTCAAACATTCGTCCTTCAAAATATTACATTCTACCTCAACAATCGATTTTCTCTTCTTGTGTTATAATTTTGAAAGCAGCTATTAGCTTCCATATCATATATGAGTTATTCTTAAAACGAACCGCTTTGGAATCTGAGAAATGCTTCAGTGAGAAGGACTTCAAGATTCGCCAGCAGCCAGCGGAATCAACAACCTCATTCAGTACTCTAAGGAGGCTAACAATAACTAAAGACGCTAGCAAAAGTAATCGCAGACCTTTATATAAGGACTTTGTCATATAAAACATATATCTACTAATGCAATGTTTCAGTTCAAATTAGAAATTTGAAGAAAATAGTTACGATTTTTCTGTTCAACTTTTATTTGGACAACGTCGATTATGCTAAAACGCACTTCAACGAAAAGTTTAAAATTTTTAACAAAAATTAATCTTAAACATTATTAGACTAATTTTGTTAAATATTTTTAATCTTATTCACTATCAATACCACTCGAAAATCGCCCGGATCAGCTCATCAAGAGCATCTACATCGACTCCAAGGGTGCGAAGATTTCCAAGATATGTTACAACGCTTGGTAGAGTAATCACTTGTTCATAATGATCACGCATCGATTGAATTTTCATTACGAGTTGATAGAATGTACCTCCTTCTGATAACTTTTGAACAGCCAAAGCTAGTAAATCAGAAATTGGCATTGTATCCAGAATTTCCTGAAGAAAGCCATTCCAACCGGCAGTGTATTTGAAGCGTTTCTGAATGGATTTGTGTTGTAGTCTCACGTCAGCTCTCGCCAAATGCCTGAATATCCACTCAACTAAGTCCTTCGTTCCTGGCAAAGCATAAACATCACCAATAGCCACCTTGAAATCTTCCGACAACGCGTATTCCAATATTGCTTGAACTTCAGGATCATTAGCACGATAATATTCAAAAACTTCTGCTATTTCCTCTAGTGGCATAAGGTCGAAAAATTCCTTGAAATCACTAACAAGTCCACGTTGTGCTGGCAAAGCACATGTTAGAGAAAGCACGGAAACAAGGACCAAAATTGTCTTCATCTGAAAATATTTATGTAATTGAATGGCTCATTTCGGTGAAATTGTGTGTAAAACCAACGTACCTTGATTTATATCAACCCCGTACTGAAATAATTAAGCAAGATAGGTCCACCGCGTTTTATACTGATTTCTGTATCAGAAACATTTCTTTATCATTATAAACACCTGCTTAAATTAGCCTTCAATGGCTTTCTGAACAAAGCCTTTTATTATCAATGTAATATACTGTTTTAAGATTGAGAGTTATAAATGTTTTGCGATAAAGCTGCATGATTTCTTGTATCAAATGCATCGACAACATTGATTCAGTGAATTTTGATTGCAACCGAAACTTTATCTGTATTACAGGAGTTATTAAATAATTTTCAGGATACCTATAACTCACCAGAAGATTTCAAAATCACTTTCATCCAGCAGGTGGTTGCTGTCAATCTGATATCATTTGAGAAAGTCTCGATAAGAACCAATAAAAGAAAGATTACTAATTGTAAAGTAATAAATTATTTATGTTATTAGAAAACACTGCCTGCTGATTAACTAAGGCTAAAAGCTAACAGTTGATAAGAAAACGATAGAGATACGATAAAGTTTATAAGCGAAGCCAATTTTATAGCACTTTTATTTGGTTCACACCGTTTCTAGGCTGCCAGAACTGAAAGTGAACGTAAGATCAATTTATTAAGATCTCCTTTAATTGGAAATTAATACTGTACTTTCTATTAGATGAAATTGATTTTGGTCCTCGTCGCTTTACTATCAACCACGCAGGCAAATCCGCTGCAACGCGGTCTCATCAAGGATGTTACTGATTTCATGGTGCTGATACCATTCGAGGAAATCGCTGCGGTATATGAAAAATATGCTCAGGACGAACAAGTGGTAGCAATTGTGGAATATGCTTTTTCGGAAGACTTTAACGAGGCACTAGGAGATGTATACTCCTTACCACAGTTGCAGGATTTGATTGAGTGGGTGCTGAAAAATTTATCATTCATTGAGCCCCGTCCGCGAAACTTACCGCTGCCAGTCATACCCGGACATCGGGCGGGTGGTTGGAATGCATTCCTCAATGAAGTCATCTCACTTATACCAATGGACGATATTGAAGCCCTTGCAATTCGAAAAATTATTGAAGGTGGAGCTTTTGCAGAATTGTTCAAACTACTTCAAGACTCTAGAGATCTTTACGAAGAAATGATTCAGATGCCCAGTGTTGTTCAATATCTGCACAATTTGAAAGATCTTGGTGTAAACATAGATGATATTGATAGAAATATTCGCGATATTTTTGGATGGTACAAGTTGTGAAATCTGGGTTTTCCTAGTAAAGAAAATTATTAGTGTCTGTTATGTTTTATTCAGTGAACTTACAGATGGTTGATTGCAAGTAACCTCCTTAATACCTTTTCTTTCCCTAATTCCCCTTAATCCAGCTGTTGATAAAGTGAAGTAGTGTGAAAGTTTAAATGCTAATTTCTCCCAAAGATACTAAAAAAACTTTTTCAGTTACTTAAAATAAAAGATATATAAAACGAATCTTGTTGGGGTAGCCTCTCAAAATTGTGCACTTCAAGGCGGAACCTCCATAATCTTTGATTATAAAATTTAATTGCATACGATAAAAGTGAAAGTTAATCCAAATAACCGTTTGAATGTATCCATCAATTCAAATTCCAAACTTAAGTATAATTTGTATGACAATATTAAATCGAAAAATCTATTTTGATGAGTACGGAAATATTGTTATTAAACTCAAATGGCAGTTCAATGATCTACTTAACATCGTGGAAAAGTGCACAATTTTGGACAGAAAAAGAAAACTGGTTCATTAAATTTCATCAATCCGGATATTTTGCAAAATTTACCTGCAATTAAAATAACCTTAAAGGTTATACCAAACCAGCTAATTGCAGCAAGACTTGCGTATTTTCGAGGTTACAAGTGAAAACTGTGTACGATAGGAGATTAAGAAAGCGCAAAATTGAGCACTACCTTTCAACCAAAACACGTTAAGCACGTTGTCTTAAATGCAGCAGTATGTATGTCGGAATACCGTTGCGTCCATGCAAAGGTTCAGATCATGGTCACATATAAAAGAGATGTGGAGTGGCCAAGTGACAAATTGATATAGAGAAACACCTCAACTTCTCCTCATTAAGATCTTCAACATAGTTGAAAACAATGTAGGCAGCACTTTGGCAAACCTTTCGTTATATTCCAGCATCACCATGTATTTGCTTCAACTCCAAACATTGGAGCAGGTGTAAGTCGGAGTTGTGTGAGATCAACATCAAGAGAGGGATCTTCTTTCAGTACACTATAAATGTGCAAAGTAGATTCCAGTATATACAAGTATCCACTACAAGAAAAAAAACCGGTTACTTTCAAAACAAAAATGTTAAGATCTTAACTTGAAGGCTTGCGGCGTATTGTAACAGTTTAAAGTTACAACTTGAAAAACTAGCATACCAAGTTATTAGAAAGCACAACTCCATTGGCCATAAAAACGTTGATTTTCTCCTTAAAAAAGCAAAACCTTCAACAAAATCGTAGGCAACCTTTCTTCACAATCACTCAGTTCTTTACGGCATTTCATTGAAGAAAAACGGTGGACAAGTAGATACTGACAAAAACCGCCTGATTTACTTATCAGTTAAATGAAAAATCACAGTCTTCACGATTCTGTTGAGGAGTTAACATTACCATTCGACTTCGCGCGGTGTTCTTCACTAAGTATCACAATTATTGAGTTAACAAATCGGATAAATCCTCGTCAGTTATTACTACATATAGCTCGTCATATTTAAATCTATTTAAGAATTTGAATAATTCATTGTTGATTTTAAACCATTTTTCGCGTTCTTCTATCTATAGAAGAAATATTCAAACTACTTTAAAACAAGTTCGGTAGAATTCACGGTTTTGTGACAACATTCTATTAAATTTCTATGATCGCTCAACTCGCACTAGGCTTGCCACACCAAAAACTCATTTAGACTCGTACGTTGATCTTGTCTACGGCTGATAGTATGTCACCAACTCTCTACATCATCACATGTGGATAAAGATCGGTTTCGTGTTGAGTTTAAATTATTTTAAATCATGTTCATGTTGTGTTTTTGGTGATATGATTGAAACCAGTTCATTATTTTGTGGTGCAATTGTTGAGAAATGCATTAAAATAATGTATTTGAGTGATATAGAGTGATACAGAATGAGTGAAAAGTTTTAAATTTATGCTGCAAAACCTGATCCTTTGATATAGTTATTGCGACGATACATAAAATAAGAAGTTAGAAAGATCTATGATTAATAGTGCATACACGTTTTATTGGTGTTATGGAAGAAGATGTGTTGTCTGCACTACGATCATGTCCAGCTTATATTCCTGGCGGATGTGATCGGGATGGTCATACAGTTATAGTAGTGAATATATTTAATAATTTAGAGCCATGGAATAGGAAATATCTTGAAACATATATTAATTATTTTAAAAAATCTCTAAGGTGAGTGAGTTCATTTCTGTAGTCATGCTCAATATATTATTATTGGTTATAACGGATTTTAGCGAGGAGTCACTCAGAAAAGGTGTTACTATAATCTTTGATGCCCAGAAACATTCTGCACGTTTTACACGACATCAGTCTCGATCTGTACAAACATTTTTCGGTGGTGATAACTTAGCTAGTATTTTCCTAGTACGATCCGAAGGATTTTGGGATAAACGAGTCGACCATTGTGCCAAATCTCATGCAAAAGATGAAGTAAATTGAAACTAATACAATATTTTTTGGTATGAAAAAACATTAACATTTCATGATCAACAGCCAATAGTTGTTACTAAAACACGTTTGCAAAAATATTTTGATCTTTCCGAGCTGCCAGAAGAATTAGGTGGAACAATTGCATATAATCACGATTTATGGATTCAAAATCGTGTTGTTAGTATTATATGATACATAATCATTATATGAGGTGGAAATTATTTAGTTTTCTTTACAGCGTCTCGAAGAATTTCATATGAAATATGGAAAAATATTAAGCGATTTAGAAAATTTGCATTTGACTTTGCTCGATCACAAGTCATTGAGGCCAACGGAAACTGATCAGAATCTTGTATCTTGTACCAATGTTCACAATGAGGTGCAATCATCTGTAAAGCGGATAATTGAAAGTGGTAATTATATCTGGAATCACACTCATGTAGATATATGAGAAATGAAGTAGAAAAGTTGCTCTACAAATAACACATCTGCGTCAGTGTTACACGAATGATCGAAAGACTGTGAATTTTGTAGAGTAAACATAAAACAACTTCGACTTTAATAGTCATTTTGTTTTGTCACAATATCTCGATATGCAGTTTGTAATGAGACTCTTTGAAACTGAGGTATTTCGAAGTAAGTTCTGTTTTGAAAAACGTGTCGACAAACATATAACAAAAGTTTGTGTATTTAGTGAGACCACATAAATGCATTGAGCCCATAAGTGCGATGGTGTCTTTCAAAAATCATTCTGTACCGCTGTTGGTGTAATGAATGTCCAAGGCTTGCCCTGAATGTTAAGTGGCTGGCTGGTTTCGAGATAAACGTACACAATATACCAGCCCAATTCGAAAGTTTTCATTACAAACATTCTTAATCTGGTTTTAATATGCGGCAACAGCTTCTAGAAGTTTATCTTTATTCGTGAGATTTTACATAAAAATGGAAATAAATTTAAAACTAAGATGGGAGTGCCGGGTCATTTAGTTGGTTTACAAAAATATCTAAAAATAAAATAACAAGACTAGCATAGAATTTAAATGCATTCATTTCAAATTAATCTAATTGTAAGAGCAAATAATTTCATTATGTGAATAGACTCAACAAAGCAGTCCCAACACGAATTTACGACGTCTTATAGTAGGTACCATCTTATTTGAATGTCCGTGTTCTTATGATTTGAAGTAAGAATGAACAACCTAAGCGTCTTTCATCTTTTTAATTAGCGACCAAGTACAGACATTATGGAACCTAATTGTCTGAATAGGAATGTTTCCTCAAACAAGTTTTCGTAACAGACTAAGTGATACAAGAAGATGTTCTTAGAAATAACCTTGCTATGCTTGACTATGTAATCACTAGCAGGGGACTATTTTCACCATTCTATCTTGAATGTAATCGTAAACTTCTAACGTAAGGCTCATTTGTAAGTCAAGGCTTAATAGAGTTTTTAACAATGAGAAGATTCTATCATCTACAGTAACTATCACGACATCTCCAACTAAATGATCGATTCTCCATCAAGCTTGTATGGTACCGGTTCTGTTGATACAAACAATTCAAAACTTTTCATAAATAAATCAAGCTTTTTATGTTGACATTTCTGTGTTTTTCAAATACAAACCGTAGAAACTTTATTGCTGAATCAATAAAAACAAAACAACATGAAGAACAGTTTCATATATTAGCTCTACCTGTGTAAAAATGTTTCTTTCTTTCTTGCCAAGTATCCATACTGTTGTGATACATGTTGTAACACTAGTATTTTCACATTTTAACCGAACAAACCGTGCAATAAATTGTTCCTTGATTTTTGTTAACCAATTCTCATAGCCAGCAAAAAGATTGCCGGGTCAAATATAATAAATGGTTAAGTTTTTGAATTATTTTTTCGACTTCATCAAAAAAATACTTGTCTCTTTCGAAATTCAAAAATCGTTTACATTATGCAGGCGAAAACAAGCATGCATTTTCACTTTTTTATTCACGTACCTAATGAGTTTTCGTTTGGTAAATATTTAAATAAAAACTCTTAACAAATCAAATCAATTCCGGCGGAAGTTGATTTTAAATTGAAAACGTTGTGCTCAATTTTAAGTTTGATGGTTTATTTAAACATTTAAGTGGTTTTCTATGGAATTCATTTGAAAATAGAAAATTGATTGATAGAATTATTACATGAAGAAAATGATTTTGCTTTGTCATATGCGTCTACGTTGTCCCAGTTGATTGTGAAATTTCTATTCGTTCGTAATGATTCTTCAACCAACCTGAGTCCTCCTCTTTTGAAAGTCATGCATTCAATCAGATTCGTTCAATGAACTTTGAACATAAATTTGTCAGACTTAGTGATGAGTTGTTATTTGAATTTAACTGATATTATCAGCTCGTCAAATATTCATGTCCAGATATCAGTAGAACTGGAACAGAGTGATGCAAGTAATAAGGATGATGCTAATGCTTCTAAACTACTAACCGCTAAAAGACGGTTTCCGCAAAACATTTGTACAATTAAACAATAAAAATCACAGAAAATTATTAATACTGTGATTCCTCGAGATAGGAGTTTAATTCGTTCTGTTACCTTGCTCGTATGTCAATTTTCTCCATTGAAATTAATTGAAATGCCAACAAATTAATCCAGTTGTTCTTGTTACGTGTTTTTGAAAAAGAAAAATGTATTTATATAAAATGTAGACCGGTTTCATGAAGTCTATTTGTGTTTTGGTCACTCACATACAAATGCTACTTACACCCAACTTAATGTATGCTTAATTTTAGTCACTGGTTTGCTCTTCACTGGTCTTTGCATTTTTCGCCGAATAAAAGAAAACAGTGTAAGGAAATTTCTTTCCGGCTGTTCCTCGTATCTCAAATGTTGTTCGTATTTCAAAGCACAACTGCGCTCGCTTGATAGGTCGTATTTAAAATATCTCGTGAGTTAGCAAACTCGTATCTCGAGGTACCACTGTACTAAATATAGGATTCTTTGTAATAAGCAGTAAATTTGATGATTATGTGTGCATTTTAATTAAGGTTATAAATTATAAAGTTGTACAAAAAATGATGAAGGGAATGAAGAACAAATTTCGAAATTTCCTGTTAAATGGAAAAGTTTTATGTTTTAATCACTATAGTATTAACTAAATGAGAAGACTTGAAAGAAAGTCTAGAAATGTCTAACTTAGCATTTTCCTTACTTTTTTAGTGATTTTGCAAAAGCGAAATTCAAAAGTTCAGCCATGCAAAGAAACAGAAGCGAATGTAAATCAGTAATTAATGTGATTTGGCAAGAGAAATGATTGTCATTATTTTGCTTGCAATTGTTTCAAGTCAAGTTTTACGTCGTCAAAGTAGAGACTTTTAATAAAATGCAGCTTTTCACTTCCTTTCTCTGATCTAAAAGTGATTTTGCAATTGAAATAAAAATGATTCGAGTACATGGATAGATATCTATTGAAATCTCTTATTGCAGGTAACCAGTTAATAGTTGATATATCTGAATCGTATCGATTACCAACTAGCAACAACAGTCTCAACCATAACAGTAACCAGAATAGTCAGAGAAGTCAGAATTGCAAAATACCACAAGATCTCTTAGATGGACAGAAACGTGTAGAGGGTCTGATCAATGAAATCGAAAAGAAACAGAGCTCGATCAGGATAGCCTGGAGTGATATAGAGAAGAGTATACAAGAAGCCCGAGAACTTTCGACCCTGGAAGAGGGAGTAGCCTTTGTTACTAATTGGATTCTTGGCACGGCTGAGCAAATGTTAAACCAGCAACAACGTGTAGGATGTGATGTTCAGAGTTGTGAGGAACTACGACGTGAAAATGAAATTCTTGAGCTACAATGCTGGGAGACGTATGGATTTTATGCTGAATTGTTGCATAAAATAGGCTCATGTACTGTTGATAAGGAAACATTCGCATACAACGATCTCATGTCACAGAAAGATTTTATGGACTTTGTTTGCCGAAGTTTTGCCACTCGCCTAGAACGACGCCGTAACATTCTTATAACGTCTGTTCGTTTCTATAGACTTGTCTCAGAATACTTCGATCGTACAAGTCAAGTATTCGACTCCCTGATCATGGGCAACAAAGTTGACGACTTTGATCTGGCGACAGTGAATTTGCAAAAACTCAAGGATAGTCAACATAGTCTGGGTAAGTCAAATCTGCACTTGAGAAATCTTGTTTACGATTTTTAAATTGACTAACAAATTCCTTACATTTCCTTGCAATTGTTGTTCATGTTTCTTATTTATTTCTTAGTTTTCTTTTCAATTGTACCTTGCATTGTTATTAATTTATGTTGGAATGATGTTAAAATTGTAACTGCTGTCATTATCTTGTCCATGAAGCTGGATATCATGTAATTGCGAGGCGCGTTATTGAAATACGAAATTGCTTTCTTTATTTTCCAAGAAACCAGTACTCATAAGCTACAATGTTTTTAAGTAATGCAAAAAGGTGTGTCAAAGCCCACAAACGTATGAATACTCTTTTGTGAAAGTTGCCATTTATTCATATATTATATGTACAAAAGAAATAATTTTAATTTTGAATTGCATAACACTCAATTGATTTTTGAAACAACTTCACTGAACAACGAAAAAATTGTGAACAAAATTCAATTTCTTCTAAGATGCTATCAGGAATCAGGATGCAGAGATTGTCACTATTTCGGCTCAAGCAATTCTCCTTGGAATAAACCCGTCTTAATAGGTTAATTTTTCAAATCATGCAAATTTCAAGATAGAGTATTAACAAATAAACCGTAACGAATTTCCTTCAAATGATTTGAATAAATTGTTTTTCGTTTGGGTGTTGTATAGGGCCGAAATTACCTGAAATGAATTGAATTTTAAAACACAAATAGGTCAACCTCCTAACAACATTTTCGTGACTTTCGGTTTTACTTAAGTTCCACCTCACATTTATAACTTAAGGTATGTACAATATGGTATCGTTGGTGTAAGCCAGTACAATTACCTTGTGAGCTTCGAAAAATCTGCTGTTTTTGAGTTCAAGATTAACAATTATGAAAGAAATATTAACAATTTATGACTGTATGCTGGAATCTATTCTGGCAAAACAAGTTTTGAGTTCCTCAAAACGAGGCTTTCGTACTTAAAGTTTGAGCAAGTAAAAGTAAAAATGAATGAACTCGAGAAACCCACTTTGACTGAACTTTAAACAAATCAAAAGTGAACATCAATTCATCATTTTAACCTCAAATTTTGATTTATTTCGACCTAATGAGCTCCAGTTCATTTAACTTTTAAATGGCTCTTTATGTTTTCACGACTACCAATGAATAATTTCGTCCTTATTTCTAATAACTTCAATTTGTCAAAATCTCTCAGACCTCACATGGCTTCAAGGAGGTATCTGAATCAATCATTTTGTGAGGAATAAGATTCTGAATATCTTAAGAGTTGAAGCTAGAAAACTATTTTATGTCTCATGATTCTTACTTAACTAGAAACATAAACTGAAAACTCTCACTGGCTCCGTACATAACTTGTGGAATTGTCAGCTTATCTACCAGAAAATTCATTAAAAAGAAAATACAAAATTTTTTAAGTTGATTTAAAGTGTACAATGAATGAACTTCCTGTTAACCACAAAATCCACCTACCTGCCTGAAGAATCTTTCAACGTCCCATACCTCATACAGTTCTTGGTTGTATAATTGTGATAAGAACTTCCAGTCACATTCACTCTGCGAAAACCTGTGGATTTCACGTCACCTATACGTTTCGACGAACAAACACAAGAAAGTATCACATATCTCTCGTCAATACAATCCAGCAGATTAATTCCCACCGGATGCCTTGGTTTTTGACCAAAATGCCTGGGAATGTTCGAATTTCTTCAACAAAAATTTTTTCGGTCGATAAAAGTACAAATTGTAAAAATTCAAATCAGAGAAATTTTTGTGGCTTCAATTTGTATCTGAAGCCTGAGATTATTTATTTCGTATTGTATTTTTATTACTCGAATCTTACAAACGAACCTTTCACTACTAAAACCACAAACCTGACAAGAAGCCTTACATGTTATAATACTTTCCATTATCTGAAGGAAAATACCACAAAAATGAAACTAACGAGTTATATTTAAAGTTATTGATTCTCGAATTCTTAAGCGCAGATAATATTGAAAAAGAGCTCATCAAGGAAGGTGAAAAACTCAGCGACATGCTATCAATGCCAGTCAAAGATGCACTCGGTCGTGACATTGGCATTGATTACAGTGATGACATAGCCAACGTCCGTGACATCCTAGACGCGACTATAGCACGACGGAATATATTCATCGATAGTGTTGAGTTACAGAAGCTGACTCTGGAGCAGGTTACGCATATTCACGCATATGAGAAGGATGCCAGAGTAGCAATTAAGTGGATGGACGATTTGTACAGTGCCATGATCAAATGTCACTCACATGTCGGCTGTAATGTGCATGAGATTCAAGTACAGAAGGAGGAATTGCAAACATTTCAGGAAACTGGAAAGGTGAGTTTATTTAAGTTGATGACGGCGTTGAATTTTATACTCTTTTTTCCAGAGTATTTATAATTATGGCTGTCAGCTTTTGGAAGCATCTCTGGCATTGCGGCAATCATGCAAACTTGAAACTAAATCAAACATTGAAATGTCGCAAGAACTTTGCCAAACTTGGAGTAATCTCGAAACGGTCAGTCAAGAGCATATGACTCGTCTCAGGGTATCAGCTGTTTTCCATCGCAGTGTTGAAGAGTATTGCAACAAATTGAATGATTTAAAAACCGCTGTTATAGCAATAAGTGAACTAGAAGACTCTGAACGTCGCCTTATCCGTCTTAGGAAATCACTGGCACTTCGCGAAAGACTCTTGGTTGAAGTAGGTCGAATGGTACGACTTGGACGACTGCTTAAAACCCGCCTCAAGGAGCCGTTCGTCGTGGAATACAAGACAAATGGGTAAGACTGGTTTCTTGGTAAGACAATTTCCTCAAACTGCAATTGGTGCAGTTACCTACCTTTAATCATTTGAAAATAATCTTATCTCTGCAGAAGAAAGTTGTAGCGCGTTTGCTGGAAAATATTCACTCGTTTCCTAAACAACATAAATATACAATTTTTCATATTTCTTCTTCTAAAACTTTCTTTTCAAATGACCTTAATCATCGCAATCACCATTGATCAAAGCTGCATCCGCGGTTTTATCCAAAGAATAATTTTATATCGATTTAATTGATAAAACTTGAAATTCCAAAGATTATAGTAGCAACGAACTCTTCCTATAAATAATTTATAAATATTTTAATGCAAAAAAATTAAAAGGAACTAGATATTATAACCAGTTTTTGATAGAGGCATTCAAACGGAGTCTAAAGATTTTTCAATACAAATTTCTATCTCTCATTACCATATCAGCTTCATCGATCCAACATAAATTTTGAGTGATAAGACATCGTGCCGACATGGAAGAAGTTATTAATTTAAACTATCATAACAGTTATCTCATAATTTATTTGCAGGTATGGTAAAATATTATGTCATACACATTTTCGCATTTCTTTTGCTACGCTTAGTTTATCTACTGTAAATTGAAAAGTGTGTCATCTGCTCGAAAAACCGAAGCTAAATGAAGATTTACTTGGGATCAAGAAAGACATTTTCTGAAGATGGAAAGAATGTTTTGCTTGACTTACCTTTATATTGGGCGTGATACCGTTGACTGCAAACTAACCTCATTTCAACAAAAGTTTTTAAATCCAGTTGTGTTTATCTCTGAGCTCTTATGGCGATTTTATCGTTATGTAAAGTGATCACTCTTTTAGTTTATTTGTGAAGTAAAAAAATCTACCATATTTTACACTTGACTTCACCTTTGAACAAAACATGAAAACGAAGACCCTGACCAAACTACATATTTTTATTGTTTTGAATGAAACGAGCTTTAATTTACATTACGAAATAAGTTGTAATTTAAACAAAATAAAGTATCTGAATTAAAGATTTCATAATATTAACTAAAATTTGTTTACAGATGTTCAGAGAAGACGACGAAGGAAATAAATCCTACGGGCGACAACTCTGTTGCATGTGATGCAATAGCAAATAAATTGACTGATGTATCTGAAATTGCTGAATCACTAGATTCAGTGCTTCGTGATACACATAGTGGACTTGATCTAGTCGAAACAAATTCCAGTTCTTCTGAGAAGAAATGTGAACATAATCGAAATGGTAGCGTGGATGTAAGTTCTAAAATTTGTTCACCAATTTATGAGAAGCTCATTACCAATGGTTGTAACATGTTTTAGGAATGGAACTCAAGTGTACGTTCTACCGAAGATGAATCTTTTGTAACCGCATCTGATGGCACGCCACAATCCCGATCGTCTTCCTATCACACCGCCTCAGAGTGTCGTACTTCACCATTGTGGAGTCCGGATAAGCGATCACTAGATACCGAAAATAGTTCTGAATTAGACAGCTCATCACCCTTAACTCGTTTGTTCTCAGGTGCCACTTCCTCTACAAGCACGTCGTTTGACAGCTCAGATCAAAGCTACTTCTCAGCAAAACAGTCACCACAGTTCCTAGAACTGGATCACATTGAAGATGAAAACGAAAACGCAGTTGAAGAACCCAACCGAGAAGAAACGCGTGAAGAAGAACCTGTAGATACTTCTGAAAAATCTCAAGTGAAACAAAACACTGAAGACCTGCCACCTCCACTTCCAGAACGAAACCGTGATAAACTGCGAAAAAGGCTGCAAGAAAAAGCTTCTCAAGAAAGTATACCTGAATCTAATAGCTCCGAAAGTAATCAAGCTCCCCCGTGGAGCAACTGTTATTATCAAAACTTGGTAGCGAAACAAGCAATCAAAGGATGTTTGTAAAATAACTAGGAAATGTTAAATTTTGTTGAAATTATGTGCACTTTATGTTTTACGTTTGTAGTGTAATTAAATTATTTAACTCATTTATTCATTTGTTGAAATTTAGTAACGATAAAATTGAATTGAATACATTAAAACGTTTTCTCTTTGATTATTTATATTGCATTATGTAACCCATGTTAATATCTTCGACTATGATTCCTTTATGCACCCTAGATTCAGACGAACATATTTCTTTGATGATTTCAGATTTCTGCGTTATAACATACAACAAAATACGTTTAAATTTTAAATGTTGTTTATTAATCAATAATTAAATTAGGTAAATAGTTATGAGAAAAAAGCTATGCTGAGCAATCAACACACAGCAATATTCCTTGCTGATCCATACACATGAATGTTTTGCATTGAGTACAACTAAACCTGGTCATTCACCGTTTTTTATAATCACAGAAACCACAAATTTTTTTCTGTAATCCTGTGGGTTGTGATTGATCAGTGGACGAAGTTTCGCTCAGTACTTCAGCAATCGTCCCTTTTAAGCATCGCTTAAAATTGGGCATTTCACTGCGCAGAAGTAACTAAACGTCACACAGTTTTGAGGATCTTCTTTTATATTTTATAGATCTTATTAATTGTATTATGTACATATTATGTATAATATATGAGTTGACCAGAGCTACAATTCAGAATTCCAAAAAAAGAACAAAGTGGTAACAATCATTCGCCTGTCAGACGACCTAATTTCTATAACTCCTTTTTGATATGCGCAACCTCGAATGCAACCGGCGCGAAATGAGACAATAAGCCATCTAGGAATGTACTAAAGAGTTGAACCTTCTATCTCTTTCACTCTGCAAGCTATAAGGGGTTGAACATGGTTTGCGCTGTGAGACGAATGCTTATGAAAATGCATTCCCTGCCCAGTAGTCTTCAACTTCAAGTTGAGAAGTACCAAAAAAATTAATATTGTATTGAAAATTGTTGCTGCAAGCTTAAAGAATTCTTTCTATCCAAATCAACTTAGCGCTGCTAACAAGGTATGGCACATTTTATAGAATCAAAATTATTTAATTTCCTTAATTGATTTTAGTATTTTCAAATTCTTCTATTTTTAAGAAGTCAACCTACACACCTTCTGCGGTAACACCTATTCTCCATAAATTGTAGCTGGTTTGCAGTTGAATGCTTTTGAAATTTTAAAGAGGTAAAAATAATGAGCGTTTATAGCAATAACTTTGTGATTATGATGATTGAAGTGGAATTTCGATGGTTAGTGGCACTGAGTTGTGTGACAAAACAAAATTTTTTAAATTTTTAATTTGGCAACGATTAAAAACTTCAAAATTAATCCAGAAAATTATATTGCATGTCTTCATTAATTAGTAAACACTTCCTTTCAAACCAAATTTAGATTCGTTTGGCAAGCAATGGTCTGTAAATATAAATGCTAGAATGACTCTTTTAACCTCTATGATAACCGAATCGTTTTAATACTTTCTTTTTCAACAAATCTACAGAATAACATTACCTCAAGCCTCATTATAATAATAATCCTTAGCATGTGTTGCTTCAGAAGTTAAAAAAACCTTCTCGTATTAAGTTATCAGTTGGATTATTCGCTTGAGAACGATCAGTGGTAAAACAGGATATCTTTCTACACACTGGAAAGCAGGAAAAACTGATTTCATCCAAAACCGATTTTGTAAATTTATTTAGATATTTAGAAGTTGTTCGCGATTGAAAACTGGATGTGGCTGTTAAAATAACATATTCCCAATTTGGTTATCATATGTAACCTTCTATCACGCATTTAATAGTGTTGACGACTTAAACTGGAAATTTGTATTCGCCTAGCTGTATGCTACCATGTAATACTATCTATATGAAATTTTCTGTTCACACTGTACCGGGATGGGTTTCATTTCAACTGTTCCTTGTGTTAACTGATCACTGACTACAAAGTGATCGAGTAATATCTTCCTTGCTATTGCACAAGGACTTGTTCTTAATTCCTCATGTTAATAATACATTCAATGTGATATGAATGATTTGAGTAAATGAAAATTTAATGAACAAGTTAAGGTTGTCTACATTAAACTTACCTAGTTAAGTTAAAGGTTAAAAAAGGAGTGAATAGTTATTATCATTTTATATCTTCTATAGCATGACTTTGCTCAACTGAACGCTTTATCATTTCGCCATTAAAATGTTTTATTAATGCTCCCAATATATTGCTAATTACAGAATAGGAGAATTAGAACGAGAAACAATTTAACGAACAACGAGACCCAAAATTATACAATCAACACTTACTTGTTGACACCTGGTGAGGATTTCGTTGGTAGCAACATGTAAGCTTGCTTGAAATTTTAATTCAAAGCAAATCCTTTAACAACAAAACTTCTACCCAAAGCCAGAGTTGACGGTGAGGGTATAATTAATTTTCCCCGGGGAAATTCATCACACCTAATTCTGTCTGCGTCAATTAGATATACGTATAAGCAAGCATGGGTTTATAGAAAAAACGGGACTCGCGTCAAAATAATAATCACCTGTCGCAAAGGAGCTTTATTAGTGTATCTGCCACCTGACGATTGCAGAGTAATTGTGGTTTACAATTAAATATTTTGACAATGAGAGTAAGGAAAAGTGCAGAAGCCAAATTTGAAATAATTTCTCTAATTTGTTATAAGTTCATTTGGTGTATTTGAATGAATAACAAAAATTGCAATAATTTAGCGACAAGAGAATGTCAGAAACAAATTCTGTCAAGAGCAGCTCTATTCACAACCACACATTTGTTGGTGACATATGGATTGTTTTTTAGGCTAAGTGGTGTGAGTTTTAGGTTAAAAATAAAATTTTTTATATATTTTACGTTAAATACTTTAACTATTGAATTATACAACCTCAAAGACACTTAGACGTGCTATCCGGAGAAAGAAGATGACAGTCTTCCGAGCGCGTTCAAACCGACCACCATCACCTTTCTTTAGGGTAGACGCTGAAGATTCAAATTTCATTTGGTTTTCGTGAAAGTTTTTAAGAAAAAGAATTATAAAATAGACGCATCTTCTATTTTGACGACACTTTTCAGACGAAAAAAAACATATTTCCCCAAAATAGAAATCCAATTTTCAAACGGGTCGATATTAAAAAGTTTTAAAAATAAAAGCGAAAGCCAAAATGTGTTTTTGGAAAATGAAAAATTAGAGCATAATTAATTTTAAGGGAAAATATATTAGATGCAGTTTTTTTGATTTCTGCGCATTATTTAGTGTATTAAGTGCGTAAAATTTCTCCGCTTTTTCCAAAATTTTCCGTTTGAATTGAAAATTTTCGTCAATTGAATTGAAATTGGCAAAGTGCCGCGAAGGAAGATTTCATTAAATTTGCGTTTCTGTTTTTCTGTTATGTTTAAGTGAGTGAAAAGTTGAGTGTGAAAAAAATTTCAAGTGAAAATATAAGTTAGCCAATATGATAGCCCGATTGCGAAATATCATTGACTTCTTCAAAGACTCAAAGAACACAAATTCACCGCCTGGTTTTCCTGGTAACAACCAGAACGATAGTGAACATAAAAATGCGACAGGTCCTGGAACATCAACAACAACTGATCACTTCACCAGCAAACTGTCCAAGATATCAAGTGTAAGTGGATCTAGAGACTCCCTGTTTCGAGACGCACAAAGTAGTTTTGGTGTGCTGGGAAATGGAATTTCCGTTGATAAGACACTTGGTCTGAATCGTAACTATGATGTAAGATACACAAATTATTTGAAAATAGAATATCTCATGTGAAACATATTCTTCTAGGATGGAGATGACAGCTACCGTTCAGCAACAGAAGGTGACTACCTCTCTGCAGTGTCTGACAACCGGCCAATATCACGCGAGTCGTCGTACTTCAGCGCTTCGGAAGGCCGCAACATGTCACCGTTGTGGATATTGAACAGGCATCCATATGACAGCATGGACACATGCTCGGACTTTACTGACAGTGAAGCTACTTCACCTCCCATACGGAGTGGACTAACCTCTCCCACGTACACCAGGTTCGATAGTTTAGGATCAAACTACATGTCGAATGACGACAATGATTCCACCACTGGTCATGAGCTGCTGAAATGCAAAAACTATACTTTCTTTAATGGTGTGGGAAAGGCTGGTGTATCATCTCACCAAACTAACGAGGAACCAAATCATGCAGTAGATTCAACGTGCGAACAGAAACTCGAAGCGCCGACTATAAAACTCTCAAAATTTTTCACGAATTTTGCGCAGAAGGAAGCAGCCGAGGAAACATCACAACCAATACAAGATTCTAATAACACTATTGAAAATATGGAGGATGTCACTGATATCCAGACAGATGCAGTTCCACAAACAATTGCTAAAGCTTATGAGCCATTTCAAGTCAAGCCTCCAGAGAATTGTTCAACGATTGAGGTTAGTTCTAATGAATCCAAATCGCCTCCAAAAACAGAACATCAAATCAACGTTGTTGAAGAGAGTAGTGAGTCAGTGATCGAAAACCACAATGCAGAAAAACCAAAATCTGATGCAGTCAAGCCGAGTTTCGAAACGCTACCTCTTTCTCAAGAAAACGAGAAGGAAACTCATCAGAATGCTGCATCTGTCGACAAAATTGTTACTGAAAATGTAGAACCTGTCGAAATCCCACCAGATAAAGACCTATTGAACGATCTGGAGAACCTCATTGCTTGGAGCGATAACTTAAAAAGCAAACTGCTCCTTGGGCAGGAAGCCAACATGCCGACGTCACTGAAATCCAAACCTTGTCTTTCTGATAATAAGGTAGACACTGTAGAGCAACCTTCTGTTTTAACACCTAAAGAAACACCAAAAGTAAGTACCATAGGTGATAATTGAAACGTCGTACGGTTTAAGAGCAAAACAAAGCGGGTCCATTTTCTATACGTCTAAGGTAGTTTTTGTTGACAAAGCTTTTGGCAACCTTGTTATTTTATTGCTTACATAGCTAGTTTTAATACTAGTTTAAGTGGGATAACACACATTTAGTTTTAGGATGTGCTAATTTCACATTTCACAGATTTTTCCAGCTCTAAATTCATTAGGAATATGCTGGCAGTATAAGGTTAACTACACTGTCATGCAGAAGCACTATTAGACAGAATGGAAACTTTTTCAGGAAATCGTTTTTTCGGATCACAATTGACTCCAAGTGGACCCAGAATCTGTTTAGAGATGGTAAGTAGAATATTAATTATTGTAAGTCACGTCACGTCAGGTTCTTGTTCTTAGTTGCAATGTACCTAAATCGTAAACCTTAGGATAAATCAATAGCTTACCGTAGTGTCACAAAGATTTTCGTGATAAAAATATCGTAAACATTGTATTTCAAATTTTACTGTAAATATTTATACTGAATTTTTGGCAAAATTTCCCACCTCGAATGAATCTCAGAGTATTTGAACTGTGATCTAGGTTTCTCTATTTGCCATTGAAACTCAATGAAGGGGTGAGAATTTGATTTTGAAAGATTCGAGGTTTCGGATGGGGATTAAGCACAGATTATTGCTTTTTTTATGTTATGGTACTGCGAAATGCCACCTTAAAGCTGTTTCAAAGAAATGACGCAGAAAATCAACATTTCATTTCTACAATTGATTTTGGTATTTTCGAACGTTTCTATTTTTGAGTCAACCTACACACCTTCTGCAGCAACACCTTTTCTCCATAAATTGTAGGTTTGCAGTTGAATGATTTTTAAAACGTTGTTTTGCAGGCAAATATAATGAGCATTTATAATAATAACTTTGTGACAGTAAAACGATCTTTTATCCTTTGGGATTCTTTCAATCAAGTCTAGCTTTTTAACACTTTCAATCAAGTTTGAAAATCAACATACCGACTTTCATCTCCTTCCGTACTAATTTTATCTAGTGAATTGTACCAACGGCTTAAGTGATTTCATGTTAATATTTACAGAACGGTTTGGAAAACACGTGAAACAAAGCCAAGAGGTTATGGAGTACGGAGGACTCATTAGAACATTTTCATTTAGTAAGTAGAATGAAATATTGAGACAGTACATTTAAAAAGTGTTTTAAAATAATTAATGATCCAATTCAAATAATTTATTTAAATGAAATATTACTAGTACTATTAGTAATTTTTGAATTTCTTCCAAACTATCTGCGCAAATGATTTGATAATTTTATGCGCCTGATGGTATACTAACGTTGGTTCAAACTTTCCATCATGATTGTACCCGACTGCATTTTGTTTCAACTGTTCCGTGGCAATATCGAAATGACTTGGTGGTTGATCAAGTAGGAAATTTGAAAATGTTTCCAAAGTATTTTTGGTTTGTAACATAATTAAAAGTAAATAATCAATAAACATAAGTGAAAATAATCATTTCCAAATTTGAAACACTCGTGATGTGTTCTATTGTTAAACATTTTTCATTCAAAAAATTGATTCCAGAGTTCGTGCTTTCTGTGAATATCACCTTAAAATTGTATAAAACGTTAAATGTAGTACAAATGTGATATCATTGGAAGCAGAATTTCGGTATGTAATCCACATTCTCAAAATTTCATTTTATATGGGTTATCCTGAATGACCGTGGTAATGTTCATAATAACATTGTTCTTATTGTTCATAATTATTGAGAAGACTCAAGTTTTGTACCAAGAAACTTTAAATTTGATTTTAATTCAAAATCACTTCTAAAGCTTATCAGATTTCGAAATTTATAATGACGTCCATCATATTGACTGTTTTCTAGTAATGAAATGACTGAATTCTGGATATTTATAAATTGATTGATGTAAATAAATTTAGAATACCTTGATTCAAGGCTCCAATTCAGGGGAGACAGATTTTGGATCCATGCCACATTGATGGAGGTATAATTCGACAAGCAATAATATTTTCGCTCGACGTTTGTGTGATCATTCATTGCAATTTTCTATTAAAATTACATTTTTGGCAGCCGTGTGGGCTCGTGAAAAATTTCAGGAAAACAATATAGCAATAAATTACCTTATTATTTCCTTAAAATCAAATGTTGAACGCGTGGCCTCAATTTGAGATGCTTCTGAGACACCTACTGCATAAGCCCGAGTTTTGGTCCATCAATTTACTTGATTGGATCAAGTGACTTTGAAACTCAATTACTTTAACCGTCTTGAACTAAGTGTTCTTGATTCTAAGATTTGTTAAAGTTGTGTTATCGTGTTTCTGCTGATTACTTTTGCCACAAAATCAACAGAAAATGCCACAACATGATTTTCTATATAAGAATACGTGTCTGAATCGAATACGTCTGGCTAGCGGTGTGGTAACCACAAATTATCGAAACCAAATAAATTGAAAAATAGAATTCCATTCATTGTACAATACTTCAAAAGCGAATATTCTTTAAAGAACAAATTCGTTTCCAGTCCATTCCATTCTACATCTGGTGCAGAAGTATGAAAATAGAAACACCTGAGTGCAGAACTCCTTAAGATCTTCGTTATGCAATCCAGATAGACACCACCGTAGTCTGTTGATCTTCGTAGCAAACTTTGGTATATAATTTTATAGTTGAGCCTTGAAAAACCCTACCACTTGATTTGCCTTCTTCTTGCCGGCATAGTTATGTTTGCAGATTCAAGAAGAAAACAAGTTAATAATAGTCAGAGACTCTTCCGGCAATTTCCATTTTCTGATTTCAACTTGGAATCTTCTCTACGTGTTTACATGCCCTCATGGAATGAACTATAGCTGGAGTATGTGTTTTGCCGCAAAAGTGAATAAAATAAAAATTAATTGTGGTCGTGATTTGTCGGCATATCTTACTCTGGGATCTTACGAGGAAATACAATTATTAAATTTTAACAAAGTACGATTGAGGTGTGAAGTGGTCCCCTTATGATATATACAACTTGCTGGGTAAATTTTTACTTTATCTCCCAACGTTCTTCATAAAGATGTCAGCACTCTTAAGATAGTAACACTTACAAGATTTATAATTTTAATTTTCTCATTTACCTGGTTTTCTATGAAGCGTAACCCTCTTTAAGGTCAATCTATATTAATCTTACGTACTTTTCGAGTTTACTAAAGTTTACAAGACTTTACTTGAGGAAAAATGAAAGGTTTGATACGATTTCGCTCTGTTACTCAAATAGTAAAAAAATGTTTTTGAGTAACATCTAGCAAAATCACTTGAAAATTTGACAGTTGACCAAATTTGTCTAGTAAAATTTTTCAATCTCGAGCTCGTTTCCCCTCCATGACGTCACACGAAACTCTCTCAAAAATATTGCTCGAGAAAGTACGTAAACGCAAATCTCGAGATTGAACCGTATTGCAATATATTACAATATCGTACGTAAACAGACCTTAAGTATTTTTCATATTAATTTAGTGTCAATGTCATATACTGTTTCATTTAACTGGTAATTTGGCCTACAGTGATTACATGTTGTCCAAAACAAAATGAAAAACACCAGGTCTCAAATAAATATAAAGTGTTCTGCGATTGAATAAAGTATGTATTCAAAATTACCCAACATATCACCCTAGGATAGGATCTATAAATTTGAGCAATTTAATCTCATTCAACTGACACTAGAGACTCTCATTCAACTTGAACGGTTGCTCGAAATGTTTCTATTTAATTTGTCCAAAGCGTGATATCAGTTCGCCTTCGAAGTCGTAAACATAAATATTCTTCTACTGTATACTATTATTAACCAATTCGTTCAAGAATATTTCGAGAGCGTGAAAGATCATAATTAAACCCGGTGATTACGGTGCGAGTGCAGGAGCCTCACACATACGTGAGTACGTCCATGAACGCAAAGCTTTTTATAGTTTTGTTTTTATAAGCAAATAAACTTGACTCAATGAGAGTCTTGCCCCCCGGCGAACAGGTTTCTAGGCTCATCTGTAAGATCACAAAACTTGAATCGATAGAGATTGTCTCAACATCATTAAGGAATCCACAAGGAATTCGTAAATGACTTTTCGGTGTCAACTACATCTGCCGGCACCGTTCGCTGTGAATATGCAAACAAAATATTAAGAGAACTAAATGATCTCATCGAACTCTTGAAGCGATCACGATCAGTTTGGAACATCGCCGAGATACAAATGTGTGATCTTACAAAAGTGCTGGTCTTACCTCATCACTGCTGAAATTCAAATCGACTCACACACGCAAACAGCAGAGCTCACAAAACAAGAGATCCGATCGCAATTCACTCAACCTGTGGCCAGTCTTGACTTGATCTCCACATTTGCCTCTAGTCTATGCCGACTTGAATCAACCCGAACTCTTTGACAAGCAGCACCCAGTCTCAGTCTCACAGCCACACCGCGTGTGTTATGTTCGCTACGGAAATTTGCAACTAATAAAACGATCTCGCAGAAAATTAGTTTTAATTTAAAATTTTTAAAGTAATCAAATAAAAACAAGAATATTTTTAAAGTAAAACTCGCAATTAGTTTTATATTTTAAGTTATTTTTCTAACTTTAGCCTCATAGTCAAACAGTTTTGTTCAGCTTTTTGCAAAAGTGTTGTTTGTTTTTTTGCGTTTTTGATTTTCAAAAAAACTTAAATTTTTGAAAACAAAAACAAATTTTAGTGTGGCTCTAAGAAAATATTCGTTTATGATCGAAGAATTTTAGAAAAATCGATATAAGTCTGCTCCGACATAATATGCTTTGAATCATCGTTTAAAAATAAATGAAAAATTCATAATAAAAATTACTGAAAGCTTTTGTGAAAATGTGAAAAAATAATAATAAATGAAATCGTGAGGCATGTTAATCATTATGCAATGTTAGTGTGTTAAATATGTTAACTCAAAAACTTAGTGCGTTATGACAGAAATTAATGAAAAATTTTATGTTGTTAAAAAGCTCGCGGAAGGCTTAGTGAATTAGGACCGTGAGAAACGAAGCTTGATTTGTTAATTTCTGTTGATGATCTTTTGAAGGCCGTTGCTCATAAAACCGGAAAGTCACAATGAATTCAATGAATTCTTTTGATTTTATTGATTCTGTAAATCATTCAAATGATATTGGCAGTGGTCATAATCACATTAACTCATCAGAACCATCGCCACAGAATCATCGCCAGCCCACTGTGAGGGCCACAACACTCAGCACAATTGTGGTCCGGAGTGGCCCCATCCAAATGGTCATCGCTATCTTAAAAGTATGTGTAACATGTAAACTATAACTTTTTATTGAAAACCTCTTCATTTGTTCTACCGTCAGGCTACCATTCTGCCTTAGACAAGTTTTAGGTTTTTTGGGGATGATAATCCTAAATCTAATTATTTCTCCTAATATATAAGAGACTGGATCTGGTCAAAAAGCAACTTCCACTTAGCTCGAATGTAAGACATGATTGATGTGGGTCATCGAAAACTGGATTTCTTCATCCAAAGAAAGCCGAAGTTGACTTATTTCCTTTAACTTGTTAGTTGTTTCTTTAACTCTAAAACCTCACGTGGAAAGGTTACAGTCTTGTTGAACTTCTTTAACCATTGCTTCATTCATGTTTCAAAGAGGTTATCTGTTTATTTGAAAAGTTTCGATGTTTTGAAATTTAATTCTTCTCCTACAACCATTTACTTACACTTTATGCAAATGTACCAATGATGACGAAAGACCATATGACCAATGACGGAGATAATCTCATGTTTAGCACATAATTCAATTTATCAAATTTTGTTATTCATGATGAGCGCTTTGAGTTGTTGCATTATCTTTATTGTGTTAAGTGCTGACTAGAATAATTTATTTTTAATGTATGTTAGTTTAGAAACACTCGCCTTTTATAGAAAATTATAATTAACGTTTGCCATTTGTTTTATATGGAAATTCAAATGATATTTATCATTATCTTATGGCTATGAAAGTATTTGCATTTGCAATTGATCTTTCAGAGATTAATCAACTCTTTGAACCTCTAACCACTAAACTATCGTTAAACAGACGCAATTGTATAAACCAAACATCTTGCGGACAGTAAAACTACTTTCTTATCTCACAGAAAATTGAAGTACAGATTTTATATCTTCGGATCAAACGTTTCCAAATTTCTGTTGTTGAATGATGTCCTCTACAACCATTTTAACAACGTGTTTTTTTAATAGTTTTGTCTGTTATCGAAGCGATAACTCCTTCTTAATGAGAATGTTCTAAGAAAAACATCGATTGACTTAAGTCGCTGTCATGACATTCACGAAATTTTCCAGAAAATTTGTTGCAACATCTTGCAGAGAATGCAACTGAGGAGAAAATGTTTTTTACGCTACATTTCTAAAGATACAATCTGCTACACATTAAGTGACCTGGTTTCACTATAAATATCTCCAAGATTTAGTAACTTTTTTCAAATCTAGACATATTACTCTTCTCCGAATCCTTCATTCTAGTTCAGTATTGTGTATTATCTGGATCTGGATGACGAATGACATAAGGATATTCACATAGTTTGATTAATCCCGGACGTAATTACACTCATTTTGAGAGGTACTTCTAAATAGAAATCGACGAATGCCTATCTCTTATCAATGATTACTGGCTATCTAACACAAATTGTGACTCGAAACATGTGTATAATAATAAATAGAAACTAAAATTTAAAAACGTGGACAGCCTCTACTACTTGTTCAAACATTTCAAAACAAACATTATTTTCAAAAGTTGTTTTATTTGTTAATAATTGTAAGAATAAACTGAGACTTGTTTCGAATGTTATCTTATGTCAAGAATTAATGTTTTTATGTTTAATTCAATGTTTCGGTAGATTATAATGAACAACACTATTGAAAACGATTAACTGATACGGACTATCGTGTTTTGTTGTCAGTTTTCAAGATTTTTTCAAAATCTTGTATGTCATTGGTGACATTTCCTATAGAAATTACTTCCGATTATCATCATTGAATGCCATGCCTTGATGATGCAATCGAAATTATACAATCTCTGGCATTGCTATGAGATAAGTTTGTGTTTGTGTTTTATGTTTGAAAGTTGAAATTGAATAAATTATTATGAAAAACAAAATTTGAATTTATAAGGTGTAAAAATTTTTTTGAAAATTTTAAAGTTCAATGGATGGTTTAACCTCTAGATTCTTGATTGAAATTTTTGTTAAGTAACGTAATCTTGAACTTAAATAGAAACGGAAACAAATAAACATAAAACATAGCTACAAGTAGCGTTCAATCAATCAAATTAAATGGTGAGTGAAAGTTATTCGAATTGAGAAAATGTTTAACTCTATCCAATGATTTCACGATTAAATCAAGAATTGATTGTATACAAACAACGCCAACGCTAAGCAACACAAAATTCTGCCAGGTTTAATGCTTAAAAATATCTTCTGACCCAGAAATTTTTACAACAAATCGTAATGGACTTTTTGGTTGGTTCAATCCAATAAAAACTGAGAGATCCAACCCAGAATTTTTGAGCAAACCATATTTTTGAGGCATGTTCATGAAAATGAAGACGAGTTGGATGAAGAATCTCACAGAGATATTTCAAGACATGACAGAATTTGCATACGAAACAAGCTTCAACGAAATGTGTTGCATGTGGAATTCTAATGTTTAATTAATTTCCCAAAATTTTAATTATTCGTTGGCAAGGACCATTTCATTTCGTACTAAATTCATTCAGAACCATTTGTTGACACAGAAATCATTTTCACTTTCATGCAAATAGGATTGACCCAAATATAAATAGCACAGAATATATTATTGACCACACGACAGATTCTGATGCTGTGAGACAACGTTTCATTGATTCGATAGAGATCATGAAGATCAGCCAAGCTAGAAGTCTTCAGATCAGTCGCCCAGCTTTGTGGTTTATTGTCATGCACAACGACTACTACCCTGAGTCGGCTGGGGCTCCCACATAGTCTCGTACGACCCTGAAAACCTGATGTCATCAGATATTTTTATGAAATTTTTGACATTTGCAAATCTCTCAAAATACTCACGGGTGTATGATCACTTCCCGATCGTGTAGAATTTGAGCATTTTCCTAACAATGTATTTGTTGGGGTCATCTTGAAAGTAAAATTTGGCCCGGTTTGCTTATGTCTGGTTTTATTTAAAATACTTTTCAAAGATCAATAGAGTCCATTCGATGAGTAATTCGCAAGACGTATCGATAGTTTCAAAAAACTAGATCACCATCGAAAGCTGAAATGTTCAACTATTACTGCTAAAATTAGATTTTTTTTCGGTTTTGATTTTTAGTTGTTTAGGAAACTTGGCAAAATGTGTTTCGGAAATGAAGAACACTTGCTCTGAAACGTGGATGGCACAATATGCAACTACAGACATGTTCTGGTTTCTAAACAAACATGAACTGTAAGTGATTTCGTAAAAATTTCTACGTGATCTAATTTTATGTTTCGATATTTGAGGTTGTTATACTCTTTTCTGAATTTGTAAACTTTAACGAAAAAGTTTATTTAAAATTTCTAGTTATTCTAATTTATCAGTATGTTATCCTAAGATGTAACAGCTTAGAAGCAATGCTGTATTGTTGTTATAGAAGCATAGATGTACATTAATAATATAGTCTGAGGAAACACGCAACGAGAATAGTTCTGAGTTAATTGTGATGTTCAGTTTGTAGGTCGTTGCATCTTCTTCGGAATCCACTTCAAAGATGTAGGTGCAGTGGAATTTATTTTAATTGCATCTCAAATTAAAAGGAGATTATGGTAAATACATGCAATCCAGTACAGAGAACTAGTTCTCATCTTTAGATGTACAAAGTTTTACAGCAATTAAGAGACACACACATCCATTTAATAACACAACATTACGTTTTCCGGGAAATTAAACATTCAACGTTAATTATATTTAAAATTAGCAATAATAGCGACGTTCCTACTAGAGGCCACGGAAAAGAGTCATTATGACAAGTTAAAGAAATCGAAACAAATACGAAGTTTAACATGATTCAACTGGAACTTTGTCGATAGTTGATAGACTCTACCCACAAACCTGTATACTTGTGCCTATCTATATCAGTGACAAACGAGTGCAATTGCTGTGCAGCATTGCATTTACTACAAATGAGTTTGGTCGGTTGAACGCAAATTAAATTATACGTACAGATCAGTTATGTTTTGCGATAAACTCAAGATCCATGTTCCGTGACGATAAGAACTGTGGTAGCACGTCGAATCTTTTGAATCCCACACTTGAAAAAGCAAGGTGTACCGTTTTGTCGTTTGTACGTTTGGGCGACTATGTAATGGAGATTGTAAACTCCAAGAAAGCATAACGATCGGCCTGGTAAGATGATCAGAGACCGAATGAAAAACTTAACTTGAAGTAATTAAAAGAAAATTGCGAAAAACATGCCGCCAACGATGATAAGATTCTAGAGTATCACAGATCGGATCTTCAGTGTAGTACTTTTCTTTGGATTTCCATTCAGTTAACTTTATTCACCTGGCCAGTTCGTTCATCTCAGCTTGGTTTTACGATATGATCACATCGACCACATCAGGCTCATGTTCCGAATACAATTACATTGAGATGGTATTCACAGATCGTACAGGTGGTACGAGACTTGTTCCAAAACTAAAATGGTACTTTATGTGACATTTACAGTTTCTACAATCACGATCAGTCTGGATGTGGCTACAATACGATTGTAAAGTGCAATGAATTGGTAACCACATCTTTTTACAATAATTATATCCACTCCCATAAATGGATTTACAGAAACTTTGGGCTGTGGCAACATCCGTACTCAAACTGATCTTGATTATCTCGGCATGCAAAGTGGAGTTGGCAAAATAACGAGAACACCAAGGAATGTTCATTTCGCTTAACATTTCCCAGAAAAGCACATGGCAGACGAGAATTTGTTCCATTGTACCTTTTACAAGTTTGTCTGTGTACATAGCTCTGAAATGTGACTTTCCATAAAATAATGTATTGTTAGGGAACATTCTTTACTTAAGTATAACTTAAGGAAACCGAAAGAAAAATACAATTTCACGCGATCAGTCTTCTTGATACCTAGTGCGGAGGCGTTCAAACGAAAGTGTTAATACTAGTAATTGATGTCACCATAAAAAATTTCCTATAATTATGAGTGACGATTGACGGCGGCAATTTCCTTAAGCTTTCTATTTATTAGTAAATTTCTCTTAGACGAGCTATTGATTGATGATGATTACCTTGACACATGGCCTAACGTTTGCATAGTAAATTAAAAAGAAAAGTGTAATGAACTTATTGATTTTTGTAATTTATTTAAAAGAGAATTGTAATTGAAACCTGTTTCCATTCAATCAGAAATGCATGAAAAGGTTAAAATAAGAATTCAGTTTTTGATTTAATTCTTCTATAAAAGTCACTGAACTTCATGTAGTTGTGGTTCACTGATTGCGTTGGTAAAATTCGTGAAAATGGTACAATTAATTTTTCCATGTCACTTCATTGTAGAAATGTGAAACGTATTCTGTTTGGCACCACTGTGGTGTACAGCTGTCAAATACCCAGCTGAGTGTAATGTCGAAAACTTGTGTGAAGAAGAAACAAAAGAAACAAAGAAAACTAAACTGTGCATCTTACATGTCAATTCAACTCAACTGAAGTTGGTAAATGGTTGTTATAGGTGCCAACTTCTACTATTTATCGAGATCAAGTCTAAACTGTTCAAAAGAATACGTTTACAAGCATTACCTCAAATTATGTATCTGACTAGATTCAATAGTTTTGCTGTTCTAAGAACTTTCAATTCAAATAAGCCACAAAAATAATTTGCAATTTTATAAATACTCTGAAAGAACCAGAGTTTCGAAGAAATCAAATAAATAAACAAGGATAAAATGTTCGTATAAAGTATCACGACTCTATCCTTTTCTCCATAAAAATGTCCACAAACATTTCAAATGGAATTAATGATTCAAAAAAAGTACAGAACAAAATTCATGCTTCGCGACTTTGAGGCGACAGAAATTGCAAGTGAATGCAATTTATTTTTTGTGCATAAGATATTTTAGTTTTATATGTTTTAACATTTGCAACGTAAATTTATTTGCATCTCTTGCTGTCTTGCAACCACATTAAACTTTTGTATATACGTATGTTATTTTGAACGCATTAAAAGTATCTAAATTTAAATTTTCGCATTCGTAATGGTGTCTGTTGACTACTCTAAGGAAAAATTAAATCACATTAGTCAGACTGCTCTAAAAATCTAAATTTGAGTTCCCAAAGATTTAATGTAAAATTTTTCTTGAACAAATCAAAAAATAAAAGCTTTAAAAATACCAAAAAATTTTTTGTTAAAAAAATATTTTCCAAATGGAAGCAGATTTTGTACTTTTAATTTGTTTCTCTTAGCTTAATTTAGACGCAACATTTCCGTCTGTACCGTGGTTTACTTTAATTTATTTTTAGGCAAAATAACGAATTTTGAAATTTTTCTTCTTTCGAGATATTGAAACATTCCAATGTAAAACACATTTTCACTTAATATTCTTGGAAAACATAAGCTTCTAACGAGAAATTTCTTATTAACTAGAAATTCCACAAGTCAATATCTTCTCACAGAATAAAATCGCTTTTAATTGACACTAAATATAATTTTTTAATTAATACTATGTTGCACACGATTCTAAGTAATGACTGCTGTACGACACGGAGAAAGTAGTTTTGCCTGATTTCGCAGATGAAAGAAATTGTTGCTAAATTCCATGTTCATGTTTGGTCTGGAAAATGATTGATTGAGACAGTAGATTCTGCCTCTACATTGTACTGCGATGATTGAATTATTTATGTCAAGATGATTGGTCGGAACCTGGTCTAGAAAGATTGAATTGATTGTGGTTGAAGACGCAAATTGAGCTTTAATCCCATCAAATACGGGTACCGTGAAATAGACCAAGAGAAGTTCAAGATATTCGTGACAAACTTCAGCTTACGTCGACCTATAAAATAAGTTGAGATTAGTATTGTGTGCAAATTAATTTCCATACCCGCGGTCTGAATTGTCTGAGAATGAAGATGGGATAAGATACAAACAAAAAGAAACTGTTTACATTTCACGCAATGCTAATGCACCTTAAATGCATTCCATATTGTTATTCATTCACATCAAAGATTGTAATCAAGTTTGTGGTCATGGTCACCACTTTATCCATTTAACTTCCTCCAATTGTGGATCCGGTCTGTACGCGAACACTTCTCGAATAATTAATTTTGTGCTTGCTTTTCTATGAACTTCATTCTACTCATAACTCACTTCACTATAATAACTTAAAATTTCAATAAATTTTCATTATCTTTATTAGCTGCTGAGACTCTTACCCCATAACCTATACATTTATCTTGGCAAATAAATCAAACCAGAGTTCCTATGAATTGCAGTGGTTAAAGGTTCACTATAATATATACCACACTATTGCTACCATCCTGACACATTTGTTGTGTTACATTGGGGATATCTCTGTTAGTAGTTTAGGTTTTATGATTTGAAAGTACTTTTACGATTTTTAATTCACGATTTTCGGTGATTCCTTATTTCGAAGTACGAAAATGTTACCAAAACCGCAACCAAATGATTTTACTTCAGTTGAAGCGTTCAATATTAATTTGGTATTTTTGAAATTTCTTCGCCATGTGGTACTTTTACTTAATTTTGAACAAGTTATGTACATTCCACAGAATTTTGTATTCAACATATGCGGCTAAACTTCACAAAACTCATGCAGATCTTAAATTCATGGAAAAGTTGAAAGTTTAGCTGCATTTTGTAGGAGTAAGGAACATGAGAAATGTCTTTTAATATGCTGCGAATAAATATTTATGAGCTAAACCATACTCGAACTTTCTTCCAAATTTTGTCATGCTTAAATGCATTCATGAACAACTGAGTTTTACTCTGGTTCTTTACATTTTACGTTTAGCGAAGAACAATTAAAATTGTATTTTTGAATTTTATTTAGCTCATAGGTAGTCTTGTACTAAAATTATGAAACTGATTTCATTGTTGTGGTATGATGTTTGCTTCAGTTCTGAAAAAGTTACTGACTACAGAATTTTTCATTTTCCTTTAACACGGATGAACTGGAATAACCTAATTATTCTCCTCATAAATTTTAGTTTTTCACCTACGATTTTGAACTTATCAGTTCAGACACATCTTAAAGTACCCTAAGGCCACGTATTCTTATCCTTGCAACATATGCGTTCGCGTAAACTCTTGACAAAAGAATTTGAAATGTACAGTAATACCTTACAGTTACGCGATTTTCAAATTTCGTTGATTTGTCCTTTGTTTGAGCGTCACACAAATCTCGATTTTCAATTAAAGACCGTCTGCCCCCACACTTGTGACTTGACGCGCGGAATCAACGCATAGCTATATTTTGTTCCATGTTATTTATTTATTTCTTATCCACAGAGTGCCTGTTGGTTATAACATTCTCATAGCGCAACTTACGCGAATTCGACTTACGTGGTCATCCCTCAGTCCCACCTAACGTGTAAGTTCTGGGTATTACTGTATTTTCAAATTTGTCAAATTTTCAATTGTAATTTAAACCATAATTTCCCAATGCGGGATAAAATTCAATCATGTGGAGAAAATGTAAAATATATTAGACAATACGTGATGAAATGTGATGCTTTAAGAAAATGAAAACCCATTCTCGAATTACCACGATAAAAACAACAAATTTATTTACTCTGTCATATAGTAGTAGAAATTGGAATCAAATGACTTCGTTCATGACGAAATTATTAACTAAATGCAGGTCAAGGACGGTCTGGCTATTTTGCGAGATCACAATTATCATCAACTTGAGATGTTGATTAGCGTAAATGATGTTGTTTTCTGGAAACACAGATGATGAAGATTAGCAGAACTCATTTTCATTCACAAACATTATTAGAATATATCTGTGTTTTTAAACTCTTTGAAACATCGGACAGAGCATAAAGTGAAATTTGATTTGGATATTGTGAACCTCATCAGCCTAAGGTTGGTGACACCTTTCAAAAGTCATTAACTCAAGATTAAAACGTAAACACAAAAATATCTGAGTCGTTCAATAAATTCCGAGACATTAGCCCGCTTCAATGCACAACCCCAGACGAAATTCGATCCTTCAGAAAAACCTAACTTTCAAAACGCCCTGTAATATATCTTGCAGTTGAATTGTTGCTACATTATTAATTATTTATTTTCTTACAAAATTCATTAACGCATGAGAATGTCATTATGTTCAGTCATTTGGTAAAGAACTTGTTTTCATAACATCGTTACGTTCGCAAAACATCATCGCAACATAAAAATGAATATTATGTCAGGTTCGATTAACAACATGCTGGACATCTTCCATTCATTTCGTTCTTCCTAGTTTCAAAATCATCCTGATTTTATTTAGAACGTCAGTGCACCTTCATCATGATCATTACTAAAACCTGCAGCAGCCTTGATATGATCCGTGTTCTTTACTTAAAAGTCAATGCTTCATTACCTGAAATACACTCATAACCAAAAGTTAATTTACAACTTCTGCTCCAATAATATATTCTGCTCCAATAAGGATTGCTCCAAGATAATCCACTCAGAAGTTCCAAAAAATATTCTTCTAGTTCTGAAAAAGAATTTCGTGCATATTACATTAGTTTCAGATCATTAATCAAATGGAACAAATGATCAATAAACTGTACCTTGCCTAGATTGGGAACTCCACTTCACGTCTAAATTCAAAACCAAATCAATATCTTAGTCCAACAAGTTGAGAATTATTTCTACATGAAGTAAGGTTGAAGAAAATTACGTTTACTAGACGGTGTAAGACCTTGTCCAACGTCGAATATAAAGTGATATCCGTGGGCAATAATAATAATCAATTGCAGTCAATGTTTATTATCCGTATAAATGAACTTTTAGGTTAAGGTCTGAGATTGGGATCACGGACGATGGGGACCGTACAAGTTCATGGCATGAAATTGATTGTGTCTAGATCCTCTGTGAAATCGTGTGTAGATGTTTGAAAGATCAGGCAAATCTCAGGAATACCAATTTTTCGAATAGATTACTTCAATCAACTTTGTGTCGAATTGAACAGAAATTATTAACCTTATTAAACTACTATTAGTTGCTGTTAAAATTATTACCTATATTAATCTAATACTTGAATACTATATAGTGAAATTAAATTGATTAAAATTGTGCTGTTCTTTTCCAGAGTGGTGATCTGTATGACATAAAAGTCGTGGAAATAGAACCAAAATTGACTACGCTGGGTGAAAATATTGACGAAGCAGTAGGACTACAAAGAGAACATGACGAGATTCTAAGGCAGATACAAGTAATTACAAGTGAATTAATGCTAATGAAAAAGGTAAAAGTGATTTCTAATTTTAGGGCAAAACAACACCAATTGAAGAATTCGCTCGAAAGGCTGATAAATTACTCGCTAAACAACAAGCCCATCCACAAATTCTAGATGCAATGGGCAAATCATTAAGTTTAGTCTGGGAGGATATTCTAAAATTGGTTCATGACCGAAAACATTTACTCGATTTATGTGCAAATTTTCATGAGAAGATGGGCAGCTGTCGTGGAAAAATGGCGTCATTAGAAGTAGCCTGTAAAGATACAATGATACCAATTGAAATAGAAGCTGTACAAGAATTTCTTAATAAATTTAAACAATTACGTATCGACGTTCTAACTGCTGTAATGTCTTCACTGAAAGATGGAAATGAGCTGTTGGCAAAACTTCAAGAAATTGCACAAACAAATGCTTACGATTCAAGACCGGATCATATAAAACGGGACGCAATCCGTGCTATCAATCAAGTCCAACAATGGTTAGAGAATTTACATGATCGTAGGAATAATTTGGAAACAGCATGGCAAACACGTAAGGTGCAATTAGAACAGTGTTTGGCACTTGCAATACTTGCTAAGGATTTAGATGAACTAGAAAGTGCATTGCTCAAAAATCGCAATAGCATATCGGGTACATTTAGTCTCGGGGAATGTGAGCATTCAGCAACAAAGGCATTGCAGGAGTATATTGATCGCAAGCAGGATGCTTTGCTGTTACGTGATCGTGGTTTGAAAATAACTCGAACCACTGAGAAGCTTGTATCCAGTGGATGTTTCGCTGGAGATGAAGCTTGCTCTAGAACATATGGAATACTCAACAATTGCTCTGAATATTTTGAAATAGTTGATCAACGTGAACATTGGCTCCATCAATCAAAGGATTTCTTTAACAAAGCCGAGAAGACCTTATCAGTTCTTGAAAGACTTGAAATTGAATTGTCCACAATCAAATTCCCACCAAATTCACCTGAAGCAATAACTTTGTATTCAAAAGTATTAAAAGATTTGGAATCCTTCACAGAAGAACCTTTGCGCATCGGTTATTCGATTCTAGATGATGTGGGACGAACGATCCCAGAAACTCAAGGAATCAAACGAGTTCTTGAAGAAATTGAAAATCGTAAGATATACATTGAAGGCATGTGCTCTGAGAGTACAGAACAGAAATTGAAAGTTACTCGAACTATTCAAAGGTTCATGGAACAATACAATATAATTCTATCTTGGTTGGTATCGATTGCAGAGGCCTTCTTGCGTTCAACTAATATTTTAGGCGATAATCTATTAGACGCTAGACAATTTTTGCATTTGCACCATCAACTTATGCAGGATTTGGAGGTAAAATGAAGACATTTGGGAAAAACCTCTTTTACTTAACATGTGTTTTGCATTTTAGATCAAAGGAGAAAGCATTAACAACTTGCTTCTTAGTATCAAAGACATTCTAGAATCTTTGGAACCACGACAGCGGTATGATATTGATACAAAAGCTGAATCGTTGCATAAGCATTGGATAGAATTAAAGGAAATTGTGTTAAAACGAGTGGATCTTGTCACACTTTATATTGAATTTCTTGAAAAAGCCGAAAAACTTGCAAATATGTTCGATGAATTGGAACGGAAGTTATCAACAACTCCTGAAGAGGATAGACTTCAAGAAATGGAATCGAACTGGGGACAACTCAAGGCTGCTTATGGCAATCTCAAAGCAATAGGGATGAGATTTTTAAGCTTAAAAGTATGTAGAGTTCATTTTGTATTTTTTATTAATTTACTTGGAATTGGGTAGAAACATGTTACATCAACTTACTGCCATTGAACGGTCAAACCTAAATCAAAGAGGCTATTAGAAGTAGTTTTAATTACTTGAAAGTATGCATTGAATAATAAGATATTCATAGAAATTACATTATAGAGTTATATCAATTCTCTGTTCATTACAAGTTGAACCATTTACTACGAATGATCTCACTATGATTTTAAGTTTGAATAGTAAATATAATGCATGATTATGGCTTACACATCGTTCCATTGGAACACTTAACACAAGGAGCTATTGAATTCAATATTACACATTTATTTCCACATATCTTTTATGTTTGATCTGTCGCATAGTTGAAAGCTAATATCATTGAATTCTCATAACTTTATCATTCCCATAATCTATTACTTTTGTTCTAAGAATTTGCAAGCATCCTACCATGGTTCCGATATTGAAGTGTTCTAAAATGATTTTAAAGCAGTTTAGTATTATATATTTATATATCATTCATTTCATAGCCTGTCTGTAAGATTTCCTTAGAAAACTTTCATAATCCTGGACTCATCAGTCATCTGCAATTGAAAATGACTTTCCGATGTTTCCAATTGACCTTTTGTCAGGAATCTCTTTCCAAAATGTCATCATAAAATCCATAGGGTGATGATCAAAGTGAATATAACGCCTTGGTCTTCACTAAATCTAAGTTAATAATTTTGAATAAACCTTTTGACATGTGAACACCCCTAATAGGTAGCAAATCTATCAACTTTGTCATTTGAAACACGTTTCAAATGTGAGAGTAGCACCTAATATCTCATATTCAAAACGAGGTGGGCACTACAAATGATTCATCACGCAGTGGGTTTGAGAAAACTTCAGCAAGAAATTCACTAAAATGTGTTGATAAAGCAAAGAAAATAATTTTTCTTCGAAGAAAATGGGATCAAGTCTTCAAAATTTTTTTATTTAAGACTTTTCGGGAACATTAATCTCTTAAAACTATTTTCGTCTTGAACGCAAACATATTGAACGCGTGCAAGTACAGTGGTTCCATATTGTTTGAATTTGCGCAATTTGTTCATTAACGTTATACGATCCGTGAAGATTTTTCATTTTAGTACTAGCTCACTGCTATTAATAAAATTTATTGATTTCAACATATTATTAAGGGGATTTAAAATGGTCAAAATTTATTGAAGAAAGTGAGACACTTGATACCATTCGTTAATTTCTGAAAAATCCACTCCCATGTTCTTGGAATTGTTTTTATTGAAATTTTGGAAATTTCAACCCATTTCGCTATGTTTCCATAGGCTGTTGAACTACAAACACGAGAAAAAGAGGAATTTCTCAATTTTTAAGATGTTTTAAATGCGATGACAAGCCATATCCATTAACAAAAATCACAGAAGACTAATTGCATGTGTCGAAATAACAACTTTTGATAATTTTTCACACTTTTGGTAAAATTTTGTTTGATGAGGCAACTAAATTTTTTGATTAATCCTTTTGTACCTTAGCGTGATAGATAACTGTGCAGTTTTGATTAGACTCCTAAACTCAAATTTTCAGGCAACTTCCGGTATCCCAAGAAGGTTTCTGTGAAGTTTGGCTGAAATCGGCAAAGCCGTTTGCCAGCAATATAGTTGCACCCTTTTCGTTTTTCTCAAAACAAAGCAGTAGTTACCCGAATTTTATTCAATTGTTGTTCAAATGTGTTTATTAAAGTGTCAAATTAACGATTGCAACTGTGCATTAATAATGTGTCAAATTTCATTCAATTGTTATTCGACGGTAGTCGTATTATTAAATGCTGCCGAGAAAAGCCGCAATCGATAGGAAATCAAGGAAGTCGATTCAAGCGCTGGCTAACAGAGCGGCAGAAACCGATCAACATGTCGTTTGCCAATTGCATGCTCTAGAGTCGGAAAACCAAAAAATCTTTACATTTATGCATCAAATCAAATCAAATAACATTGTGTATCCACTCGAATTACAATAGAAAACAATCAAATTTGAATAAAAACTAAATTTTGTACCCTACTAAAAATGCATGTACCTATATCTTCTTTTGGTTATGCGTATCAAATCACGTCGGGTACCCGCTAGTTTAGTATATCCAAACGCATGTCCGTTTATTTTGTCTGACATTGTTGCAAATTACTTGGCTCCTGTATACATCAATTAAATCAGTTTAATATGCAGAACACATTTGCTTCCTAAGTAATGCTTTAATTCTAAACATATGTCTGAGAATCACTAACGTTTTCATGAAACGCCTTGTCAAATCTATGAGATTCAGAGGTATTCCAACGCATTAATGCACTGCTAAATAGGATGTATTCTAATTACTGCATTATTTATTAGAAAAGCTGTTCTAATTCTACCACCCACAATCAACAAGAGATTCCACATTCATTCAGTTTAAATTATTTCACAAGTTCTGACCACATACTTATCCAAAAACAACGCCTAGCGAGTGGATTTTTGTGAATGATTTCAACCAAAAATCTATTCCCTTCAACATGTTTAAATAAACTATCGCTCGGATAAATAGCACTATACCGGAATTGTTAAAATAAACTTTCGACACCAGGTCGTCTTGTTTTGCAAACTTCTGTTTGCTTTCATGTTTTCCACAATAACATGATTTTCTTGTTTTCACGAAAAATATCCGAGTGTCCTAAATATTCTTAGATTTAAAATTCTGTCACTTAAAAATTTGTATTTAATGCTATGTTTGTTTGTCTTATAGTATTGTTACATAATAATGTACTTCTCAATGTTGCGAGTCATTCTGCAAGAAAAATTTAAAAATATTACAAACGTATTTATTAATCTTATTCTTTGCGAATCAAATTTTAACAAAATTCTTTTGATTCACAAACAACTATGTTTAATTTAAAACTCCTGTCTTTCATAAAAACATTGTCACGTTACAGGCTACCGTTTATACAATAAATTCAAGGAGAAAGCTGTGTTAATAAATTTTCACAAGAAGAAAAAGAAATTTTCAGGAAAATGTCATAACAAGCAACAAAAGTTTAAATTTAGAAGTATCCATGAAAATCCCTTGTTTGTAAAATTCTTGTCAAGTCGCAATTTTTGGTGCAATTCCATAGTGTATCATCTGTAATAGTGGTGTTTGTTTTACTTAAATTTAACAAACAAAATATTTAAAGACTGTCGGCTCATTGCAGTTTTCTAAACAATACTCACTTTATTACTATACAAAATTGCAGTTTATGTTTATGAAATTCTAAACAAACTGAATGGAAGATACTGTTCTATCTATAACACCTACAAACTTATATCTCTTCTTAAAATTTAATCTCGCAATATATCCTCAACTACAATATGTACATCTTCTCGTAGAAGTGTTTTGATATATTCAATTTAGCCTTGACACATTCTACAGGTCTTCTCGTTTCTGTATCTTAATAAAATCTGCAAAATATAAACAATTTCACCAACACACAAACGGATATAATAATAAAATTTACGTTTTTATTTAACTTTTAAGTGACTTCACTTATAATGCGACTCTTTTTCACAAATTTTCACAAAAACTGATTTCAAACACTTTGAAGCTTTTGAACCACAACAACTTTGTAGTATCGAAAAACCGATTAGAATGGGGAAAATTCGTGGATATTTTTATGTTTAAATTTATTTTTCTTTTTCAAAAAATTCACTTTATATCTTATATACAAACATAAGCTATGAATATAAGTCAACATAACAACAAAGTTCTAGAGAGAATTAAGCATATTATAAAATTTTTTAACAAAACCGAATCAGTTTGTGTTATGCGGTGAAAAGCGTTAATTGCACGTTAGTGATAATAAGCGGTTATTAGCGCTCTGAGCGAATTAAGAGTGTGGAAATAAAGTATTTCTTAATTATAGCACTTCCGACTGATATTGAAAACTGTTTATTTTAAAAGTGAGTTATATATTATTTATGAGTGTAAACGGATTTCAAAGATATTAATAACAAGTGCGTCGTTTAATCAGGTCATCTCTAAGGGTTATTTTACCTAGCTTTTACACATTTGCGTCATTCAGTGTTTTACAGAAGGAAGTTATAAAGTGAAAATTCATTTACCTTGAATGCAAATTTCATCTTTCGACTCAGATTTATGAGAACATGTGGACCGAACGACTTCCTTTCGAAATGGAAAAAAGTGTGTCTATTTTCGAGGATGATAGCAACGCATTTATCTGCGCTTACACGTCCAGCTAGTTGTCAGTAGAATAAACAAGATTTGAAAATGAAATTGAAACTGAGTAAATGGTTTTTCCTGAAACTGTTTAATATAAAATCAATTTCAATTTTTCACAACTTCCAGTACAATAAATGTAATCGGGAGTCACTGATATAACCAAATCTCAGTAGAATCAAATTTTATAGGACACACCCTCGCATATCTCTAGATGTTCCAGTAACTTTCTGAAGAATGGGCTTGTGTTCTTTATTTGTATATCAATTTGTATACGTCGTTCGTGTTGCCAGCACCGAAGGAAAACCAGGAAAATCATAAAATATTTTTGGACCAGAAACTGAAGAAAAGCCACACATTCGAATTTTATTTATTTTCCTATTTTTATAATTTTACTCCAGGTTTTCCTAAATGTGTACAGTGGTGGAAAGAAAATTCTCCCTTGTTTTAAGAAGTAAATTTGAAAATTCTTATTAGCAAAAGTATCAAACAGACACTTGTTAAAGTATGTTATAAAACTCGGAGTTTTCGTGATATTATTTACTAATATTTTCTAATCTTCGAATTAAAATAATTGAAAACGCCGAAAAGCATGTTGTATCTATGACGGACTATTTTCGGATTTCCAAAGGGCAAATCATGTTTCTATCCAAACCATGGCCCGTTATCCCTTCCAAATACTTTAGTATTCTTTCTTGCCATGACTGTTTATATATATCCAGTATTTTTTGTTATATTTAATCGTGTATTTATCTATTTATGTAACAGGTCGCAGACCCATATCTCGACACGAAAAGTGCTTGCTCATCTGTTGAAGAGATTTTGGATCGTTTTAGTAACCGTCAGTTCGATATAACAACGAGCTGGGAAAAGTGGACAACTAGTGTTGTTGAGAAACGTGAAACACAAATTATATGCGAAAGAATAATGACGGAAAGTTTAGAGGTAAGTAGGATATGTGACTTTGAAAAAGAAACGATAATAAATTGTGTATACCTACCTATATATGATTTGTATCATTATCATTTCAGGCAATCGATCAAGCAACTCATTTGGATACACATCTCTACCCGGTTTTGACATCTAAATCCGAAGATCCAAGTGAACTCAGTGAACTTACCAAACAAAAACTCACTTCAGTGCTAGGAGATATTGAGAAAGCACAAAATGAAATTGTGGAACGTATCGGAATCACAGAAAATCTCAAACCAAAAGATCCGGAAACGATCAAGAAAATCGAACAGATCAATGAAAATTTGCATACTATGAAACAGAGATTGGATATCATAAAATATGATTATTCCACACTCTTGGAAAGTATTTTGAACTTCCTGGAGAATATACGTGATATTCAGGGAACGATCCATGACTACTTTGTAGTTAAACAACAGACAAAACAACAAAACTTTGTTATTGCTATCGATCGGGAGCAAGTTACCCGAGACTCAGCCGATCACGAGTACTTTCGCGAAAATATTATGAGTAAATTTAGATCACTAATATCACAAAGTGAAAAACTTATTGAACGCGTCCGAGTGTTGGAGCCGCAAGGAGCTAAAGAACATGACACAGATCGCATATTAACATTGTTGGAGAAGCTTCGAATTAATTTTGAAAATCATAACGAGAAGAAAATGTCGGAGTTGGAAAAATCGCGATCATTAACGAATTTCGATAGTGAATTAAGTGAAATTAATGGAAATTTGGATAATCTATCATCACAGTTATTAGAAATTCAAGGAGAATATGGTGATACATTAGCTGCTGCTAAAACAACATCATTAGCATTTGAATATTTCGAACGAACAATTGAGGTGAGAAGAAGTTGAAAATTTCAAGTAATATAAAAATTAAAAATTTCACTTAAAAATGTGTGAAACCAATCAAATAAGAACTCTATCAAAAATCAAATTTCTCTGAAAAATTTTAAAAATAATTTTTTAATGAAAATCAGAAACGGACGTGGGATGAGATCAGTGAATTTAATCATAGAATATAAAATTAATTATCAAAAAGTTCGTTTCTGATTCTCAGCTGTTTTATTAAATCAAAATTTTGATTATTTTGAAATGCGTTCAAATGCGATTTGCACGAAACCTGTAGTAAATTTGTTAATTTTCCAAAAAATTTTATTTCTTAATGTTTGTTGTAGCGAAATGTGTTTAGCGCCTACACAAATGTCGGTTTTACCGAGTTTTTCAAAATTTTCAATATTTTTGAAATCTAAAATCTCATAAAAACAATTACTTGAAGTTCTATTTTTATTTTAATTACTTATTGAAATTAAATTAACAGAAACCTGAAGGCAAATCTTAAAGAAATTTTTCATTCTTGTTTTTCTCATATGCTGATTCCGGGGGATGATGTTGCTGCTGTTTCTGTTTGAAAATTTTTCCTGCATATTCTATTTGGACATCATCGAAAATAGCTTTTGGATAAACGAATCGAACATTTTGTAAAAACTTCCGAAAATATTTATTCTGCATATCCTGATACTGAGACGTACATCACAAATGAAACTGAGAAAGTCAAATATCGTTGGACTGAATTTAGAGAGCTCGTGAGAAAGACTAGATCAGCTATTAACTTTACTAATGAATACTTTTTGCTATTGGAAAAGGTAAGTGTTGTTCCTAATCGATTTTATCTTCTCTATTCTATTCCATAAAAATAATAATACAAATCATGAGGTGACTCCAAATGGTTAAAAGATTTTAATTAAATATCACGTGTATAATGGAAACTGAATTGTTCTGGGTAAAATTTCTTAAATAAGCTAATTTACATCTTGAAATATTCTTGAAGATAAAATAAATATTTCCCAAAAACTTCTGGAAAAATTCACTCAGGGCTATACCTTTGACTGTGACATTGAAGACCTCGACATTTAAAAGAAAATTTTTGTAAAATTTTGAAATTTGAAAAAATATTAAGAGAAAACATTCTAAAACTTTCATAAAATTAAGTTTATTTTTAGCATAAACTTATTTCGTATATGTCATAAATGTGTCTTCAATTGACCAAATTCAAATAGAAGTTTAGTGAAGAGGATGTGATTTAGATCACAATTTTATATCGAAAACATGCGAACACTGTGATCCAATTTGAATCAAGAATATTTTAAAAACATTAAAAACATTTTATATAAAATAAAACTGGGTTTCATGAAAATATCCGGTTGATTATATGTTTGATAGAGAACTATTTCATTCATATCCTTTACTCTCTGAAAGAAAATTAAATTTTTCATTCAATTTAGCCAAGCGTTCTTATTTTAAAACTCGGTTACATTTGTTAATATTTTTTAAGTCTTATAAAAATATAAAATAAAACATGATTTTTGTAATGAACTACTGGCAGTTGGCAACGTTAATCTTCACATGTTCTATGCAAATCCAAGCGAACTCGTGAGTTCACAGATTTTTTGAAAATTTGCCAAAAATACAACCTGCCTTGAATATTGGGATTTTACTAATAAATCGTTATGTGACACAAGTGTTAGTCAAATTCTAAAAAATAAACTTTCATCATCGGCGCAAGTGGTTACAGTAATTAAGCGAAATTTTTAACGCATTTTGAATTAGCGAAGTTTATTTAAAATAATATGTAAAGCCACGAGTTTCTAAATCAATGTAACGATATTGCATTATTATTCCATGATTCGGTGGTAGCATGAATTGATATGAGGGATATGAAAAGTGAATGCAACTAAGTACTTACAATTAGAATGAATAGGAATTTTCTATTCACTAACATTGTAATAATGACGCCAGTTAAATGTAAATATGAACTAAAATACTGTCTATCAATGTCAGACACGGTCAAAGACATTTCTGACAACATACATGATTTCATTCCACCAAAATCATTTAACCTTCATAGTAGCTCAGGTTTTGTGTGGATATATTTATAAATTTTACTGCATAATTCTGATGACACTCAGTCCCGCATAATGCAGACCATGACAGACTGTCAAAACAGTTTGCATAGAATTGGAGCATCTATTGCGTCAGTGTCTGAAATTTATACTTCATGTAAATATTCGAGAATTTAAAGAAAACTATAAGTTTTATTTCGAGTTCCAGAATTTTAGTTTATTTTAAATACCACCCACTGATGCATAAATGTTAAGAATTTCATCCGATTTTTCAGAATAAATTTCTTTGACCACTCTTTTTAACATCATATAAAATGAAAGTCAAGGTGGTATGGGTCTTGAAATCACTTGCTTCTGAATCACGTTGATAAAGTTCGATTGCATTTGAAAATTGTATCGAGAAATCAAAAGCTTGACAATGACCTTCCTTAACATGAAGTGCCAAGTAACCTTGTAATGAATCATTTGAATTTAATTCATCCTTCCTTCAATCGTATTATTCATTAGATGAGTAATTAAAATAATTGTTTTATATTTTTCAGGTTGAAATAGTTTACAGAGAAATAAGCGCATTCTATGTTGCAATTGCTAATAAGATACCCTTGCTGAAAGATCCTATTGAGTCAAGTAACCTGATAAACGATATAGAGAAATACCTTAGCCAATATGAACAACCACAATTAGAGCGTTTGTCAAAGTTGAGGTCGATATCGGAAGAAATTTATAAAACAGATAAGACTACAACGATATATACTGATAATGTTACACTATTTCAATCCTTTGCTAAACTGAAAGTTGATATATCTACTATTGAAGAACGTCTACGTAGTGAAGAGAAATTGAAAGATCTTAAGATCAAGGAAGCTGAGGACGAAGCTCGTAGAAAAGCTGAAGAAGATGAAAAACGTAGAGCTGAAGAAGAAGCACGTAGAAGGGCTGAAGAGGAAGCACGTGAAAGAGCTGAAGTGGAAGCTAGGATTAAGGCAGCTGAAGAAGCTCGAAGGAGAGTTGAGGAGGAAGCCAGAAGGCAGGCTGAAGAAGAAGCTCGTCGAAAAGCAGAAGAAGAAGCGCGTCGTAAAGCAGAAGAGGATGAAGCACACCGAAAAGCAGAAACCGAACGTGCCAGACTTGAAGCTGAAGCTGAAGCTGAGCGAATCAGAAAAGAACAAGTGAACAAAGAACGTAAAGAAGCTGAAGCTTTGCAGAAGAAATTATCTGAGGAGGAACATCGCAAGCTCATTGAAATAGAACATCAAATTAAAATCGTTGAAGAAGAACAACATCGAAAACTGGAGCTTCTGAAACAGTCAACGGCTCGTCAAAATGGTCATTTTGAAAATATTGAAGATAGGCATGAACGAAAGGAAGTTCATGAAGTTTGCACAAAAGTTCAATATAGTCTGCCAGAATTCATTGTTCCTCTCAAGGATGCTACCATTAAGGAGGGCGAGAAGTTCACGTTCTCATGCCAAGTGACTGGCAATCCAAAACCCGTTGTTGAGTGGTTTAAGGATAATATTTCAATTCAAAATAATCCCGATTATCATACCACCTTCGATAATGGGAAGTGCACCCTATCCATTGAAGAAACTTTCTCCGAAGATTCTGCTCATTTCATGTGCCGAGCTACAAACATGTTAGGTGTAGCTGAGAGCATAGCAATTTTATCCGTGAGAGAACACAGCACATCAGAGGAAATGGTAGCACCGCAAATTTTGAAACCTCTCGTAAATGGATTTGCACGTGAAGGATCGTGTTTCCAATTCTCTTGTGCTGTCACTGGACAGCCTCTTCCAACAGTTCAATGGTTTAAGAACGACAAGTGCATCGATGACTCTCCGTACTACGTGATCACGTACAACAATGGTGAAGCTACACTGAAATTCGAAGAAGTCTTCCTAGAAGACCGTGCTGTTTTTACGTGTAAAGCTTCGAATCCTGCTGGATCTGTACAGTGTTTCGCTAATTTAAATGTTGAGCGTAAGTTAGAAAATTTTGTTATTGAAGTGAAACTTTTTATGGAACACAGGCTGAGAGTTCACTTGATTGGCTCCTAAAATCTGTTAAACTATTTATACGAAGATCCGCACAAAGAGAAGGCGACGAGAACAGTCGCCAGGCACTCATTTTCATAAAAAGATTCACTTCTCACGCCCTTAGCTTTTGACGGACACAAAGTTTTTTTTAACCGCTTCACAATAAAATTAATTTTAAATTTTATTATTTTTTAGCACTTGAACCAACCGAAATTCCAACATTTAAAGTTCCATTATCAAATGTTATGGCACGCGTCGGACAAAAACTTAAACTTGAATGTGTTGTAAGTGGAATACCACGTCCTGATCTATTTTGGACGCATAATGGTAGGCCGTTCATTAGCCGTGATGTAAAAGTAAGTTTTTAATAAATGTTTGCCAAAAAAATATAATTGTGTGGGATGAAATAGACAAGTCTGCCTGTACGTAGGTACTGTTGGCAAAGATATACATTTTCCACATTGATAGTACGTAAATGAACAAAGAATCAAATAAATTTATTTATTTTTATAGGCGCAACGTAAACTTTGTTGATGCTTTTAAATTTAATTTTAAGATTGCAGTGATATTATTGTGTATATAAAATATATATGATATAGAATCTAGACCCACATACCAATGTAATTAGTGTTTATATCCTAAAAGTATGAGAGGCTTTGAGAATTCTGAAAATACTTTGCTTGCTCATTTTCATTTGTCGTTTCGACGGCATCGATAGTTTAAGATTTGTTGGTTTTGCTCTTAATCCATACGAACGGTTCGATAAAATAATTACGTTAAATATACAACAAGTATATAAATTTATTAAATTTAATTTTTTCTTTCACAGTACGATGGTGAAAATGTCACTTTGATCATACCAGAAGCGTATCCAAAAGATTCTGGAGTTTATGTTTGTACTGCTAAAAATTTGGCTGGTGAGAATCACAGTACGTGCAACGTGAGCGTTAAAGGTCGTCTGCCTAACGAAACATCTGATTCAGAATTGGCAAGCGATATGGAGCCAATCAAACCATCCGTTCAGCTCCCATTGAAAAATGTGGCGGTATTCGAGGGTAAGTTTGTACGACTGGATTGTGTTATTGTCGGACAACCAGAACCTGAGGTTATTTGGTATCATAATGAAAGACCAGTCAAAGAATCTGCCGACGTACAATTGTTATTCCAAGGTGATGGATGCTCTCTTGTAATTCAAGAAGCTGATCTTGAAGATGCTGGTACATACAAAGTTGTTGCAATTAATTCTGCTGGAGAAGCTTCAAGCAGTTGTACTCTATCTGTTACTCCGCTAAACACTTTTGATCAATCACCTCGAGCGAAGAGTGAACGTGCAACTTCGAATGAGTCAACACCAAAATTCGAAAAGTTCTTAACAGACGTTCTTGCTGATGAAGGAAGTACAGTTGAACTTGAATGTGCTGTTTCAGGTGATCCAAGACCGACAGTTAAATGGTATCTCAGTAACATTGAGTTAGTGGAGAGTGACAGGATAACATTCATTGAACGTATGGATGGTGTTTGTAAGCTTTTAATTAAAAACGTTTCGGCAAATGACAAAGGAGTGTATACCGTGAAAGCTTCAAATTCATCTGGCGATGCCAAGTGTTTCTCACATTTGATTGTTAAGTGCGTGAATACTCCAGAAGCTCAATATCCACAAATGGAACCTGAAGAAAAGTTCGTAAGCCCAACTTTCAAAGAACTTTTCTCAGACCAAAATGCACAACCAGGTGAAATGGTCAAGTTCGAATGCATTGTGGTTGGAAAACCTACACCAAAAATCAAGTGGTTCTTTAATGATTTACCTGTTCATGGGAAACATTTCCTAGTTTCAACAAGTGGTGATCGCCAAGTGCTGACTGTTCCAGAAACATCAGGTGAAACGATTGGAAAAATTGCATGCGTCGCAGAAAATGATTACGGAAAAGCAACTTGTGTTGCAAATTTGAATCTCCTTGGTGATGGTTTTCAACCAAGCGCCGTGCAGAAAAGTATTATACAGAATCACAATTCTTCTGGATCAAATATTACAATCTCAAAACAAATTCTAACTACTACGGCTACTTCGCATGTTAGCTCCAGTACAAATGGTCATCCTCAAGTTATGGAAACGAGCCAATTCGAAGAACGCCAAAGTGCATTTGGAACTCCAGTGAGTAGTGTTCAGAAATCCACAATTTCTAAATCATTTGAACTGGATTCACATAAGACTGGCCGCAGACAAGTTGCTCCACGATTCGTTAGTCCCTTAGTTGGCAAAATTGTCGATCAAGGAGCCAATGTGACATTAGAAGCAATCTATGATGGATATCCATCACCTGAAATAAAAATTTTGAAAAATAACGATGAATTACAACCAAGTGATCATATCGAAATTAAAAAAGAACTTAATAGGGTATTCATCAACTTACAAAATGTTGGAATCCGCGATGCTGGACGTTATTCTGTAACAGCTTCTAACACTAGCGGAACATCAACTAGCAGTGCAGATGTTGTTGTTAAAAGTGAGCATACAATCATTTTTAGAACCTGATGTACAGTAGATACGTAGTAAGATTAACACATTTTATCCGAATTTCATAGCAAATTTTATAAATTTTGTAATATGAAAGTGATATTTGTTCTAGATTATGCCTCCCACTTCCCACTAAAAATTGAAATTTTGCAACTGGCAGCAGTTACAGCTCAAATGATGCCAAGAAAAAATTTTTAGATAATTAAATCATTATGTGGTTAGCTACAATATCTTAATATTTTCGAATTAAGTGTTTGCATCATTTAAAATTAAATTAAAATTATATTTTAAATTCGATCTTGACCTGAAATCTGAAATAATCTTTATAGGATTTGGTTGTCACTGAACATTGAAAACATTGGCTCATGCTTAGGGAATCGTCTTGATAAGAATTTTCAATTAATGAGTATTCTTCCGAAATAGATATGATTCGTTACATGATTGTGGTATATTCTGAATCATGTTTGGAGAAATGAGAAAATAATGTTTACCAGTGATACTCAAAAACCATTTTGCTTTCAGAAACGATTTTCCCACCTGTATTTGGTCATCGCTTACAAGCACAAGTAGCCAAACGCGGCGAGCGTGTGTTAATGGATGTTGAAGTTACTGGAACACCAGATCCAACAGTCACTTGGTACAAGGATAATTATCCACTCAGAGAAGCTCTCTCATCTGAGCACAGGATCAAGAGTGAAGGAAACAGACACACTCTAATAATTGAAAAAGGTAATCACAACTGGTATATGTATGTTATACAGTTTTTTAATGTGCTTCTTATAGTAAGTGTAAGGGATTCTGGAAAATATATGGTGAAAGCAACTAACGCCGGTGGTGAAGCTCAAAGTATAGCTGACTTTGCTGTATTGGAGCCAACTCCAGAACGTATGGTCGAAGTGGTTAAGACAGTTGTTTACGACGATTTGAAGGACTTTAAAGAAGAGGTAAGAAGAAATGATTAATATTTGATTTGGTAATAAATTTTATTGATCTTTTCTTAACTTTGGAAATGTTAAGAAACCAAAACATTCAGAAGGCTTTCATACAAAAACCACAGAATCCTCAACAAAAAGTGATGCTCATGGTACCACAGAGTCGACTATTGTTACAGAACATCGATGTGTGACTGAGGCTACAATGAAATTGGAACACAAAATGCCTGATATTGAATTTCCACTCAAAACTAAAACAGAACCTTTACAACCTAAAGTTGAGGAACCTCCGAAAACCACAAAAGTTCCACTTGACTTTGGAATGCCCAAGTTTCCATCCACAGTTAAGGAATCTTCTCAGATTCAAGAAAGTAGAAGTGTTTTTGAAAGAAAGGAATTTGTATCAGAACCTATTTTCCCGGGTACCAGAGATAGTAAACTAAGCGATCTCGATAGCTTGCCGAAAATAACTCCAAAACTAGTCCAAATGGAAGAACGCAGAGAAAGTGAAACAAAGTCATGTTTCAGTCCAAGTTCTCTTGAAGATTTCAAGCTCAAACCGGGATCGCCACCAGTTATGGGGTATGTTCCACCATTATCAGAACCACCAAAGGGGATGCAGAGCAGTGTTTCAGAGAAAATCAAGAAGGTTGAAGAATACCGCCAACCACCGAGTGCATTTTCCCCATTAATATCACAAAAATCTGAATATTCAAAGACTTTTGTACAAGAGACTAAACAATTTACAAGCAATGCATCTCCGATTTATCGGCCACAAGCTGTTTTAGGGTCTTCAATGCCATCATTTGATCGTTCACAATCCCCAAAACCATCTGCTGAGGGAGTGAAAATGGAGAAATTATGGGCTGCCCCGAAGTCATTTGAGCCTGAAAATGTTCAAAAGCAATTCACTCAAGAAATTGAAACAAACAAATATGTTGCTTTTAGTGATAGCGATGCAGAGCCTGGTGTAGTCGTAGAACCTCCTCGTCCAACAAAGGAAACGAAGGAAATATTTGAAGAAAAAATTAAGGAACACAAAGAAAAGCAATCTGCATGGGTTCCAGAGTTAAGAGCTCCGTCTCTTGTTAAGCAAACAGTGTGGAAGCCTGAGGCTCCACAGAAACCAAAACCAGTTACGCCAGATTTGATAAACCTAAATCTTGAGCCTGGACCACCACCGGAAATTCTGTTTGCACCACAACCACCAACGAAATCATCACATATTGAGAAAATTGAACAAACACTGAAAGAAAGCTTCACAAAAGAACCAGCAAAGGTTGTTCATGGTGCTGTTCGGACTATGCCACCATTTGGACCACAAGTCCCACCTAAGGATGTTCAACCAACTCCGCCACCTGTGCCAACTAGGCCGATTATTTTAGAAAAACCTGCTGAGATATATTCAACATTCTCACCTCCTGAAGTACCACCAAAACCAGCACCACCACCAGTACCATCTTATCATCCAGTCGAATATAATCCAAGACCAGTTGAAGTTGATTCTAAGCCACCTAAAGCGGTAAGCAGTGGATATTCAACGGACACAGAAGAATTCCGCACATTTGAATCACGAAGTGTTCAAGAAAGTCGAAAACTTTTCGAATCACATAGCACAAATCAGAGTCATAACATTTCCCATCAACAATACAAACCCTATAGCTCTCAACCCTCTACTCCTGAAAGTTTTGCTCCAGTGTACGATAAGGTTCGATATGTGTTCTTTGCGAGTTTGTTTAAATGTATTTGCTGTTTGATGTAGTAGACTATACCTTTAACAATATTTTACGTGTGACCAATACTCATCATGATACAAACTATATCTACTCTTATAACCTAGTTGTGTGTATTGTAAAGTTTTATGTGTTATTATAATAAATTAATTCTTTCATTTTCCTCAAATTTCAGGGCTACTCATCAGCAGCTACAATGGTTAAGAATATATCAATGACGACAAAACAAGTCAGGGAGCCAAAGTATGATTCATTTAGTCAAACACCAGAACCTAAGAAAGTTCCACCTCCACCTAGCCCATCGAAATTTTCAAGAAGTGAATATCGTGAGAGTGACTACAGTAGTGATTACGACAGTAAAATCCAATCCGTATGGAGACCGCCGAGTGAACAATCAGATGCTGAAATGAAAAGTTACCGACCAATGCGGACGGTTCTAACACCAACAAGTAGAAGTTCAAATATATCTACTGAAACTAAATCTCCAGCACCTGCAACAGGATATGAAACTCCTCCAGCACGTTCAAAGTTCGAACCAGTAAGATATGAGGAAAGTTCGAAACTACATTCGAGTGAATCACATACCTCGCATGTTTTCAAACCGAAACCACTTGGTGGACGTCCAGTCACATCGACACCGAAACAACCACCGCAACCACAAAAGCCACAATCATACACAACTCAATATTATACAGGTGTTGCTGGACCACCAGTACATCATGCATCAATGGCAACAGAAACAAGTAAATCAGTTCACATGAAAGAATCAACCGAAACATCACATCGTGTTATGAATATGTCTCAAACTAAACGTGTTTTACACTTCGATCAAAACAAACGCTCTAGTCATGAAACACCGGAACCGTTGGAACCGTTCCCATACACAGTCACAAGTCCTGTTTCATATGCATCGTCTCCACGTCCTCGAATTCAGGTAACACCAACTCCGACTAAATTTGTACCAGGTGGATTCCGTGAAAGTGACTATGAGAGTCAAATAGAAAACGCTCGTATTCGTCCGATTTGGACACCGAATCCATACGATCAAAATGATCCACAATATCGCCATGTGAATCCTCCACGACCATCACGTTCCACAAGTTTACCAAGATCCTATGAACGTGTTATGACACCAATGGAATTTGACAAAGGACCAATAGAAATGCCTAGCAAAATACCAATAACAAGTTCGACAACATCTCAAACAGGAAGGACATTTAAGACACAAACAATCGATCGTTATGCGACCAGACGATCCCTACAAACGATGCAAACAACAAAAGATGATATGAACTTGCAAGTGGGTTCTCCACCGAAATATGGTTATTTCCAAGAACAGGCTCACCATCATACTAAGGATTTTGGTTCAACGCTCCGCACGAAAACAAACAAATTTGTTCAGGATATTTCTAGTGATCTAAAATCTCCTCAAATTATCCGGCCCGATTTAAAACGTGCCCCTAGTGAAGGTAACACAAAACCACAAGCTTATCGTGAAGAGTCAAGAGTATCCCAATATGGTAAGTACATGATATTCATTTGTGTTTTATTTCGTGTTTTGCATTTGATTTAACTATCATTTGGTTTTGTTTCTATAAAACAACAATAAACCACAAATAAAATTGTTGTTGTGATACTGTGTTTCTTAAACTATGAAATCATTTTATGGTGGCCAGGTACGAAACATATTGATCCAGATACTGGTCTCATTTACTTTAAATACGATTTTGGCTATGAGTTTGGAATACTGTTTCCTGGTGAAGGAAGAAAGTTCATTGGAGGTGGTGGCTCTAATAGTAGCAAGTCACTACCAACTTCTATTACAAGAAAATCACCTTATTCAAGTGATATTGTTATACCAGTACAACATGAAAGAACTTCTCCAAAGTTTGGTAATTTCGGCAAAAAGCATCAAGGATTCACATCTACTGATAGTGAATTCTCTCAAATTAATAACTATGGCGCACATGCTAGAAAGCGTTATAGTCTACCAGGTGACATCAATATTGATGATTTCCATCGCAACGTCGGTCTTTATAATAAAGGAGCAGGTAGAGTTAAAATTCTAGAAGAGGTTCATTAATTAATCGTCATATGCACTATCAGATCCCTTACATCTACAATAGACACTGGAAACGACCAGTTGTTGAAATACACACATCAAAATAATTATTTTCTCTCTCATACATATTATATTAAGTTCATATTAACCTGTTAATGAATTCAAAACCGATTACACCATCTGCTATGACTTCAGGTTCATTCACACAACATTCTTTTTCTTCTTCATCAGGCTCTTACTCTGCTTTATGATTATATTTTGTTTAAGTTCTTTTAATGTTGACATGCATTAGAATCGTTATGCAGTTATGCTTTAAATGTTGTATAACAAATCCAATTAGCAAAGCTTGATGCCGAAAGTTACGCAAGGAATATTTCCATTTTAAAAGCCACGTTTATTTACTTCAAAGATTAATTCACATCTTTGTTACCTGGTTTGCAGAATATTAGGCTTTCATTTGTTCTTTAGTTTAAATCAAAATCTCCAGCTCTCTGAATATCATCTCGCGAACGTCAAGGACGTATACCCTTCTGTTCTTAAAGTAATTTATTTGTCTTTTATAAATGTTGTACATCAAAAATTTTATTTCAATAGTAAAAATCATTTCTTAAATCAGGTCGCACATGCTGTTTACCTTAAATACTTCACAATAAAACTCGATAAAAAATCGATTCATGCCATCAATGCTACAACCTATAGGTACATATTAGATATAGTTGGTAAGTTAAATATTATGATACATACCTGAAGATGTTATTCCCAATGTTTCTAATCAACTCAATGTTCTTCAATTGGTAATGCATATTGAAGGTGGTACTTTTATCTTCTCTAAAAACAATGAAATGTTAATAAAACATCTTTATCTGTTTGTGATTTACTCAATTCAATTTTGGAATTATGATAATCTTATAAAATGTAAATAGGAAACTTATCATTGTAATTTGTTTGACCACATGTTAAGATTAAATCAATGAGAAATTATGTTTCTGTCAAAGGATAACAGAAATGTTAGATAAACTTTAAACAAAATTTTACAAGTTCAAGCTAACAATAACCAATACGATTATACTCAAATAGATTGAAGCCGACGGCTATTCTCCTCGTCTTCTCTTTGTGCGGATTTTCGTATACATTTTCTATTTCTCTGCATCCCTGCATTTGGGTATACGATAATTAGAAACGGGAAAACGGCTCCACGAGCTAACCTTTAATCTTAAAACTTGTAATGTCCCACAAAACCTGTCCATAAATAATGGTTTTGATAGAATCTCAATGACTTTCCACCAGTTACTTAAAATTTTATGAAATCTTTAAATCCTCTGAAATAATTTGATAATCTGCCTAATTTTGTATAAAGCATAGTTTTCCGAAGCTCGTTTAGAAATTAACTAATGTAATTTTGAAAAACAGAAATTTCCAAATCAGCAGAGACATTTAATTTTTAATATGCTTTCTGCGCTATGTTTTTTAAAATTTTGCTTACTTTAACTTTTGAATTTATAATTTTAATTTTTCCTTTAGTTTAAATAAATGAAAACATTTAAACTTTTTGTATACTGCCAGTTGCATTTTCCTCTAATTGACATAGTGTGTGTTTTTGTTTTCCTTTTTAAGTTTTAAGTTTTAAAAGTGTAAACTGTATCATATTTTATAGAGTGTGCATTTAAAGTGGTTGAACGATACTTTGATAAAAAAATCGAAATAAGGAAACCATCATAGTTTTGGTGTATTAACAAATGCAAATAATAATATTCTTTTTCATTAATAAAAATTTAAAACATATTTTCTATTCATAAATTTTTTGGTGTTGTGTTTTTAAAGTGTGATTTCCAACAAGTAAAAGCATGTCAAAAAACATTGTGAGTTTTTGTTTCTTCCAACATGTAAACATGCAAATCATATCGTAAGTAATAATCAAATTCCATTTTCATTATTTTCATAACATAATTTACCCTTACGGCATTTTGAAAATAACATATTTTCTTCATCAAGTATCTTTTAAAATTTAATTAACAAATATTTTGCAGTCTCAGAACATTTTACTTCAACTAGCACATCACAGTCAAGTATACCTATCCCAGTGAACGCACAGATACGTGATGAAAGACCAAGAAGACCTCCACTGTTTATCACGGTATGTAACCTAACTCAAACGAGGGACGAAATTTTCTGAAATATTTCTATATAACTTACAGCCTCTCAAGGATATAGCCGTACTAATTGGCCAAACAGCAAGGTTTGAATGTATCGTCCAATGCGAACCATATCCAAATATAACTTGGTCAAAGAACGGCTTCCCGCTACACAATAGTAATAAACATGTTATAGAATTTAGAAATGGTGTATGTCGACTGACAATACCGGATGCATATCCAGGTAAAATATAATTACCCAGTGTTATATGGATATTTTAATGAATTTGTTTCATTTTAGACGATGCTGCCATGTATTCCTGTACTGGAACAAACGAAATCGGCTCAGGTACCACAACAGCTGAACTTACAGTACAGGGACATCGTGCTCCTAGGCAATAAGAATTACAAACGAAAATTAATTATTAACATGACAATGGCTTACATCCAAAATAAGCTACAGTTGAAATATTTTTAAAATAATGTTGTAGATTGATAAATATTAATACTCTTATAACGATTCGGCATTTTAATATTAACGCAAGCTTAAAATTTTTAAGTTTTTTGCTTTTTATTTAGTATGTGAGAAAATAAAATATTTAAAATTCTTTTATGATCATAATTTATACTTCATGTATATGTTGTATGTTTATTTAATGTTCTAAGAGTATTATAAAAATGTTAAAATTTTAAAATATTGAGTACTGCTAAATATTTAGTTCAACTCAAAATAATACAGTGGTATGAATTGTGACAAAAAAGTATATTATGCAAGATAGCGCTGTTTTATTATACTGTAAGTTTAAACCCTTCAATCCTTCTGCAAACGTAGAAATTACTTTTTTTACTTCTATAACTGAGGAATCCAAGCAATTCATATTAAACAATTGATCCCATCTACTGTTATCAAATGTGATAAAGTTTTTTCAAAATATTTCCCCTTGATCACATATATCTTGATAATCACATATTTTGATAAGTTAAACGTAAAGGTTGCAATGAAACGTAGGTCCTTAATACCTAATATGAATGATAATTCGCTGCTGGATGTATTTCGATAAATCAAACTTCTATAATATAAATGCTATAAATTGTTTTTGTTATAAATGTTTTTGAGGGCTTAATATCAAATGCATAGTTAGTTAACTGTGCAAGTTATACCATTCTTCTTTTGTATCAAATGAAGCAATTACCTTATTTGGTATGGGGTACAAATTATAAAGTACTCATTGAAGTCAGTAAATTCTTACAAATCAGCCGTGAGTCCATGCATTTGAAATGAATATACAGTGGAAACTCTTATATCCGTCATTCGATTATTTGACAACTCTGTTAACCGTCATCATCATAAAAAGTAACCGACTGTTTTCCATCACATTGAATATTTCCTTTCATTTTTAGGGTTCCGTAGCCAAAGGGTGACAGCAGAACTCTATTAATATGACTTCGCTGTCCGTCCTTCTGTCACAGGGCTGTATCTCTTGAGCCATAATAGGTAGACACTTCAAATTTTCACAAGGTGTGTACTTTTATGGCCGCTATAACAAACTTTGCTTTAATTTTAAATATTCTACGGTGGTAAGGAACCCTTCGTGAGCGAGACCGACTCGCACTAGGCGACTTTTTCATTTGTCATACAAATATGTATAAAATTATTAATTCGTAATTAAACATATTTTTCGTTAAATATGTTGTTTGAGAATGTACTCCTTTCCTTAAAATCTTTTTGTTTGCAACTTTTCCATTATTCGCCATTTCGATTATCCGTTACGCCTCTGGTACCGTGCCTGCAGGACTAGAGAGTTTTTACTGTAATTGTAATTCTATGAAAGCCAAAGGAAAATTAATCATTATTATTTAACTTGTACGAATTGAATTATTTCGAGTGTGATCGGGTAATGCTTTTAAAGATTTCGGTGATCGTGTAGTCCCATCTGGTAGAAATTTCTCGAACGATTTTAATTTTGTTTAACCGGAAGAACAACTCAGTGAGTTGAACAAGATTTTGGAACAAATTGAAAATTTCAGTCTGGATAAGTTTACTACTTTAACTTCATTTTATTTATTTCGTTCTGCTGAAGTTATTTCTGTTCATTTCGAATCAAAGACTGGTTGCTGAATAATTTTTTAAAAATAGTTATATCCAAATCAATAATATTCTATTCAAATAAATCAATCTAGAAATACAGGAATGCGTTGAAATAATAATTTGTTATAATTCAATTGGATATCTGCAGTTAATCAATTTGATTGATCAACTGTTGAATCAATATAAATTGACGTACATTTTAAATTAATAGAAGTTAGAAAGTTTTCATTAAAAATTATTATAATTTAAGCACTTAGAAATGCATTAATCACAAGAGTATGATTTTCCAACCTACACGATGTATGTAATATTGACTCACATGTGACTAATATGTCACACAGTACATTATGTATTTATATATATTTTAAATAATTGCAATAAAACTACACAAATTTGTCATACTCATGTATATTTATCCCTGACATTCAATTAGAAATCCGAAAAATCCCGAAAACCTATTTACCAATACCAGAAAAGTGAGAGAATTTCCCCGGAAACTCAAACATTCAAAAAGTTGGGGTAAATTTTCTAAAAATATTTTTAACTAATACTATTCAAACTTAAAGTTATTTATTTAATTAACTTACTTTCCTTGTTGCCAAATACTCTCCTTTATATTTAGAAGACTTTGTAGACATTTTTATTGTTGTCTCAGCGGAAGTCCTCCTCGATATTATTTACCTGATTATTTTGAGGGCATTAGTCAAAAAATCATGAAATCAATCTTTCTCAAAATATTCAAAAATTCATTTAAATAAATTCGCTTTATTTTCGGAAATTTTATAGCTTTGAGATTCATTAAAATATTTTTTATTTCCAAAACTTGAGCATGCGACGTTTTTCACGATACCGTATGGTCAAACTCATTACCAGGAGGTTATTGCTCATACATTAGTCGATGAAATTTTAAAATAAGTGCAAAAAATATAACATATAATATCTGTTTACTGTAAAGAGCACAGCTTGTGTCATGTTTTTTTTCGCTATTTTTAATTTAAAATTAGAAATTTCTGCGAAATAATTCACAACAATTTTTCCACAAAATTTATGAACATTCATGAACCTTAATGTAATATTGATAAGATGGTAATATTCAGGTTTTTGGTACCCCAATTTCGTTGATTGACAATTTCGACACATCGATACGACGTTTACGAGTTTGCCTATATACAAAATATTGTAATGTATAAATATTTAATGGAACTTTCGTTAGTTAACAAATTTAATTTTTAGCAGAATTCTTTAAGTTGGTGTTCTAAGCACAATTTATTTTCGCATCTGCTACGTAGGAACAAATTTTAATTTCGAAACCTGTTTGAAGCCAAATCTGTCAACTTTCTTAACAGAAAACCTGTTACGCTTATGTTGGCAAATTTCGGGCCTGTCACGGTAACGGTAACAGAACGCCGATTTCGACCGTAACAGAAGTTTTCGAAATCCAACAACAAATTACACGGGATGTCAAATTAACAGAATATGTTATGTGCACCCAGAATCGCCTCCAATATCTGTGACATTGTATTAAATTATGCGTCATAATGATATTATAAGATCATACGTTTTAGAGGTCCAGCACAAATTCCATGCAAAATATTTTGGCTCCTTGCCACTAACACCAAATTCGATACCATTTTTCATGCCATTTTGAATTTCGTTTCTTGTTATTTTTATCTGCTATACATTTTAAATCAATCTTGAAAAACAATCGTTTTTAAAATTCACTTGATCATTTAATTGTGGTGATTGAGGAAAAAAATTATCTATTAGTAAAATAAATAAAACAATATTTGGCAAAACTCCAATGTATAACTTATATGAACAAGTTAAATTTTTGTAGCTTATCTTTCGACCTTTGGAAGCCTCATCATTCTGAGCAATAAATTGTCACCTATACAAATAACCCAATAATGAATGACATAAGTGCACTTGCGATGATCCTTATACTTGGAAGGCGGACATGATCAGGAAAACAAAAGTTGAGAACTGAAGATTCCATTGCACAATGCTAAAACAAATACATAATTGAAATATATTTTTATTTCGAATATGTGTTTTCTGCGCAATTTTGAAGCATTCCAAATAATAAAAACAAACAAAGTTTTTAATGTTTTTTGTATAACACGTGCTTTGTGTGGGTGTTCTTTGAAAACTTCTTTATATCAATAAGAAACGCACTACTTTCCTCAATGACTCTCCCTGCAATTAAACCTATAATGTATTTGAATTTGAAAGGAAAGTGCTTAGTCCTGAATAATATGAAATAATCATTTCCAAATGAATTTGTTCACAAACTTATTGAAATCCATTAAACTAATTGTTAAGTAAAGAAATTTAAATTTAAAAATTAATTTACTTCTAGTGAAAATGCGTTTGGAATGCTTCTCATTCCTGATCGTGTTTACATGACAGAATTTATTTTTAAAATCACATCATTTCAAAACACCAACTCGTTCATTTGGTTTTCAATTTCGCAAATTTCAATTTGTTAAATGAATGTAGTTTTAAATAATATTTCTAATTCAAGCCGATAATCAAATTTAAAACGCAAAAAATTGTACTTCTTCACAGCATTAACAATGCAGCTTATCCGTTTTTGATAAATTAAACTTTTTGTTAAAACGCTACAGCTAATTGTCTCAAAATTTTATAATTGTCTCAACATACTGCTAACAATAAAGATTTTATATGTTTGATATAGGTACAAATTATGTGGCATACATCTTCTCAACATGTGGTTGATTGTAGTGTAACACTTGAGGCATTCAACTGGGCTACTTTAAAGCATATGACATATACCCGACAAAAATAAATTCGAATTTTAATTTTTTGGCAAAATTTCAAAATTTCATTTTTATTTTTCCTACTAGTTTTCTGGTTAGATGAATATGAAAAATCAAATTTTGTTCAAGTGTCACATAAAAGAATTCCGCAACCGAATCAAATACACTACGACATAAAAGTTAATTTATCTATTGGAAACATTCAAAAATTGCTAATTAAAAAGAATATGTTTTATTTTAACGTCAAACATTTTTGATAATAAGGTTAGTGGGTTATGACGTTCAAAAATTGTTTCCGAACCGAGCTATATTCAACTGGATACTGGATAAAGAGAATGATTTGATTTATGGAGGACAGTTAAATTTATGTATTTGAATAAGCTTAATTAGTGTTGGAAGTTTTAAATTTTTTCCATAATTTGTCAAGAACTTCTATAATACCTTAATCGAGAATATCCACAAATCCTGATCAGAACTCTATAATAACAATTCAATACATTGTTTGTTATGTTTTGATGTTTAAACTTTCCTGAATTGACATCTCAATTCCGATGTTTCTATTAAATAAACGAAAATTAGCTGCCACATGTTGAAAATTAAAATTAAAACTAAAATTTTAATAAAAACAAAAACAACATTGTAGAATTTTTAAGATTTTTAAATATTTTTATTTGTTTTTCATTCAACATGAAATTTTCGAAAGTTAAAATACAAATTAATTCGTAGCAATTCCGCAGTTTGAAAAGTAAAATTTTTATCATTTGGTTTATGTGACACCAGTGATTCCATCGAATCTTTTAGCCTCCCGGAAATAAGTCTAGTTTCATATCAAAAGTTCCTTGTCACACTTTTATTAAGATATGCCAGGCTATAAAGTTATTTTTGAATTTGCTTGAACCAACATTCATTGGATTCCGGCGTTTTTGGGGTAATCACATTTGAAAAAATCAAAAAATTCAACAAGTTCGAACGAATTTTCAGAAGAAAACAGGTGGGGTTTAATTAACGCGTCCACCATTTTGAAAGTGTTGGAAGCTTTTTATCTATTTTAGGTTCACTCCGTGGATTTTTTCAAGTTAAAAGATTTATTTGGTATTTGGTGCATCTATTATTTATTTGAATTACAAAAATTTCTTATTTTTGCCTGAATGAGTTCAACAATCCTCTTGTGAAAAGTTCAAATTAAACAATTTATCCCAGAAAGAGGTGATTTCGAATCACAGACAACTTAATCGTCACAGAATCCTCACAACAACCTGAAGATGATACCTTCTATCTTGCATGTCTTGTCTCATTTTGTTTACAGAGTTCTCTTGAGTTTATGTATTATTTTTAATTGTGGTTTATAAATAAACTTGTCTACTATTTCTTGACATGTAAATTCTTAAGAAATTCTTCAAGAAGCCAAGCTATCCTGGTGTATTCAGAGCACACACTTTTTGTCTCGCGTAAGCCTAATAATTGGAATATTTGAGATCTTCTCGCTGCCACTGAGTGTTTGATGAAACTCAAAAAATAAAATGTATTCCCTTGCTATAAAATATATTATTAGCTGTTATCGTGTAAATAAACTTTACCTAAACATTCTAAAAACTTTGAAATAATGATCCAATCGATCTCAAGGAGCTTGCATGGTGGTTTTAAAAATTTTAAATCCCAATCTAATAAAAGCTAAGTGCATCACATTTGTCCACCCACAACCCTGACTAACATCTAATAAAAGTTCCAATGAAAATTCAAAAAAGCCTTTGATTCAACAATGAGTTATGAGGAGCTGTGCCAAAAGATGTTCATAAACACCCGAAAGTGGTACATAATTTGTCACTGTTGGATATTCACTTTTACAACTAGGTACCTACTACCTCACAATTCGTCATCATGTTGGTTATTTTTAAAATTGATTTATCAGATCAATCGAAAATAAAATTTCAGATAAATTTACAGGAATGCAATTTTGATGATGAGTGATTTGTAATTTTCTTCTATCTTGTAGATAGATTTAACTCAGAATGTAACCTGCACATGTTGCTATGAAAATGTGATGAGCTCATCGTCACCTGGATATCGTCTTTCATGTTACGTACAAGGAAACTTTTAAAACATTTTCTTCAGATTATCTTCCCACACAAAAATTTAGTGTGAAAAGTTTGATTTTCAGATGGACAGATTTTCATCAGAAAAAAGCGAAAAGATTTTATTTGAAAAAGGAAAACTTGTTTTTCACGTTACTGTAAATGAAATAAGTTCTGTATGAATTTCTTTTCCAATGAGATCTCTACTTGAGAACATTTAGGTCATATCAAGGTACAAGTCTTAGAAATTCTTCCGTTTTCATTATCCATTCCTAACATATGTTACTGAAACTAACCCGAAAAAGAGAATGTTAAAAGGATATCGCAAGCCCCATTTGGATACCTCCTCTCTACTAAGATTATACTGACCAGAGTTCATTCGCTCATGCATTTTTGTACACCTGTGAATAAACGGGTCGAAAATGACCGAGTCAAAGGAACAAATAGTTAAACAACTTTAAGTATGTGACAAACCCTTTATTAATCAAATCATTATAACATTGTTAAAATTGGAATTTGCGTGAAGACTTCACCGCAGTCATCACCAGCTAGTATGTATAAGGCTGCTGAACGGTATGGCGGTGGTGGTCCTAATTTTATTTACTCTAATCACCGGTTGAAGTGCTTTCAGGGCCCTTAACCGCCTTTTGAGATCAAATTATTCATCAGATCAAAATATAAGAAATATAAATAATAATCTTACCACGAATGCAATAGCTGCAACGATGACCAAGATAAAAGTATACAGACGCATTTCAGATGTGTTTCTATGGAACTTAATGGAAGAATTTACTGATCACTGTTTGTTGCACCAGTTTATATACCATTCTAAATCAGATCATTAAAAACATTTTCTGATGAAATGCAAATTAAATAAAAACTGTAATAACAATTTTCAGCCTCATTTATTTCGATATTATTTTAAATACAATTTTTACCACGAGTTGCTTTTTTGTAACGTTTCACTATTTTAAAATATGTTTTTCATATAAACCTCTATCAGTAATTAGTGCTAATTGGTACTTAGTTATAACGAAGATAGATTAAAATTTGCAAAATTCCAGAAACAGTTTTCACCAAATTACTAATTTAGCCCAATTTAAATTCTTACTGGTGGTGGAAATTTTCACCCCAAAAAACTGGTGACCATGACGTTAAGTAGTTAGATATGATTATCTCAATATCCAATTTTGCAAATTAACCTTAACCATGGTTTTGCACGTAAATTTAGTTTATTGTAGTTATTCAATTCATTTTACTTTTAAGAATAATGTTTTATTTAAGTATATTACGAATAAATTAAAAATTTAATATAAAAAGCTATAAAGATTACCATTGAGACAACTGCGTTCAGTAAAAATTATATCATAGAGCATGTGATTCTGTCTTTTATTCTTTTATATCAAATTGTACGGAACTTCTGAAGACAAGAAATTTTATTCGACAATGGCTTCCTATACTCTTCACTATGTAGGCTTCCTATACTCTTCACTATGTTTCTTTTTATATATGGTATAAACTTATTCTTAGAAAGTTACACAAAACGATGGGACCTGCGTTCTATGTAGTTGCAATGGAATCAAAAGTTGGAGTCTAGCCTGAGCTGTAGTGTCCATGGAATTTCAAGTTCATATTCTAAAATATGATTGGTTATACCAATACAAATGATGTACAGGAGTAGATTACATTACTCCTTGATGACATTAGTTGTTATCAAGTTTTAAATCCCCACGAACAACATTAGGTACTATCAACGTATTTTACTTACAAACAGTTCATAAAGGCAAAATCCTTTAATCTCTATGCTTCCACTTTTTGCCAAAACACTCTTCGTTTGACCCATTTTTTAGGATTCCGTAGCCGAATGGCAGAAAATGGAACCCTTATAGTTTCGTCATGTCCGTCAGGTCCGTCTGTCTGTCCATATGTCACAGCCATTTTATTCGGAGACTATTGGGGCTATTTGAATGAAATTTAGAAGTCGGGTGTCACCATTAAACCGCCAGACAATGCAGTAGTAAAAGTACCGAAGAAAGTTTTATTAAGGGTGGCACTCTGTACATGTATCTGTGGGACAACATTTTTTTTTTGCGGGGACATACGCGTGTGGGGTATTTTTGGATAGGTCTTCCAAAATAAAATAGATGTTATTGCTAACTTTTTTCATTTGCGCTAATAGTTCGTGAGATATGCGCTTCTAAATTCGTCAAAAGTGTAAACCCCCTCCCCCCCCCTCTAACTTTTGAACGACGATATAAAAACAGTCAACGATTTTAGGTTTGAACAATAAGAGAATTTCCGTTCATTAGATATTCGAAGTTTTAAGTTACCAACAATACTTTATGTCGCATTCTACGGAACCCTTAGCTTATGCGTGTCCGACACGCACTTGGTTTCTTTTTAGAATTTACTATTATTGCTAAGGTTGTTTGACGAGGACATAGTAATAGATAATAGAGAGATGAACCGATCCCACCAAGGTATCGATATTTTTACTCATTACTTGTATCGAAAGAAAGAATCGCAACATACTCGAATCGAATCGTAATTACAGCCACAGGAACCCGCTCATTGTGCTGTTTATTCTATTGTAATTTGTTTATCTTGTTTTTGAAAAATTAATTTAAAAATGCTAGCAGCTTGCCTAGATGCTTAGGGGAAAGACGGTTTCTAGATTTACTAGATTGACTAGGTTCTAGATTTGGTTCTGACTTAGAAAATAATCGAATGCAAAGTGCAGAAGAAGCAACAATTATTAAACCCGTACGAACTTGTTTATTTCCTTACATCGAGAAGGGACATTCTTTTCCTATCCTCGAACGAAACAGGCGGCAATAAATACAACGACATAAAATGATCAATATATTAGTAGATACCTAGGAAAGGAAATCATCATCATGATGAGGTCTTCACTCCATATCTTCTGGAACGATACTTCATGCAGGACCAGCATTTTATTGTTGATTTACTCAGTTTTTTTTGTCCGATTTTATGAATGAATTTCAATTAAGAAATAGGTACTATCAAAGACTCTTTGAACGAAAATCTGTAACAAATAATACCAAAATAATTTAATGACAGTGAATGCTATCACGTTGAACGGCCATAAACTCTTAATTTATACCTTCAGTGTCACTTCAGGTAAACAAAGTATACTATACATTGATTGGATACTCTTTACTCAATGTTAACCGAACTGTATACCAATGCAAATTGGAACATTAGCACATAACAGTATCGAAAGTGCAACAACAAATTGCATAAATTCAATATAATATTCACAAGATTTGTAGAAAACCAAGAAAGCCGTAAGAAATATGAATAGTCAGATACTTACTCGTAGGACTAAATTAATAGCTAGCTGTGAGTTACATGTCAAATGGTTATTTCGAATTTATCACAGTAGTTTGTGTTACATATACACAAACGCTGGGAGAACCATTAATTTTATGTCCTTCTTTTCAAATCTACTACAAAATTTTATTAGAAAAAGGAACGAATACGATGCGACTAATCCTGGTTAGGTCATCTTTGGAAATCCAGCCTAACTAAAATCTCGGAGACGGAAATTTCGGAAATGCCAGACTGAACTACTAGTACCTACAACAATATACAAATTGACACTGACGTTTGATCAATCAAATAAAATTAAAGGATTAAACAATATTCCGTTTTGTACATCACATATAAGTCATTCTATCACTCAATAATTGGGAATAACCAAGTCAATATTGGTAGCATCGCTGATAACTATGAAAACTATTTAACGCTCAAGTTTAGGGAACAATTAGTTAAACAATTTAATAGTGCACAAAACCATTTTTCACATATTAATAAATATCCTTTTATGGGGCTTCTGTTGGGACTTCCGAGGCTGGTATATTGTGGTATTCGAGGGAAACCCTTAACATTATGTTAACAGCTACTAATTTTGTAACATAAAATTTTACGAAGAAGAGCTGTTAAAGACAATTTATATTGAATATATTACAACGCTCAAACGTTTTTCTTTGAAGACCGAAAAACAAATTGACATATAACAAATTTATGAATATCTAACAAGATTTCACAGATGCAGTTTTTAAAACCTAATATTATAGTATCTAACAAAATGACATCATCTAGTTTGCACTTCTTGCATAATGAACTTGCAATTCCATTTTGGGTCAATTTGTTTCATACCATTTTTAGAATCATGTTTCTTATCCAAGTGCACCTTGTGCATAAGACTTTAGATTTCACTTGATGCCTTTCGTGGTGTACAACACAAGTCAAGGCTGAGTTTACATTATCTTGTGTTCTGTTGCATAATAATACATGAACCCATATCCGAACTAACCTTGTTTTTGTACATGTTTATTCCATAAAATCAATTTTATAAATAATATTCTTCGAATTCTACAAGAGAACAACGCGATAAATTGAAACAAACTTCTTAAATCACCCTCACATACATCAAGATCTGAGAGTGATTTTAGGATTCACATGACATTTAAACACTGGATGTTGCATTTAATATTCGAAAATTTCCACTTTCCATATAATCAATCCGTAGAAATTAGTATAGAAGTGTCAGACGCAATGTTATTACAAGACATAAACGTTGATTTATATTTTATACATCATACTTATTAAAAGTTAAAACTAAAATTTCGTTTTCTGAATCGCTCCATCCTCGCAAAAATTTCAAACTCAAAAATTTTATAGCCATTGAATAAAATTTATGAAACATAACACCATATATTTTTAAAATATAAAATCAACAAAGTAAAAGAAAGTTCTCAAGACGAAGATGAATCAGATAATTTTTTTTACAATAAAGTTAAGGAATGTTTTCACCTCAGAGTCATAGTCGACGAAAATAATTTGACGAAAGTCTTGACAAACAAGTAAAAGTCGGAAAGATTTTTCCAAAAATAATTTTTAACAACAGTATAATCGAAGATTTTCTTGTCGTGCTGAATTTATTTGTAAAAAATAAATTTTTAAATATAGTTAGCGCCCAGAGAGGGTTTTTGGAGATATTTTCTGATTAAGATAAACATATTACATCTTATATATTTATATCACACCTTACATCTGCATATCTATTTTCTCCATGTTAGGATTAAATACATTAAATTTTCAACTTCGCTAACAAAAATCAAAAACCATAAAACAATTAACAACTACTACAAAGATTTAGGGAAATATGAGTATATAAGTTGAGTATATTATCACTAAATGAAATAAAGTTTTCATCAAAGTGCTTTCAAAATAAATAACCCTCTGATTCATCTAGACAAAAACCCGAACCACAAAAATGAAAATTGCCCTGCGGAATTAAATTTATAATTTAGGGTATAAAAATTGAATTAGAACAAAATATTAGCGTCATAATTAATCCGTTATTAGGAGAAAAATTTATTTTTGATTATATTTTTGGATGAATTTCTTGTGGAATTTTTCGATGATAAAAATTCACGAATTTTTTAGAAAAACGTAGAAAAACTATTTATCTATTTTTTTCCTCTGATGGATAAAAATATTGAGTTAAACGTGGGATGATAAAAGCTTTAAAGAAAACAATATTTTTTGATAAAGATCCCACTGATGTTGCATGGCGGCTATGTGACGCCATTTTCGTGATGTTGCTATTAGAGGCGCCTATTTTTCTTTATGGTTTAGTTAATGTATGCTCCTGGATACTGTGGGTCATTTTATCAATTAAATCAAATAAAACGTTAATTTTGTTAAAACAGAAACTGATAGTTATAAGATTTGCAGATTGCATCTGTACTCATTGGTACCGTGAATAATGTTTTCAAATGGAAATTCAGAATTTTATAATCATTAAATTTGAACAAAACTGTCACCATTGCATACAGGAAATGCCAGCGTAGGTGTACAAAGTAGAAGCTATTTTAAAAGGTATCATGTACATTTTCAAAATGTTTAATAATTATTGGACTAATAACAAAAATGTTCACAGCTTTTATTAGACATGTGGTGCAAGTGGAGTGTAATAAATTAAATGCTACAAATAGTTTAAAACTCAATAAAAATCTACTTGCTATATAAAATGCCCTTGTGGAATATTAAACAAAGTTTCATTCTTTATAATAATCCTTTCTTTATTACAACTAAAAATAAACCTTGTGAAGGCGTAGAACTGAGGAACATCGTGATAATTTAATTGAATTAATCTCATGAACACATGGTTGTAGTAATATTAAAATATGTAAGAATTTTAAATCTTTTCGAACTACTCACTGACATTCAAATTTGCTTATTGAATTCAGCTTCTCAAACCTTAAACTATGCCAAGCAAAAGAATAAACTATCTTTCCTGTTTTTTAAGTTTCTTTCTGCAATTCACCAAGGTCTAGAAGGGTTAAAATACAAACCTTACCTTGTTCGCATATATTGATACTTCCAAGAAATCTGCAGCGAATTCTCAAGTCTAGGAAGATTTTACACTCTTACTTGCGTTCGCCTTTGCTATGATATCTTCCAAGAAATCATACTAAGGAAATAATGCTACGGGTTTTCTTCAATACATAGTCATCGGTGCTCATTTTCTGTGATCGGTGTACAGTAAAAGCCAGCATTCAATAATCCGACATTTTTCTTGGCAAATGTTACAAGACCTCCGCATTAGCCATGCAACATCTCATCATGAGTGGTCATGCCGGTGCATGGTACGCCGTGATCGACTGGGCTGGACGGTTAAAATTATTTTCTATTTCCCTTCATTCGATCGTTCTTGCTATTGCAACGGACATTTAAGAAAGTTTGTGCTCTGTTTATTGTTCTGATGCAATATTCTCTCTCTCGGTCGGTAATTCCACATTTTGATCAGTTCGGCAGGTGCCGGATTATCGGGCTTCGACTATATTTACTAAAGGCACCAGTGAAAATGGATTTCATGATAAGATTGACTTACCGAAGTACACTCTGCTGCATTGAAAGGGGGTCGGACAGCGTAAATGCCCTATGAAAAGAAATTAATCAATAATAAATAAGATACTGTATCTCACTTAATATGTAATATGATATCTTCATCTCTGTGCGAAATAACAAACACGGGATTCTTCACGCGATCCAATGGTTTCAAGATTCTATGGTATAACCACAAAAATTTTCTTAAGAGATTTCCAATCAAAGTGAAAAGTTCGCATCGATGTAATTACACTGATTTTGTATTATCATTATAAGATGTTCATGTCTAACAAAAATATAGTCACACAGGTATTATAAGTGTCGGAGGTGTATGGCGCTAGAGAATTGTTTTCTCCAATGTGGTATTGAATGAAAAAAAAATCACTTTGGAATAGAAATTCTTCATAAATATTTATTTAATCTTTGTTTAAAAATAAATAAAATTTCTTTTCTATTTACAGATGAACACGACAGCTCAAAATCTCTCTCATCATCCATTTTCAAAAGCAGCTCATTAGAAACAACGAAGCGCGAATTACATGCGAACGTCATCAATGCAACCCAGAAATGGGAAACCACAGTTGAATCAGTTTGTTATATCGAATCACCATTGAAAGCAGGATCGTCTGTCGTTCGGTCCAGTATAGAGATCCCACTAACGTTGGAGTCATCAGTAACAACTCCAGGTATGTGGCCACAAAATCTCATAACCCATAATTCTATTCAAACACTCACATGTTCTATATCTCTTCTCTGCGTGTTGTTCTTTTGGCCTGTGTTGAATTCAAAACCGTTTCTTCATCATGTTATCATGTGCGTGTTACAGATTATGATATTTTGCACGTTTGACAGATGAACTAACTTCTCACCACAATCATGTTTCCTTGTCATACTATGAAAACAAACATTGTGATGTAAATGACATCGAAAACATAAGGGTGTCATTTATTATTAGGTTAAGAGGTTATCCTCATTTTGTAGATAGTGTATAGTTAATAATTCATTTAAACATATGCATATCTTGAAGTGAACGAAAAGTGGCATCCACAGCTTAACTCAGCAGATGCGAATCTGCTTGTAATATTTCCTTCATTTAGATAAATCATTATTTCTAATATTTCTTTCTTAGCACTAACAATGCAACATTAGTGAAGCAAACTGATTTAATGGACATAACTAATCTCAAACATAGCTTAATGCAACTAATGTTCTCTAACCTATTATTGTTCTAAATTTGTTTTTAAACATGTAAATATTTTTTGGATTTTACAGACAGCACCTATCAGTGGAACCTAACAAAACAAAAATATATGCACAAAATGAATCAGTAAAATAGTTTCGTACATTAGATGGCAACAAAATTAAACGTATAGCTACAGTAAGAAGAGGTGTATGATATAGATAACCAGATGTGTAAGGCAACGTACAGAACCTCATAGAGCTATTGTGAAACTAACATTTGAAAAGTTGAAATTTTATATAAAACTTTGTATCTACTAATAACTAAGATTATCCAAAAACGCTTCAATATATAATATATTAATGTTGTGTAGTTAAACCTTGCATTATTCACATAATAAATATCAGTAATTGTTATTGTCATAGGTTTTAATGTTTTGTAAGCCGTTGCATTTTAATTCTAGAAGGTTTATAGCGTTTCTTGAAAAAAATAATTTTAGATGAATCCTATATGTATGTGTTTTGCACAAACTCCTTAAATCCTTGGAAATCAATGAAGGTGTTACAATGAAGAAAATAGCCTCTACAGAAACTTTAAAAATCAAAAAACCCTACTGCGTAAGAAAGTGAAAAAGTCTAAGAAACATGATCTTGATTTTAGAATAGCTAGTCAATAATTCATATCGTCTCAATCGCTATTTTTTATTTTACGCCCACTATTTTGGTGTTATACTTACTCGTACACATGAAATAGCCTGTACAATTTTGATAAGTCGATAGACATTTCGTTGAACAAAATCCGATGCGAAGTTGAAACAAAAAATTGATGCGCCCCGATGGTGCAAAAGTTATCGCATCCAGATACTCGTGAAAAACGCAGCACTGCTTTTGCTGTCGCGCAGTTGCGTTTTAAATGGTAGTAGAAAAATTCAATTCTGATATTTGAAAAGCTTTTCAATAATTGGTTTCGTTTCTACTACTATTTTAATTTTTCACCCATCATGTTGGTTTTATATGAAAAATATGAATTTGCGTATTCTTACGATTTACAAGAATCGAATCGATAAACACCTTATCGATCAGGACTCATTCAACCATTGATATTATCCGAGAGGATACCCCATACTTATAAAGATACTCATGTTAAACACTACTCTGTGTTTAATGTCACCCAGATACCTGTAATACATGATCTCAGGAACATTTTCTTGATTGTGAAAGAGCTATTCGTATGAAATGCATAAACCTGTTTGTTCTTCCTTAAAAATCTACATAGTACGTATGATTATTTCCTTTGTAGATCAAGCTTTCACCATGTTCCAAACGTACACCAAAAGATCTGTAGAATATTCAATGATCAAGAGAATGCAGAACAAAGAAATTCTGAAGTTTGTTTAGATATTAGAATATAAACAGAAAAAATTTTAAATTTTCTAGAAAAACAAATTTTTGAAATTCCAAACATTCAAATCTTGATGCAATTCGTATGAGATGAGGTAAGTGAAGTAAATGATTTTTCAAGAGCAAAGAACAAATGGGGTTTGTTTGCATTTTGCATTTCTCACGTTTGATAAGATAATTAATTGTTTTTGTTGACACCTCGTTTATTTTAATTATGTGCGATGATTTTAAATCTTGACACCGACTGAATTCCGTTTGTGAAATTTGTATCAGGTGTATTTTAAAGACGAAAGGTTGTGTGCAACTGGGATTGAAAGATATGTAGATATCTACAAAATCGTCTAATTGTTTGACTGATATTACCCAAATGAATTGCTGAAAAGTGTGTTCAGTTTGCTAAGAATCACATGTGAGATGTGAAAACTTTCAATTTTCGAACAAACTAGATATAGTAAGTGGAAAGTGCACAGCGATGTTTTAATCACAATCAACATGGAATACATCAAGTTTATTCCTCCGGTTACTGGAAAATTTAAAGGTAAAAAGCATCCTCGCGAAGAGGTTCCATTAAAAACCTACTTATTATCCAGTTGTTTACTGTAGTTACTTGCCAAAGAATTTCAATCTTCTCTGAATTCTGCACGACTAGTGAAAGTGTTTTAAACAGACCATTAAATTCATATTACGCGCTCGGCGAACTTATAAGCCTCTCGTGATTATCAGTGATTATTAAAACAATTTCTTGGGTCTTCATGGTTCTGTGCATTTGTATGGGAATATTTTAAAAGTTTCCCTTGCATCTGAATTTATTCCATTAGCAGTACATAATTTGGAGCATGTATAAGTTATTGTAGGACTACAAAGTAGCTCATGTCTTTAAATAAATAAAAATGTGATCTTAAACTTTATTTTGGTTTCATAAACCCATTTCGTATGTAAATTGCTGAGAAATTCCTTTTGCTTTGTGACTAAACTAAAGAGCAATTGCACTAAGTGTTAACATCAAATATAGCTTATGATTAAGTGAAAAATTTCAGTGCATTACTTATGGACCCCACACAAACAAAATGTAACGATTTCTGATGAGAATCACTACAAGACCGATTCATTATGAATCACCATTTCAAGAACCAATTCGTTACATACGAATATGAACTCTCATATGATTTATTTTTAGTCAAAGAATGTTATTTGGATCAAAATGTGTCTGCGTTAAAATTCCATCATACTTAAAAAACATTTTTTTTAAGTTTTTCGCAAAATTTTCTGTTTATTTTTTAACCCAAATAATGAACATTGATCCAACGCTATAATTTACAATTTGAATTTAGTGAAAACCTTCAATGGTTCATTCTGAACCAAATTGAATGGTGTTTGAAATTTTATTGTCAATTGTCGAATTGAATTAGTTAGGTTGATTGGTTATGTGTGAAATTTAATTTACCTGCTCATTGTAGAACATTCTTTTTTCATCAAACTTTGGTGACATCTGGCGTCGAGGTTTTGTTTCAAGATTATTATTCCATGACATAATTATGTTCCCTGTATGTCAACGGATCAAATACCTTTTACAAACTTGGTTTCAGTAAGTTTACGTCTTATTTACAAAATGCCACTTGAAGTTAATTTCGGTTATAGCTTCTAAGGCATTTTCACAAAAGTCAAACTACGACCAGGAATCCAAATTGATGACCAGATGGGAGCGAGCTGGTTGTTAAACAGAAACCTTGAGCATCGTAACAAACAAGATTCATTGATTTATCTGAATGTACCAACAGATGATGTGTTATTGATTGAACATTGGTTCGGTTTGAACATTCTACAAGATCGTAGTGGTAAATAACTGAACTGTTTAATCAAACCATTGCCATTCCGGATGCATGGCAAAGAATCAGAAACAAAGTGATACTCAAGTGATATACATACAATATGTGAGATTTCGCAGCTGATCATTAGCATCATAACACCAGCAACAACAGGAGAAAAGTGTAAGAAAGGAAAAATAACAAACGAAAAAACGTTAGCCACAAAACAGAAAACATCAAACTATAAATATGATGTTTGAAAATAAACTCGAAAAGAAGTAAGACACAATTTTTAATGGAATCTCTGTATATGGAGTTCTTTATGATCGTAATTATATTTGCTTTTACATTACTGTTCAATAGTTAATTCTTTTTTCTTCTGTTTTTCTCTACATTATGTTTACTACTATTTCACATAAACTAAAAGCCTAGACGTCTTCAATCTCGTATTGGCTCTAATCAAACGTAGATCTCAAATGGAAAATTTCAAACAGAAATTTTTTGGTTTCGGTTACGAAGAGTTCACACAGTGAAATTGTGGAGAAAAATTTCGGAAAATTAGGAAAATCTTTGTGTGTTTATTATTATCTCAAATTAGAAAATATGTGTTTCTCCTACTCGTTATTGTACTGTACATCATACCTACATACAATGCACATTTTCTTAGAGAATAAAATACCATCTTGAAGATGGTGGGGAAAAAATGAAAACTGTTCCTTAAAATAATCACAGGTTATTTTTAGTTCTAACAGTCAACATCTTATAGTCCTTTAAGTGTTGGTGTTAGTCACAAGTGAATGTGATTCAATTAAACTCCACCCTGTTAAAGACCCCCACTTTTGTTGTATATTTAGAAAAATATATATATTTGAAGGGATCATTTTTGTATTTTTCGTACATAAATATATATAGTGGATTGACTATTATTAAGTATGTTTATATACAAAAATACATTCTCAAGAAAACGATCTCATATAGAGGATAGAGGAGTATCACTTGAATTCAAACTCGGCTAAATCAAATCGTTTTTGTGTCATTCTTCGCTCGCACCTCAAAAACGATCGACGTCTTGGTTTCAGTCTCGGGGATTATGACTTGAAAAAGAAATTATTTAAAATATATATATATAGATATATCTAGTTCTTTAATAAATTTCGCTAAGGCCGTGGAAGGCGTAGAGATTTATTTCTTAAGAAGTTTCAATTAAGTTAATTTAAAACGATTATTTCGGATTTATAATAGTTAATACAGAAAACGATCGATTTCGGAAGAGGATTAAGTTAATTAAATGATAAAGTCTTATAATCGACAATTGTGAAATTAAAAAATAAATATATTTATATATTTATATAAAATAAAAAGTGAAAAGCTGTGAATTCTCTTAAAGTCTGAACGAAAATCGATTGAAAAGTGTATTAAATTATAGTAAAATTCGATTATACGTGAAATATATCAAATATTTTATCAACAAAATTTTCGTCATAAACCTCTGGATATATCCTAGACTTATGTCCAATAGTGTTACATAATGCATCGACAGACTTCAAATCCGTATCCTTCGGGTACGGTACAAAATACCCAACAATTCATACAACAGGAACAACAGCAACATCAATATCAACATCAGGAATATACCCAGCAACAAAGGATTAGCCGTACTGAGCAGCATCATGTCAGGAGTCACATAACGACCCAACAACGAGGTCAGTGAAAAATCGAAAATGAAATAATGGGAAAAATCAGTTGGAAATGGAAAATGAAAAATCGAAAAAGTGATTTTTGAAAAATGTGAAAATTTTTAATTTTTTTTAATATATTTGTGAGTTCTTATTTTTTGATTTTGGAAGAATGGTTGAAGTGAAAAACTAAGAAATCGAAAAATTTTAATTTTTAACAATTTAAAAATATCGAGTGTTTAAAATTTTATCGCTCTGAAAAAACCAAAAATCCCGAAAAAAGTGTCACAAAAAGTGCATGGAATTCTAAAAGTTTGTGCAGAAAATTCATTATATATAAAAATATAAAATATATAAAACTTAATTTAACGTGCAAATGGATTAAAAAAGTGTTTTAAAATTTTGATTTCGATCCCAACATTTTTACTTGATCATTTTTGCATTAAAATAATGAAAATTTTGTGAAATTGAATATAGTTTCGTGGAATTTTATTTAATTTTTTTTTCTCAAAAAAAAAAAACCAAAAAAATAAAATATTTTAAAAAATAGATGAATAAATTTAAAAATATTTGTGCTACTATCGAGCTGTGAGCAGCTCGAAAATCATTTTCGGACTAAGCCGACTTGTTCCTAAAATGGAACCAAGTAATGTGATCTTATAAGTTCGGATACGGTTCCTAAAATAGTATCACTTGATATATGGTACAAATATATAGTTATAAATGTATATCTGTATATAAAAATCGTGTCCGCGAATGTGATGAAATTTTTTGGATGCCAAGATTTTTTAAATTAAATTTCCTATTTCCATGCACCAACGCTTAATTAAATTATTTGAAAATAATTTCATATACAAATATAGGGTCTATGTATTTGATGGGATATAATAAGAAATTTAAATTGAAAATATATTAAATACGATGTGAGCTTAGGATTTATTCGGATTTTCAATTGCATTTAATATATATAAATCAAGTCGGTTGATATATTTTTCCTGTCTCAAATTTGCACCCTCCTTTTTAAATATATTTTGAAAATATTTAAATAATTTTGATTTTATTAAACAAATTTTTATATATATTCTATTTCCATTATTATTTCCATATACAGTACATGGTGGTACAAATGTTCAAATGCAAGTCCCCGGAATAACACCATATCAACAAGGGAATATATCACCACCGATATTTGAAGAAATTTTCAAAAGTGCACGTTTTGCACAAGGTGGAACTGCATTATTTGAAGGAAAACTACGTGGTAATCCAAAACCATTTGTTTCTTGGACACGAAAAGGCGCACCACTTCTCGAGTCACAGAAATACCGAATTTCATATAATGAATCTACTGGTGATGTTTCTTTGTTGATTAATCAAATCGGCCCCGGAGATGAAGGAGAATATACATGTACGGCTATTAACCAATATGGTGAAGCAATATGCTCTGTATTTATCCAACCAGAAGGGCAACCGATGCCTAAAATACAACAAATACAACATGATAAACAATTGTATTCTAATGGATATGGATATACATCAATTGAAGAAGAATTTCGCGTAGATACATTTGAATATAGATTATTACGTGAAGTATCGTATCGTGAATCGATAACACGTCGAGCATCATATGAAGTTGATTATGCACTTAATACAGAAATTGATCGTACTCAAGGACCAGCTTCTCCACCACAAATTAGTCAAAAACCAAGAAATTCAAAATTAGTCGAAGGATCAGATGCTGTTTTCTCAGCTAAAGTATCATCAAATCCTAAATCAAGAATCACATGGTTTAGGAATGGACAACGTATTGTTCAATCAACTAAACATGAAATTACATACTCAAACAATATCGCAACATTAAGAATTAAAAATGCTACTGCACAAGATTCTGGACATTATACAATGTTGGCTGAAAATGTTCAAGGATGTATTGTATCATCAGCTGTACTTGCTATTGAACCAGCTGCTGAGACACCATCATACGAACCAAAGCCAGTTGATCAAACAGCTGAAATGGCTGAATCTGGTAAAGCACTTGCACCAAACTTTATCAAAGCTTTTCAAGATCGTGAAGCAACTGAAGGAAAGATGACTAGATTTGATTGTCGTGTCACTGGTCGTCCTTATCCAGAAGTATATTGGTTTATTAATGATAAACAAATATTTGATGATGCAACACATAAAATCCTTGTTAACGAATCAGGAAGTCATTCATTGATGATAACAAATGTCAGCCGTTATGATGCTGGTGTTGTATCTTGTATTGCTCGTAACAAATCTGGTGAAGTCGCACTTCAAGCACAATTGATTGTATTAGAAAAAGAACAAGTTGTTGCACCTAAATTTGTTCAAAGATTTACAACAGTTAGTGTTAAAGAAGGTGAACCAGTTTCATTAAATGCACGTGCTGTTGGCACACCAATTCCAAGAATAACATGGCAAAAAGATGGTGTCCAAGTTATACCCAACAACGTTGACGTCTACATTGGTGTAGATGATGGAACAACTGTACTCGAAATACCTCGAGCTAAAGCATCTGATGCTGGTTGGTATCATTGTACAGCACAAAATATAGCTGGTTCAACAGCAACACGCGCTCGACTTTATGTTGAAACACCAAAGGAACCACAACAATATGAGCAAAGACGTATTCATTTTCCAAAACCAACAAAAGTTATTGAACCTGAGTAAGCTTCAGTTATCTTTAAATCACTTGCAACTTTATAAATTAAAATATCTATTTTTTCTTTAACAGACCTGAACCTGAACCGGAAATTATCTATTTGCGTCATGTCGAACGCGCTAAACCTCGTTTGCGTCCAGAGGAACAAGATCGTGTTTATCCTCCACCACAATTCATCATACCTTTGAATAATGTTCAACAATTTGAAGGTAGTAAAATTCATTTAGAAGCACGTATCGAACCAGTTGGTGATCCATCCATGGTTGTTGAATGGTTCCTCAATGGAAGACCTCTAGTTGCAAGTAAGATTGATACTCGATTCAATCAAAAAGAATAATTATGATTAATAAATTTCTTATCGTTTTAGGTTCACGTGCAACATCAATTTTCAAATTTGGATTCATTGCACTAGACTTGCTTAGTGTTCTTATACATGATAGCGGAGAATATGTATGCCGTGTATCGAATAGTACTGGAGTAGCTGAGTCTCGTGCTATTGTATCAATCATTCAACGTGAATCAATTGAGAAATCTTCTCAACATCCAAGCAGTTTGGAATATATTCAACATCTTGAAGATTATTCAAAATATCAACGTCAAGAAAGCATTGAAGAAAAAGTCAATCAAAAGCCGGCATTCATTCGTCCATTGCACGATTTGGGTGAACTTGAAGAAGGACGCAATGCTCATTTCGAAGCTCAATTAACACCAGTTAGTGACCCAACAATGAGAGTTGAATGGTACAAAGATGGTCGCCCCATAACAGCTAGTTCAAGAATCACTGCAATCTTCAACTTTGGGTATGTCTCCCTAAATATTTTGCACCTACGGGCTGAAGATGCTGGTTCATACACTGTACGAGCTGTAAATCGATTGGGCGAGGCCATTAGTACATCGACTGTACGTATAAAAACAAAGAGTACAGTTACTGCTGATTTGGGAATACCAGAACAACAGCGTTACATTGAGAAGGTTGAAGAGCTCGAAGCTTATCAAAAGCAACAACATGCTAAATATATTCAAGAAATCCCTGAAAGTGCTTATCCACCACAATTCAAATCACCAATTCAAGATCAATTGAATGTTAGAGAAGGTGGTCATGCTCACTTTGAAGCTAGACTTGAACCAGTTGGTGATACCACATTACGTGTGGAATGGTTAAAAGATGGACGTCCACTAGAAGCTAGTTCAAGAATTACATCATTCTTTAACTTTGGTTACGTTGCTCTGACTATTAAGCAAATCACTATTTATGATGCAGGCCAGTACACTTGTCGTGCATACAATACTATTGGTCAAGCAACTACGAACGCTCGACTGAGTGTAATAACAAAGAAAGATATTGTTTTCGATTCTCAACACCCTGAAGGATTGGAAAAGATTCATCATTTAGAAGATTCTTCTAAGTATGGACGTACTCAAGAGGAAGAAACTAAAGTTACACAAAAGCCACGGTTCCTTGGTCCTCTAAAAGGAACTAACAAGATTTTGGAAGGACAACGTGCACATTTCGAAGCACGCGTAGAACCACAAAGTGATCTTTCAATGAAAATTGAATGGTATCACAACAATCAACCTATTATGCCTGCTAACCGTATTCAAATGTATTATGATTTTGGATATGTTGCACTTGATGTATCAGCCATTCGTGCTGAAGATGCTGGTATATACACAGTTGTGGCACGGAATAGTTTAGGAGAGGCACAATTGTCTGGAACGATGGTAGTTGAAAGTAAGTTCACATATTATATTTAATAGTGCGCGTGGTATAACTTAAAATTCTTTTTCATTTTAGCTCGTTCAAGTATTGACACATCCAGTATGCATAGAGGTACTTATGAAAAAACTCAAAAACTCGAAGGATCAAAATTCGTTGAACCACAATATGACATTGAAGAACTTTCAAAATCAAAGCCTATTTTCGTACAACCCTTAAATGATCCAAAACCAATTTATGAAGGCAAAAATATTCACTTAGAATGTCGTCTGGAACCATTAGGGGATCCTACAATGAGAGTTGAATGGTTCCATAATGGACGTCCAATAACTGTTGGTTCAAGATTCAGAACGTACTATGATTTTGGTTTTGTTGCTTTGGATATAATCAAGGCAACAGCCATGGATTCTGGAGAATATACAGTCCGTGCTACAAATCAATTAGGTTCAGCACATACATCAGCTTGTGTTCGAGTAATTGATCGATCAGACATTGTAACTGAAACCCAAAACGAAATGTCACTAGAACAAATACAAATGCTTGAAGAAGCTACTCGTCGTCGTCAAACAATTGCAGAAGATTTAACTGTTATGCAAGCACCACAATTCACTCGACCATTGCATAATATTGAAACAGTTGAAGGTACTAACGTTCATCTTGAGTGTCGTCTTCAACCAGTTGGTGATCCAACAATGCGTATTGAATGGTTAGTTAATGGTCATCCTGTTAAGACTGGTCATCGTTTCCGTCCAGCATATGAATTCGATTATGTTGCTTTGGATTTACTTGGTGTATATGCAGCTGATTCTGGTGTATACACTTGTCAAGCACGTAATCAATTGGGTGAAGCTGTTTGCTCATGTTCAGTTCGAATTATTGCTAAGAAAGATTTAATTCTTGAAACCCAACATCCATCTGGTTTAGAGAAAATTCAATACTTAGAAGACACTTCACGTTATAAGCGTAGCGAATACGTCGATGAGGTTGTTAATGTTAAACCAAGATTCTTAACACAACCAAAAAGCTTGGCAAACATGAGGGAAGGAAAACATGCTCACTTTGAATGCAAGATAGAACCAGTCACAGATTCCAATTTGAAAGTAGAATGGTTTAAGAATGGACGTCCCATCACTGTGGGTCATAGATTCAGACCTATCCATGACTTTGGTTATGTTGCTTTGGACATTATTGACTTGATTGCTGAAGACTCTGGAACTTACACATGCAGAGCTGTAAATCTTGTAGGAAGCGATGAAACAACATGTACATTAAGTTGCCGTAGTGGAGAACAAATTCTAACTACCACTCAAAATGAAGCCGGTCTTGAACAAATTCACTATTTGGAGGATCGATCAAAACACAGACGCGTCGAAGAAATTGATGAAACATCAAAACAAGTACCAACATTCACTACGTCATTGAAGAATATTGAAATTAAAGAAGGACAACGTGCTCATTTCGAATGCAGACTTATCCCAGTCTCTGATCCTACCTTGAAAGTTGAGTGGTATCACAATAACCTTCCACTCAAGTCTGGATCACGTTTCACTGAAACAAACAATTTCGGTTTTGTGGCTTTAGACATAATGGGATGTTTACCAGAAGATTCTGGTACATACACTTGCCGTGCAGTGAATGCTGTTGGCGAAGCAGTCACATCAGCTGTAGCAGCAGTTCACACAAAGAAATCAATTTACTTAGAATCCCAACATGAAAGTGCACTAACTCGTCTACATCATTTGGAGGATACATCAAAACATCAACGTCAAAGTGTTGTAGATGAAACTGTTACTCAAGCTCCAGTGTTTACATTACCACTTCGTGATGTAAAAGTTGCTGAGAATCAAGCTGTTCATCTTGAAGCTCGTCTAATTCCAGTTGGCGATCCAAAACTAAAGGTTGAATGGTTAAGAAACGGCATACCAATTGAAGCCTGTAAGATTCATTTTCCCATAATGTATTGAAATATGAAACTAAAAATAATATTTCTCAATCAACAGCAAATCGCCTAACTACTATGCATGATTTCGGTTATGTTGCTCTTAACATGAAATATGTTAATCCTGAGGATTCTGGAACTTACACTTGCAGAGCAATCAATGAACTGGGTCAAGCTGTTACATCAGCAAAATTAATTGTTCAATGTAAGTTTACAAATATTATCTCATCATATGTCATTTAATTTCATCTGATTATTCAATTATACAGCTAAAGCAGCTTTGCAGCTTGAGACTCAACATGAGGCAGCTTTACAAAAAATACACCATCTAGAAGATACTACACGTCATTACCGTCGCGAAGAAGAAGAGATTGCTGTTACACAAGCACCAAGATTTGTCACACAACTAATTGGTCCAACCAACCTTGTAGAAGGACAAAGTGCACATTATGAATGTCGCATTGAACCGTATCCTGATCCGAACTTAAAGGTTGAATGGTTCCACAATGGACAACCATTGACAACAGGTCACAGATTCCGAACTCAATATGATTTTGGATTCGCAGCACTAGATGTACTCACTGTTTATGCAGAGGATAGTGGCGAATATACTTGTCTCGCTACAAATCAAATTGGACAATCACAATCATCAATTAAATTAAATGTTCAAACACGTTCGTCTATTGTATCTGATACACAACATGAAAGTGCACTTCAAAAGCTTCAATATTTGGAGGATGAATCACGTTATCTTCGTAAGACAGAAGAAGATCAATTCGTTGCCGAAAGACCACAATTTGGAAGACCCTTACGAAATGCTAGTGCACCTGAAGGTGCTCCTGTACATTTGGAAGCAACACTCACACCAGTCAATGATCCAACAATGCGTGTTGAGTGGTATTGCAATGGACGTCCAATTCAACAAGGACATAGATTCAAAACAACATATGACTTTGGATTTGTTGCACTTGATATTTTGTACGCTCATTCTGAGGATACTGGTACTTATATGTGCAAAGCAAAGAATGCAGTTGGAGAAGCTGTTACTACTTGTGCTGTAAACGTTGCAGGTATGATTTGAATTGATTTTTGTTTACGTTAAAGATCTTTGAATCATTTTAATTTTTTATTTTAGCAAATGCCGGATTGTACTTAGATACGCTGGACGAACAGCGTCTCCAAAAGATCAGACAGCTTGAAAGTTATGAAAAACCAAAGACAGTAGAAGTTGAAACACCTGGACAAAAACCAGTCTTCCTCACACCTCTCACAAATTTGGAACATTTGAAAGAAGGAGATCATGCACATTTAGAATGTCGCGTTGAACCTATTAACGACTCGAACTTGAAAATTGAATGGTTTATCAATGGTAAGGCTATTCGTGCAAGCCATCGTTTCCGAACTACACATGATTTCGGTTACGTTGCACTTGATGTCCTTCATGTATATGGTGAAGACAGTGGAACATATATGTGCAAAGCTACGAACTTATTGGGTGAAGCAGTTAATACTTGCAGTGTCCGTGTCCTCAACAGACGCAGTATGATCTTAGACACACAACATCCAGATGCTTTGGAAAAAATACAAAAGCTTGAATCTAGAGCTGCACCATCACGACCAGAAATTGTTGATTTACCACTATCACCACCTAGTTTCACAACCGAATTACATGGAACAACTGAAGTACATGAAGGTGCTACTGCTCATTTTGAAGCACAAGTTCAACCAATTCATGATCCAAATCTACGCATTGAATTTTATCATAATGGCAAGCCATTACCATCAGCTTCACGTTTCCACATCACATTTGATTTTGGATACGTTGCACTTGATATTACGCATTGTGTTGCAGAAGATGCTGGAGAATATACAGTACGGGCAGTCAATGCTCTTGGCCAATGCAAGTCATCAATTGGTTTAAGAGTACACACTAAAGGTGGCATTATCTGTGAGCCACAACATCCTGAAGGTTTGGAAAAGATAAGAAAACTAGAATTAGCTCAACCTCATCAAAGAGAAGAAATTCCTGAGCCAGTAACTAAACAAAGGCCAGTTTTCACTCAACCACTACAGAATATCGACTACATTGCAGAAGGACAAACAGCTCACTTAGAGTGCCGTTTGATCCCAGTTGGTGATCCAAACTTGAAGGTCGAATGGTTCCGCAATGAACAATTAATTGAAGACAGTTCACGTATTACTAAACAACATGACTTTGGATACGTATCAATGGATATCACTCATATTCGAGAAGAAGATCAAGGCGTGTACATGTGCCGTGCTTCGAATCCACTCGGTGAAGCTGTAACAACAGCTTCAATGCGAGTTGGTACAAAGGCAAGCATTCAAATGGATACACAGCATCCAGAAGGTATGATGAAAATCATGCAGCTTGAACGACCAGTAGCACCAAGACCAGAAGAACCCGAACGTATTTTCGAAAAACCAATCTTCACACAACTTCTTACCGGTCCATCAGAACTGTGGGAAGGACAACATGCTCATTTTGAAGCACGTGTTGTACCTGTTGGAGATCCAACAATGCGTTTCGAATGGTATGTTAACGGAGTTGAACTTAAGATGGGATCACGTCTCCGTACAACACATGACTTCGGTTTCGTTACACTTGATATTAACTCTGTTGTTTCGGGTGATTCAGGAGTATACATGTGCAGAGCTATCAATGCTGCTGGTGACGCCGTCTCATCTACTGCTATGAAAGTTAAATCGAAATCATCCATCTCTGGTGAACCTTTGTTACCAGAGTCATGGGAAAAAATCCGTCTAAAGGAAGCTGCAATGAATCGTGTTCCAGAAATGTTTGTAGATGCTGGACCACAACAAGCTCCAGTATTTACGACTCACTTACAAAGCTATGATAAACTTGTTGAAGGACAACATGTTCTCCTCGAAGCTCAAGTTGAACCACGTGCTGATCCAAATCTAAGAATTGAATGGTTCAAGAATGGAGTAACATTAACAACTGGAGCTAGAATTCGAAGTACTTTCGACTTTGGACTTGTTACTCTATCAATTAACGGATTGAGAGCTGATGATTCTGCAATATATACATGCAAAGCCACCAATCTTCTAGGTGAAGCTGTATCAACATGTTCACTGAAAATTGAAGATCGCCATTGGTTACTGGGTGAAACACTACATCCAGAATCATTACCACGAATTGGAGCACTAGAAGCACCACGTGTGGAAACTCGTGAAACACAAGAACCAGTCTATGAATCACCAGTCTTTATTACTCACTTGAACAACGTAGAATGCAAAGAAGGTGATAATGTACACTTCGAATGTAATGTAGAACCATCAAAGGATCCAACAATGCAAATCGAATGGTTATACAATGGCAAACCTCTCGGCGCAGCAGCTAAATTTAAGAGCACTTATGACTTTGGATATTGCGCCCTTGACTTATCTCATTCATATGCAGAAGATTCTGGAATTTACACGTGCAGAGCGACAAACGCTAAAGGAACTGCTACAACATCTGGTTCACTCAAATGTACCTCAACACAAACAATGTTCCTCGATACTCAACATCCTCAAGGTGTTGCTGGTCTTGATGCAGTTCAACAAAAGGAAGATGAAATTGCTGGACGTTATGCTAGACAAGTATCCAAGCCAGAAAAAGAATATCCCAAACCAGTATGGACTGTTCCAATTCAACCGGAATTCCATTTATCCGAAACACAACCACTACATTTCGAAGGACAAGTCGAACCTAAAGATGATCCTAATCTTAAAATTGAATGGTACTTTAATGGAAAAGTTTTGCAACATGGATCACGATTCAAGATGACAAGTGAATTTGGATTCGTCACTCTTGATTTAATAGAAGTATACGAACGAGATCAAGGCATATACACATGCAAAGCATATAATAAATCTGGAGAGGCTTTCACAACTTCTACAGTTTTCTGTATTGGCAAAGAAGGATTAGTAGAACGCACTCAACACCCGAAAGGACAAGAAGGTTTGGAGAAGATACAAGATCTTGAAGATTCTCTTCGTCGTGATGACACAAGACCTGAAAAACCAGATGATGGACATGCTCCACGTTTTACATCCGAATTCACACCAATTACTGGTATTGGAGAGGGTGAAATTGCTCATTTTGAAGCCACATTAATACCAACTGGTGATCAAACCATGGTTATTGAATGGTTCTACAATGGAAAGACATTAGAAGCAAGCCACAGATTCCGTACTGTTTTCGCATTTGGAATGGTGGCCCTTGAAGTGCTTGGAACGAAAATTGAAGATACAGGAACTTATACTTGTCGTGCTACAAATAAATGGGGACAAGCTGAAATTAGCGTTTATTTGGAATGTGTTGACAAATCTGCAGGTCAAAAACCACGATTTACTACACAAATCCAAAGTCTTGAAGGTTACAAAGATGGACAATCAGCTCACTTTGAGTGTACTCTGATTCCAGTTGGAGATCCAGATATGAAGGTTGAATGGTTCCATAATGGAAAACCATTACGTCATTCAACTAGAATAAAACCAGTATCAGACTTCGGTTATGTTCTATTAGATATTGCCTACGTCCAAAGTCATGACAGCGGTGAATATGTTTGTCGTGCATCTAATAAATATGGAGAAGATTTCACAAAAGCAACCTTGAACTGTTACGGAAAGGGTGGAGTATTCTTCGACAGTTTACAACCAGAATCCCTTGCAAGAATTCGTGAGCTTGAAAGTCAATATGGTCAACAGCCAGCTGCACCGGGATCACCAAGCGGTGAACCACCTAAGTTCCTTACGCAAATTAAGGAAGTTACAAAACTTGTTGAAGGTCAAAGTGCACATTTCGAAGCTCGATTGACACCAGTTACTGATCCTGAATTAATTGTCGAATGGTACTACAATGGCAAGAAATTACCACATGGTCACAGATATCGTACTTTCCATGATTTTGGAATCGTTATCCTTGATATCTTATACTGCTACGAAGAAAATTCAGGTGAATATGAGTGCAGAGCACACAACAAATATGGTCAAGACAGCACTAAAGCTACGCTTAAATGTACATCGAAAGCTAATCTCATTTTGGAATCCCAATTGCCAAGGGTAAGAATACATAATATTCATTTCGAGTTTGAGGATATAATTAAAAAAATGTTTTGTTGTTTGTAGGGTATGGAAGGAGGTTTAGAAAAGATTCAAACTCTTGAAGACTCACTCGTTCGTACACGTGACGAACGTGTTGAGGAAAGTAAAGGAAAAGCCCCAGTCTTTACAGTGCCTCTTTCGAATATTGACAGCTTACGTGAAGGTGAAAATGCCCACTTTGAAGCTAGACTCACACCAACAGACGATCCAAGACTTAAAGTTGAATGGTTCTGGAATGGCAAACCTTTGAGAGCTGGTTCTAGATTTAGAACCTTCTGTGACTTTGGTTTTGTCATTCTGGAAATTTCCCCAGTTTATCCTGAAGATTCAGGAGAATACTCATGCCGTGCAATAAACGAATACGGAGAAGCAGTTACTACCGCTGTTATGAAGGTACAAGGTAAACGAAGCATTATTTTGGAATCTCAACTTCCAAAAGGTATGGAAGGTACAATCGATCGTATTGCTCAACTTGAAGGACTTGGTGTTGCACCAGGACAAATGCCAATGGATGATGATTCTGGCTTACCACCAGAATTCATTACTACTCCATCAGATTTGACATTGGGTGAAAATCAACTTGCCCACTTCGAGTGTCGTCTAACACCAATCAATGATCCTAGCATGCGCGTCGAATGGTATCATAACGGAAAAGCACTGTGGGCTGGTTCCCGTATTAAGACTATCAATGATTTTGGATTTGTTATTTTGGAAATAGCTGGATGTTATCAACGTGACTCTGGTCTTTATACATGCAAGGCAACGAATAAACATGGTGAAGCAACAGTTTCATGTCAATTGCAAGTTAAAGGACGACAAGGAATTATAATGGAACCACAACTTCCATCAAATTACCGCACAGGAACTGAAAGCATTCAGAAACTGGAAGAAACTCTACATAAGAGGGAAGAAATATTTGTTGATGAAGAAAAACCAAATCCACCAAGATTTATTGAAGAAATCAAGGACAATTTAGATGTTCCAGAAGGTGGACCAATTCACTTTGACTGCCGGGTAGAACCTGTTGGTGATCCTACAATGAGAATCGATTGGTATCATAATGGTCGCCCTATGCCAACTGGATCCCGTGTTCATATGCTTAATGATTTCGGATTTATTGCCTTAGACATCGACTACATATACACTCGTGATACTGGCGAATATGTATGCAAGGCATGGAATAAATGGGGATCTGCAACAACATCGGCTAAAGTAACATGCAAAGCTAAGCATGGTATTGTGTCTGAATCCCAATTACCTGATGGTATGACAGCAGAGAAATTAAAAGAACTTGAACGCGGATATGTTCATGAAACACCAAAACGAGAAGAGGTTGAGTATGGACCACCGAAATTCATCACAGAAATTGCTTCCTGCACTGTTGAAGAATCTGAATCTGTACGTTTTGAGTGTCGCGTTGAACCAAAAGAAGATCCAAGACTACGTGTTGAATGGTATCGTAATGGAAAATTGTTACCATCTGGTCACAGATATAGAACTGTTTACGATATGGGCTATGTATCATTAGACATTTTGTATGTCTACTCAGAAGATTCAGGTGAATATGTTTGCCGAGCTGTGAATGATTATGGAGAAGCTAGAACAAGGGCAACAATATCATGCAAAAGTAAGTTTGTTTATATTCATCCCTAATTTGTAATTTTATTTAAAATTTTATTAAATTTCTAGAATTGCCTTCAATCATACTACAGAACCAATTACCAAGAGGAATGAAGCGTTCTGAGACATTAACGCAAATGGAGGCAACAATCAAGAAATATACTTCAGAAGTACATTTAACCGAAGATGATCTATTTGATCCAGATAAAAAACAACCACCACGTTTTGTAACTCAAATCAAAGATCAAACAAATCTTGTTGAAATGCAACAGACTAAATTTGAATGTCAGTTAGCACCTGTTGGGGATCCAAATATGAAAGTTGAATGGTTCTTTAATGGAAAACCACTTCATCATAGTAAGTTTGATTATATTGTTTTGAAAACTAGAAAAAAAATAAAAATTGATAGATATTTATGACGTCATGTAGAAAATGAATTTTCCCCGCTTGAGTGAATCCCATTCTCCGGTAATTCATTCTGTGTTTGATCTACATAAAATGAATTTTCCCCGCTTTCAGAGAATGAATTCCATTCTCCGGTGAATGAACTTCATTTTCTGCTTCACAACCATTAGGATTTTATATATTAAGAAGTTAATGATAAGATTGTAATGTATAATATTCTTTTCTATTTAGAAAATCGCTTTTTGCCAATCTACGATTTTGGCTATGTTGCTATGAATTTTGGTTGGGTATATCCAGAGGACAGCGGAGAATATGTTTGCCGTGCAACTAATTTGTACGGTAAGGACGAAACTAGAGCTGTTATTAAGACAGCAGGAAAGCCAGGAATTATTTACGAATCACAACTACCGAAACACATGAAGAGCATCGAACGAATCCGAGAAATGGAAGCATCTTGGCAGACGTAAAAATGATTAAATTTCGAGTTAAAATTCAATTACTAATAATTCGTTTTTAGTGTGCCAGAAGAACCAGACGAAGAGGCTAAACCAAAATGCGCACCGTCGTTTGTAAGCAAACCTGAACCAGTTACTGTTGAAGAAGGAGAATGGGCTAGATTTTGCTGCCGTGTTACAGGTCATCCACGTCCAAGAGTTATGTGGCTATTGAACGGTCACACTGTTGTTAATGTAAGAATGAAAATAAAATTTTTACAAACATTAATCAAGATACATATTATATGTTTGTATATATCTAACAGGGATCGCGTTACAAGTTAACATACGATGGAATGTATCATTTAGATATTCCAAAAACACGTCAATATGATACAGGAAAAATCGAAGTAGTTGCTCGTAACTCTGTAGGAGAAATGCTTGCAACGACTGAACTAAAGGTTATTGAGAGGTCAGATGACTATCGTGGTGTATTGAAGAATTCACCAAGACGTACGTATTTAGAGTTAATAGTAGTTATTTGAAGTAGCTTCTTAATTTCAAATGAATTAAAACTTAATTTCACGAATTCTGATTGAACATACGAGTATTATAAATCACATACAATTGCAAACTTTCAAACTTAACACCAACGCTTTTCAAAAACAATGTACATACAACATAACAGAATGATTGAATTACCTTTATGCTTAAATCCATTTTTGACAAATAAAACCCAATACCTAGTTCCTTTGATCCTAAAAAGACCTGCTTCATGCTGCAATTCAACAATTTTAACAGAGGAACGCTGGCGAGCTTAGCATCGAAATAAGTTTAATGGGTAAACATATTACTCGTAGGTAATATAATACTTTTTTTTGTAAAATATTTTATTTTTCTTTTTGTATATGTACATAATATTTTTGCATTGTCCCATATTTTTTTTGAAAAAGTAGTTTTAACTTTAATTTCCCTTTATCACAAAATGAATTATAAATATTATTCTTGATTCTTTCTTTCTTAACCCTGCTACTTAATGTTGTGTGGAAAAACCATTTGAATATTTTGTTTCAAAATATATATTGATTTTCAATTTAGCATGGTACGACTATGATCTAGTCGCTTACCAGAAAGAACGCGAAGAAACTGAACTGGAAAAGACATTTGAAGAACGTAAGCAATATTTGGCAGAACATGGTGGTATTGATGTTAAGGCCACAGATCATTTGAAACAAAAAGTTTTCAAACCAGCACAAACAGAATGGCAGCAAGCAGTCAAGACAAAGAAAGGTGAAGAATACTACAATAAAATACAGGAGTTGGAAACTGAACAACTTTTACGAGAGACAAAGATTCGGGAAGAATCACATCAGTATGCAATACCAGGTGATAAAGTTGTCAAAGGCTCCGCAGCAAAGGGAATGGCACAGAGATACGAAGACAGCTTGTAAGTTATTAAAAATAATTAATTGATGATGATAATCTAATAATTTGAAATTTAGGGATAAATCCGAGGATGTAACTCAACAAACAACGATGCAACGCGTTCAGAAGAAACCCGGTGTGCAACCCTTGGAGTCATCAGTTCATGGAAAAGAAGTGCATGTTTCGAAACAGAAGCAAACACAAAAAGAAGTCGTTGGAGATTTGGAAATAACACGTAAAATAACTGCAACCGAAACAACTGAAGTTGAACATAAGGGTACAACACATGAACGTGTAGTAAAGGGACCAGTGAAGCCAGCGAGGGCTCCATTCTTTACTAAGAAAATTCAACCATGCCGTGTATTTGAAAACGAACCAGCACGTTTCGAAGTAGAATACGATGGTGAACCCTTACCAACAGTTAAATGGTACAGAGAAAACTTTTTGATTCACAATTCACCAGATTTCCAAATTCATACTTTTGGAACAAAATCTGTATTGATTATACGCCAAGTCTTCGTAGAAGACTCTGCTGTGTTTGCTGTTGTTGCTGAAAACCGTGGAGGAACAGCCAAATGTAGTGCTAACTTAGTTGTTGAAGAAAGACGTCGTGGTAAGAGTGGTGCATCTCCACCTAGTTTCATACAAACCATTCAAAACACGACAGTAACACTTGGTCAATTAGCACGTTTTGATGCTAAGATAACTGGAACTAAGCCAATGGATGTTTATTGGCTCAAAAATGGGCAGAAAATTAAACCAAATATAAAATACAAGATACTTGAAGAAGATAATCTATATACCTTGCTCATAATCGAAGCATATCAAGAAGATGTTGGCAAATACGAATGTGTCGCAGTTAACATTGCTGGTGAGGCTCGTTGTGATGCTGAATGTTTTGTTCAATCACAAAGCAGACAATATGTACCAAAACCCACGACTCCCGGAATTGAAAAAGCTCCTGTACTTGTTGAGCCATTGAAAAACCAAGTCGTTACAGAAGGTCAACCTGTTATATTCAAATGTCGTGTTGTTGGCAAACCAAATCCTGCCGGACAATGGTTCAAAGGTGAAAATATTATCAAACAATCAAAATATTTCCAAATGGCGAGAGAAGGTGAATATTATAATTTACGTGTATCAGAGGCTTTCCCAGAAGATGAAGGCGTTTATAAGTGTGTACTCGCTAATAAACTTGGAAAAACTGAAACACAAGCAACACTTAAAGTTTTGGCACCTGAAACGTCTGATGCTCCACCTACAATAACTGCACTTAAGGATTTAACTGTGCAAGAAGGAATGCCTGCACAATTCAAAACCACAATTACATCTAAGTCAAAAGTGTCAAACGTACAATGGTTACGCGAAGGCGCTTTGATACCAGAAACACCAGAATTCCAAGTAAGCATGATTTTCAATATATTTCTGAATTTATTCTAGTTTTAACAGCTTGAGTTTACTAGAGTTTAGGTACTCGGCTGTAAGTTCTCTCTCGTTACTCGAATAGTACAAAAGCCGTGTTCCGTGTTAAATTTCACAAAATTACAATTTCTTCAAAACTTTCAGTTAATTGCATCTGAAAATTCAAATTCAAGCAACCAAGGGCTAACGAAATGGAAAAAAATCGAAGAAAGTTCATATAAATGTGAAGTGAAATTGGTAAAAGTTTGTAATCTATCGAGAACAAGTCCGGTGCGTTCTTTTGCTACTTTGGTTTTGTACTCGATAGCGATGACCAAAAGAACACGGCTAAAAACGCATTTGAGTAACCTCGAGCAACTTCATGAACGAACATAAACAAATTTGACATTTGAACTTTTCCAATTTCTAACGTCGGTTACATGCGCCTGTCAAATGAAAAGGATTTTCCAACTAGCTTGAAGTTACTCGAGCAAATTTCTCGAGTAGCATCTAGCCCTTTCAAGTATATTTCCCCTCCGGTATTTTTCGCTGAATTCTCTCAAAGCAATATTTTGAGCGAGAAGAAAAACGCCAATTTCGTGCTCGAAACATATTGCAATTACATGAACAGACCGTTTATTATAAATGCATGTATTTCGACTAAGTAACATTAACAGTATCAAATCATAATTTGATATTAATTATCCATATTAATAATTTCAGATGCTTTTTGATGGTAAAACTGCCGCACTTCTCATTGCATCAACATATGAGGAGGACACCGGAATCTTCACATGTCGCGTGACTTCATCGGCTGGTCAAGTTGAATCATCAGCCAAACTAACAGTGAAAAGTAAGAATTAGAAATTATAAATTCTAATGAATATCAAAAGCATACATAATTATACATTATAAATCCTTATATTTGTTATGAAAGTTATAAGGCTGAAAGCTTAAATTATGCTTTCGTACAACAAAATATATTAATTACTTACAACAAAAACAAAGCATCCAAAAACTATATATTTATTTATATATACCAAGCCAAGTGTTTACTAGATGTTCCATGATTAACTTTTCGTGTGTTATTTTTTTGCATTGAATAATAAAGAGAAAAATATATATTAAATACAATTAAATTGCGCTTCAGATGCAGTTGAATACTAGTCTTTCGTTACGAAAAAAAAATAAAAATAAAATTATAAATTTATAAATTGACGTGTTTAATGAATAGATATTATAGTGGTCTAACCGTAAAGCTATATAGTTTCTAATTTGTATGAATGCATAACATATAAAACTAAATAATTGTGCACTCATACGTTGTTTCAAAATATTAAAAAAAAATGGAAAAAAAATCAATTGTAGCTTATATATTTATCATGTTGAAACAATTAGGAAAATCGTAAAAGTCGAATTTCATATTTATTTAAGATAAATAAAAGAAATTCTCTACTAAGTTAGTGTTAATTGAATCATTTAATCAATACTACAAACTGTTTCCAATATGATAATTACGTGTTCAGAAACAATAGTTAAAGATTATGAAAACAAAAAAACAATAAGCTTTGTTATATATTAACAATAAATTGCAAATAAAATAAAATAAAATTGTGCGATTAAAGCCGACAATATGAAAACCTTTTAATTTTCTTTTCTTGAGAATAAATTATTAATTTTCTTAAGAACAATTTTTGCTATAAGCTATCCTTCCACTTTGATTTCTCTTCTTTGATTAATTTTTCCCTGAGTGAGAATGTGCCTTTTTAATCATTCTAAAATGTTAAAGAGTTTAAATCAAAATTGTTTATTGAAATAATTAAAAGTGTTTTTTATTATATAATATAATGAATGAGCAAAAATTCGAGTTAATTATTTTGCTCTTGTGCTAAACGTGTATCACAAAAGGAATATACTTGTTTAATTAATGTGGTTTATATTTCGGTCATAAGAAATAAATTAAACTATTAATCCTGACAGGGAAGTGCTAAAGTATTGAAATATTTGTGAGTAGCGTGTTTTGAAATTATTTTCAGGGAGCTCTGAAACCATGTTCCAAAATAGATACTACATATACTCACTTATGTTGATGTTCAAAACCAGAGTCACACATATGCTAATCTGTTAAAAAAATGGTTTTGATGGACAAATCTTGAAATCAGAAAATTAGAACTATGTGCCGTGTGCACAGCACTTTTCTTATTTTTGAAACATGTGAAACATGTGAATATTGAGAACACAAAAAATTTTCATAGAAAACTTTGTGAATTCTTAGTGAAAATGAGCCAAGAGTCTTTTTGCCTATATAGAAAAATGCAATAAAAGGCATACCATGATTCTTATTTCTTTGTTTTAACAATTTTTTCATGCAATTATTTCGTATTATTCAAAATTGTTTGGGACAACATATCTAAAACCAATTCGCGAAAATATATATGAGAGAAAAAATAGAGACATGCTTCCTATCATTAAGCCTCTACTTTAAAAATAAATCCAAAATTTATAAACGTCTGGATTACATTTCGTCGAACTAAATTTGGAATTGATTTCCTTTCCACCTCTATCTTAACGTAAGCGTATATACACTGATGTGGTATAATTTTAAATTATAAATAATAATAATACAAAATATTTTGGCAAAGAGTATTTTTCGAAAATAATAGAGAAATGTATGCATGGGAAAATAAAACAATGATATTTCGTTGTTCTGTAATTTATTCAATTAAACTTCGTATACATTTATTAAACTTAATTTAAAACTAAGCCAAAGACTATAAAACTTGAACTTAAAATATAACAAAGCTATTAAAATTATTTATATAAAAACAGTCAGGTTATAGGGAATCGTGAATTTGGCCACAATTACATTCTAGATGAAGGATGAAACTATTTATGAAGTAATTGGCACTCGATCTTGTTAAATATCTTTATGACTCAAAGATACACCGTGACTCATGATGAATATCATCAATTGAGAATGTTGAATTGAATCAAAGTATCTGAAAACAAAAACTATATACCAAATTGTAAAAGTTTTTATTAACTTTAAGAAAACACATATAAATTCAGTTGAATTATCATATTGGAAAGAAAATTAATTTGTTTTTAAATATTTTTAATAGAAAAATCGTTGAAACAAACTGTAAAACAAAAAGAATCTATTAGATTTAAATGAATTATTTACATTGTAATAATTTTATTGCATGAGTTTTTATTTTCCTGGCTTAATACTACTAATTTCGATGTTTGTTTTTTGTTAATATATTTAATAGTTTAATATAGACCGCTCTATGTTATTTGTGGTTTTCTCGGTTTGAGTTTGATTTTTGTTTTATTTATTTTTACGTATAAACTACACATTTCATATTCATATTTTTGATTTTTCCAATAAATATTCACAATCATAATAACTATTGGCCAGTGAATACGATTACGATATCATTTTCAAATATACCCTTTCAATTGAAATAAATACTCATGCAATTCAATTTTATTAAATTTTCGAAACATTACATCAAATATAGTGACTAAAATTTGACTAAGCATACAAAACTCATTGTATATTTCAAATTTGAATAATTATATATGAACATTTATGAACAAAATCATGTTTTTCATTTTTCACTATCCACGACATATCAATATATAAACCGAATACTTAATTATTTCCAATTCAAAATCCACACTCAATAACATTTATTTTCTTATTCAGTTAATTAATTCTTCGACACTTTAAATTTGATTTTTTGATTAATTTTACAAAAATTCAATTTCCAACCGACTTCAACGAGACCATGTCGTCTACTGATCTTAATTGAAAATTTTTCCCCAAAAGAAGAAGGCGGTCAAAGAATATTTGCTAGAATTCTTTCGTATACAATGTACATTCTGAAAAAAATATAATTCTATATACTCACAAGATATTCACATGTATTACTCACAGGTGATGAATCAATCTAATAAAGTGATTCTATTTTAAGTCTTCTGAAAATATACATCTGTGATGAGAACGATTACTAAACTATGCATTAACAATCGAAAGTTCTTAGTGGAAGTCTTTTGAGTATTCATCACTTACCCATCATTCAAATATGATTCATTTCATGTCAATAAAAATACTCACATGCAAAGGTAAAATCTTCTAATTATATAAAAATTCGTCAATTGGATATATATCTTTGGACGGCTCATCAACTTATAGTCTATGGTTCTACCTACCTACTCTGTTATGCATGAATTCATTTTGAGCTTTGTTGACAATTTGCCAAAAAGCATGAAATATTAACTTTTCAATCACATAATAAATATTCTCGTATGCAGGGCATGTGACACATATATCTGCGAAATATTCTATTTTTATTTTATTTTCCCATTTATTATGATTAAATTTTATTGTGATAAAAAGATACAGACTTTATTTAATGGTTATTTGATTTTCTTTTATAAACAGAACGTAACGTAACATTTTTATCAAAAATCTTGCTTGTTGCTTCCACATTGTCTACCAGAAATTAGAAAGACTCTCAAACAATCAGTAATTGAAGTCTTGTATATGGGAGTTAAGCCTATTATAAAACATCAAAAACAAATAAAAAACAACTGCGAATCTGCCAAAAGGCAATACGACCCATCCTCAAGATACCATAGTATGTTAGGAATACCGGTTTTCACAAAGATTCAAGATTAGAAACAATAGATGAATACATAAGAGATAAAGCATTAAAATTAATAGAACAAGTAGACCAACATCCTAACATATCACTAGGAATCTTGAGACAAACGCCACAACCTAACACGATATACTCAGGCTTACGAACGATAATGAATGACTAACGGGTAAATGGGTAAATGGCGTACTTATGAATTATGAAAAATTTGGAGCTAACAATTCAACAAGCTTTCCCTAATTTACACATATCCTTTTGTATCGTATCAAGATGATTTATTTAATTATAGTCCTTTCGTTGCATGCCTGTTGTGTTGTATCCAAATCAATACTCCATACCATGGCAATAAGACCTCATGATTGTATCTTCCTTCCAACGAAACGCTTCCTCTGTTGAAATATGATAACATACTGTAAGAATATTTAGGGAATGAATCGTTTAGGGGGTTTACCTAAAAAGCAGGTGAATCAAATTAATCTGTTTACATTCGATTATCCCATTCTCAGGGGTGGAAATTTTATTTAATCCCGAATTTGCACTAAAACATAAAACCTGAAATTATGATGATTATAAATTAAATTAATTAAACAATATCCATATTGATGCAATTTGGAAATAAATTAAATTAACTTTTTATATGAATTCAAAATTGAATTTTGGATTACGTTCCTCAAACTTCGCGAGAGTCTCCACATGAGACTCTTTCACACCTCGTCTGTTTGCATTCAACATGAGAAATAAATAAGCGCCTATTGCGAGGCAACAAGTATTTCCAGTCATTTGCCAAAAACCGGCAGATTCCAGTTGTCAGAAATTAGTGTGAATGATCCCGCCAAATTGAGAGTTTTGCTAAATAAAAGTTATTTCAGTACATTTCAAATTGCAAGATTATTTGAAAACTTATTAAGCTATCTTTCGTTTTTTAGAACGTCGTTTCTCCCAATACGCAGTAAGAGCAGATGATGGAGTTGATGAAGAATTCAGTTCAAGAGAAGAAACAGCATCAAGTGAAGATGAAAATCAGTTCCTCATGCCAAATGGGCATCCAGCCCTTCATCAGTCCCGGCCAAGGACAAAACGAAAGGTACGCAGCAAGAGTTTACAACCGCAGTCAAATGCATTATCATGGCGTCCACGGAGCCGATCTCGAGGACGTGGTCGATCCCTAGAGAAGCAACCTTTCTTACCAGGTTTCAAGCCAGAACCAATTCCGCAATGGACTTCAGAGAAAATCAGTCTCAAACCAGCTCAGATTGTCAGAAAGGAAATTCCAAAACTAGAATTAGCAAAAGTATATTTGAAATCAGTTCATGATGTTAAACAACGAGCATTATGTTACCTCAGTGAACAAATTGAAAAGTTAATTGTTGAAAAATCTGAAAAGGAAATTGTACCTTGGAAAGAAATGCGAGAAAAGTTACGTGCTGTGCAAAGAGTGCAGAAGGAACTTGAGAAATTCGAGTTAGAAGAAATTGCATTGAAACCTACTACAACAGTACCTGGATTGACTGTTACTTACCAGGAGCCAGGGCAGCAAGCACAGATTTCAACTGAGGACATTATTAAACTGAAACAACAAGAAGATATTGCTATCCAAGAAGTTACTGAACAAATCAGTCATCTTATGCAAAAACAAACGGAAGTAAAGACAGTACCTTGGCAGGAAATGCGTGAGAAATTGCGAGCTGTTGAAAGGACGCAAAAGAAGTTAGAACAATTTAAGATTGAAGACGTTGAATTGAAAGCGATTATAAGTGACATAGATGTTAATAAGGAGCAGTTTGTTAAGACTGAGGATTCTGATATTATAACATTGAAAGAGTTAGAAATTCAAGAAATTGAACAAGCACGTCTAGAACAGTTTAGTAACATTGAAGATAGTAATTTACTGAACTTACAAAAATCTGAATCACAAATTATGCGCCCAATTCAACTTACTGAACAGCCGGTTAATTGGCGAGTTGGTAAACAAAAAACGATTGAAGATTTGCAAAAAGAGCAATTCGTTAGTACTGATGATAGAAGTTTCCTTGAAATAAAGAAAAGTCAAATGCAAGAATTCACACAAATGCAACAGAAAATTCAGAGTAGAACTCACTTTGAAAAGCCACAATGGATGCAACGAGAAAAGAAAGACTTGCAAACTATTAACAAAGAACAATTTGTATCTACAGAAGAATCTCAGTTGCTTTATTTAAAACAAGGTGAAACAGAGGAAATTCAACAGGTTACTAAACAAGAACAGCCACAATTTTGGCGAAGACCTGAGAAAAAAGAAGTTCAAGATGTAAGTAAGCAGCAATTGACTGCAATTGAAGATACAAATATATTGAAGACTTCTAAAGTTGAAACAATTGAAAAATCTGAAATAGTAGAACAAGAACAACAAGAACCTAAGTTCTGGAGAAGACAACGAAAAGAAATTGAAGAGAAACAATTGATTTCTACTGCAGATGATCAAAGTATTTTGAAAATATCAAAAGCTGAAGAAGAAGTCATTCAACAAACTCAGAAAGTTATTCAAACTGATGATAGTAATATTTTGAAGACAAGCAAATTAGAAGTTACGGAAATGTCACAGATTACCAAACAAGAAGAAACAAGACAATGGAGAAAACCACGGGCGCCTGAAACTCTTCAACATGTTGAAGACTCAGCCATTTTAGAGCAAGAAAACATTCCAGAAGAAAGTCGCGTTCCTTTGGTTCAACCGAAACAAGAAATCATAGAAGAGGAACAGCAAGTTCCATGGCTTAGAGGCAAGAAACAAGCTCCTCAACAAGTTCAAGAAGCCAAACCCGAATATATTGATTTTAAATTAAAGCCTACACCAAGGAAAGTCGCACCAAAGGAAGAGGAAAAAGTTGATGATCGTAAAATACCACAACAAGTTGTTGAAAGTGTTTTGCCGAACGACATTCCAGATACAGAAAAGCCAGAACTTGAGACTTATGAAAGAGTTGAAATTCCTACTAAAGAGAAACAGGAAGTCATAAAAGATGAAACACCAACTTCATGGCGTAGAGGTAGAAAAGAAAAACCAGAGGAGGAAGTGGCCGAAACTAAAGAATGGCCTACAGGAAAACAACATCCACTTGCTCCTGAGGAAGTTGAAGATGTGAAATTGAAACCGATAAGCAAAGAAAAACCAACTCCAGAAGAAAAACCAACCCAACTTCCATGGTTACGTGGGCAGAAAAAGCCCGTAGAAAAACCAGAAGAGCCACAAAAAGTAGAACTTAAGCCAGTTGATTCCCACGTTCAACCTGAAAAAGGAATTGAAGAAGAGCAACCGGAAAAAGTAAAAGAAGTGAAACAGCCTGAAATTGCGAAACCAGAAGAAGTGAAATTACCTTGGCAAAGAGGTAAGAAAGAAAAACCGCAAGAAGAAGTAATTGAAGAAAAGCAGTGGCCAAAAGGAAAACAACATCCACTTGCTCCTGAGGAAGTTGAAGATGTGAAGTTGAAACCAATAAGCAAAGAAAAACCAACTCAAGAAGAAAAACCAACCCAACTTCCATGGTTACGTGGGCAGAAAAAGCCCGTAGAAAAACCAGAAGAGCCACAAAAAGTAGAACTTAAGCCAGTTGATTTGCATGTTCAACCTGAAAAAGGAATTGAAGAAGAGCAACCGGAAAAAGTAAAAGAAGTGAAACAGCCTGAAGTTGAAAAACCAGCAGAAGTGAAATTACCTTGGCAAAGAGGTAAGAAAGAAAAACCGCAAGAAGAAGTAATTGAAGAAAAACAGTGGCCAAAAGGAAAAATACGTCCAAAGGAAGTTGATGAACCTGAAAAGGTAACTCTGAAGCCAATACCCAGAAAACAAAAGGAAACACCAACTACGGAGTTGGTAGAAGAAGAAAAGGAAAAGAAACCTGTAGAGGAAGTTCCAGTATTATGGGAAAGAGGCAAAAAGAAACCAAAAGAACAACCAACGAAACCGGAAGAGCCTCAGGAAGAAATGCCTGAACAAGAGGAAATAGAATCAGTTCCAGAAGAAAAGGTAGAGGAATCGAAAGTAGAGGAGCCTGTGTCATGGAGAAAGCCCAAAAAGGAAAAACCAGAGGAGAAGAAACCAGAAGAAAAAACATGGCCCAAAGGCAAATTACGACCAAAGGAAGATGAAGGTATAGAAAAAGTGGAACTTAAGCCCATACCAAGAAAACAAAGAGAAGAACCAAAAGAAGAGGAACCAACTCCAGATTTGAAACCCTTACCTATTGATGAAATTGTGGAGCTTGTGACAGAAGAACATGCTGAACGCATTGACGGGTTAACAACAGTTGAAAAGCAAAAAGCTCACAAGAAACGTACTAAGAGACTAAAACAAGCTTCAATAGATGAACAACCTGATACTCAAGTTGCTGAGGAAGTTGTCGAGGTTTCAGATGAAGTCATTGAAGAGAAAGTTGTCGTAGAAGAAAAGAAAGTATCTAAAAAGCAAATCGAAACGATTGTCCCCAAGGAAGATGAGACAATTGAGCAACCAAAGGAAGAAGTAATTGAAGAACATATAGTAGAAGAAAAGAAGGTTATCAAGAAGAAGAAAAAGGAAATTAAAGCACCACAATTTGTTCAAAAGCTTAAACCAACTATTTGTAAACTGGAGAAACCAGTATTACTTGAATGTAAAGTTTTGGGTACTCCATTCCCAGAGATTAAATGGTATTTTAATCATATTGAGCTATTTGCATCAGAGAAATATTGTATAACAGTTGTGGAGAATGTAGTTAAATTAGAAATATCTAAAGTTACTCCAAATGATGTCGGTTTATATACTTGTGAAGCAAGAAATGAAGCTGGCGTAGCAACATCAAGAGCGACAGTAGCATTAGGTAAGCTGATAAAAATATTATCAATTATATTGTGATCGTTTCTTATGTTTTCTTATTAATTATCCCTATCATTTATAATTTCATTATATGCTTTTATATATACATATGTTATTGTTTATTTCATTTAACGTGTAAATATAAATTACACAGAAAACAAACCACTATGTTAATAAACTTTTAACACGTTCAAAAAAATATTTCTACAACGGAACTAAATTTTATAGAACAAGAAAAAGGAATTGCACCAACATTTATAAAGCCGATAAAGATTGAGTACAATGAAGTGGAAAATAAAGCAACAATTACTTGCCAAGTACATGGAACTCCAACACCATCTGTGAAATGGTTTAAGGGATTAAATGAAGTTGTTCCAACAGAAAGTGTTCAATCGTTGTACGATACTGAAACAGGGATGGTTGCGTTAAATGTAAATCATCCGAAATTGTACGGACGTTATGTATTTACTATACAAGCTGAAAATACTTATGGAAGAGCAATAGGAAATGCTAATATAATGACGGTTTTGGATAAATCAAAAGGAAGAAAAGAAGTTAGTATGGCACCGAGGGTAACACCTCTAAATGCTCAAGTAGTACGTCAAGGTGCCACTTTAGTCTTTGAATCAAAATTCGAAGGGATACCAAAGCCAGATATTAAATGGCTTAAAAACAGCAAAGAACTTGTTCCTGATGAAAAAATTATAATCACAGTTGACGAGAATATATCTCGTTTGGAAATTCGTGATATGAATCGTAAACGAGCTGGAAAATATGAAATTGTAGCTACTAATAAAGTCGGTGAAACTAAATCATCTGGCTCAGTTATAGTATCCAATTTAGTTGAGGTTGAAGAAATAATATCACCACATTTCATTAAAACGTTGCAACCACAAACTATTGTACAAAATGAAATAGCAATATTAGAAGTAGTTGTAGATTCATATCCAATTTCTTCATTCCAATGGTTTAAGCAATCTACAGTTGTAACAAATTCTAAAAATGTTAAAGTTATTACCAAAGAAAATACTTCAATCCTTATGATTGAAACATTTACTAAAGACGATGTAGGTTCATATACATGTCGTGCTGAAAATGTTGGTGGATCTGTAACTACAACAGCCACTATTAATTTGGATGATGAAACTGAAGATGAAGAAGTGAGCGAATTTATGTCACCAAGATTTATTAAACATATAGAACCAGCTAATGTTATGGATGGTGAAAAGTTAATACTAACATGTCAAGTCATTGGAGCCCCAATACCAAAAATTATTTGGTCACGTAATAATCAACAACTAGACCAAACAAAAGATACTACCATTTCACAAGATTCAAAAGGTGTTTGCGTTCTTCAAATCACAGAAGTATTTCCCGAAGACGCTGGTGATTATACATGTACGGCAACAAATAAATTTGGAGAAGCTATTAGTCAAGCCACCGTTGATGTTCAAGGTACACAATTTTTGCAATTAGTGTCACTACTACATATTATACATTTATCAATTTAACCATGTAAAAAAACAACATTGGATTTTTGCCCAGACTGTGTCTTGTGTTAAAATTATTGTAATCCTGTTTTAATCGAATCCGAAGAATGTGTACTATAAATGATTGATATTACATTCGACACAAAAAAAAGAAAATTGCCTGCAATTTAGATTTTATAATTTATTTGATATATGTATATATTTTTATTTTGTATGTTATCATATGTATTCACATAGATATTACCTGTAATTGTGTTCAAAGTTCGACAATTATTATTTTCTTGTATATCCAAAGCTTGGAAGTACAATTGTTATCAGTTCGATAAGTAAGAATTTAAAAAATTAAAGGAAATAAAAATTGTCAAATTTAGTAATTTTATAGTTAACTCATATAATTTCATGGATATATGTCGCAACATTTGTTTTTCATGATTTACTTTTTCGTATCCAAATAAGACATTGAACACATTTCATAAAAACAAAAATTATTTTCATTTCAGCATTCGAATACATCCCCGATTCTGAAATTACAGGCCAAACCGCATCCGAAGAAGACACCGTGGACAAAGTAAATAAAATTGGGCATAACCTCTATGAAATCTCTTATAACTTAGAAATTGTATTCAAATTATACACTCTTTTTAGACAATATCGCCAGAAGAGGAAGAAGAGACCGAATGTGCTCCGAGTATCGTTAAAAAGCTTCCAAAGAAAATCAAAACGCAAGAGGGAGAAATGGTTAAATTTGAAGTTCGTGTTATTGGTAAACCAAGACCGAAAGTCAAATGGATTTTGGATGGACAACAAGTATTCCCTTCGGAAGAATATCAAATTGATGAATTCGAGGATGGTACATCAATACTAGTCATAAACAATATCTATCCGGATGACAAGGGTCGTGTAGTTTTTGAAGCACACAATCCTTTAGGAGTTGCAGTTACAGCAACTGAAATGGATGTTGAAGGTATTTGGTCGGAATTGGGAAACATTTATATTATGTTAATTTTTTCCAGTGCACTTTTATTTCAATTTTTATTTATTATATATTTAAAAATTTCAAAATTTTATTTTATTTTAGGTGATTTATACGAAACTTTAAATAATATTTCTTGCAGCGAAATCCCTTCCTCAATCCTCAAGTCTTACACTTTTAAATTTTATTTTAGCCATGTTACACATACTATATATATTACTTTTCAATTGCACGTTCTATGCTCTCAGTTATATTGTTCTTGTTAAACATAAAGTTTTACTTTTAGAAATCGTCGGCACAAAAAGTTACCGAAAACCGGAATGGGTTACTCAAATGGAAGAAATGCAAGAAGTGTTAAAAGGTAAGGATGTTTTGGACATTTATATATCTCGTTATAATTGTTGTATACAAATCAGAAAGTGGTAGATTTAGATGTAGGTAGAGAAAAGTATACGCCATCATTCCGATAAAAAAATATTTAACAAATTTTGCTTGAAGTGTTAATACTTTTGAGTTTTTAGTGAGAAATTGCAAATTCGGATTTTAACTAAGGAACAAAATTTTTGTGGACTAATTATAATAACAATTCTACTAAGTGTGACTAAGAAAATGAAATTTTTTAATTAATAATTATTACCAGAAATCGGTGCTATAGTTTGTTTTCGAATAATTTGTATCTATGTTGTGATTCTTTTGAAAGCGACTAATGGCCGCCTAGTGTTTTGTTTTTGTTTTAAAACTTGTAACTAACTATATGGTACACATTCCAGAAACATGATGGCGGATGAATATATAAACCCTAAATTATCTGTTTTATATATAAATTGAGGTAAAAAGAAATTAAGTGTCTTACAAATAGAACAATCCAATGCTTTAAAGCGCAACTAACCCCAAAATATTTTTGCAAATAACCACTTTATAGCTGCCAAGTGTTCGCCTTCGTTTGTAGTGGAATTGAAAGACGTTCGGGCTGTAGAAGGTGAAACAGCCACATTTGAATGCCAATTTTCAGGAAATCCGGTGCCAGGTAAGAAGAGAAATGTTATAAGACGCTAAAAACAAGGATATATGGTTTTGGGTTTATACAATTCATAGACATAATTTGGTATAAGGGTTTGATTGAACTGACGAACTCAGAAAAATACAAGATAACTACTGAAGAACATAAAGCTTATATGGAAATTACATCGGTGTGCAAAGAAGATGAAGGATTCTATTCATGTAAAGCAGTAAATGAGATAGGAATGAACTTAAGTCGAGGCAAATTCCAACTGATGTCCGCTGCACTAAAAAAAGAAATCAAAGAAGAGAAAGAAACAGTTAAAAGCGAAGTTAAGAAAACTAGAACAAAGAAAATTGTTAGAAGAGGTGGAAAGAAAATGCATAAAACAACAGTTGAAATTGTTCCCATGCAAGAAAGTGTTACTGTTGTTATACCTCATACCAGTGAAAAAATTGAAACGGATGAAACACATACAATAATTTCAGAGGAAGTTAGTGCAGAGCTGAATTTAACTTTAGAACTTGAAATTGTGGAAGAAATACGCACGAAAATAAGTAAAAATATAATAACACACGAAGACATAGAAGTTATAAAGTCACACGAGGAGATAAGTCAAATATTAGAATCAATTGAAGCTGATACCTTTGGTGTTGGAGAGGAACCCTTGCGTGACTTAGCAACAATAGGATTTTTAATACGATATGGTGTAACGTACAAGGAAGTCACTTTCATGTATGAAAAAAGTTTGTTTCCTGCTCTGGAATTGCCAGAATCCCAATCTGCTTTGGTACAATTAGTCGAACGACAAGGCCATGAAGAAATTATAACACAAATTCTGTCCGAAGAATCATCATTCGATGAAACTAGATTGGCTGCAACAGTTGGTTTTCACTCCTTTATTCGTATGATAGAACTATGCCATATTACAATAGAGGAAGTTATCACGAAATTTGTAAAAGAAGATTTTATCTTACAAGAATGGAAGTTTTCTAAGGAGGTATGATCAGTTTGTTTCAAATTAGTTTCTCTGGAGTAATTATTATTCAATTAAATAGAAGGTAATAGAATCAACTGAAATTGTTGATACAGTTGAAACTGTAGCACATATAAAAATAGGTAAGTAAATGCATTTGCTTTTGTAAGTATTGATTGAAATATGTGTTCGAAACTTCAGCATTTTAATGAGTACTTTAACATTTGTTGGAATTCAACAAAACGTTCTAACATTAAAATGCTAAAGTTTCTGCTTATTTAGAGCTTAAATTACTTATATTACGGCTTTTAATATTGCAGAGCAAACTTTTATTGAAGAACGGACAATTGCCACTACTGAAGGTTTGCAACCAGATTTATAATGCTTGCACCACACCCTAGGCTTCTCGCTCTAATTTCCTGTTGTCATATAAGCAGTTAAAAACCAAAAAGCAAAACCAACAAAAGTCATTATTACACAAATGAATATAAATATTATATATAATACTTTAATTATAAGCTTCCCAAACGCTTTCAGTCCCTTATAAATTAGTGAAACTATATTCTAAGACATGAGAATTCAAGTTATAAAACAAATAGTTCAAAGTACATTCAGCACATCACTACACGAAACAGGTAAGCATTCCTAATGTTTTTAAATGTGAATGCGAGTCATGAAAACATTCTGTATATTGAATATGCATCAGACATTTGTATCTAACATGTAAAACGCCAAGCTTTTTCATTAACACAAATATTCTAATATTTCTAACACACTACATATAATACATTACATTCACAGAAACCGTGATAGTTGAAGAAGAGCAGCAAATTACGAAAAAGGTTTTAAATAAAAAGGAATTGGTCGAACATGTTTCAAACGAAACCATTGTTGAACGCGAAGATACACATGATCGTAAAATGAAAAAGACTATTTCAATTAAAATTAAATCAGGTGATGAAAGTTTAATTGAACATACGGAGACTGCAGATGAATTATTTATAAAGAAACCAAAAGAAATCAAAACGATTTCTTATGATATTCCAGAGGATAAATCAGAAATAACTGAAGAACGCAACGTTAGTTTCTTATCCAGTGAAAAGGCTACGGAAACTATTGCACAAGTTTCTGTCCTACCACAGCAATCTATTGCTATTGAAGATACAATGGTAATAGAAAGTGAACAGGATAAAGGTTTTCAGTTACAAACATTTGAAAAATCAGCGATAGTATCATCTCCATTCGAGAGGAAACCATTAGACGTTTATGAAGCAGACATTAAAGAAACATTTGGTATTCTTAAAGAAGTTGAGGTAAAAAAGGTGAACGTTGATAAGAGTTCTGTTGAGCAAGTACAATCAGTTGTTGTTGAAGAGAGTATAGCCCAAGACACAACTAAAGAAGTTGCAACTAATGAGGTTGTGAAATGTAAAGCAATTACAAAAGTTTTAGAACATGAAGCACGTCTTACAACGGAATCAATAATTATTGATACAGAAGAAATAATGACTAGTCAGCGAAGTAAAATGCAAATATCAGCTGAAAAAACTATTATACCACACGAGGGAATTGAAATTATCGAAGTAAATAAAGCTGAATCTGAAGAGGGAACTGATACCAAAATCAAAATGAATTCTGTTAAACCGAAGCTCAGTCTTCCAATTGTAGAGTCAGTTGAAGTTTCTGAAACTATGGTTGAAGACAAGCCTTCAAAGTATTATCCAGAACTAATAGTACCGACTGAAGCAGCTACAACTTCATTGATTGAACATAAAACTTATATAACTCAAGAAACGAGATTATCCGAAAAAGAAAAGAGTTTAGCTCCAGATAAGGTTCCAACACAACAATCAGCAGATATGAGCATCAATACTAATACGCCTTTGTTAATTTCGGAAAAACCAATTATTGAAGGAGCGAAGACATTACCAGACCATAAGATGCCAAGCCACAGTGAAGCCACTGATAGTATTGTTGTACTTGAAGGCTTAACGACATCCGTTCCACAAGTTGAAAGTCCCGTAAATGAACGAGAAATAATTACATTTGAACATAAAACAGCGAGTGTTAATGTTGTAGAACAACGGCATATTATTTCAGACTATGTATCATCACAGGAGAAAACTGATGAACTGCTTGATGTAAAGGATTTACCTTCTAAGAAAGCTTATACAAAAATTTCCGAATTAGATACTGTTGAAATTATGGAATCTATAATACACGAGACTGAAAAACCACTTGAGGAGCAAACTAAGCCAACGTTGGCTTTAGCTGAACAGTCAATTTCTGCTGAAACAACACCAATAGTGGCTGAAAGTCAGACTTTAGAAACACTGGAGGATACAAGTTTCAAAAAATCTATAAAAACACAAGAAGCTAATATTAAGTACGAGGTGCAGGAATCAGCTGAGACGTTGATCGTGGCTCCTAACGAAAAAGAAGGACAGTACCAATCTAAGCCACTGCCTGAAAAAGTATCAGGAACAACAGATATAAATGTAGTCAATTCTATTGTTGTAGACCAAATGCAGCACGTAGAAAAAGAACAGAGATTTAGTCCATTCACGATGCCGAGCAAGGAACAAGCTAAAGTTATCACGAAACCTCTTATTGAAAATGCATTTTCTGTTCAAGAAATCGAACCACATTTAAGTGTTGAGGATAATGAAATTCATGCAGAAGTAAAGGGTGAAGCACAGGTTACAACATACGATATTCAACGTAACATAGTTTCTGAACAAATTGCATTAGAGCAAATAATTGACTTACCAGTATCAACATTGCCGAAAGGCCTCCAAATCAATCAAGTACAAGATAGTTCCGAGTCTTTAGAAGTCCTCTCTCATATTATAGCTGAAAGTGAAAAAACTTTGAAGGAATCAAGAAAAATGCCGGAGGAAAAAGCTAAATTTGTCTCACCTGATGAATTTAAATCAGTTGTTGTAGAAGAAACCCGTCCAGTTAGTACAACTGCACCTGCAATAGATCAAAAGTTTCCATTATCAACCGCATCTATATCAATTAGTGAACTAAATAAACAAGAAGTTTCCGAAACTTTGCTATATGAACCATTAAATTATGAGACGAAACAACTAAAAATGGATGAACAAACTGCAAATAAAACTATGGAAATAAGTGAATCTATAAATGTCCTAGCAAATGTTTTAGTTGAAAAGGAAAAAACGATGGAAGACATCGCATTGTTTGAAGCGACAAATGCTAAACTACAAACAACACATTTATTACAAGTGACGAATGTATGCCAAACCGATGTTTCGGAAAGTGCAGGTGATTATGTAAAAGATATAAAAGAACATTCACTAGCGAAAGTTACTGAGGATAGCAAGAGGAGTTTGATTGTTTCAGAACATGTTGCACTAGAGGATATTGAAAATTATAACATACAACCGCAACCTGTACATCAGAAAAGCGAATCTGTTATAAATCCAAACGAATTTTTAATGGTATCACAACACATAGCTACGGAAAAAGAGGAGAGTTTACCAACATTTCAAAAAGCAGAAGATTTTACTGCGGTTTCAGCTATTCCAGAACCTTTGAAATCAATAACAGTTGAAGAGATTCAACCAGAAGGAAATACTGGACAAATCAGTGATGTTTCAGTTAATACATCGATTGGAAAAGTTGTCACTGATAAATTGAACGAATTGAGTGTTACCGAAGTTCAACCTGTCGAAAGTGAAAGATCATTTGAGCATAAACCAATTCAAGAAAGTCAAACAATTGAAAATATTTCTGATTATCACGAATCAGCTGTTGTCCTTACTCATGAATTACTTGAAAAAGAAAAAAGTTTAAGTGAACAACAAGAAATAAATCTCAAAACAGCAACCACAAATAGAAGTGATCTTTTGAAATCAGCCCTTGTCGAAGAAACACAACCAAACATTGCATCCGGTGAATTTGCGCAAGAACAATTGGAAATAGGAGAAATAAAAGTGAAATTTGACTTATTTAGTGGAAAAATTATTACGGACAATTATGGTTATGAGTCTTCATATGACACTGTGCCAAAACTGAGTGATGAAAAGAAAAAAGCAGGTAAATCTATTGAACCTGCCCAGCAGACTGCTCTTCTGACGGAGCACTTTTCTGCTGAATCTGAGACTGCACTTAAACTTCCAGAAGTACCAAATCTACAATCTGCAGAGAAAATGCAAAGTGACACAATAAATGTTCCCATAGTTTTGGAGCTTCATCCAGTAGTGACAACAGAAGAGTTAAAGGAAATTATAAGAGCTTCAGAAGTAGCCGAAACATGTTCCATTTCGAATCTTAAGGAAAAACTTTTTACAGAAACAAGCTGTTATGAAAATATCGGAGTTTGTGAAAAGACAATTTTACCAGAAATGAAATCAGCAAATGTAGATTTTGAAACAAAATCACATCTTTTGATAAGCGATAATGAGATAAACGAATCAGAAAGAATGTTTGAAAACTTTATTATTGAAAATCTCACTAAAGCAACTGAGAAAAAGGACTTTAATTTAAGATCAGCAGTTATCAGTGAAACCGTATCAGAATATTCTGCTAAAGAAGTAAAAGAAGAAAGTATTCAAAAAGCTGTAGCAGTTTGTAAAGAAGATCAAATTGAAGAAACTGTTGTATCGGAAGTAATACCATATGAACAGGAAAAATTCTTTGAAAAAGCTGTATCAGTGGAATCGAAAACAGCTAGTGAGGTTATGGATCAAATACAACCAGTTGAAGTAACAACTCATAACGAACTTTGCAAAGAAACTTCATTTGAAAGTGAGGAAATTGTTCAGCATCAAGTAAAACCAACCGAAGACACTAAGAAATCTCTTACAATTGAAGAAGTTTTACCATATTCAAATGTAAAAGAAGCAGCCTATGAACATGAGAAACCACATATTCGCGCTGATATTCAAAATGTATCCCATACATCAAAGGACGTTCACGAAACAACAATCTATGAGGATGTTAAAATCAGCGAACCTCTAAAGGTTCCAGATATGAAAGCAACTGAAACCAATTTCAATGAACTAGAATCGCTAGTAGTAACGACCGTCGACATAGATGAAACTCCTCATTTGCTTGAAGTGAAAGAAAAAGATAAAGAAATTCAATTATTACCCCAACAAACTTTTACAGATTTAAGAGCAAATGTTGTGCAAGAAAATATGCCTCTTATGAGCGTCCAGGAGATAAATATTGAAAAAGATGAAATGAAAACCGTTAAGATATCTACAAACGAAATGCAAGAAAAAACTGTAAAATGCGAAACAGTTTTTGAAACTATTATTGAAAATGTCGATGTCATATTAAAAGATGAACAATATGCTAAACCAGATTTTGAATTAGCAAAAAATGTCGTTACAACAACCGAAATTGCTGCAGACTACAAAGAAGATATTTTAAAAGAACAAAAAACTGAGACCAAGAGTCAAGCAACTATCGCATTTGACGAAAAAATTGCTCTAACCAATTCAGAAATAATTCCAAACGATACATCATCTGAGGTACATTCACTTAAAACACAACCAACAAGTGTATCAGTACAGTTCTCAAACTATGATGAATTAGTGACAAGTGAAGTACAAGTATCAGAAAACACTTCAATATATACAATCGAAGAAGCACGATCAGGGAAACAAGCAACTGTTTCTCTTGATAATCTACCGATTCCACTTAAAATTGAGACTATTATAGGTGAGCATTACAAACAATTTGAAAGTGAAGAACTACCCAAGCTAACAAATGCCCAAGAAGACATTCAACATATTGATACAACAGTTACTACAGAATTGTTTAACGAAGAGCAAATAACTACACCTCAAATACCAGAAGACACTAAAAGCGTTAAAGCAATACCCAATATATGTGAAACACAAGCTCTAGAACAAACAGCTGTAGTGACTGGAAACACTTTTACAGAGTTTGACACTAAACCTGATTATGTTAAACATGAGCCACAACATGAAATACAAGCATTACATTCAGTTGCAGAAAAAATGATCACCATGACCAATGATCAAATTAGTACACATGTTAAAACAGATATCACAAAAACTGCTCAAGCTCATTTGGGCATAAACGAAATGCAAGCTCTACAACAAACAACAACATTGATTGAACAAGTTCCAGAGAAATTAGACACAAAGCTCACAGACGATTTCCAAAAATCAACACAAGATTTGCAAACACCATACACAGTTGCAGAAAAGATACTGATTCTAACAAATGATCAAGAACAAGAATTGAATGTTCCTATTACACAAACCAAAGAAGTTGATGAGACTCTTGATGAAATTCGTCCCTTAACAATATCAGAAGTCATAGATATTGAACAGACAGACATTTACGAAACAACAAAAAATTACAAAGAAGTGTCTGCTATACCGTCTTTAGACGAAAATATTGCTTTAGAACAGACAACAATCAATACTGAACAAAATCCAACAGAACTGATAGAAAAATCATTTCAAAAATCTCTGCAAACCACTCAAGACATACAGTCAATACATCCTTTTGCAGAGAAATCTTCTGTTGAAATTTACGATGCAGAAACTTCTGAAGAATTTTCAAGCGCTAAACAGACAAAATTCGTACAAGCTAATACCAAAATTGATGAAATTGAAGCAATTGAACAATTTGTTACTATACCTCAAAGTAGTATTTCCGAAAAATCAATAGACAAACTTTCATACGAAACACAAAAAACACAAGAAAACATAGAAACTTTGCACAGAATTGCAGAACAATCAGTAATTTTTGCCAGTGAAGGTGGAGAGGAAATTGATTTTTCTTTACAGCAAAATAATTTCTTAGCAAAAAGTTCAATTATAGAAACCGAAGCCTTAGAACAAACTTCAGTTATTCCTGAAGATATGCCAGAAGAATTTATATCCAGCTCTGATAGTAAACAAGAAAAAGTCAAAGAAGATATGGAAGCGTTACACAGAGTAGCAGAAAGCCACATTGTCCATACTAATGAAAATGAAGATTCTGTTATAGTTCATAAACAGACACCTCAAACCCAAGTAACTGAAAATTACGATACAATTCACCCCTTAATTATTGCAGAAACATTAGAAAGTGAACAAATAGGTACTCTAGAAAAGAAACCAGAGGTAAAAGATGCTCGTGCTGAGGAAAAATTGAGTGAGAAAGTTCCGCTAGAACAAAGTTTTATAACAGCAGAAAGTATACCCTGCGACATAGCCGAAAAGCCGTCAGCAGAAAAACAAACAGCCATTCATAACTTAGAACCGCTTCATGTGATAGCTCAGCAATCAATAACTTCATTGACTGAACAAGAGGAAGATATCGATGTAAAACTTCGTATGAAGCTGGGTTACGCCCAACCAACTGTAACGGAATATGAAGCATTACAACAGACTTCTATAACATTAGCCGAAAATGAAGTGGAAGGAATGGAGATTCCTTCGTTACAGGAAGCAAAATCAACTCAAAAAGATATTGAAAATCTCCATTTAATAGCTGAAAAATCATTGATTATAGCTGATGAAGATCTTGGTGAGATTGCAGAAAGTACGAAAAGTGTACAAGCTGTGGCATTATCAACATTCTTGGAAAATCAAGCCTTGCAAGGAACATCGGTTTCCCCTGAGACAATAGCAGTTGAATTTAAAGAAAAATTAACTTATAAATCCGAAACGCCCAGTATGTTCGTAGAAACATTAAAACAAATTGCAGAACAAACGGAGCTAATACCAGATGAAAAGGAAGAAACGTATAGTAAACAATCTACTAAAACATATACACCATCAATACGTTTTGATCAAGTGGAAGCGTTGCAACAATCTTCTGTCGAACCAGCCGACATACTAGAACCAACTGACTTTGCTCCAAGCAAAATGGAAGAAGCACCACAGACAGTCATGGACAATTTCCATTTGGTAGCATCTAAAGAAGCGGTTATTCCTACAGATCAAGAAGAAAGTTTTACTGGCCGCTTTGATCTGAAGACTGTACAAGCTAAAAAATCTATGGAGGAAGCTTTGGCTATAGAACAAACCAGCGTTGAAGCGGAGTCAAAAGCTGAAACATTTACAGATACACCACAATTTTCCACCAAACAACCAAAAGTAGAAATCGAACAATTTAGAACAATAGCTGAAAATCAAATTACGCTAGTAAACGAAAGTGAAGAAACTTTGGATAGTTTACTCGCTGTACCAGAAAAGAAACCAGATCAAATATTTTCCACTTGTATACCGCTAAACGTTACAGAAGTTACAGAAAACTATCAAACTTCAGATTATACAAAAGATTTGGATGTGAAATCATTCAAAGCAGAATCAACTATCACAGAAATGGAAGCATTAGAACAGACTCATGTAGTTTCTGAAACACAACCAGAAGATTTCGATAAAAAACCAACCTTCCGTGATCAAATTCCAAAGCAATCCTTGGAAGATCTTCGACCGGTAGCTGAAAAAATCGAAACTGTAATAAGTGAACAAGAAGAACTTTTGGAAGCGAGTGGTCTTTTAGAAGGCAAGCAATTAGATGAAGAATTCGAAACCAATTTATCTGTTTCTGTTACACAAGTTTTTGAAAGTGAACAAACAAAACCATACGAAGAAACGCTTAAAATGAAATGTGATGAAGCTACTCCATCATTGCAAGCAATGCTAGCAATACAACAATCTTCAATTCATAGTGAAACTATGCCCACGGAAATTGATGAAAAACCCATTGTGTCACAGCTACCAAATATTGGAATGGAAAATTTACATGTTACAGCTAAGAGTGAATTGATTATGGTAAGCGAGCAAGAACAGGATATAGCTGAGATGCCAAAAGGTACTGAGAAACATTCAACTCAAGAATACGAAACCATTATACCATTGGTGATATCTGAAGTCACGGAAAATGAAAAAACCTTAGACTATGATAGCATATTAGATATGAAATCAACAAAGGCTGAGATAAACGTGGAAGAGCTTGAAGCTTTGGAGCAAAGAGATGTTTCAATTGAAGGCTATATTACAGATCTTAAAGATGAAACATCAGTTGTATCGCAAACTCCTATTGAAAATATAGAGAAAACACATCAAGTTGTTGAACAAACTAGCACAATAGCAATTGAACAAGAAAAATCCTTAGAACCAACAGAATTGCAGAAAGAAAAATATCTTGAACAAACTGTTGATGTTATGTTACCTTTAACAGTTGTCGAAATCACAAAACACGAAGAAACCGAAACATTCGATAGAAAAGATGATGTTAAAGAAGTTAAGCCAAATGTGCAATTAAGTGAATATCAAGGATTAGAAACAACGTCAGTTATAAGTGAAATGGCAACCGAAAACCTCAAAGAATCTGTTGCCTTGAATAAACAATATCCGGTGAGTAATATTGAAGAACCTTGTGGCGTTGTACATAAATTTGAACCGATCATCAATGAGGTGGAAGACCAATTAATTCAAAGTACGGAGACCGTAGAGTTGAAACCAAAGCAGAACATTGAGACAAAAAAATCATTATCTGTTTCTGAAACTTATGAACTCGAGCAATCCGACAGTTACGAATATCACCTTAAAACAAAAAGTGCAGAAGCAACAGCATCCCTCACAGAAGCAGAAGCATTAGAACAAACAATTGTAATATCTGAAAATGATATTCCCGAAACTGTAGAGAAGTCCCCTCTCCCTACGCAAAGTACAGAACCAAAGATAGAAGAATTACATCCAGTTGCGGAGCAATTAGTGACTATGGTTAATGAGCAAGAAACAGGCATGGAAATTCCAGCTTCATATAGTGAGAAACAAATCACTCAATATTTTGAAGAAAATCTTCCAGTAACAGTTACCGAAATAACTGAAATTCAACAATCGGTTGATTTAGAAAAGTCTAAAGAAGTAAAGGCTGAGGAAATAGCGACAATTTTCAATGAAATGCAAGCACTACAACAAGAATCTGTAGTCACACATGATTCTTCGCATGAATTCGACACAAAACCAACATTCGTAACTCAAAAATCAGCGACACTGATAGAAAAATTAAAACCTGTCGCTGAGAAACATCTTACCGCATTGATAGAACAAGAAGAGATTTTGAGTACATCAGACATACGATCAGAAAAAATTGTTGCAGAAAATGTGGAAGCAAATTTATCTCTTAATGTGACAGAAACAATAAAACATGAGCAATCTGTACCACTCGATTCGGAAGTGTTACCAAAATCTTATGAGGCTTCCCCAAGCTTTGATACAGTAGAAGCATTGCAACAAGAAACAATCTTTTCTGAAAGCTCTCCAGAAGAATTCACTCATCGTTTAAAAGAGGAAAAAATACAAAGTACTATGATGCCGTTACGAAACATTGCAGAACAAAGCATAACTCTGGTTAATGAACAAGAGCTGCATTTTCAAGAAAAGGGGATAGTCTCAGAAAAATGTGTAGAGAAAGAGCTTGAGACACATTTATCCGTAAATGTTACAGAAATAATAGATAATCGTGAAACAGAAATCTACAAACAACAAGATATAGAAAAGGCAAAAGCAGATGTCACTGTTTCGGAAATGAAAAGTGTTCAAAAATCTGAAGTTATCCCGGAAATGATGCCAACTGACTTTAAGGAAAAACCATCAGCTACAGTCCAATATTCAAAACTAGATATAGAGCCATTACATCCAGGAGCAGAGAGCCTTGAAACAATAATTCATGAGCAAGAAAGCACTTTCGATACTCCAACGGTTGATAAACAGAAACAAGTTATTCAAAAATATGAGGAGTTATTACCGCTAACTATATCTGAAGTAATAGAACATCAACAACCAGATTCAAAAATAATTTATGAACAACCAGAAATTTCGGAAGCTAAAGTCACTTCAGAAGAGCTTGAGGCAATACACCAAACATTAGTTGAACCAGAAAATGATCTCTGTAAACTGGAAAAACCAATTTCACCTAAAGTTGAAACTTTAAGGACAAATGTAGAAACAACCCTTTCGGTAGCAGAGAAAAATATTGTATTAGTAACTGAGTTTGAAAAATCAATGGAAACACCTTCAAGTCCAAGTATGAAGCAATTGAGCGAAACCTTTGAAACTAATTTGCCGGTTGTTATAACTGAAACAATAACAAATCAAGAAACAACTTCCAGTGATATTACATTTGAAATGAAAACTTCAGTACCTACTACCACTATAATGCAATTAGAAGCAGTTCAACAAGAATCCATTGCAACTGAAATGGATACTGAAATTTTGAAAGAAGCATCTTTTAATGTGGAAAAAGCATTTGAAGTTTGTGAATCTGTACATGTTGTTGCCGAACATCAGGAAGTTGAGGTAAACGAACGTGAACAGGCTACAGAAAAACATGATCTTCCACTTCAATATTATTTGAATGAACGTCATGAATCATTGATTGTTGCTCAAACTGAAGGCGATCAAGAACTTTGTTTTTATGATTTCGAAATAAAACCGGAAGGTCTTAAATTAGAACACGAACAAATTCAGAAACCTCTTTTGATTGCTGATAAAACGGCTGCACTGGCATTAGAACGAGAAACACAAATAGACGAATTACAACAAAGAGCGCTAAAAACCTCAGAGGAAGTTTTTGACATAGTATATCCTTTAAGTATTACTGAACCAATACAAGATGAAACAACGGTATCTCAAAAAGTAGCAAAACACGATGAAGCTTTAGCAAAATTATCAATACAAGAAAATCGGCATATTCAACAAGAAATTACTACTGCTGAAGATACCGTAAGCAGAACCATAGAAACATTACCCAACACACAAGATGTCGAACAATCTATGCAACCCTTACATACTATCGCTGAAAAATTCATATCTTATACTGGAGATTCAGAACAAGTTTTCGAAAGCCCTATACTGTCTGAGAAAACATGTGTCCCTAAAGATCATAGTGTCATCAAACATCCGCTTTCAATATCGGAAGTTAATGCACTTGAATCAGAATCAAAATCAAAGCCATCTAAACCAGTCTCTAGCACTACCAAAATTACTGCCGAGCCGTTTACATCTTTATTAAATGAAATTACGACAAATTACGATCAAATAGAGGATTTGAAAGACCAACCACTAGCATATTCTCACGCAGCAGAACAAATGCAAAATCTTTTAAACACAGTCAAATTAAACAAATTAAATATAGAAACAGGTAGTGGTAAGTATGAAGATTTAGTTAAGACAATTCTGGCGTATAGCTTTCTTCTAATCCAAAAGTATACACTTTCTCAAAATTCACATTCCCACAAACTTCAGTTCTCTAAAACTTTTTACACTTTTTCATTTAGCAACACAAGAGGAAACATCCCCATACACAAGAAAACACAAAACACTACACACAGAGTCAACAGAAGAACCACAAGAGATCACAGTTCAAGAAACTGTTGACGATGATGACTTACACAAAACTAAAGTTGTGAAAAAGCGGTTAATGAGGAAACAAGATGTTTTTAGCACAGAAACCGAATTAGCAAGGCCAGGCGAAAAACCCGAAGAGGTAGAATTTGTGACTGAAATCCCTGAACAAATAACTGTCTTAGAAACCGTTGCAAAAGACGGCAAACCTAAGAAGACAGTTATCAAAACTCGAGTTATCAAAAAGAAGAAAGGTGCCAAAGAAGAAGTCACTAAGATAGAAACAATTGAAGAAGATGATAAAAAACCAGTTACGAAAGTAACTGTAGAAGAAGCTCCAATTGAGGAGACTGAACAACCAGAAGAAGTCATAGAGGAACTTCCTGAACAAGTCACCGTCTTGGAAACTGTCACTGACGAAGGAAAAGCAAAGAAAACAGTTGTAAAAATACGAGTCATCAAAAAGAAGAAGGGTGGCAAACAAGAAGTCACCAAAATCGAAACAGTTGAAGAAGATGACAAGAAACCTGTGACAAAGGTAACAGTCGAGGAGAAACCCGAGGAAAAAGAAGTGGTAGAAGAACTACCGGAGCAAGTAACTGTGGTTGAATCAGTTACACAAGAGGGTAAACCAAAGAAGACTGTTGTGAAGACACGCGTTATCAAGAAAAAGAAGGGAGACAGGCAAGAAGTAACGAAAATTGAAACAGTCGAAGAGGATGACAAGAAACCAGTCACAAAAGTCACTGTAGAAGAGAAACCACGAGAGCCTGAGGAAGAAAAACCAGAAAAACCAGAGGTTGTCGAAGAATTCCCTGAACAGATAACAGTATTGGAATCCGTTACAAAAGAAGGAAAACCAAAGAAGACTGTTGTGAAAACACGTGTGATCAAGAAAAAGAAGGGTGGTAAGGAGGAAGTTACAAAGATTGAAACAGTTGAAGAAGATGACAAGAAACCAGTTACGAAAGTAACTGTAGAAGAAGCTCCAATTGAGGAGACTGAAAAACCAGAAGAAGTCATTGAGGAACTTCCTGAACAAGTCACCGTCTTGGAAACTGTCACAGAGGAAGGAAAACCAAAGAAAACAGTCGTTAAGACCCGAGTCATCAAAAAGAAGAAGGGTGGCAAACAAGAAGTCACGAAAATCGAAACAGTTGAAGAAGATGACAAGAAACCTGTGACAAAGGTAACAGTCGAAGAGAAACCCGAGGAAAAAGAAGTGGTAGAAGAACTACCGGAGCACGTAACTGTGGTTGAATCAGTTACACGAGAGGGTAAGGCAAAGAAGACTGTTGTGAAGACACGCGTTATCAAGAAAAAGAAGGGAGACAGGCAAGAAGTAACGAAAATTGAAACAACCGAAGAGGATGACAAGAAACCAGTCACAAAAGTCACTGTAGAAGAGGAACCACGAGAGCCTGAGGAAGAAAAACCAGAGGTTGTCGAAGAATTCCCTGAACAGATAACAGTCTTGGAATCCGTAACAAAAGAAGGAAAACCAAAGAAGACTGTTGTGAGAACACGTGTGATCAAGAAAAAGAAGGGTGACAAGGAGGAAGTTACAAAGATTGAAACAGTTGAAGAAGATGACAAGAAACCAGTTACGAAAGTAACTGTAGAAGAAGCTCCAATTGAGGAGACTGAAAAACCAGAAGAAGTCATTGAGGAACTTCCTGAACAAGTCACCGTCTTGGAAACTGTCACAGAGGAAGGAAAACCAAAGAGAACAGTCGTTAAGACCCGAGTCATCAAAAAGAAGAAGGGTGGCAAACAAGAAGTCACCAAAATCGAAACAGTTGAAGAAGATGACAAGAAACCTGTGACAAAGGTAACAGTCGAGGAGAAACCCGAGGAAAAAGAGGTGGTAGAAGAACTACCGGAGCAAGTAACTGTGGTTGAATCAGTTACACAAGAGGGTAAGCCAAAGAAGACTGTTGTGAAGACACGCGTTATCAAGAAAAAGAAGGGAGACAGGCAAGAAGTAACGAAAATTGAAACAGTCGAAGAGGATGACAAGAAACCAGTCACAAAAGTCACTGTAGAAGAGAAACCACGAGAGCCTGAGGAAGAAAAACCAGAAAAACCAGAGGTTGTCGAAGAATTCCCTGAACAGATAACAGTCTTGGAATCCGTAACAAAAGAAGGAAAACCAAAGAAGACTGTTGTGAAAACACGTGTTATTAAGAGGAAGAAGGGTGGTAAGGAGGAAGTTACAAAGATTGAAACAGTTGAAGAAGATGACAAGAAACCAGTTACGAAAGTAACTGTAGAAGAAGCTCCAATTGAGGAGACTGAAAAACCAGAAGAAGTCATTGAGGAACTTCCTGAACAAGTCACCGTCTTGGAAACTGTCACAGAGGAAGGAAAACCAAAGAGAACAGTCGTTAAGACCCGAGTCATCAAAAAGAAGAAGGGTGGCAAACAAGAAGTCACCAAAATCGAAACAGTTGAAGAAGATGACAAGAAACCTGTGACAAAGGTAACAGTCGAGGAGAAACCCGAGGAAAAAGAGGTGGTAGAAGAACTACCGGAGCAAGTAACTGTGGTTGAATCAGTTACACAAGAGGGTAAGCCAAAGAAGACTGTTGTGAAGACACGCGTTATCAAGAAAAAGAAGGGAGACAGGCAAGAAGTAACGAAAATTGAAACAGTCGAAGAGGATGACAAGAAACCAGTCACAAAAGTCACTGTAGAAGAGAAACCACGAGAGCCTGAGGAAGAAAAACCAGAAAAACCAGAGGTTGTCGAAGAATTCCCTGAACAGATAACAGTCTTGGAATCCGTAACAAAAGAAGGAAAACCAAAGAAGACTGTTGTGAAAACACGTGTTATTAAGAGGAAGAAGGGTGGTAAGGAGGAAGTTACAAAGATTGAAACAGTTGAAGAAGATGACAAGAAACCAGTTACGAAAGTAACTGTAGAAGAAGCTCCAATAGAGGAGACTGAAAAACCAGAAGAAGTCATTGAGGAACTTCCTGAACAAGTCACCGTCTTGGAAACTGTCACAGAGGAAGGAAAACCAAAGAGAACAGTCGTTAAGACCCGAGTCATCAAAAAGAAGAAGGGTGGCAAACAAGAAGTCACCAAAATCGAAACAGTTGAAGAAGATGACAAGAAACCTGTGACAAAGGTAACAGTCGAGGAGAAACCCGAGGAAAAAGAGGTGGTAGAAGAACTACCGGAGCAAGTAACTGTGGTTGAATCAGTTACACAAGAGGGTAAGCCAAAGAAGACTGTTGTGAAGACCCGCGTTATCAAGAAAAAGAAGGGAGACAGGCAAGAAGTAACGAAAATTGAAACAGTCGAAGAGGATGACAAGAAACCAGTCACAAAAGTCACTGTAGAAGAGAAACCACGAGAGCCTGAGGAAGAGAAACCAGGTAAACCAGAGGTTATGGAAGAAATCCCTGAACAGATAACAGTCTTGGAATCCGTAACAAAAGAAGGAAAACCAAAGAAGACTGTTGTGAGAACACGTGTGATCAAGAAAAAGAAGGGTGACAAGGAGGAAGTTACAAAGATTGAAACAGTTGAAGAAGATGACAAGAAACCAGTTACGAAAGTAACTGTAGAAGAAGCTCCAATTGAGGAGACTGAAAAACCAGAAGAAGTCATTGAGGAACTTCCTGAACAAGTCACCGTCTTGGAAACTGTCACAGAGGAAGGAAAACCAAAGAAAACAGTCGTTAAGACCCGAGTCATCAAAAAGAAGAAGGGTGGCAAACAAGAAGTCACCAAAATCGAAACAGTTGAAGAAGATGACAAGAAACCTGTGACAAAGGTAACAGTCGAGGAGAAACCCGAGGAAAAAGAAGTGGTAGAAGAACTACCGGAGCAAGTAACTGTGGTTGAATCAGTTACACAAGAGGGTAAACCAAAGAAGACTGTTGTGAAGACACGCGTTATCAAGAAAAAGAAGGGAGACAGGCAAGAAGTAACGAAAATTGAAACAGTCGAGGAGGATGACAAGAAACCAGTCACAAAAGTCACTGTAGAAGAGAAACCACGAGAGCCTGAGGAAGAAAAACCAGAAAAACCAGAGGTTGTCGAAGAATTCCCTGAACAGATAACAGTCTTGGAATCCGTAACAAAGGAAGGAAAACCAAAGAAGACTGTTGTGAAAACACGTGTTATTAAGAGGAAGAAGGGTGGTAAGGAGGAAGTTACAAAGATTGAAACAGTTGAAGAAGATGACAAGAAACCAGTTACGAAAGTAACTGTAGAAGAAGCTCCAATTGAGGAGACTGAAAAACCAGAAGAAGTCATTGAGGAACTTCCTGAACAAGTCACCGTCTTGGAAACTGTCACAGAGGAAGGAAAACCAAAGAGAACAGTCGTTAAGACCCGAGTCATCAAAAAGAAGAAGGGTGGCAAACAAGAAGTCACCAAAATCGAAACAGTTGAAGAAGATGACAAGAAACCTGTGACAAAGGTAACAGTCGAGGAGAAACCCGAGGAAAAAGAGGTGGTAGAAGAACTACCGGAGCAAGTAACTGTGGTTGAATCAGTTACACCAGAGGGTAAGCCAAAGAAGACTGTTGTGAAGACACGCGTTATCAAGAAAAAGAAGGGAGACAGGCAAGAAGTAACGAAAATTGAAACAACCGAAGAGGATGACAAGAAACCAGTCACAAAAGTCACTGTAGAAGAGAAACCACGAGAGCCTGAGGAAGAGAAACCAGGTAAACCAGAGGTTATGGAAGAAATCCCTGAACAGATAACAGTCTTGGAATCCGTAACAAAAGAAGGAAAACCAAAGAAGACTGTTGTGAGAACACGTGTGATCAAGAAAAAGAAGGGTGACAAGGAGGAAGTTACAAAGATTGAAACAGTTGAAGAAGATGACAAGAAACCAGTTACGAAAGTAACTGTAGAAGAAGCTCCAATTGAGGAGACTGAAAAACCAGAAGAAGTCATTGAGGAACTTCCTGAACAAGTCACCGTCTTGGAAACTGTCACAGAGGAAGGAAAACCAAAGAAAACAGTCGTTAAGATCCGAGTCATCAAAAAGAAGAAGGGTGGCAAACAAGAAGTCACCAAAATCGAAACAGTTGAAGAAGATGACAAGAAACCTGTGACAAAGGTAACAGTCGAGGAGAAACCCGAGGAAAAAGAAGTGGTAGAAGAACTACCGGAGCAAGTAACTGTGGTTGAATCAGTTACACAAGAGGGTAAGCCAAAGAAGACTGTTGTGAAGACACGCGTTATCAAGAAAAAGAAGGGAGACAGGCAAGAAGTAACGAAAATTGAAACAGTCGAAGAGGATGACAAGAAACCAGTCACAAAAGTCACTGTAGAAGAGAAACCACGAGAGCCTGAGGAAGAAAAACCAGAAAAACCAGAGGTTGTCGAAGAATTCCCTGAACAGATAACAGTCTTGGAATCCGTAACAAAAGAAGGAAAACCAAAGAAGACTGTTGTGAAAACACGTGTTATTAAGAGGAAGAAGGGTGGTAAGGAGGAAGTTACAAAGATTGAAACAGTTGAAGAAGATGACAAGAAACCAGTTACGAAAGTAACTGTAGAAGAAGCTCCAATTGAGGAGACTGCAAAACCAGAAGAAGTCATTGAGGAACTTCCTGAACAAGTCACCGTCTTGGAAACTGTCACAGAGGAAGGAAAACCAAAGAAAACAGTCGTTAAGACCCGAGTCATCAAAAAGAAGAAGGGTGGCAAACAAGAAGTCACCAAAATCGAAACAGTTGAAGAAGATGACAAGAAACCTGTGACAAAGGTAACAGTCGAGGAGAAACCCGAGGAAAAAGAGGTGGTAGAAGAACTACCGGAGCAAGTAACTGTGGTTGAATCAGTTACACAAGAGGGTAAGCCAAAGAAGACTGTTGTGAAGACACGCGTTATCAAGAAAAAGAAGGGAGACAGGCAAGAAGTAACGAAAATTGAAACAACCGAAGAGGATGACAAGAAACCAGTCACAAAAGTCACTGTAGAAGAGAAACCACGAGAGCCTGAGGAAGAAAAACCAGAAAAACCAGAGGTTGTCGAAGAATTCCCTGAACAGATAACAGTCTTGGAATCCGTAACAAAGGAAGGAAAACCAAAGAAGACTGTTGTGAAAACACGTGTTATTAAGAGGAAGAAGGGTGGTAAGGAGGAAGTTACAAAGATTGAAACAGTTGAAGAAGATGACAAGAAACCAGTTACGAAAGTAACTGTAGAAGAAGCTCCAATTGAGGAGACTGAAAAACCAGAAGAAGTCATTGAGGAACTTCCTGAACAAGTCACCGTCTTGGAAACTGTCACAGAGGAAGGAAAACCAAAGAGAACAGTCGTTAAGACCCGAGTCATCAAAAAGAAGAAGGGTGGCAAACAAGAAGTCACCAAAATCGAAACAGTTGAAGAAGATGACAAGAAACCTGTGACAAAGGTAACAGTCGAGGAGAAACCCGAGGAAAAAGAAGTGGTAGAAGAACTACCGGAGCAAGTAACTGTGGTTGAATCAGTTACACAAGAGGGTAAGCCAAAGAAGACTGTTGTGAAGACACGCGTTATCAAGAAAAAGAAGGGAGACAGGCAAGAAGTAACGAAAATTGAAACAGTCGAAGAGGATGACAAGAAACCAGTCACAAAAGTCACTGTAGAAGAGAAACCACGAGAGCCTGAGGAAGAAAAACCAGAAAAACCAGAGGTTGTCGAAGAATTCCCTGAACAGATAACAGTCTTGGAATCCGTAACAAAAGAAGGAAAACCAAAGAAGACTGTTGTGAAAACACGTGTTATTAAGAGGAAGAAGGGTGGTAAGGAGGAAGTTACAAAGATTGAAACAGTTGAAGAAGATGACAAGAAACCAGTTACGAAAGTAACTGTAGAAGAAGCTCCAATTGAGGAGGCTGAAAAACCAGAAGAAGTCATTGAGGAACTTCCTGAACAAGTCACCGTCTTGGAAACTGTCACAGAGGAAGGAAAACCAAAGAAAACAGTCGTTAAGACCCGAGTCATCAAAAAGAAGAAGGGTGGCAAACAAGAAGTCACCAAAATCGAAACAGTTGAAGAAGATGACAAGAAACCTGTGACAAAGGTAACAGTCGAGGAGAAACCCGAGGAAAAAGAGGTGGTAGAAGAACTACCGGAGCAAGTAACTGTGGTTGAATCAGTTACACAAGAGGGTAAGCCAAAGAAGACTGTTGTGAAGACACGCGTTATCAAGAAAAAGAAGGGAGACAGGCAAGAAGTAACGAAAATTGAAACAGTCGAAGAGGATGACAAGAAACCAGTCACAAAAGTCACTGTAGAAGAGAAACCACGAGAGCCTGAGGAAGAAAAACCAGAAAAACCAGAGGTTGTCGAAGAATTCCCTGAACAGATAACAGTCTTGGAATCCGTAACAAAAGAAGGAAAACCAAAGAAGACTGTTGTGAAAACACGTGTTATTAAGAGGAAGAAGGGTGGTAAGGAGGAAGTTACAAAGATTGAAACAGTTGAAGAAGATGACAAGAAACCAGTTACGAAAGTAACTGTAGAAGAAGCTCCAATTGAGGAGACTGAAAAACCAGAAGAAGTCATTGAGGAACTTCCTGAACAAGTCACCGTCTTGGAAACTGTCACAGAGGAAGGAAAACCAAAGAAAACAGTCGTTAAGACCCGAGTCATCAAAAAGAAGAAGGGTGGCAAACAAGAAGTCACCAAAATCGAAACAGTTGAAGAAGATGACAAGAAACCTGTGACAAAGGTAACAGTCGAGGAGAAACCCGAGGAAAAAGAGGTGGTAGAAGAACTACCGGAGCAAGTAACTGTGGTTGAATCAGTTACACAAGAGGGTAAGCCAAAGAAGACTGTTGTGAAGACACGCGTTATCAAGAAAAAGAAGGGAGACAGGCAAGAAGTAACGAAAATTGAAACAACCGAAGAGGATGACAAGAAACCAGTCACAAAAGTCACTGTAGAAGAGAAACCACGAGAGCCTGAGGAAGAAAAACCAGAAAAACCAGAGGTTGTCGAAGAATTCCCTGAACAGATAACAGTCTTGGAATCCGTAACAAAGGAAGGAAAACCAAAGAAGACTGTTGTGAAAACACGTGTTATTAAGAGGAAGAAGGGTGGTAAGGAGGAAGTTACAAAGATTGAAACAGTTGAAGAAGATGACAAGAAACCAGTTACGAAAGTAACTGTAGAAGAAGCTCCAATTGAGGAGACTGAAAAACCAGAAGAAGTCATTGAGGAACTTCCTGAACAAGTCACCGTCTTAGAAACTGTCACAGAGGAAGGAAAACCAAAGAGAACAGTCGTTAAGACCCGAGTCATCAAAAAGAAGAAGGGTGGCAAACAAGAAGTCACCAAAATCGAAACAGTTGAAGAAGATGACAAGAAACCTGTGACAAAGGTAACAGTCGAGGAGAAACCCGAGGAAAAAGAGGTGGTAGAAGAACTACCGGAGCAAGTAACTGTGGTTGAATCAGTTACACAAGAGGGTAAGCCAAAGAAGACTGTTGTGAAGACACGCGTTATCAAGAAAAAGAAGGGAGACAGGCAAGAAGTAACGAAAATTGAAACAACCGAAGAGGATGACAAGAAACCAGTCACAAAAGTCACTGTAGAAGAGAAACCACGAGAGCCTGAGGAAGAAAAACCAGAAAAACCAGAGGTTGTCGAAGAATTCCCTGAACAGATAACAGTCTTGGAATCCGTAACAAAAGAAGGAAAACCAAAGAAGACTGTTGTGAAAACACGTGTTATTAAGAGGAAGAAGGGTGGTAAGGAGGAAGTTACAAAGATTGAAACAGTTGAAGAAGATGACAAGAAACCAGTTACGAAAGTAACTGTAGAAGAAGCTCCAATTGAGGAGACTGAAAAACCAGAAGAAGTCATTGAGGAACTTCCTGAACAAGTCACCGTCTTGGAAACTGTCACAGAGGAAGGAAAACCAAAGAGAACAGTCGTTAAGACCCGAGTCATCAAAAAGAAGAAGGGTGGCAAACAAGAAGTCACCAAAATCGAAACAGTTGAAGAAGATGACAAGAAACCTGTGACAAAGGTAACAGTCGAGGAGAAACCCGAGGAAAAAGAAGTGGTAGAAGAACTACCGGAGCAAGTAACTGTGGTTGAATCAGTTACACAAGAGGGTAAGCCAAAGAAGACTGTTGTGAAGACACGCGTTATCAAGAAAAAGAAGGGAGACAGGCAAGAAGTAACGAAAATTGAAACAGTCGAAGAGGATGACAAGAAACCAGTCACAAAAGTCACTGTAGAAGAGAAACCACGAGAGCCTGAGGAAGAAAAACCAGAAAAACCAGAGGTTGTCGAAGAATTCCCTGAACAGATAACAGTCTTGGAATCCGTAACAAAAGAAGGAAAACCAAAGAAGACTGTTGTGAAAACACGTGTTATTAAGAGGAAGAAGGGTGGTAAGGAGGAAGTTACAAAGATTGAAACAGTTGAAGAAGATGACAAGAAACCAGTTACGAAAGTAACTGTAGAAGAAGCTCCAATTGAGGAGACTGAAAAACCAGAAGAAGTCATTGAGGAACTTCCTGAACAAGTCACCGTCTTGGAAACTGTCACAGAGGAAGGAAAACCAAAGAGAACAGTCGTTAAGACCCGAGTCATCAAAAAGAAGAAGGGTGGCAAACAAGAAGTCACCAAAATCGAAACAGTTGAAGAAGATGACAAGAAACCTGTGACAAAGGTAACAGTCGAGGAGAAACCCGAGGAAAAAGAGGTGGTAGAAGAACTACCGGAGCAAGTAACTGTGGTTGAATCAGTTACACAAGAGGGTAAGCCAAAGAAGACTGTTGTGAAGACACGCGTTATCAAGAAAAAGAAGGGAGACAGGCAAGAAGTAACGAAAATTGAAACAACCGAAGAGGATGACAAGAAACCAGTCACAAAAGTCACTGTAGAAGAGAAACCACGAGAGCCTGAGGAAGAAAAACCAGAAAAACCAGAGGTTGTCGAAGAATTCCCTGAACAGATAACAGTCTTGGAATCCGTAACAAAAGAAGGAAAACCAAAGAAGACTGTTGTGAAAACACGTGTTATTAAGAGGAAGAAGGGTGGTAAGGAGGAAGTTACAAAGATTGAAACAGTTGAAGAAGATGACAAGAAACCAGTTACGAAAGTAACTGTAGAAGAAGCTCCAATTGAGGAGACTGAAAAACCAGAAGAAGTCATTGAGGAACTTCCTGAACAAGTCACCGTCTTGGAAACTGTCACAGAGGAAGGAAAACCAAAGAGAACAGTCGTTAAGACCCGAGTCATCAAAAAGAAGAAGGGTGGCAAACAAGAAGTCACCAAAATCGAAACAGTTGAAGAAGATGACAAGAAACCTGTGACAAAGGTAACAGTCGAGGAGAAACCCGAGGAAAAAGAAGTGGTAGAAGAACTACCGGAGCAAGTAACTGTGGTTGAATCAGTTACACAAGAGGGTAAGCCAAAGAAGACTGTTGTGAAGACACGCGTTATCAAGAAAAAGAAGGGAGACAGGCAAGAAGTAACGAAAATTGAAACAGTCGAAGAGGATGACAAGAAACCAGTCACAAAAGTCACTGTAGAAGAGAAACCACGAGAGCCTGAGGAAGAAAAACCAGAAAAACCAGAGGTTGTCGAAGAATTCCCTGAACAGATAACAGTCTTGGAATCCGTAACAAAAGAAGGAAAACCAAAGAAGACTGTTGTGAAAACACGTGTTATTAAGAGGAAGAAGGGTGGTAAGGAGGAAGTTACAAAGATTGAAACAGTTGAAGAAGATGACAAGAAACCAGTTACGAAAGTAACTGTAGAAGAAGCTCCAATTGAGGAGACTGAAAAACCAGAAGAAGTCATTGAGGAACTTCCTGAACAAGTCACCGTCTTGGAAACTGTCACAGAGGAAGGAAAACCAAAGAGAACAGTCGTTAAGACCCGAGTCATCAAAAAGAAGAAGGGTGGCAAACAAGAAGTCACCAAAATCGAAACAGTTGAAGAAGATGACAAGAAACCTGTGACAAAGGTAACAGTCGAGGAGAAACCCGAGGAAAAAGAGGTGGTAGAAGAACTACCGGAGCAAGTAACTGTGGTTGAATCAGTTACACAAGAGGGTAAGCCAAAGAAGACTGTTGTGAAGACACGCGTTATCAAGAAAAAGAAGGGAGACAGGCAAGAAGTAACGAAAATTGAAACAGTCGAAGAGGATGACAAGAAACCAGTCACAAAAGTCACTGTAGAAGAGAAACCACGAGAGCCTGAGGAAGAAAAACCAGAAAAAGCAGAGGTTGTCGAAGAATTCCCTGAACAGATAACAGTCTTGGAATCCGTAACAAAAGAAGGAAAACCAAAGAAGACTGTTGTGAAAACACGTGTTATTAAGAGGAAGAAGGGTGGTAAGGAGGAAGTTACAAAGATTGAAACAGTTGAAGAAGATGACAAGAAACCAGTTACGAAAGTAACTGTAGAAGAAGCTCCAATTGAGGAGACTGAAAAACCAGAAGAAGTCATTGAGGAACTTCCTGAACAAGTCACCGTCTTGGAAACTGTCACAGAGGAAGGAAAACCAAAGAGAACAGTCGTTAAGACCCGAGTCATCAAAAAGAAGAAGGGTGGCAAACAAGAAGTCACCAAAATCGAAACAGTTGAAGAAGATGACAAGAAACCTGTGACAAAGGTAACAGTCGAGGAGAAACCCGAGGAAAAAGAGGTGGTAGAAGAACTACCGGAGCAAGTAACTGTGGTTGAATCAGTTACACAAGAGGGTAAGCCAAAGAAGACTGTTGTGAAGACACGCGTTATCAAGAAAAAGAAGGGAGACAGGCAAGAAGTTACAAAGATTGAAACAGTTGAAGAAGATGACAAGAAACCAGTTACGAAAGTAACTGTAGAAGAAGCTCCAATTGAGGAGACTGAAAAACCAGAAGAAGTCATTGAGGAACTTCCTGAACAAGTCACCGTCTTGGAAACTGTCACAGAGGAAGGAAAACCAAAGAGAACAGTCGTTAAGACCCGAGTCATCAAAAAGAAGAAGGGTGGCAAACAAGAAGTCACCAAAATCGAAACAGTTGAAGAAGATGACAAGAAACCTGTGACAAAGGTAACAGTCGAGGAGAAACCCGAGGAAAAAGAGGTGGTAGAAGAACTACCGGAGCAAGTAACTGTGGTTGAATCAGTTACACAAGAGGGTAAGCCAAAGAAGACTGTTGTGAAGACACGCGTTATCAAGAAAAAGAAGGGAGACAGGCAAGAAGTAACGAAAATTGAAACAACCGAAGAGGATGACAAGAAACCAGTCACAAAAGTCACTGTAGAAGAGAAACCACGAGAGCCTGAGGAAGAAAAACCAGAAAAACCAGAGGTTGTCGAAGAATTCCCTGAACAGATAACAGTCTTGGAATCCGTAACAAAGGAAGGAAAACCAAAGAAGACTGTTGTGAAAACACGTGTTATTAAGAGGAAGAAGGGTGGTAAGGAGGAAGTTACAAAGATTGAAACAGTTGAAGAAGATGACAAGAAACCAGTTACGAAAGTAACTGTAGAAGAAGCTCCAATTGAGGAGACTGAAAAACCAGAAGAAGTCATTGAGGAACTTCCTGAACAAGTCACCGTCTTGGAAACTGTCACAGAGGAAGGAAAACCAAAGAGAACAGTCGTTAAGACCCGAGTCATCAAAAAGAAGAAGGGTGGCAAACAAGAAGTCACCAAAATCGAAACAGTTGAAGAAGATGACAAGAAACCTGTGACAAAGGTAACAGTCGAGGAGAAACCCGAGGAAAAAGAGGTGGTAGAAGAACTACCGGAGCAAGTAACTGTGGTTGAATCAGTTACACAAGAGGGTAAGCCAAAGAAGACTGTTGTGAAGACACGCGTTATCAAGAAAAAGAAGGGAGACAGGCAAGAAGTAACGAAAATTGAAACAACCGAAGAGGATGACAAGAAACCAGTCACAAAAGTCACTGTAGAAGAGAAACCACGAGAGCCTGAGGAAGAAAAACCAGAAAAACCAGAGGTTGTCGAAGAATTCCCTGAACAGATAACAGTCTTGGAATCCGTAACAAAGGAAGGAAAACCAAAGAAGACTGTTGTGAAAACACGTGTTATTAAGAGGAAGAAGGGTGGTAAGGAGGAAGTTACAAAGATTGAAACAGTTGAAGAAGATGACAAGAAACCAGTTACGAAAGTAACTGTAGAAGAAGCTCCAATTGAGGAGACTGAAAAACCAGAAGAAGTCATTGAGGAACTTCCTGAACAAGTCACCGTCTTGGAAACTGTCACAGAGGAAGGAAAACCAAAGAGAACAGTCGTTAAGACCCGAGTCATCAAAAAGAAGAAGGGTGGCAAACAAGAAGTCACCAAAATCGAAACAGTTGAAGAAGATGACAAGAAACCTGTGACAAAGGTAACAGTCGAGGAGAAACCCGAGGAAAAAGAGGTGGTAGAAGAACTACCGGAGCAAGTAACTGTGGTTGAATCAGTTACACAAGAGGGTAAGCCAAAGAAGACTGTTGTGAAGACACGCGTTATCAAGAAAAAGAAGGGAGACAGGCAAGAAGTAACGAAAATTGAAACAACCGAAGAGGATGACAAGAAACCAGTCACAAAAGTCACTGTAGAAGAGAAACCACGAGAGCCTGAGGAAGAAAAACCAGAAAAACCAGAGGTTGTCGAAGAATTCCCTGAACAGATAACAGTCTTGGAATCCGTAACAAAGGAAGGAAAACCAAAGAAGACTGTTGTGAAAACACGTGTTATTAAGAGGAAGAAGGGTGGTAAGGAGGAAGTTACAAAGATTGAAACAGTTGAAGAAGATGACAAGAAACCAGTTACGAAAGTAACTGTAGAAGAAGCTCCAATTGAGGAGACTGAAAAACCAGAAGAAGTCATTGAGGAACTTCCTGAACAAGTCACCGTCTTGGAAACTGTCACAGAGGAAGGAAAACCAAAGAAAACAGTCGTTAAGACCCGAGTCATCAAAAAGAAGAAGGGTGGCAAACAAGAAGTCACCAAAATCGAAACAGTTGAAGAAGATGACAAGAAACCTGTGACAAAGGTAACAGTCGAGGAGAAACCCGAGGAAAAAGAGGTGGTAGAAGAACTACCGGAGCAAGTAACTGTGGTTGAATCAGTTACACAAGAGGGTAAGCCAAAGAAGACTGTTGTGAAGACACGCGTTATCAAGAAAAAGAAGGGAGACAGGCAAGAAGTAACGAAAATTGAAACAACCGAAGAGGATGACAAGAAACCAGTCACAAAAGTCACTGTAGAAGAGAAACCACGAGAGCCTGAGGAAGAAAAACCAGAAAAACCAGAGGTTGTCGAAGAATTCCCTGAACAGATAACAGTCTTGGAATCCGTAACAAAGGAAGGAAAACCAAAGAAGACTGTTGTGAAAACACGTGTTATTAAGAGGAAGAAGGGTGGTAAGGAGGAAGTTACAAAGATTGAAACAGTTGAAGAAGATGACAAGAAACCAGTTACGAAAGTAACTGTAGAAGAAGCTCCAATTGAGGAGACTGAAAAACCAGAAGAAGTCATTGAGGAACTTCCTGAACAAGTCACCGTCTTGGAAACTGTCACAGAGGAAGGAAAACCAAAGAGAACAGTCGTTAAGACCCGAGTCATCAAAAAGAAGAAGGGTGGCAAACAAGAAGTCACCAAAATCGAAACAGTTGAAGAAGATGACAAGAAACCTGTGACAAAGGTAACAGTCGAGGAGAAACCCGAGGAAAAAGAGGTGGTAGAAGAACTACCGGAGCAAGTAACTGTGGTTGAATCAGTTACACAAGAGGGTAAGCCAAAGAAGACTGTTGTGAAGACACGCGTTATCAAGAAAAAGAAGGGAGACAGGCAAGAAGTAACGAAAATTGAAACAACCGAAGAGGATGACAAGAAACCAGTCACAAAAGTCACTGTAGAAGAGAAACCACGAGAGCCTGAGGAAGAAAAACCAGAAAAACCAGAGGTTGTCGAAGAATTCCCTGAACAGATAACAGTCTTGGAATCCGTAACAAAGGAAGGAAAACCAAAGAAGACTGTTGTGAAAACACGTGTTATTAAGAGGAAGAAGGGTGGTAAGGAGGAAGTTACAAAGATTGAAACAGTTGAAGAAGATGACAAGAAACCAGTTACGAAAGTAACTGTAGAAGAAGCTCCAATTGAGGAGACTGAAAAACCAGAAGAAGTCATTGAGGAACTTCCTGAACAAGTCACCGTCTTGGAAACTGTCACAGAGGAAGGAAAACCAAAGAAAACAGTCGTTAAGACCCGAGTCATCAAAAAGAAGAAGGGTGGCAAACAAGAAGTCACCAAAATCGAAACAGTTGAAGAAGATGACAAGAAACCTGTGACAAAGGTAACAGTCGAGGAGAAACCCGAGGAAAAAGAGGTGGTAGAAGAACTACCGGAGCAAGTAACTGTGGTTGAATCAGTTACACAAGAGGGTAAGCCAAAGAAGACTGTTGTGAAGACACGCGTTATCAAGAAAAAGAAGGGAGACAGGCAAGAAGTAACGAAAATTGAAACAACCGAAGAGGATGACAAGAAACCAGTCACAAAAGTCACTGTAGAAGAGAAACCACGAGAGCCTGAGGAAGAAAAACCAGAAAAACCAGAGGTTGTCGAAGAATTCCCTGAACAGATAACAGTCTTGGAATCCGTAACAAAGGAAGGAAAACCAAAGAAGACTGTTGTGAAAACACGTGTTATTAAGAGGAAGAAGGGTGGTAAGGAGGAAGTTACAAAGATTGAAACAGTTGAAGAAGATGACAAGAAACCAGTTACGAAAGTAACTGTAGAAGAAGCTCCAATTGAGGAGACTGAAAAACCAGAAGAAGTCATTGAGGAACTTCCTGAACAAGTCACCGTCTTGGAAACTGTCACAGAGGAAGGAAAACCAAAGAGAACAGTCGTTAAGACCCGAGTCATCAAAAAGAAGAAGGGTGGCAAACAAGAAGTCACCAAAATCGAAACAGTTGAAGAAGATGACAAGAAACCTGTGACAAAGGTAACAGTCGAGGAGAAACCCGAGGAAAAAGAGGTGGTAGAAGAACTACCGGAGCAAGTAACTGTGGTTGAATCAGTTACACAAGAGGGTAAGCCAAAGAAGACTGTTGTGAAGACACGCGTTATCAAGAAAAAGAAGGGAGACAGGCAAGAAGTAACGAAAATTGAAACAACCGAAGAGGATGACAAGAAACCAGTCACAAAAGTCACTGTAGAAGAGAAACCACGAGAGCCTGAGGAAGAAAAACCAGAAAAACCAGAGGTTGTCGAAGAATTCCCTGAACAGATAACAGTCTTGGAATCCGTAACAAAGGAAGGAAAACCAAAGAAGACTGTTGTGAAAACACGTGTTATTAAGAGGAAGAAGGGTGGTAAGGAGGAAGTTACAAAGATTGAAACAGTTGAAGAAGATGACAAGAAACCAGTTACGAAAGTAACTGTAGAAGAAGCTCCAATTGAGGAGACTGAAAAACCAGAAGAAGTCATTGAGGAACTTCCTGAACAAGTCACCGTCTTGGAAACTGTCACAGAGGAAGGAAAACCAAAGAAAACAGTCGTTAAGACCCGAGTCATCAAAAAGAAGAAGGGTGGCAAACAAGAAGTCACCAAAATCGAAACAGTTGAAGAAGATGACAAGAAACCTGTGACAAAGGTAACAGTCGAGGAGAAACCCGAGGAAAAAGAAGTGGTAGAAGAACTACCGGAGCAAGTAACTGTGGTTGAATCAGTTACACAAGAGGGTAAGCCAAAGAAGACTGTTGTGAAGACACGCGTTATCAAGAAAAAGAAGGGAGACAGGCAAGAAGTAACGAAAATTGAAACAACCGAAGAGGATGACAAGAAACCAGTCACAAAAGTCACTGTAGAAGAGAAACCACGAGAGCCTGAGGAAGAAAAACCAGAAAAACCAGAGGTTGTCGAAGAATTCCCTGAACAGATAACAGTCTTGGAATCCGTAACAAAGGAAGGAAAACCAAAGAAGACTGTTGTGAAAACACGTGTTATTAAGAGGAAGAAGGGTGGTAAGGAGGAAGTTACAAAGATTGAAACAGTTGAAGAAGATGACAAGAAACCAGTTACGAAAGTAACTGTAGAAGAAGCTCCAATTGAGGAGACTGAAAAACCAGAAGAAGTCATTGAGGAACTTCCTGAACAAGTCACCGTCTTGGAAACTGTCACAGAGGAAGGAAAACCAAAGAGAACAGTCGTTAAGACCCGAGTCATCAAAAAGAAGAAGGGTGGCAAACAAGAAGTCACCAAAATCGAAACAGTTGAAGAAGATGACAAGAAACCTGTGACAAAGGTAACAGTCGAGGAGAAACCCGAGGAAAAAGAGGTGGTAGAAGAACTACCGGAGCAAGTAACTGTGGTTGAATCAGTTACACAAGAGGGTAAGCCAAAGAAGACTGTTGTGAAGACACGCGTTATCAAGAAAAAGAAGGGAGACAGGCAAGAAGTTACAAAGATTGAAACAGTTGAAGAAGATGACAAGAAACCAGTTACGAAAGTAACTGTAGAAGAAGCTCCAATTGAGGAGACTGAAAAACCAGAAGAAGTCATTGAGGAACTTCCTGAACAAGTCACCGTCTTGGAAACTGTCACAGAGGAAGGAAAACCAAAGAGAACAGTCGTTAAGACCCGAGTCATCAAAAAGAAGAAGGGTGGCAAACAAGAAGTCACCAAAATCGAAACAGTTGAAGAAGATGACAAGAAACCTGTGACAAAGGTAACAGTCGAGGAGAAACCCGAGGAAAAAGAGGTGGTAGAAGAACTACCGGAGCAAGTAACTGTGGTTGAATCAGTTACACAAGAGGGTAAGCCAAAGAAGACTGTTGTGAAGACACGCGTTATCAAGAAAAAGAAGGGAGACAGGCAAGAAGTAACGAAAATTGAAACAGTCGAAGAGGATGACAAGAAACCAGTCACAAAAGTCACTGTAGAAGAGAAACCACGAGAGCCTGAGGAAGAAAAACCAGAAAAACCAGAGGTTGTCGAAGAATTCCCTGAACAGATAACAGTCTTGGAATCCGTAACAAAGGAAGGAAAACCAAAGAAGACTGTTGTGAAAACACGTGTTATTAAGAGGAAGAAGGGTGGTAAGGAGGAAGTTACAAAGATTGAAACAGTTGAAGAAGATGACAAGAAACCAGTTACGAAAGTAACTGTAGAAGAAGCTCCAATTGAGGAGACTGAAAAACCAGAAGAAGTCATTGAGGAACTTCCTGAACAAGTCACCGTCTTGGAAACTGTCACAGAGGAAGGAAAACCAAAGAGAACAGTCGTTAAGACCCGAGTCATCAAAAAGAAGAAGGGTGGCAAACAAGAAGTCACCAAAATCGAAACAGTTGAAGAAGATGACAAGAAACCTGTGACAAAGGTAACAGTCGAGGAGAAACCCGAGGAAAAAGAGGTGGTAGAAGAACTACCGGAGCAAGTAACTGTGGTTGAATCAGTTACACAAGAGGGTAAGCCAAAGAAGACTGTTGTGAAGACACGCGTTATCAAGAAAAAGAAGGGAGACAGGCAAGAAGTAACGAAAATTGAAACAACCGAAGAGGATGACAAGAAACCAGTCACAAAAGTCACTGTAGAAGAGAAACCACGAGAGCCTGAGGAAGAAAAACCAGAAAAACCAGAGGTTGTCGAAGAATTCCCTGAACAGATAACAGTCTTGGAATCCGTAACAAAGGAAGGAAAACCAAAGAAGACTGTTGTGAAAACACGTGTTATTAAGAGGAAGAAGGGTGGTAAGGAGGAAGTTACAAAGATTGAAACAGTTGAAGAAGATGACAAGAAACCAGTTACGAAAGTAACTGTAGAAGAAGCTCCAATTGAGGAGACTGAAAAACCAGAAGAAGTCATTGAGGAACTTCCTGAACAAGTCACCGTCTTGGAAACTGTCACAGAGGAAGGAAAACCAAAGAGAACAGTCGTTAAGACCCGAGTCATCAAAAAGAAGAAGGGTGGCAAACAAGAAGTCACCAAAATCGAAACAGTTGAAGAAGATGACAAGAAACCTGTGACAAAGGTAACAGTCGAGGAGAAACCCGAGGAAAAAGAAGTGGTAGAAGAACTACCGGAGCAAGTAACTGTGGTTGAATCAGTTACACAAGAGGGTAAGCCAAAGAAGACTGTTGTGAAGACACGCGTTATCAAGAAAAAGAAGGGAGACAGGCAAGAAGTAACGAAAATTGAAACAGTCGAAGAGGATGACAAGAAACCAGTCACAAAAGTCACTGTAGAAGAGAAACCACGAGAGCCTGAGGAAGAAAAACCAGAAAAACCAGAGGTTGTCGAAGAATTCCCTGAACAGATAACAGTCTTGGAATCCGTAACAAAAGAAGGAAAACCAAAGAAGACTGTTGTGAAAACACGTGTTATTAAGAGGAAGAAGGGTGGTAAGGAGGAAGTTACAAAGATTGAAACAGTTGAAGAAGATGACAAGAAACCAGTTACGAAAGTAACTGTAGAAGAAGCTCCAATTGAGGAGACTGAAAAACCAGAAGAAGTCATTGAGGAACTTCCTGAACAAGTCACCGTCTTGGAAACTGTCACAGAGGAAGGAAAACCAAAGAGAACAGTCGTTAAGACCCGAGTCATCAAAAAGAAGAAGGGTGGCAAACAAGAAGTCACCAAAATCGAAACAGTTGAAGAAGATGACAAGAAACCTGTGACAAAGGTAACAGTCGAGGAGAAACCCGAGGAAAAAGAGGTGGTAGAAGAACTACCGGAGCAAGTAACTGTGGTTGAATCAGTTACACAAGAGGGTAAGCCAAAGAAGACTGTTGTGAAGACACGCGTTATCAAGAAAAAGAAGGGAGACAGGCAAGAAGTAACGAAAATTGAAACAACCGAAGAGGATGACAAGAAACCAGTCACAAAAGTCACTGTAGAAGAGAAACCACGAGAGCCTGAGGAAGAAATACCAGAAAAACCACAGGTTGTCGAAGAATTCCCTGAACAGATAACAGTCTTGGAATCCGTAACAAAGGAAGGAAAACCAAAGAAGACTGTTGTGAAAACACGTGTTATTAAGAGGAAGAAGGGTGGTAAGGAGGAAGTTACAAAGATTGAAACAGTTGAAGAAGATGACAAGAAACCAGTTACGAAAGTAACTGTAGAAGAAGCTCCAATTGAGGAGACTGAAAAACCAGAAGAAGTCATTGAGGAACTTCCTGAACAAGTCACCGTCTTGGAAACTGTCACAGAGGAAGGAAAACCAAAGAGAACAGTCGTTAAGACCCGAGTCATCAAAAAGAAGAAGGGTGGCAAACAAGAAGTCACCAAAATCGAAACAGTTGAAGAAGATGACAAGAAACCTGTGACAAAGGTAACAGTCGAGGAGAAACCCGAGGAAAAAGAGGTGGTAGAAGAACTACCGGAGCAAGTAACTGTGGTTGAATCAGTTACACAAGAGGGTAAGCCAAAGAAGACTGTTGTGAAGACACGCGTTATCAAGAAAAAGAAGGGAGACAGGCAAGAAGTAACGAAAATTGAAACAACCGAAGAGGATGACAAGAAACCAGTCACAAAAGTCACTGTAGAAGAGAAACCACGAGAGCCTGAGGAAGAAAAACCAGAAAAACCAGAGGTTGTCGAAGAATTCCCTGAACAGATAACAGTCTTGGAATCCGTAACAAAGGAAGGAAAACCAAAGAAGACTGTTGTGAAAACACGTGTTATTAAGAGGAAGAAGGGTGGTAAGGAGGAAGTTACAAAGATTGAAACAGTTGAAGAAGATGACAAGAAACCAGTTACGAAAGTAACTGTAGAAGAAGCTCCAATTGAGGAGACTGAAAAACCAGAAGAAGTCATTGAGGAACTTCCTGAACAAGTCACCGTCTTGGAAACTGTCACAGAGGAAGGAAAACCAAAGAAAACAGTCGTTAAGACCCGAGTCATCAAAAAGAAGAAGGGTGGCAAACAAGAAGTCACCAAAATCGAAACAGTTGAAGAAGATGACAAGAAACCTGTGACAAAGGTAACAGTCGAGGAGAAACCCGAGGAAAAAGAGGTGGTAGAAGAACTACCGGAGCAAGTAACTGTGGTTGAATCAGTTACACAAGAGGGTAAGCCAAAGAAGACTGTTGTGAAGACACGCGTTATCAAGAAAAAGAAGGGAGACAGGCAAGAAGTTACAAAGATTGAAACAGTTGAAGAAGATGACAAGAAACCAGTTACGAAAGTAACTGTAGAAGAAGCTCCAATTGAGGAGACTGAAAAACCAGAAGAAGTCATTGAGGAATTTCCTGAACAAGTCACCGTCTTGGAAACTGTCACAGAGGAAGGAAAACCAAAGAGAACAGTCGTTAAGACCCGAGTCATCAAAAAGAAGAAGGGTGGCAAACAAGAAGTCACCAAAATCGAAACAGTTGAAGAAGATGACAAGAAACCTGTGACAAAGGTAACAGTCGAGGAGAAACCCGAGGAAAAAGAGGTGGTAGAAGAACTACCGGAGCAAGTAACTGTGGTTGAATCAGTTACACAAGAGGGTAAGCCAAAGAAGACTGTTGTGAAGACACGCGTTATCAAGAAAAAGAAGGGAGACAGGCAAGAAGTTACAAAGATTGAAACAGTTGAAGAAGATGACAAGAAACCAGTTACGAAAGTAACTGTAGAAGAAGCTCCAATTGAGGAGACTGAAAAACCAGAAGAAGTCATTGAGGAACTTCCTGAACAAGTCACCGTCTTGGAAACTGTCACAGAGGAAGGAAAACCAAAGAGAACAGTCGTTAAGACCCGAGTCATCAAAAAGAAGAAGGGTGGCAAACAAGAAGTCACCAAAATCGAAACAGTTGAAGAAGATGACAAGAAACCTGTGACAATTGTTTCAGTTGAAGATATTCCTATTGAGGAAACGCGGAAAGCACCGGATTTGAGTACAAAGTTGCCGCTTGGAAAAGTCGAAATCGTCGAAGAATTGCCAGAAAAAATTACCGTCGTCCAGTCCTCTACAGAGGATGGTAAACCAAAGAAAACTATAGTCAAAACTCGAGTTATTAAGAAGAAGAAAGGTGACAAAGAAGAAGTAACAAAAATACAAACTGTCGAAGAGGATGATAAAAAGCCAGTGATATCGGTGAGCGTGGAAAAAGACGTACCAGTTGTTGAGGAAGATGTTCCGGAGCCAGTAGATATTGTTGAGGCACTCCCAGAAGAGATTACAGTCGAAGAAACTGTTGATAACGAGGGAAATCGTCATAAAGTTGTTGTTAAAGTTAGAAAAATCAAAAAACGTAAAGATGGTAAAGAAGAAGTCACAAAAATTGAGACAGTTGAAGAAGAAGGAAAATTACCAGTCACAACTGTCCATATAGAGGAGATTCCATGTGAAGAGAGAGTTCAGCCAACTGCTGACCTGGCTGAAGAAATGCCTATAGAAGTAACTGTCTTGCAAACTACCTCGGAGGATGGAACTCCCAAAAAATCAATAGTTAAAACAAGACGCATTAAAAAGAAATTAGGTGATGGCGATGAAGTCACCGTAATTCAAACTGTTGAAGAAGATGGAAAAGAACCAGTGACAACAGTGTCACTGGAACACGTCTTAAAGCCTGTAAAAGGAAGAGGAAGAAAGCCTGAGCCAAAAGAATTGATTGAAGAATTACCAGAACAAGTTTCCATTGTCTATTCTGTATCAGAAGATGGCAAACCCAAGAAAACTGTAATACGTACACGTATTATTAAGAAAACAAAGGGGGATAAACACGAACTCACAAAAATTAAAACAATTGAAGAATATGAAAAAGAGCCAGTAACCACGGTAACTGTTGAAGAATTCGATGTAGATACACCGGAAATAAATATGCTGAAGGATCAAAGCATCATTGATATCGGTTCTCTTGCTGACGAATATCCAGATACTAACCAAAAACCTACACATAAAGACACAAAAACACCTCATACAGAATTAACCAAAACCGGTAAGAGCTTGCTATACACACATCAAAGAAAATGCTCTTTCAGCATACATATTATTTTGTTTTTTTGGGAACATATTCTAATTATATTTTTTATTAGATCAAGAAGATATTACTGAAAAGCCAGTTTTCATTACCACTTTCGAAACGAGTGAAATAGAAGGTGATACTGTTATAAAAGCAAAGAACAAAAAAATAACAACAGATAAAGGGCTCATTATTGAGGAAATACTGAGCGATGGAGAAACAGAACGTCCTTGGGAGGAGCCATCTGATATTGAAATTGTTGAAATCAACGATGTTGAAGGTGAAATTAGAATCTATGTATTCTGCAGTTCTTTAGGGCAGATTTAAATTATCCGTATACAAAAGCGTTTCTTGAACAAAACTTTACGTTTTTCTTACAATCAACGCTTTGTGTGCTGAGGAGCAAAGTTGCTAAGTGCACGTTAGCACTGTAGTATTTTATATGGGTCGAATATGTCGAACAACACACCACATTGTTTGTTACACTTTTTAGGAACAAAAATCAATTTCTTCAAGTCTGCTAAAAGTTTATTTGATTTAGTGGAAAATCTTACTACAAATGCTTCGCTTAATGCAATATGAAAAATCCGTGTTCATTTTCTTATCAAATAAACACGTACACATTGATCGGTAGTCTCATCAAGGAGGATTGGAAGAACAACAAAAATAAAATACACATTACATATTATTATAGACACATTTTTTCAAAAACACCTACATACATATTTTCACATTTCATAAAAACATAACAATTTAAAATTAAACAATTTAATTCGATCCACTGTACACATCCATATATTATAATATAATCAGCGCCGCAAACACTTTTCTTTGGTGGCATATAATGATGATACCTAAAAACATAAATTTGCTTAAATATAAAACAAAAACACATCACACAAATTACAAATTAACATTTCTAATCAGAACACTAAAACAATGCTCACAAATAAGTCCATAAATATATATATACATATATGTAAACACTTTGAGATGTATCCTTGAAACGATAAAATTAAATTTTCTTAATTGAAATAGTGTATGTTTGCTGGTGGCATGTAAAACGTTTGGCAGATAACGTTTTATACAGCTTCTAGCTACTAAACACTAATAAGTATATACAATCGTTAGTTGTATATATTTTTGTGTTTGCATATATATATATTATAAAATGTTCTTTTCGTATAGCAGAGGACACCAAAACTTACACTATCACAGAACCAGATGACACAATAGAAACACCCGACACAATAGATGTTAAGCGTAAACCTAAAAAGAAGAAAAAGGAACCCAGTGAGTATGTCGTAGAAGATATTCCAACAGGTGATAAAGCTAAACCGGAAGAAACATTAATTGAAATGTTACCGGAAGAGGTTAGTAAAGCTGAGGTAACAACGGAAGATGGAGACGTTAAAAAGCAAACAATAACAAAGCGCAAAATCAAAAAGAAAATTGGAGACGAAGAACAAACTATAGAAGTTGTAACGGTTAAGGAAGACGGAAAAGATGACGTTATAACTGTTTCTGAAGATGTAATTGTTAAAAAAGATGAAACTCCTGATTCAAAACAACCGAAAAAAGTAAAGAAAAAGAAGATTGTGAAGAAAGTGAAAAAAGATGATTTGGATGATTATATAAAACACTTAATTGAACAAGAAATACCTAAGACTGTCTTACAAAAGTATGAGAAAGTCAAAATTGAGTTACCGAGTAAACCAAGAAAACAGTCTGTTGCTCAGCCAACAGTAGCTGTACAAATGGCACCCATGAAAATTTTGAGAATTGATCAAAAACCCAAAAAAATGGAAATAACCGATGCTTATGAGTATCCACAATTTGTCAAATTCAAAAAGGTGCAACAAAAACCAAAAGAAATAGTAAAGGATGAAATCTCTTTCAAGAAAAAGAAGCTGAAGAGTCGTATACAGCATGTTCCATTTACACCATATTTACATCATTTCGATGTAAAACAATTAACCACTATTCAAGGAAAGGGAGAACTATCACGAAATGTTGAAGAGGCACTTAAAGTTTTGAAAAAGAAAGTTAAGAAATTCAAAGATATTGAAATAGAAAAAAGAACTCCTGAAGAGGCTGAACAGATGACATATGAAAAACCTGAAGAAGTAGAAGATGAAGAATCAGTCACTGAGAAATACAAACGGCCGGAAAAACCAAAACAGGAAGAAGAAATAACAGAACAAAAGAAACTTAAAATCGGAAAAGGTAAATTACCTGCTGAAGAAGAAGGCCCCAAACCTGTTAAGCTTAAGCCAGTTAAACCAAAAGAAAAGCCAGAGGAAGAAGAATCGCCTAAGAAACGAGACGAATCTGAAACTCCTACAAAGAAAACAAAAGAGAAGCGTAAGCCTGAGGATATAGAACTAAAACCTTTTGAGCCAACTGACATTGAAGGAGCTGACTTTGAAAGGGAAGAATTAGAGGTTTATGAGAAAGGACCAGATTTAGAAGAACAGCCAGATAAAGAGAAACCTAAATATAAAAGAAAACCGAAGAAAAAGCCAAGCCAAGAAACTGAAAAAGTACCTATTATTCCAGGTAAACCTAAGAAACCCGAAGAAGAAGAAGAACCTGACGTCAGATTTAGAATACCTCAAAAAGATAAACCCCAAGAGCCAGAGGAGGGAATAAAATTGAAACCTTTCAAAAAACCTACCCCGAAAGATGAAAAGCATAAAGACTTTGATGATACTTTGCAATTTAGACCTTATGATACTGGTGAATTGGAAGATGAGGATGACATTAAACCTGAAATTGACGAAGAGTTACCAGAGAAATCAGAAATTATCGAATTTGTAGATAAAGAAGGAAAACCAAGAAAGCAAATTATAAGAACGCGTATAGTTAGGAGACGAAAAGGACCCAGAAAAGATTTAGTTGAAGTTAAAATCATTGAAGAAGAAGGTAAACCTGAACATGAAATATCAACGTTGGCTACAGATCAACCAGAAGTTCCAGAAGATTTCGTAGTCAAGAAGAAAGTCATTAAAAAGGTGAAAAAGGACAAAGTTGAGGAATATATTGTGAAAATCTTGGAGCAAAAACCAGAAAAGGAAACAGAGCCAGAAGTAGAAGCTGAGGAAACAGTAGTAGTTGAATTGCCACAAGAAGTCCGAGTTGTTGAAACGATAACAGAAGAAGGTAAGCCAATAAAACAGAAACGGACTATAACGAAACGTACAATAAAGAAACGAAGAGGTTCGAAAGTTCAAGAAATTGAAATAACAGCTGTTGAGGATGAAGATAAACCTGAAGCAGAAATTTCAATAGTTTCAAAGGATATTCCACAAGAAGAGACTGAAGATTTAATTGAAGAAAAAGCGAAAATAACTAAGAAGAAAACTGTGAAAAAGATCAAAAAAGTTGATGTTGCAGAATTTATTCAAAATCTTGTGGAAAGTGAACTACCTAAAACGGAATTAGAAGAACATGAAGAGGATATTAAGAAACCAGAAGAAATAATTCCTCTAGAAGAAGAAGAAGCTGTAGTTGAAGAAAGTCCGCAAGAAATTCGAATAATTGAAACTGTTGATGAAGAAGGCAAGCCATCTAAGAAAAGACAACTTATTACCAAACGTACGATTCGTAAAAAGAAAGGACCGAAAATTGAAGAAGTTGATATTATCACTATGGAGGAAGATGAAAAACCTGGCATGGAAATAGTAGTTGTATCTAAGGAAGTTCCTGAAGATGAAGAAGTAACAACTGAAGAAAAGAAGAAAACAATCAAGAGAAAAGTAATCAAAAAGATTCGAAAGGATGATCGTGATGTTATTATTAGTTCGGTTATTGAAGAAGAAATGCCGAAAACTCAAGAAGAAATAGAAGACGAACTTGTAGAAGAAAAAGTTGAACTTCCAGTGGAAGAAGAATCAGCGGAAGTTGAAGAAAAACCACAAGTGGTAACTATCATTGAGACAGTTGATGAAGTGGGAAAACCAAAGAAAACGAAACAAATCGTTAGAAAACGAATTGTAAGGAAGAGAGGATTACAAAAGGAAGAAGTAGAAATAACTGCAACAGAAGGAGAAGATAAACCAGAAACTGAAATCACGGTAATCGCAACAGATGTTCCAGATGATAGTGAAGTTGAAACAATCGTTGAAGAGAAGAAAACCATTAAGAGGAAAACCATTAAAAAGGTTCCTAAGGAAAAAGCTGAAGAAGTTATTGAATCTATCATCGAAGAGGAACTGCCAAAGGGAAGTGCTGAGAAACCGGATGAGTTACCACAGGAAGAAGAAACAGAAATAACAAAACCGAAAAAAGTACGACAAGTAATAACAAAACGAACAATAAGGAAGAAGGGTCCTAAACAAGAGCAAGTTGAAATCACAACTGTTGAAGACGAAGATCAACCTGAAACAGAACTCATAGTTGTGACGAAAGAATTACCAGATGAGGAACATGAAGAAATTATTGAAGAAAAGAAGAAAGTTATCAAAAAGAAGAAATATACCAAACGTGTTCCTAAAGAAGACATTGAAAAAGTAATCGAATCAGTCATCTCTGAGGAACTTCCAAAATCTGAAGAAGATGTTGATGATGTTACTACTTCCGTTCCTGAAGTTGAGACAATAGAAATTGATGAATTGCCACAAGAAATTCAAATTGTTGAGACAATAAATGAAGAAGGAATCCCCAAGAAGACTAAACAAGTTACAACCAGAAGAATTATAAGAAAGAAAAAGGGACCCAAACAAGAAGAAGTGGAAATAACAACTGTTGAAGATGAGGAAAAACCAGAAGCAGTAATATCAGTTGTATCTAAAACAGTTCCGGAGGATACAGTAGACGAAGTCAAGAAAACGATTAAAAAGAAAACCATTAAAAAAGTGCAAAAAGCTGATCTAGAAGATGTGATGAAATCTATTGTAGATCAAGAACTACCTATTGATGAAGAAGAAAAACCGAAGTATGAAGATGTTGAGGAAGAAACAGCAGAAGTAGATGAAGAAACACAGGAAATCCGTGTTATTGAAACGTTTGATGAAGTAGGTAAGCCGAAGAAGAGAAAGCAGTCCATAACAAAGAGAATAATTCGAAAGAAAAAGGGTCCAAAACAGGAGGAAGTTGAAATAACAACTGTAGAAGATGAAGAAATTCCCGACATGATGAAAGTGGAGATTGTATCCAAAGACCTTCCTGAAGGAATTGAAGACAGAATCGTTGAGGAAAAAGAGAAAACTGTTAAGAAGAAGACCATAAAGAAAGTTAAGAAAGCAGACATTGAGGAAGTTATTAAATCTATTGTTGATTCCGAACTTCCGAAAACTGATTATGAAGAGGAAGCAGAAATTAAATCGGAACCTGAAGTAGAAGAAGATGAAGCACTTATAGAACATTCTCCAGAAGAAATTCGCATCGTTGAGACGATCGATGAAGCAGGAAAGCCAAAGAAAACAAAACAAGTTATCACAAAACGAATTATTCGAAAGAAGAAAGGTCCTAAACAGGAAGAAGTAACTATTACGACTATTGAAGATGAAACTAAACCTGAAACTGAAGTTATTGTGGTTTCGAAACAAATTCCAGATGATATCTATGATGTGACTATCAAGGAGAAGAAAATTATTACCAAGAAAACCATGAAGAAAATTAAGAAAGGTGATATCGAGGAACTAATTCAACCAGTTGTGGAAGATGAACTTCCTCAGTTGGAAGACACTAGTCCTGTTGATGAAAAAGATGAAGATATAGAGGAGCAAGTTGATGTCTTTGAAACGCCTACTGAAATTCGTATAATTGAAACAGTCAATGAAGTTGGTACTCCAGTGAGGAGAAAGCAACGAGTAACAAAACGGACAATTAGGAAGAAAGTTGGTCCCAAAGAAGAACATATGGAAATTGTTACAGTTGACGATGAAGAAAAACCTGAAGCAGAGGTCACTGTTGAATCCTCTACAACACCAGAAAAAATTGTTACCAAAGTACAGAAAGAAGATCTTGACGAGTACATAGAAACATTGATTGAAAAAGAGGTAGGCACAGAAGAAGCACCTGTAACACAGGAGAAACCCAGAAAACCCAAAAAACCAAAGAAGAAGGTATTGGAAGAGAAACCCGAAGAACAGGAGAAGGTTGAGGTCACTGTGGAGGAAGCTCCCGAAGAAGTGCGTAAGACTGAAGTGATTGACGAAGAAGGTAAACCCAAGGAAATTACGCAAGTGATAACAAAACGCATTATCAAAAAGAAGAAGGGCCCCAAAGAGGAAATTATAGAAATCGTTGGTGTTAAGGACGAAACCAAACCAGACTCAGAGATCACTGTGACTACGAAAGAAGTACCTGTGGTCACTGAGGAAACACCAGAAGAAACGAAGAAAACTCCTAAGAAGAAGACCATCAAGAAAGTTAAGAAAGATGACATGGATGAGTATATCAAGGCCCTTATTGAACAAGAAGTTCCAAAGACAGATTTGGAAAAGTACGAGAAAACTGATGTGGAGCTCAAAGAGAAAGTAAAGAAACCAAAGGAAGTTGAAGAACAAATTGAAATAGAAGAAGCACCTGACGAAGAAATTACAACAGAAGTGATTGACGAGGAAGGGCAACCAAAGAAAAAGACTCAGTTGATAACAAAACGAACTATCAGAAAGAAGAAGGGTCCCAAAGAGGATGTAATTGAAATCATAACTGTCAAAGATGAGGACAAACCCGAATCTGAAATTACTATTCTCGAAACTAAGGCTCCAGAAATCCAAGAAGATAAACCAGATGAAGCTCCTAAAGTGACTAAGAAGAAGACCGTCAAGAAAGTTAAGAAAGAAGACCTCGAAGACGTGGTCAAGTCTTTGATAGAAGCTGAAGTTCCAAAGACAGAACTTGAGAAATATGAGAAACCGGAAGAAGTTCCAGAGCAAAAGCCAGTTGAAGAAGAAGTTACATTAGAAGAAACTCCTGAGGAAGTACAGACAACGGAAGTTGTTGATGAAGAAGGACAACCTAAGAAGGTGACTCAGAAGGTAACCAAACGAACTATCAGAAAGAAGAAGGGTCCCAAGGAGGATGTTATTGAAATAACCACAGTGGAGGGTGAAGATACACCAGAAACTGAGGTGACCATCACCACATCCGAAACTCCACAAGATGAAAAGTTTGACGAAAGTAAAACGAAACCTAAAAAGAAAAAGACGGTTAAAAAGGTTAAAAAACAAGATGTAGACGAATATATTCAGGCACTAATTGATCAAGAAATTCCAAAGACTGAACTTGATAAATATGAAAAAATAGAAGCAAAACCTGAAAAACCTAAAAAGAAGAAACAAGAAAAGCCTGAACCTATCAAAATTGTTCGAAAAGACCAGAAACCAACCAAAGTCCAGATTGTGGATGCATCTGATGTTCCAAAAACAGTTCAACTGAAAAAGGTCAAACCAAAACCGAAGCCAAAGGAAGCAGATACCGTAAAGTTGCCGCAATTCAAACTAAAAAGTCGAATTGTGCTACAAAAATTCCCACCGGAGCTGTTAACTTTATCAGTTAAAAGCATGAAGGTTACTCGTGGCAAAGGAGAATTGTCGCGCAATGTCGAAGAAGCTTTAGAAATTTTGAAAAAGAAGCCAAAGAAGTTCAAGCATACAAAGAAGATTAAAGGCGATCTTGAGCGTCCAGAACTGGAAAAATATGAAAAGTTTGTAAGCAGCTCGGATGAAGAAAGTGAAGTTGAGGGATATAAACGTCCAGAAAAGGGTATACCTGAAGAGGAACAACCGAAAGAAGCTTTGAAAATTGAAAAAGGTAAAAAGAAGCATCCAAAGGATGAGAAACCTGAAGAAGTTAAACTTAAGAAGATTCCTGAAAAACCTAAGGATGTTGACATCACTGAAGAAGATAAGAAAAAAGAAAAACCTGAAGAGGTAAAGAAACCGAAAAAGGAAGCTGATGACAAGACGTTGACCTTAAAACCATTCGAGCCACTTGACATTGAAGATCATGACTATGAACTTGAAGATCTCGAATCAATAGACAAGGAACCAGAAATTGAAGAAGGACCGGAAGAAAAACGTCCGAAGTATAAACGCAAACCTAAACCAAAGAAAACTCAAGATACTGAGACGCATCCTATCATTCCTGGTGTACCAAAAGAACCAGAAGAACAGCCTGAAGAAGACGTGAAGTTTAGAATACCTAAGAAAGATAAGCCAGAAGAATTGCCTGGTGAAATAAAGCTTAAACCTATTCCCAAAACAGATCAAGACAAAGAAAAGCCTGATAAGGAGATTGACGGAGATCTTCATTTGCCAGAAACGAAAACACCAGGACCGGAAGAAGAAACTGATAAGAAAAAATTGAAGAAAAAACGAACTCCGGTTAAGAGCAAGCAAGAAGAACCAGAGGAAGCCCCAGAAGAAGAAGGACCCGAAGAAATTCCAGTACCTACGTTAGAAGAAACACCAGAAGAAATCCGAACGGTAGAAGTTCTTGAAAGCGGAAAACCGCAGAAACGTGTCCAAAGGATTGTTAAGAAAACTATAAGGAAAAAACTGGGACCCAAAGAGGAATTAATTGAAATTGTAACGGTTAAAGAGGACGATAAACCGGATTCAGAAGTAGTGATAACTGTGTCAGAAGTTCCTGAAGAAGGTGAGGCGCCAGAAGAAACGAAGAAAATAACCAAGAAAAAGACCATCAAGAAAATAAAGAAAGATCATGTCGATGCGTATGTGAAATCCATTATTGAGGAAGAAATTCCAAAACCTGAAGAAGAAACACATGAAGAGACTGTAATTCCAGAACAGCTAGAAAAACCAGAAGAGACCCAAGAAGAGGAACTTCGTGATCTGGACGAAACTGTTGTAGAAGAAGCACCACAAGAAATACGAATAACGGAAACATTTGACGAACAAGGTCAACCAAAGAAAACGAAACAGTTGATAACAAAACGCACAGTACGAAGGAGGAAGGGTCCTAAAGAGGATGTAATTGAATTCATTACTGTCCAAGATGAAGACAAACCAGAGTCTGAAGTTACTATCCTTGAAACTAAAGCCCCAGAAATCCAAGAAGATAAGCCAGAAGAATCTCCTAAAGTCACTAAGAAGAAGACCGTTAAGAAAGTTAAGAAGGATGACATGGACGAGTATGTCAAGTCCCTTATTGAACAAGAAATTCCAAAGACGGAATTGGAGAAGTACGAGAAAACTGATGTGGAGCCCAAAGAGAAAGCAAAGGAAGTTCAAGTAGAAGAACAAATTGAAGTAGAAGATGCTCCTGACGAAGAAATAACTACAGAGGTTATTGACGAGAAAGGTCAACCAAAGAAAAGGAAACAGTTGATAACAAAACGAACTATCAGAAAGAAGAAGGGTCCCAAAGAGGATGTAATTGAAATCATCACCGTCAAAGATGAGGACAAACCTGAATCTGAAATTACTATTCTCGAAACTAAGGCTCCAGAAATCCAAGAAGATAAGCCAGAAGAAGCTCCCAAAGTAACTAAGAAGAAGACCGTCAAAAAAGTTAAGAAAGAAGACCTCGACGATATTGTGAAATCCTTAATAGAAGCTGAAGTTCCAAAGACAGAACTTGAGAAATACGAGAAACCTGAAGAAACTACGGAACAAAAGCCAGCTGAAGAAGAAGTTACATTAGAAGAAACTCCTGAGGAAGTACAGACAACGGAAACTGTTGATGAAGAAGGAAAGCCTAAGAAGGTGACTCAGAAAGTAACAAAACGTACGATAAGAAAGAAGAAGGGTCCCAAAGAGGATGTAATTGAAATCATCACTGTCAAAGATGAGGACAAACCTGAATCTGAAATTACTATTCTCGAAACTAAGGCTCCAGAAATCCAAGAAGATAAACCAGAAGAAGCTCCTAAAGTGACTAAGAAGAAGACCGTCAAGAAAGTTAAGAAAGAAGACCTCGACGACGTGGTCAAGTCTTTGATAGAAGCTGAAGTTCCAAAGACAGAACTTGAGAAATACGAGAAACCTGAAGAAATTCTGGAACAAAAGCCAGTCGAAGACACTAAGGCTCCATCGGTTCAAGAAGAAGTAACATTAGAGGAAACTCCTGAGGAAGTACAGACAACGGAAACTGTTGATGAAGAAGGAAAGCCTAAGAAGGTTACTCACAAGGTAACCAAACGAACTATAAGAAAGAAGACGGGTCCAAAGGAGGATGTTATTGAAATCACCACAGTGGAGGGTGAAGATACACCAGAAACTGAGGTGACCATTACATCTACTGTTGAAGAAGAAGGCGAAGAACCTAAAGAAGTTGTACCGGATGAAGAAAAACCGGATGAAAGTGTCGTTCAAAAGACTAAGCCAGTTAAAAAGAAAACTGTCAAAAAAGTAAAGAAGGACGATCTCGACGACTATATAAAATCACTCCTAGAACAAGAGATTCCTAAGACCGAACTTGAGAAATATGAGAAAATAGACATTGCTCCAGAAGAAAAGCCTAAAAAGCCAAAGAAAACAACTACCAAAGACAAACCAGTCAAAGTAAAGGAAAAACCAATTGAAGATGTTACTGAAGAAGTTAAGGAAGCTGTACCGGACACCGAAGACTTTATTGAAGAAGAACGTACAGCGCCTACTCAAGAGGAAGACCAGGTTCCCGAAGAAATAAAACCAGCTGATGATGTCGTAGTTACTGTGCAAGAAGCTCCCGAAGAAGTGCGTAAAACTGAAGTAATTGACGAAGAAGGTAAACCCAAGGAAATTACGCAAGTTATAACGAAACGCATTATCAAAAAGAAGAAGGGCCCCAAAGAGGAAATAATAGAAATCGTTGGTGTTAAGGACGAAACCAAACCAGACTCAGAGATCACTGTGACTACGAAAGAAGTACCTGTGGTCACTGAAGAAACACCAGAAGAAACGAAGAAAACTCCTAAGAAGAAGACCATCAAGAAGGTTAAGAAAGATGACATGGATGACTATATCAAGGCCCTTATTGAACAAGAAGTTCCAAAGACAGATTTGGAAAAGTACGAGAAAACTGATGTGGAGCTCAAAGAGAAAGTAAAGAAACCAAAGGAAGTTGAAGAACAAATTGAAATAGAGGAAGCACCTGACGAAGAAATTACAACAGAAGTGATTGACGAGGAAGGGCAACCAAAGAAAAAGACTCAGTTGATAACAAAACGAACTATCAGAAAGAAGAAGGGTACCAAAGAGGATGTAATTGAAATCATAACTGTCAAAGATGAGGACAAACCCGAATCTGAAATTACTATCCTTGAAACTAAAGCTCCAGAAATCCAAGAAGATAAACCAGAAGAAGCTCCTAAAGTGACTAAGAAGAAGACCGTCAAGAAAGTTAAGAAAGAAGACCTCGATGACGTGGTCAAATCTTTGATAGAAGCTGAAGTTCCAAAGACAGAACTTGAGAAATACGAGAAACCTGAAGAAATTCTGGAACAAAAGCCAGTCGAAGACACTAAGGCTCCATCGGTTCAAGAAGAAGTAACATTAGAGGAAACTCCTGAGGAAGTACAGACAACGGAAACTGTTGATGAAGAAGGAAAGCCTAAGAAGGTTACTCACAAGGTAACCAAACGAACTATAAGAAAGAAGAAGGGTCCAAAGGAGGATGTTATTGAAATCACCACAGTGGAGGGTGAAGATACACCAGAAACTGAGGTGACCATTACATCTACTGTTGAAGAAGAAGGCGAAGAACCTAAAGAAGTTGTACCGGATGAAGAAAAACCGGATGAAAGTGTCGTTCAAAAGACTAAGCCAGTTAAAAAGAAAACTGTCAAAAAAGTAAAGAAGGACGATCTCGACGACTATATAAAATCACTCCTAGAACAAGAGATTCCTAAGACCGAACTTGAGAAATATGAGAAAATAGACATTGCTCCAGAAGAAAAGCCTAAAAAGCCAAAGAAAACAACTACCAAAGACAAACCAGTCAAAGTAAAGGAAAAACCAATTGAAGATGTTACTGAAGAAGTTAAGGAAGCTGTACCGGACACCGAAGACTTTATTGAAGAAGAACGAACAGCGCCTACTCAAGAGGAAGACCAGGTTCCCGAAGAAATAAAACCAGCTGATGATGTCGTAGTTACTGTGCAAGAAGCTCCCGAAGAAGTGCGTAAAACTGAAGTAATTGACGAAGAAGGTAAACCCAAGGAAATTACGCAAGTTATAACAAAACGCATTATCAAAAAGAAGAAGGGCCCCAAAGAGGAAATAATAGAAATCGTTGGTGTTAAGGACGAAACCAAACCAGACTCAGAGATCACTGTGACTACGAAAGAAGTACCTGTGGTTACTGAAGAAACACCAGAAGAAACGAAGAAAACTCCTAAGAAGAAGACCATCAAGAAAGTTAAGAAAGATGACATGGATGAGTATATCAAGGCCCTTATTGAACAAGAAGTTCCAAAGACAGATTTGGAAAAGTACGAGAAAACTGATGTGGAGCTCAAAGAGAAAGTAAAGAAACCAAAGGAAGTTGAAGAACAAATTGAAATAGAGGAAGCACCTGACGAAGAAATTACAACAGAAGTGATTGACGAGGAAGGGCAACCAAAGAAAAAGACTCAGTTGATAACAAAACGAACTATCAGAAAGAAAAAGGGTCCCAAGGAGGATGTAATTGAAATCATCACTGTCAAAGATGAGGACAAACCCGAATCTGAAATTACTATTCTCGAAACTAAGGCTCCAGAAATCCAAGAAGATAAACCAGAAGAAGCTCCTAAGGTGACTAAAAAGAAGACCGTCAAGAAAGTCAAGAAAGAAGACCTCGATGACGTGGTCAAGTCTTTGATAGAAGCCGAAGTCCCAAAGACAGAACTTGAGAAATACGAGAAACCTGAAGAAATTCTGGAACAAAAGCCAGTCGAAGACACTATGGCTCCTTCGGTTGAAGAAGAAGTAACATTAGAAGAAACTCCTGAGGAAGTACAGACAACGGAAGTTGTTGATGAAGAAGGAAAGCCTCAGAAAGTAACTCAAAAGGTGACTAAGCGAATTATTAAGAAGAAGAAAGGGCCAAAGGAAGATGTTATTGAAATTGTAACTGTTCAAGACGAAAATCAGCCAGAAACCGATGTTACAGTCACGGTTCTTGACAGTCGTGATATAACTCCAGAGGAAGAGCATTTGGAAGAGACTCCAGTGGCAGTGGTGAAAAGTGACGAAAAACCAAAATCTGTAAAGAAGAAAACTGTTAAAAAAGTGAAAAAAGACGATTTGGAGGACTACATAAACGCTTTAATAGAACAAGAAATACCGAAGACAGAACTTGAGCGGTACGAAAAACTTGAAGCAGAACTGAAACCTAAAGAAAAACCCAAATCTAAAGAAGAACCGACGATCGTTAAACAAGAAGCAGTAGATGCTATACCGACAGAACAAAAGGAAATTCCTGAGGAACTTGAAGAAAAGCCAAAAGAAGTGAAAGAAAAGCCAAAGGAAGAGAAAGAAAAGCCAATCAAACGTAAGAAAGCACCAAAAGAACCGCAACCTCAAGAGATAACAGAGACTACTGACAAAGTCCCTGAGGAGAAACCTCTTGAAAAAGTTGAAATTGTGGAACTTCCAAAAGAGGTTAATATACAAGAAACTATCGATGAATCAGGACAGCCTACTAAACAGACCATTACAAAACGCGTTATCAAAAAGAAGGTAGGTGATAAAGAAGATACAATTCAAATCGTAACAGTGGAAGAACAAGGTAAGCCAGACTCTACGATTACATTATCTTTAACGTCTCCGGAAGAAAGCACCGTTGCGCCAACAGAGGAAGCTCCAAAACCAGTTAAGAAGAAAATCATCAAGAAAGTCAAGAAAGATGATCTTGACGACTACATTAAAAACCTCATTGAGCAAGAAATACCTAAAACTGTTTTGGAAACATACGAAAAAGTCGAACTGGGTTCCGAAAAACCAAAAGAAAAATCCATCGAACCTGAAACTACATATTCACAAAGTCTCACAGAACTTCCCGAGGTAAAGGAAGCATCTCCAGAGCAAGAAACAACACCTGCATCACAGGAAGCATTTGACACTGAAATAACACAAACAGACAAGTTAGAGGAAACTGTTGAAAAAGTTTCCAAACCAAAACAAAAACTACCCAGAAAAGAAAAACCAAAAGAAACTAAACAAGATTTGCCAAGTAAGTTTTACACACCTAACAATGTTTCTTTATATATCCCTTTTATGATTAATACACATACATATATTATAATTTATAGATTTGTGCAATTTTTATCTCGATCGTATATTTTTATTTATAAGGTCTAGAGAAATCCGTAGAACAGGAAGGAATTGTAGAAGAGGATGATGAGAAGCCTACTGAGATAGAAAAGCCAAAGGAACAAGAAAAAGAGGAAGCAACCGAAATACAAGAAGTATACGAGATCCGAGTGAAGCACGTCAAACCTGAGGTCGTCGAAGCACCAATCGAGGAGCAAGAAGTTGCTCCCGAAGTGGTTGAAGTGATTGAAAAGCCTGAATCAGTTATTGAGGAAGATGAAGAGGAGTCTATACAAGATATAAAAGAAGAACCAGCACCAACAGCAGAGACTAAGAAACCCAAACCGAAGAAGAAAATAAAGCGAAAGAAGACTGATGAGCATGATGAAATTATAAAGGCCTTATTAGAACAGGAGGTTGAAAAAACTGTTTTAGAGAAATATGAAAAGGTAGATTTAGAAAAACCGTTGAAACAAAAATCGGTTGACGGTGTAGCACCGACCAGGATTATTCGAAAGGATCAAAAGCCCACTAAATTGAAAATAGTAGAAACATCTGAAGTACCACAGAAAGTACAACTTAAGCCATCAAAACCAAAACCCAAGCCAAAAGAAGAAGAGGCTGAAAAATTGCCGCAATTCAAATTGAAGAGTCGATTACAGTTTGTACAGTTCCCACCAGATGTCTTACAACCAAAAGTAACAGATTTGAAAACTAAACGTGGTAAAGGAGAGTTATCTCGAAACATCGAAGAAGCTTTAGAAAGCATCAAAAAGAAACCGAAGAAGTTCAAACACGTGAAGAAAATAAAAGATGATTTGGAAAAACCAGAGCTTGAAAAGTATGAAAAGTATATTAGCAGTTCGGAGGAAGAAGAGCAACCAGAAGGCTATCAAAGACCGGAAAAAACTGCTCCAGCGGAGGAAACTGATACTCCAACCATTCCGATAGGCAAAGGAAAGAAGAAGGTGTTGGATAAAGAAACTCCAGAAGAAATCAAACTGAAGAAAATACCATCGAAACCAAAGGAAGAAGTTGAAGAAGAAAAAGAAAAAGCTGTCAAAAAACCAACCGAGGATGTTAAACCAAAGGAAGAGAAAGAAGACAAAACAATCTCGTTGGAACCATTCAAACCGGTGGACTTTGAAGGTTCAGAGTATCCAAAGGAAGATCTTGAGGAAGTTGAAAAATATCCTGAACCGGAAGAAGACAAAGCACCCAAGAAGACGAAATATCAACGTAAAGAGAAACCGAAACATAAACCAGAAACCGAGGAGCATCCTATTGTTCCTGGAGTGCCTAAGGAACCATTAGAACAGCCAGAGGAAGAAGTTAAGTTCAGGATACCTGAAAGAGAAAAATCAGAGGAACCTGAAGAAACGATTCAACTTAAGCCAATTCCAAAGCCACAGGATGTTGAAGAGGAAAAAGAACAAGCTCCTGTTGAAAAATTAGAGGACAAGAAGAAACCAAAAGAAAAATCTCCGTCTCCTGAAAAGGAAACAAAAGAGAAAAAGAAAAAGAAGAAGAAGCCGGAGAAACCTGAAGAAGTAAAGGTTGAGGAAGCAGAAGAAAAACCAATTGTTCCAGAAGAAATTCCAGAGGAAAAGCCAGAAGAAGAAAAACCAACAGAGGTACCTAAGCTGCCCGAAAAACCAGATGATGAAACGGAGGAGCCGATAGTGAAACTTCTCGATGTCAAAATAAGAGAAGAACGACCGAAAGAAGTGAAACCAGTAGAAGTGAAAGAGAAAGTCCCAGTTGAAGAAGAAAAACTACCAGCTGAAGAAGAAAAACAACCAGCTGAAGAAGAGAAACCAGAAGCTGAGCAGCAGAAATATGACGTAACTATAAAGGAAACCAAAATCGAAACTAAGGAACAGGTCCAAGAAATTGTTGAAGTCGAAGTGGAAAGAAAGGAAAAGAAGAAATCTCCAAAGAAAGAGGACATTCCAGAAGAGAAGCCGGCTGATGAAGAAGTTGAAAATGTTGTCTTAAAACCGAAGAAGGTAAAACCTAAGATTAAACCTCAGACGGAAGACATAGAGGAAGTTGATGTTGAGTTCAAGATACCAAAAGAACATGTCCCCGAAGAAGTTTCTGAAGAACTAGTTCTGGTGAAACCTAAAGACAAGGCTCCAATGGAGGAAGAAGCTGCTTTGGACGTAAAAGTAAGTGAAGTCCAAGAGGAGGAAGAACCGCAGCTGATTGAGAAGTATGAAGTTCAAATCAAATCAATTGTCCAAGAAACTCCTGAGGAACAACCTAGCGAATTGGAAGAGCCAAAGGAAGAAAAACCTATAGAAGTAATAGAAGAGCGACCTGCTAAAGAGGAATCCCCAACAATGGAAGAGAAACGGTTTGATGTAACAATTAAGGAAGTCAAGAAAGAGGTTATAGTTCCTGAAAAGCCTACAGAAGAAGTAGAAGAACAAGTACCAGAGAAGCCATCTGACGTAGACGAAGTTGTAATCAAACCCAAGAAGAAACCAAAGCCAACTCGAAAGGATGAGCCAGTTGAAGAAGTTGAAATAAAATTGCCACAAGAAGAAAAGCCTGCTGAAGTAGCTGAAGAAATTGTTCTTAAAAAGCCGCAAGAGAAGGTTCAAGATGAAGAAGATGTTAAGCTTGATGTGAAAATCAAAGAAATTGTTCCGGAAGAAGAGAAGGAATTAGAGGAGGTTAAGAAGGAAGAAGCAATTCCAGAAGTGAAACCAAAGGAAGTAGAACATGTAGAAGAACAAATCATGTTTGATGTACGCATCAAAGAAGAAAAACCTTTGGAAGAAGAGTCTGCTCCAGATGTTTCTGAAGTTGTTCTCAAAAAGCCAAAAGAAAAACTACCCGTGGAAGAAGAAGAAAAGATAGATGTTGCTATAAAATTAACGAAGCCCACTCCCAAAACTGAAGAAGAAGATGAAATCCAAGAAAGTAGTTTTACAATCAAGAAAAAGCCAGAAGAAGAAAGTGAGGAAGTAGAGTTTGCCGTTAAACTCAAACCAACAAAGGGTGAAGACGTTGCTGAGGAAGCAGTTATTAAGAAGTCAAAGAAGAAAGTAAAGCCTCAGCCTGTAGAGGAAGCAGCATTGTTGGAAATGAAAGTAGAAGAAACAATTCCTCAAGAAGAAGTTTTGGAAGAAGTGGAAGAAGAGCAAAAAATATACGATGTAAAGATCAAGAAAGAAGAATTTATTGAAGCAAAGCAGGAAGAAGTCATGGTGTCAGAAGAGAAACCAACAAAACCTGAGATGAAAGTACAAGAAGAAATTCCTCAAGAAGAAGAACAAGAAATGTACGATGTAAAGATCAAGAAAGAAGAATTTATCGAAACCAAGCAGGAAGAAGCCATGGTCTCAGAAGAGAAGCCAACCAAACCTGAGATGAAAGAACAAGAAGAAATTCCTCAAGAAGAAGTAGAAGAAGAACAAGAAATGTACGATGTAAAGATCAAGAAAGAAGAAATTATTGAAACTAAGCAGGAAGAAGCCATGGTCTCAGAAGAGAAGCCAACCAAACCTGAGATGCCTGAGGAAGAAATAGTAGAAACAGTCGTTTCGAAGAAACCAAAGAAACCGAAGAAACCAGCATTCAAAACTGAAGATGTTGATGATGTTGAAGCAGCTATTAAGTTGCCAGTAGAACCGACTGCCGAACAAGAAACAGAAGAAGCAACATTCAAGCCAAAGCGGGAAGAGAAGCCTAAAACTGAAGAAGCTGAAGCTGAATTGGATGTCAAAAGATTCGAAGAAGTACAACCTGAACCAGTTTATGAAGAAACTGAAGAAATTGAAGAAGTAGTCGTTCCGAAATGGGATGTTGTAATAAAAGAAGAGAAGTTAACTAAGAAGGATAAAACCGAAGAAGTAGTGGTTACTAAAGAAGAGCCTAAAGAAGAAAAAGTGGAAGAAGTACCGGATGTATTAGAACAGGAAATCCCAGAAGAAGAAACTCAGGAAGTTAAGGTCAGTATGAAAAAGAAGAAACCAAGCAAACCGGTAGAAGAACAAGAAGAAGATGCAGAAGTAAGATTGAAAAAACCAAAGAAACCTAAAGAAGAAGAAGAAATAACTTCTGACGCCAGTGTATCTTTGAAACCAAAACCTGCCTTTACAACAGAAGATGCAGAGGACACATCCTTTGAAGTTAAATTGCCAACAAAACTCACCGAAGAACCTGCACCTGAAGAAGCAACAATTAAGCCAAAGAAAAAGAAGAAACCCAAAGTTGACGAGGCTGAAGCCAAATTAGATGTTAAACGAACTGTAGAAGTCGAGCCTGAACCTACTGTGGAAGAGGAAATTATTGAAGAAGCTGTTGTAAAAAGGAAAAAACCGAAAAAGAAACAGTTTGAAACAGAAGAATTGGATGAAGAAGCAGTCAATGTTTCTCTTCGCAAACCCATAAAGAAGGTTAAGGGTGAAGATGTTGCTGGAGAAGCAACTATTAAAAGAAAATCATCTACCGTTCCTACAGAAGGCGAGGAAGCTGCTGAACTATCTATTGTAAAGCAGGAAGAAGTTATCGAAGAAGAAGAAAGCGAAGAAGAAATGCCTGAAGAAATATTAATAACTAGAAAGAAGAAACCAAAAGAAAAACCTAAAATAGAAGAGCATGAACAACAAATTACAATTAAGAAACTTAAACCAGCGAAAAAACCGAAAAGGCCAGACATCCCTGAATACACAGACGTAGAAAATGTTACGTTTAGACCGAAGAGTACCAAAACAAAGGAAGATGTTGAACAAGAGTTCAAAATATCCTTGGATTCGTATGCCGAGGAAGAAATTTCAATGTCAGGCAAAGTTAAGTTGCGTAAAGTAAAACCGAAGACGTATTCAGAAGAATCGGGAGAAGCACAAATTAAAATTCTTCAGGAATATGATGATGGCGAAGGACCAATAGTGGAAGAAGTTATTGATACTGACTCTGACATAGAGGATAACACAATGTATGATGTTGAAGAACCTGAAGAGTACTTCGAACCAGAAGATGATATGCCAGAGAGTGTTCAAGTCAAATTACGACCTAAGAAACGAAAACCACGTTACTCGGTACAACATGAAGGTGAAGAACAAATCTTAATAGGATTACGACAAAAGAGAGACTCAGTTACATACGAGGAAGACTCATTGACATTCAAGAAGAAACGAAAACCATCTCAAATGTATCAGCAAGGTTAATATTTTTCAATATTTATAAATCACATGCTATTCTTCTTTAAGAGCTTATTCTTATTTTACTTTAATTTTAATAAATATTCTTTTATTTTGCTTTGTATGGTTGGAAAAACACTATTTTAATTTGCTTCTTATATCTTTAGCTTCTATTACTTTTTTTAATGCTTATATGATAACAGCAAAGGGCGAGGTAATTTAATTTTCCAAATAATTTTATAATTTTCTTTTAACTAATCATATTTTTTCCAGTTTTTCACTTTAACACCTTTCTTCCTTATCCGTTTGTGTGCCTCTGTTTATTTATAAACGAAGGTTTTTCATAATTATTAATAATATTTTCAATAATTACAGAAGAAGCATCGCTAAGTTTAACAAAAGAAGTACCAGTCGAAGGTATTTTTTATTAATTTTATTTAAATTTTAAATACTTATTCATACATGTTTAATTTTTAGAACTCTTCGATGAAGATCTTATGTATTCAATCTGTACATATATTGCTGAAAATGATGAAGCATTAAATTTAGTGGAAGGTGAAAAAGTTTTCGTACTTGACCGAGCTAATTCCGATTGGTGGTTTGTAAAGAAACATTTGACTGAAGATCGTGGATGGGTTCCAGCCCAATATCTAATGAATGAAGAAAATTATAATCTTTATGTTCAAAACAAATTACACGAAAAAATTGATAAATTACCAGTTTTTGAAAGTAAGTAGTTATTGTTAATTGTTTACCTTTGTGATTGTTATTCATTTTGTGTTCATTTGTGATTAACAAAGGACCTGCTCCTGATGAGAAAACATTGGCCCCAAGATTTGTTGAAAAACTCCAACCTATTCAAACGCCTGATGGCTTCACTGTTCAATTTGAATGCAAAGTTGAAGGCATACCACGTCCACAAATTACATGGTTCAGACAAACAGCTATAATTAAACCTTCTCAAGATTTCCAAATGTATTATGATGATGACAACGTTGCTACACTTATTATACGTGAAGTTTTCCCAGAAGATGCTGGTACTTTCACATGTGTAGCCAAGAACGCTGCTGGATATGCATCTAGTACCACGGAACTCATAGTTGAAATGCCTTTATCAGATCATGGATCTGATATCACTGGTCCTTCAAGAAAGAGTATGTCCCGAGAATCATCTTTAGCTGATATTTTAGAAGGAATACCACCAACATTTTCGAAAAAACCACGTGCACAGTATGTGGACGAAGGCACTAATGTTATTTTAGAATGTCGTTTGGTAGCCGTTCCTGAACCAGAAATAGTGTGGTTCTTCAATGGTGAAGAAATAACGACAGAGAAAAATGTGAAGGTTGTAACTGAATCCGATATGCACATGTATTGTAGTGTTGTACATATTACGAAAGTTATAAAAGAACAAGAGGGCACTTATGAAGTAGTTGCACGAAATCGGGAAGGTGAATCTAAATTACCAATTATACTTAAAGTTAAAACAGGAGAACAAGAAGCACCACAAATTCTTGAACCTTTAAGAAATATGGTAATTCGTGAAGGTGAAAGTGTGGTACTCTCCACCCAAGTAGTCGGAAATCCGAAACCAAAAATTGCCTGGTATAAGAATGGAAAAATTATTAAGAAAAATACCAAGAGTGATAAGGATACACATACATTAACATTGATATCGCCAACTTTAGCTGAGCAAGGAGAATACACCGTGAAAGCAGTAAACCCTGTTGGTTCCGTAGAAACAACCGCATATCTTGCAGTTGAAGGTATATTCAAATGTGTTTTACAAAATGAAAATAGTTCAAACAATACATTTTTTTCTATATCTTACTCTATGTTTCGTATGTTTGTAAAATATACAATCCTTAAATTTATGTTTCTTTCAATGTAAAATTTCTTTGATTTCTTACATTTTGGTTCATGTATCAATTTATACTTATGATATACAATGATTGCTAATCTATATTTATTATCATTAGAAACTGCAACAGGCAATCCTGAAGCGCCTCTATTTGTTGAACGCTTTGAGGAACAATATGTGCCACAAAGAGGAACAATTCAACTTCTCGCTCGCGTTAAGGGCAATCCAGTGCCAGAAGTTACATGGTTTTATAATAACATGCCTTTACTCCCATCCGATAGAATACATCAAACATATGACGGAGAGAATATTGAACTTGTTATTACCAACGCTGACAGTGAAACAGATTCTGGAGATTACAAGTGTGTTGCCAGTAATCCATTGGGTAAAACTTCCCATGGTGCAAAGGTCATCGTTGAAGTTGATGAAGTTATATTTACTAAAAAATTGAAAGAAAATATTACCATTGAGGAGTCACAATCATTAACACTTGAATGTGAAACATCTCATGTTGTTTCTACAAAATGGTATCATAACAATAAAGAACTTAGTGGTATGGATCATCGGGTTGTGGTTCAGGATGGTAAAGTTCATAAACTTGTAATTAAACATACCACTCTACGAGATGCCGGAACATATAAATGTACTGTTAAAGGTCAAGAAACAACATCAACCGTTGAAGTCTTAGAACGGAAACCAGAATTTGTACGGCATTTGCAAGATTATGAAGTTACCGAAAAGGAAACGGCAGTTTTAGACGTTGAAATTACTTCTGAGACTGCTGAAGTTACATGGTTTAAGGATGGAGAGAAAGTTACTACTAAAACTAGTAAAAATATAGAAATCATTAAGGAAGGCAAGATTCGCAAGCTCGTAATTCGCGAAGCTTCTATTCATGATGAAGGTGAATATACTTGCAATCTTGATGATCAGGAATGCTCTGCAGAGCTCACTGTAATTGAATTGCCTCCTCAAATAATAACACATATGACTGATCTTACAATTGCGAAGGGCGAGAAAGCATCTTTCGAGATAGAACTAACAAAAGGAGATGCACTCGTTAAATGGTATAAAAATGGAACTGAGCTACAATTTTCCGAACATGTTCAACTTAGCATTGATGGTAAAAAACAAAAGCTTAAAATATACAACAGTACTTTAGAAGACGCTGGTGAATACACCTGTGAAGTCGGTGATCAAGTTTCGAGAGCATATTTGAAAGTTGAGGAACCAACAGTCGACTTTGTAATCAAATTACCTGATGTTACTCTCGCAACAAAATCGGTAGATGCCGAGTTTACAGTAGAACTTTCAAGACCAGATGTAGAAGTAACATGGAAGAAGAACGGCAAGGAAATCAAACCTGGACCAAAATATTCAATTGATGTGGAAGCAACTATTAGAAAACTTGTTATTCATGACGTAGATGATGAAGACGATGGAGCTGAAATCACATGTTCCGCTGAAAATGTTCAAACGAAGACTACGATGAAAGTTCAAGGTAAATTATTTTACGGTTTCTGTATTAGCAATTTTAACGATATTTAAATTGTTTCCAATAGAACCACAAAAACCACCTAGAGTTCTATCGGAAAAAGATAAAACTTACAAGGTCAAGGAAGAAGATGATGTTACATTTACCATTAAGTTTAGTGGAACTCCTCAACCTGAGGCAACATGGTCTACACCTAAGAAAACTATTAAAAAGACTAAGAGAACTGAGCCAACAATTGGAGAAGAATCAGCAAGTTTGACAATTAAAAAGGTCGTTCCAGAGGATGAAGGAAGCTATACTATAAGACTTAAAAATCCGGTCGGTGAAGATGAAGCTACACTTCATTTAATACTCATGAGTAAGGACAAAACAAATTTCTTTTTTTTTTTAGTTGTATATTAAATTTTATTCGTTATACAGAACGTCCATCGCCTCCTGGAGCTCCAGAGCCACTTGATGTTATGCATGATTCCATAACGCTTTACTGGCGTGCTCCTGAAAATGATGGAAACTCTGAAATAATAGAATACATATTAGAATATCGTGAAACAACAACAGAAAAGTATATTTATTAGAAATTTTTCTTTAATATTATTATAATTTTAAATATTTTAATCATAGGTGGACTCAAATAAAGAGTATTAAAGATACAACATATACAGTAACAAAACTTACTACCAAAACAGAGTACGTATTTAGAAGTATAGCCGTTAATGAAGTTGGAGAGAGTCCTCCGTCCCCATTGTCCCCGAAGATTCGCATAGAAGCTGCTGAAAAACCAGAAAAACCATCAGTACAAGAGCCATTGCAAGATGTTATATCTGAGCTTGGCAAAAAAGTTACTTTCTCATGCATTTTCGGAGGACTTCCCATTCCAAAAGTTACTTGGTTAAAGAATGAAAAGATCATTGAATCAAAGTATACACATTACGAAAACCGTGTAGCTAAATATACAATAGAAGAAACTATTATTGAAAGTGACGGTGAATACAAATGTATTGCCGAAAATGAAGTAGGAAAGACTGAAACTTGTTGCAAATTAACAATTCGTGATAAACCTACAATTGAAATTGAGGAAAAATTAATATCTCAACAACTGCAAAAGGGTTCCAAATGGGAAGTGACAGCAAACATAAGAGGCTATCCTCAGCCAGAAATCACTTGGGTAAAGAAAATGACGAAAATCGAAACAACAGAGGAATATATTTTAGATGAGACTCATAGCATTTCAACAATCTCTGTTGAAAGCATACGGCGTGAAGATTCAGGAAAGTATACAATAAAGGCTACGAACAATGCTGGTTCATCTACAGTAAATGTTACGTTAAGTGTAGTGGGTAAGTTAATATCTATAATATTCTATTTCATATACATATATCTAAGGTTAAAAAAGAATAGAAACAACATCTAGAATTCATTTATTTCCAGACAAGCCTAGTTCTCCTGCATCGTTAGAAATAAAGGAAATTAAAAAAGAATCTGTTCTTGTCGAATGGGAGCCTCCACTGGATGATGGTGGATTACAAATAACGAAATACATAATTGAAAAATGTGATCCTCAAAATTTGGTTTGGATTAAAGTGGTTGAAGTTGATAGCGAAGTGCATAGTTATACAGTTCAAAAATTAATTGAAAATGCTCATTACATGTTCCGTGTTGTTGCCACTAATGCTGTTGGTGACTCCGATCCCGTAGAGAGTGAACAAGTAACAATGACAAGAAAACTTGGTAAAAACTGTTGTTCACGTGAAAAAGAAAATTTACATGATTTATTATTTTTAGAAAAACCTACACCTCCAAGAGAACCAGTCGACATTTCTGGTATGACAGAAACTTCATTCACACTTTCGTGGGAAGCATCTGAGTCCGATGGTGGAAGTAAAATTGTGGAATATATTGTCGAAATCCGGCAATTTGCCAAAGGAGATTACACACTTGTTGGCACGACTACAAGCGATGTCACCCATATTTTAGTCAGTAATCTCTTGAGAGAAACAGCGTATCAATTCAGAATAACAGCTAGAAATGAAATCGGTACAAGTGAACCACTTGAAACTCGAGAGAAAATTATAACTGGAAGAAAAATCAGTAAGTATTTTTATAAAAGCCACAATGATTTATTTCATTTTAACTTTATGCTTTCCTAATGCAATTAACGATCCGCTTCGCTTCTATACAGTATCAGATTTGAACTTATGTAAGTTTTATCATGTTTGAATTTTGTCATAAGGTTATTGTTTAATAATAAACTCACAATTGTAGCACCACCATCGCCACCACAAAATCTACGTGCACCGGATATTGGCAGTCGAAGTGTAACACTAGAATGGGAAGTTCCCTCAAGTAACGGGGGATCTGAAATTACTGGTAAATTTTATAACTATAAATTCAAAGTACATTATTTTGATTGAATCCTTTAACTTAGGATACGTTATTGAAAAACGTTCAACAACATCTACAAAATGGTCTAAAGTTGTTACTTTGGATTTCCATTGCCTTCGTTATACAGTCGATAATCTTAAGGAAAAATGTGAATATTCATTTAGAGTATTCGCTGAAAACTCAGTAGGACTTAGTACACCAGCGACAACTGAAGTTATTCCTTTGAAAACTCACGCAAGTAATGATTCGTTCTTTTTAAAACATGTATCATTTATCATAAATTTAATACTACTATGATTATTTTTTAGCTGTTCCATCTCCTCCAACTCCACCACTCGAAGTACGTGCGATAGCTTCTAATGCCAGCATCTTTGAGTGGGGTATTCCGGAATCAGATGGTGGATCTCCATTGTTGGGCTATAATATTGCAATCCGTGATATTAAGAAAACAATGTGGATTGAAGTTGGTAGAGTTCCACCAGACGTACAGAATTTCAAAATTCGAGACTTACAAGAAGGTCACGAGTATTTGATTAGAATTTATGCTAGAAATGAAATTGGTTTAAGCGAGCCTCTCGAATCTGATGAACCATATAAAGTTCTGCCAGCTACAGGTATATACAAACATAAATAATAAAATTATTTTATGAAATAACAAATTTCATTTCATAATCTTGAAGGACCAGAGCTTCCTGACGAGCCCAGAACGGAAGACCCAACAGGTTACAGTACCGAAAATACTTCATCATGGTTACGAGATCACAATATGGATGCAGATATATCTTCGTATGCTCGATTAAAACTATTACGAAAGGATGAATATTTCTTCCGTATTTGGCACAATGCCAAAAAACTTTTTAAGTAAACTAGTAATAATTAATTAAAAATTTTCTTTTTCATTTTTTTCATACAAAACATAAAAGTTATGCATATTTATTTATCTATGAAATTTATTTATTCGAATGTCAAGAAAAAAAACACAGTTAATACAAGTTTTGGTGCGAAAGCTTGTATTAATTGTAATTGAACTAGATTTTGATTTTTTAACATAATCTGTGATATACTATATATCAAAAAGGACTTTTTGAACATATTTATACAGTTTTTAAATTACATTTTGAAATTTCTTGAAACATATTTACAGGGAGACATACATAAATATAGGTGCATCATTGTTTCAATAAATTACAAAATGCTATATTTATTTAACTGTTTTGTAAACATCATATGTAAAATAAATGTTCACGAATAATCAAGAAACATGCCATTTTTCTAAAAGTCCATGTAGCCATTGAGATGATATAAAACAATCTGTTTTAAGCAGTCTATTGACTTGGCAAGAGGATCCTTTCAAAATATTCAGCATGTATGTATTTCAATTTTTCACAGGGTTCCTGGTATACGAGTATCACACAAATATCCAAACTATTTTAAGAATAAAACCCAACTACTGATATTTTTTTTACAAATGTACCCTTAAAATCTAAATTTAATATCAATTTTCTCCTTGTACTCGTATTGCTTATTCCATCCCCATTAATTTCAACCCATAGGTGTTTTAAGAGAATCCTTTAAATCAAATCAAATCTATATTAATTCGAATAAATGTTTTGTTCATTAAAAATTAACCCACAACTGACGTTCAAAAATTCATTATTTGTACATTGTTGTGAATCAAAAACATCCGCTCTATTAGACATCTAGATTACAATCTGTGGCGATCATGTTAGTTTATCTCAAGCACAAACCTGTCGTAAGATCAGACCCACACATTAGTCTAGGCTCACTTACCTTCGTCAATTACCTTTGGCACACACCAAACCCTAGACACCTATACAGTCGGACCAGTCGATACTCCAACCTGCAACTCGAACTCGAAGTTAAACAGACATGAAAATTACTTACCTAGTGACCTAATTTCATAAAGTGCGAAAGTACTACCACGTACTACCTTTATGGAATTTGCGGGATAAAATAAGGCCATTGCCGGAAACGTTTTGGCTGAAAAAGGGCATAATAAGAAATATTCTCGGTCATTTACCTTTGTTTTGCTGACAAAGATGAAAAATACCTTTTTTCAATCAAAAAAGTTACGAGTTACTACCACTTCCGATAGAGCAGGATAAAATAAGAGTTCAGAAAATAGTAACAAGACAAATTGTATAAGGAATAGAGAATAAACAATAAATAAATGGCTTAAGAGTTAAAATTAAATAATAGAAATTTCACAACAAAATCCATAATTTAAACATTCCCGGTTTTTGCATAAGTCCCATAAGAATTCTTATACAAATGTGACCAAAGAAACGAATCACACTCAACATGTATCCGTATTGATATTCGTTGCTCAGTATTCGACTCTCTTCCATACAGATTTCCATGCAAAAGTAATCGAATTAAGGAACTGAACCACACCGATACGGATCATTCTGTGTTATTTATTCCAATAGGGGCAAACAGGTGGGAAAAGTGTGATTTTCAAATCACAGTCGGAGTCGTGGCTGTGATTCAACAATCACAGTGATAAATCATACAGACAATCACAGTGATTGTCAATTCAACAATCACAGTGATTCAATATTTTAAGTGCACGATCTCTCTTAATAAAGTAAAATTTCTCTTGAAATGAAAACCGTGAAAACATTCAAACTTGAATACTTCAAAAAGTTCTCAACCGATTTTTATAAAACTTCGCACGAACACTCTCCTTGCAGCCAGTATTCTTTGTTCCAGCGAGTTTTGCAGCGACAAACATTTTCAAAAGGATATTTTTTTATATATATAAGATATAAATATGTACACACTATTGTTTTGAATTTTATTTAATATAATATTCCAGGCCATTCTTATTTTTGGAAATTTTGGAGCCATGAGAACCGCAGAAATATACAATTTGCAAACACACGATGTTATAGAGAAAGATAAAGAATATGTATATCGTAACCGTCAACTATACAAAGAATTACTACCCAAGAGAATTCTTAATAGGTGCAAAATATTTTAAGCTGGTGCAAAAGTATGTGAATTTGACACCAAAAGACCCAAACACAGACCGATTTTTCTTAACATAGCATAATGGAAAATGTGTTCGCCAGCCAATTGGCAAAAATAAAATTAGTGAAACTCCAAAAACAGTTGCTATTGATGGAACTTATGATAAATTGTATACGTTTACAGATAACGTAAAAACCCGCACAGAAACCAATATTAAAGGCTTTTATCCTTGCTGCAATAACGGGACCACACCAAAGCATATTTCATATTAACACTTTGAATGACTGGGAAACTTTAAAAAAGAAATTAGTAAAAACTTTGGGGAAACAACATCATTTGCCCAAATACACATAAGCCGTGTTCTTTTGGTCAACACCATTGACTACAAAACCAAAGTAGCAAAAGAACGCACCGGACTTGTTCTCAATAGATTACAAACTTTTACCAAATTCACTTCACATTTATATGACTTTTATCGATTTTTTTCCATTTTGTTAGCCTTTGGTTGCATAAATTCCTCACATTTTACTTGAATTTAAATTTTCAGATGAAATTAACTGAAAGTTTTGAAGAAATTGTTATTTTGTGGAATTTAAAGAAAAGTTTAGGTTCGCGTCAAGGAAAATGAAGCTTACCTATTCTGTTCAGAACAGCAAATTAGTTCCAGTTATTATCGAGAACTAAACTTGTTCTGTTAAATGTATGGGATTTGACAGTTTTGTTCTGTTAGAGTGACCAAAAGAACGCGGCTATAGCTTAGCTTAGAAAATATGTTAATGCTACTAGAGATGCCTCACAACGGGAACTGATTAACAAAATGGGATTAACAACGTTCATTCATAATTGTCTACCGCAATATGGACAATTATTGCGAATAAGTAATCCTAAAACTATTCAAAATGCAAGTAGATTAGCTATGGATGAGGAACTATGTAGCATGAAAATTTCAGCAAGCTTCGTTAGGACAAAATAGAAACAATTTCAATCGAAATAGTTTTGTGAACAAACAAGTCCTTTTTATACAAAGAACGGTCCGAATATATCCTATCACCGAACACATGTTGTAACACAAGAACTCTTAAATCCAGTAGAGAGAATATTTTAAGACCTTTTATTAAGTTGATATAGACGAAGAATGTATACCTTTGACTCTGTTAGATATAGAGATTTCTTAGATACAGGTTTGATTAAAATTAATGGTATAAATTGGGAAGAAGTGTGGACAAATCAAAAGTTCAAAAGATCGGAGATAAAATCTTAATTAAAACACCTAGTAAAAGTAAATTGACCGCGCTCTATGATGGACCATATACCGTAATAGATTTTGATGATATCCCTAAATGTAAGCTTAAAAAGAAATTATAAAATATAACGAAAATAATACGAAACCATATTTTTCAGGATAATATTATTCAAAACAACATAATAATCTAAATAATTCAAATAATTCAATCAATGATTTATCCTCAACTTTCGGTTTAATTTATGGGAAAATAGCTGACATGCATTATTATGATAGGACATAAAGAAGTGAAACCTAGAACTAAAAGAGGTTTTCTGATGTTAATAGGATCAGGACTTAAAGCTTTGTTTGGAACAATGGACAATAATGACGCAGGACAATCAACATATTACAGGATCAAACAACCACACTCAGTAATACTGTTAACAATTTCAATGAAAGTATTAATAACTTGCAGAAAACCGAAACCCAAATTAATAAGGCTATTACAGATGTTAACCACTTATCCGAAAGAATATATGTAGAATGAGACAAATCAAACACTTTTTCACGAATATCCATACAACTTATTGATTATCTGAATTCCCTTATTGTTAGTACGGGCATTGTTTTGAATAATTTGATAAACATATATAGTAATTTTTACTAAAATTTGACAAATTCATCCACTCATAATTCCGATTACAATTTTTATTTTAAAATTAATTGAATCACAAGAGAAACTTTAGGAGGATATTTTTATCCAGTATACTTAAAAGACGAAAATATCCATTTAATTCTAAAGATATCCGAAATAACTGCATATTTAGGTGACAATACTTTAGTATCCATAATGAAACTACCCATTACAAATCAGGAAGTATTTGAACTTTGAATATGGAGTAATGTTAGAATTTATATCTACTACATGTCCGATGTTGATAAAAATGCACAATATAAAAGATATTTTGTCGAAGAAGTGCAGAATATACTTTTAATTGAAATTGATCAATTAGTTTACCCGTAATTAATAAAAATAATATCAGTGCATTTATTGTTGCATTGACCACATTTTGATAAAAGCATGTTCAAAAGAGTATTGTCGAAGAGAGAAATCGACAATTTCTTGGTTTTTATCAGATCGTGAGCGATGCATATGCGTGAGGGTGAGCCATAAGTGGATATGCGTTTGTGGTGTGTAATTCTTTTCAGTGACCAGATTTAGATTCAACCTAATGCGAGATGTTCAAGTAAAATCTGCTAAATTCTGGTCAACTTTTTGATAGTAGTTTTGGTCCTTTTTGATAATAGTTTTCAAACGTAATTCTTAATTGAACTCCACTGAACTTTCTTTGTATTGTTTTTTCATGTTTAACAGTTAATCGAAGGCGAACATAAAGAATCTTATTGGCTTTTTTTACAAAGCTGTTTCATTCCACGATTTAAGGTACTATGTAATATTAGTCTTATAGTACTTTTTTCCATTTTGTTGTTCTTCTATATTCGATTCAAATTATTATAATAATTTTAATTAGAATCGTTTCAGACTCTTGCATAACGGTTCATGTCTGTTTTCTTTGAAATAGGTTGTCGACGGATCTCAAAAAATAAATTCTTACGGATACCTTGCAACCGTAAGCTTTCGAGCATTGGAAATTTCTATTTTCAAGTAAACTTGAGCCTTTTAATTTCAAGAGTATGCAGTCGATTTCAGACTGCCACGGGCATTCCTAGTTACAATGAGAACACTATAATGAAAATGAACTTAATGAAACACATGTTATCCCTTAATTGACTTTTCTTACGATCTATAATCAAAACATATTTACATATGTACAGTACATACTTCTATAAATTTGTGGACAGTTATTAATAATAATAATAATATTTCAGGACATTATGATTATCATGGCTATTTGGTTATGATCAAATCCTTACTAAAATTTGAAAACCAGTTAAATAGTTTTTGAAACTCTTGTTAGAGATCGTAGATTTGTATATTTTATAATTGAAGATATCTGTAGGTATCTGTTGTTCAATAACCATATCATTATCTTTTCTGGTTCTAACTGAAAGTATCTAGCACGTCCATTTTGCATGATAACACAAAACGATAACAACACGCTAATTAGCTTTTGAAATCACGTAGTTTAAAAATATTTAATAAAATTGTGATGATTAAATTTTAAATTTTTAGCTGATGATACCATTTACTGCAATTGTTTTCAATAAAAATTTAAATTTAACAAAGTTAATAATTTGGTGAAAAGTTTTTTGGTTTTTGAAATGACGAAACTTGTTTTGAAAATTTCAAATGCATCTTCGTTAGAATAAAGTACCGAGCAACAATAATTACTCGTACTAAATATTTCATGAATTATTGTTACATAATGAAATGTTACAAAAACTCATCACATGATAAAAATTGTTATATTAGATATGAGGCGAAAAGTTTAAATTGGTAAATTTTCGCTTCGTTAGATCCAGTGGTTAATTTCCTTTGTAATTAAGTGAATTTGACTAATGGTCTTATAACAGTATATAAACAGATGCAACTAACTGTTGTCACTAAATTTTTAGACTGTTCTCAATAGAAGCACATCTAAAATGCGCCTGTACGTTCTATTCTACGTGATATTTATTATCGCTTTGGTAAGATTACTGTTTACATCTTTTGTATTCCGATTTGACTAATAAATTCTTAATAGGCAATTGGTACCCAAGGAAAAAATCCACCAGGAAAAAATCCACCAGGAAAAAATCCACCCGGAAAAAATCCACCCGGAAAAAATCCACCAGGAAAAAATCCACCCGGAAAAAATCCACCTGGAAAACCAGGAAATAGTACAAAACCAAAAGGGCCACCATGCAACTGTAACTGCACTTGTATTATTGCAACTGCAGGAAATGGCACAATTCTTGTACCTCCGGTACCTCCGGTAAACAATTCTTCGGGAAACAGTACAAACGGAACTGTTTAGAAGCAACTTTGCTTGCCAACAAGATATTTAGTAATGTTTGAAAAATCTTGTTAATAAATGGATTTGTGCAATTAATAAATTGTTTAACTGATTGTTCCTTAAACTTGAGCGTTAAATCCTTGTCATAATTATCAGCGATGTTACCACTATTGACTTGGTTATTCCCAATTATTAGCTGATATATGTGTGACTTATATGGGTTGTAAAAAAAAATATATTGTTTAATCCTTTAATTTTATTCGATTTATCAAAGAATCATAACTGATTTAAGGTTTGCTTCCAATGTCAGTTTGTATATTGTAGTTCAGTTTGGCATTTGCGAAAGGTCTCTGAAAATTTAATTAGGCTTGATTTCACAACGGATTCATACGTTTTTCTAGCAAAATTATATATGATAATACAGAGAATTGTTTAATTTTTATTTTTATTGAATCAGAAAGAAGGACATAATATTATTGATTCTCCAAACTACATATACAAACTACTGTGATAAATTCGCAAATTTGAAATAACCATTTGACATGTATAACTCCTATGAAAAGCATTCCGGCAACGGTATAAGATAATCTATCTATATTGAAATGATAAGTCAGATTTTGTTTAAAAAAGTATGTATGTTGAAAATGTTAGTTTGTAGCTTTTATGCGTCTCTTTGTTGGAAAATCATTCCATCTTGCTTCTAATTGGAGTATGAGTCATATGCTTCTAATTGGATATCTAGTTTATCTATCAATTCAAACAAACGATACCAATGATTAATACCTCATCTGAACGAAAATTAATTGTTAAAGTGTTTTGCTAAAAAAAAAAACTTATTATCAGCTTATAATTTGTGACTAGAGCTTTTGAACATCAAATGAAAGCCTGTTATCTTTTCTATCGGTTGGTGTAAAAGCATTTGAAATAAGGGTGCTTAGTCCGCTATAGTGGCACAAACAGCTAATGTCTAAAAAACTGTTTTTTGCGAATATCTCGAAAACCGTTAGAATCCGTAATGCGATAGATATTGAGGCCCTCTATCACCCTGTTCAGTTTGGACCATTACTTTCCGGACACCCTGTAGATATCAAAAAATACATGAAGAGGAAGATAACAAGTAAATAGGAAAAATGTTAAAAAATTAAATAATAAGGCCTTCGAAAAGTCCTTGGTTTTCACCTTTATTGATAGTACCAAAAAAATAGATTCTAGTGGTAAAAGAAAATGGAGGGTCGTCATAGATTACAGAACGTTAAATGAGAAAACTATTGGTACTGATAGAGTTAGAAAGTATAATGGAAGGATTAAGATGCGTTTTGAATGCCAGCTTGGAGTGGAGTGTGTTCATGCCAACTCTGGCATTCGTTTCCAATGCGAGAGTGAATTGATTTCACATCCATCTGTCGAGCATAGTTTCAGCCGTTTTTAATTATCAAAATTATAATATTCACACCAAATGTCCAGAATAAGGTCGTTATAACGTAAAATGCTTTACAAGTGTACAACTTTTTCGAAGTTGACGGTTATTTCAAGCGTCAAATTCACTAAATTCAGAAGGTTTGACACTGTAGCAGTGAACATCATCCTCAGGTTCCTCAATAAACTGTAATTCTCTGATATTCGCCCGTTGAAGGAGTTAACGGACATAGATTATCTTGTTAGAAGGTATACCTCCGATTATCTTGTTAGCAGGTATATCTTCTATATTTCTTTATTTGGACATAACAGGGGTGCTAAATGGCTCTACCAAATGGGTATTTTAACAACGTCTGTACAATACTAACAATCTGAACCAGTACGTATGTACATACAATGAGTGGCCATATTATTATGGATAGTTGCACTTTTTTAAACATGGAGGAGATGTCTTGTGAGCTATACGTGACCCTAGTAAAAACAGGCTTTTTTATTGAATGCTACTATATTTATTCACTAATATGTAATAGTAACTAAATCTAAAAAACTAAATAATGTTAAACTAGAAATATGAGCTCGTTGTAAGATGTTCAAAATGATGATAAGCTCTCCAAAAGAGAGAGATACTTTCCGTGTCTCACGGAATGCAATTTTGTATATTCTCTTATCCCAATGATTGAACAATGTTTTTATGACTTAAAGTTGGTCGGTATACAACGGATGTAGTTTTACACAGTAATAGAGGGAGTCATAATTAACTTATCAAAATGCCAGAAATTGTAGCCATACACAAAACTAAAAAGCTACAAAAATCCATACACAGGGGTCCCGTTCTGACGCGGTAGTTTGGGATCCACCTTTACCCAATCGCGACTTAAGTGAACCGCCTCACACTGCATACGAATTTGTATCGTGCGTAAGCGTACGAATTAAGTGCGCACATTGCATACGTTTTTCTTCTCCGAACAAGTTTTTTCCAAAATTTAACAAAGAAACTCGTCCAAATTTCAACCATTCGTGCGGAAAATCCAAACAACTTTGGATTCATTTCGGACGTCGTATGTATACGCACGGATATGTACGACTAATTCGCACCCAGTATGCGCGCTCTTATGGTTACATTAATGTTGGGATCGGAGGATTTGAGAGTATTCGTACGCGTCCAGTGAGTGTGCGGCTACCCTTACTGTGTTATGGGTAAATGAGCGATAATACCAGTTACGATTGCATTTATTATTAACACTAAGTAAACATAAGTTTTTATCATTTCATTTATTGGTGACATTATAAAGCATACTTATTTATTATGAATATTATATGAAACAGATACCTAGATACCTGTGCATTTAATTTAAAGTTATCTCTTAAAACATTTATGTAAGTTTTTTTTCAATCGGTAATAATAAATAAACAGCAAATTCCGGAGCCATGGCACTTCTGCGAGTTACCGAACCGCGTCTTAACGGGACCCGACTGTACATCAAGATCTGTAACGAGAAAATTAGCAAATTAACAACAAATTATTGAAACTACAAATCAAACAGATCCTGATTAAGGATTTCATTTATGAATCAAATCTTTTCTAAGAAGGAAGGTGTTATGTACATATGGTAGCTGATGATTTCCGTGTAAATTGTTTGAAAAATATTTCCAAGAAATTAACTTCTTCGGAGGAGATGTTTGGTTTTTGCGAAATATCGTAGAACTAAATGTGCACTTGAACATTAAATATTAAATTTTATTTCCGGAATTAATAATGCAGGTGGTGTCATAAGACAAATAATAAATAACAAACCATTTGTGCGAGGATAGGATAGGCTGTTATGTTTAGTTACAAATAGTTTCGGCTCCGTTGTTAACATAGTACCTAGTCTGTGATAGAACTAACCAAGTAACTATTGGAATAGAGATACATAGGTAGCAAATATGTCTGAAAACTTCTAAGAGATAAATTAGAATAAATTCAGTCAACATTTAGTGATCAATTTTCAACATTTCCAGCCACAACAGGCCAAAAATTATAAATTTTCAAAAATATATAATGAATTTGATTAGTAGAGAATTTTTATAGAATAAAAATCAATTGATGAATAGTGTAATTAACTTAAGAGTGATAAAATAATTAATTAAATAATTTTAATTATTTATTCAAAAATGAAGTCATGGCATCCACAGAACGTGACACTTGCTCATATTAATAAAATTCCCAATAAACTGCATTATCAACAATGGGACATTCGCACGAAAGTGACACATAGATGGCAAGTAAAAATTGAAACAGACTTTAAATATTAAATATAAATGAAAATTGATGAAAATTATAAATAATTTGTAAATTTTAGAGTTGCAATAAGCATTTCAATCAAATTATCACCATCAATGACAACCAAATAGACATGACGCCATATATGTTGATTTAATACACAAGATGTGGCGCCATTTTGTGTATACTTCAGTCTACTGTCACGTCCATTGTAAGTTCAAGGGCTGAATTTTTTCAATAATCTTTTGCAATGATTGCAAGTGAGAAACAAAGCGTATTATAAGACAAAATTAGAGTTAAATTTGTTTTAAAGTATCCCAATTAATGATTAATAATATCTTGTTACGTGTATTATTGTCGACATAATATTTCATAAAAGGCTTTTTTCAAATGAATGACGTCAAACTAAATTTCAAGGCCCCGAGAGCTTAGGTAAAGATGAAATTTAAACAAAATTTTAAGATGAAAAATTGTGTTTAAGTGCATGTGATTATGAATTATAGAAGAAAAACGTGTTTAAGTGAATTCAATTTCAGATCAACTCTATAAAAATGTCCGTACAACAATTCTGTTTGCGGTGGAATAATCACCAACCAAATTTCATATCAGTGTGTTCTTCATTACTTCACAATGGAACACTAGTCGATGTCACATTAGCCGCTGAGGGGAGACAGCTACAAGCTCATAAAATAGTACTTTCTGCTTGCAGTTCATATTTTCAGGTATATAAATTAAATAATTCATTTCAATTTTTGCAAATAAATTTCAAACAATAATTACAATATTCACTTGAAAGGATTTATGCGTTGTGTTTGCATGAGTGCGTACGCAATTAGTATTGAACAATTCCAGTTCATGTGCAAAATACAATTTTTCAAAGTCAGGATTATTTATAAATGTCAATTGATCAGCATTTGATACTGGTTCTACAATATTCAATAATTTCGTTTATGAAACCACAATCGACCACTGTAGCATAGCTAGAGTACAATTTCTTGTATCCTTTACCAAGTAGTTCCATGTTGGTAAAACGCAAGTGCGAATTAAATTAACATTTCTAAAAGTAACAATCTCAACTATAATTTTAATTTAAGATATTTAAGGATTAAATAAATCTTATCAGAATTACAATAATATTTTTATGTGACACTGCACAAGTTGTGAAATTGAGAGTAAAGTTGTCTAGCTAGTGAAATCTGTTAAACTACTTCTACTTTTCATATCACGGAGAAAAAGAGAGATAGAATAAATATACGAAGATCCGCACAAAGAGAAAAAGCCGAAATTTTGACGTTCCATAAAAAGTTTCACTTCCAACGCATAGGTTATGTTTAATATGTTATTGCGTTTTACGTAACAGTAACACAGAATGGAATCTAAATTTTTATTATAAATGTCTACATGAGTCATGTTAAATTCCTCTTGCAGAGCCTGTTTACAACCAATCCATGTCAACATCCTATAGTTATTTTAAAAGATGTCCAGTACAATGATCTTAAAACAATGGTAGACTTTATGTACTACGGAGAAGTGAATGTGTCTCAGGAACAGCTACCACACATATTGAAAACTGCTGAAATGTTAAAGATAAAAGGTTTAGCCGAAATGCCGGAAGCAGCAGCTTCGCTAACCAAATCAGAGAGTAAATCATCATCTGATCCAACAGAACAAATGGCTGGCACTGGTAGTGGATCAGATTCAATATGGGGCAGTACAGAATCGCAATTTCAACATCACCATATGCATCATCAACCGCAACAACAACAGCAGCAACAGCAACAACAACAACAACAACAACAGCAGCAACAACAACAACAGCAGCAGCAACAACAGCAACAACAACATCAACAAACTCATACTTTAACACAACATCAACAAAGAAGAACGCCATCTCCAAATAGTGCCGGTATATCACCTGCAACAAGAAGAAAACGATTAAGAAAATCATCAACTAGTGGTAAATACCAAATAACAAAATCTTATATTCAAAAATAGATAATCCATTTATTTTCATATTTAGGTTCAACAGAACAAACATCAGAGGAACAAAGTACCATTGAAGTAGCTGCAAACATGAATATATCACAAATGAACCAAATGTCATTTAGTGGAACCTCAACGAATTTAGCCCAAAACATTCATACAAAAATAATTAAAGAAAGTTCTAGCACCGACACTGATACTCATCCTCATGATTCTTCTCAGGAGAGCATTGATGACTCAACAGCTCATCATCATATTCAACAAATTGTAATTATTTATATAAACACAATATGAATTGTTTAACATATAATATTGTTTTATAGAAACCAGAATCTGAATTGAGTAATGTACAACAGTCTATACCATTGGATATTTCCGGGTCAACAACACCATCAGAACAGGATACAGCGTCTGCTACTTGCCCTCAAACGCAATCTTCACATTCAGGTGAGTTGATGTATCAAGCAACAATATTTGTTTTGTAAAATTTTCATTTTTGTTTTTAATTATCCGTACATCCCTTTTATACATGTCACATTTTCTTACCCATTTTGTTTATTACTTTAAAATTTATAATTTTAATATAAAATTCCGTCTATACTTATCTATCTGTATAAGTTATGTGATATTGATTTCAAACCAAATTTATTATCATGAAATTCACCAAATCATATTGTGATATGAATATCTGTATTATGAATCCGTTATTTCACGATATTAAGAATTCTAATGGAATGAATCTGCTTAACACTGTAGAAAATTAATGAATAAAAATCCTCTTCCAGCTTTTTCCTTCCTTATATAGTATTGAATGTAGAATTTGCAACTTGTTACAAAATAATTTCTCCAAATGTTTTCGTAGAAAGATTTTATGTAATAGAGTAATGTAATCTAATCATAGAATATTGAAAATAAATATTGAAAATCTTGAAAATCAAATCAATTTCGAACGTTATACCATCATAAAAGATCTATGTCGTGAAAACATTTCTGTGCATAAAATGCATTAAATGTTTAACATCATTTGCTTAGTTCCTGATCCTGTAATTTCTTGTCATAATCTCATCTTAAAAATTATTCTTTGTGTAAATTTTATCAACGTTGACACATTGAAATATAACAATCATTAAGTATTTTGCATTTAATTAATAAATAACTTAAGCGTATTAAATATAAATATTTATCGATATATTTAAAAACAATTGCACAAATATTCCTTTTCTTGAATAACCGAAAATAGCAACGAAAAGCATAAAAACCTTTAAAACGTTTAATTTGAATTTATTTAAGTCATAATTTACTTCTAATTATTTTTAATGATATGAAAAAGATTTTACATCTATAGACTTATCCATGCAATCTGGGATCAGGAGAGAGCTATGCAACATAAATAGCGTTAAACATTCAATTCAGAAAATTTTTTAATTTATTGTTCATTAAAAATTAAAAGTTCAATAAAAATTTTCAATAAGAACGAAATAATTTTAGTTGATATTTGATATTGAATAAAAGAATTAAAACTATTTACTTTGATTATAAATTTTTTCAAATATATTTTATGTATTTTAAATGAAATATAATAATATTTATATAGAATATACATATTACGTAAATTTATTTTCTTAATAGTATTAAACTTTTCGTTCTTTTATTTCTACATCTATCATGCAAGAGTTTTAACACGAGAAAACTGTTACTTACTTGTTATAAAATTATTTATTTATTTATCTAATTTTTTTTTTTTTTTTTTTTTAAATCTTATTAATGTAATCAAATGAAAAATCAAGATTTTCATATATGTAATATAATTAATTGGCTCTCCTTCCTCTCCCAGGTGTGCAATGGACAGTTGTCGACTCAAACTATCCAAGATTTAGTTTATCAGATGCGCATCCAAATGCAACGGAAAATAATAGTAATACATCAAATGGTTCACAACAAAATGTTAGTTCTTCATCAGTTGTAGCGACAAATCAACAGGCGCATATCCAAATGCATTATCAAGGGGGAACATATACACCTGAAATAATATCAGTTAATAATCTTGTCAGCAATTATTCTCAGAGTCTTTCGACACCAACATCACCATCAGATTCAGTGATGGTACAATCGGTTTATAGTCAAGGACCAACACCAACACAATCTCCAGTTCATCGAATTACTGCTGGTGATAATATAAATAATGCGAATAATTCACATAATCAAACAATACCAACGGCAATAGTACCACCAAAGCGTAAAAGATCAATAAATCCACAAGGTGATGAAAATTTCCTTCAAGCTTTGGAAGCGGTAAGAACTGGTGGTATTGGTTTTTGTAAAGCTGCACGTATATATGGAGTTAATAATCGCACGTTATGGTTAGAATATAAAAAACGTGGATATCCAATATGTAGACCTAGTATAAAAAATCGAATTAAACTAGAACCAAATATATCACCGCCACCACCAACAACACCAACAAATGAGGAAACAACTATAGAAAACTATGAACATTTAAATCAACAAGCGATTAATATGCAAGTTCCTCCAACATCTGAAACTCCAACACCAATTATGTGTCCTCCACATGCACATCCAATGGGTGTAATGAGCTTTTTAGATACAAGACACATGGAATTTCCTGGAGGTATACATACAATGTCCAGACAACGATATACAGAAAATACTGTTAATGTCAATTCCACAGCAATGAACTTACAAGGACTCAATTTCAATTCTATGTAAAATTTAGAGTTCTCGGAAGACGATAGTGTGATTTATATAATATTGTCTAATTAAAGAGATAACAACATAAACCTATGCGAGTTTATTCGAAGATAAGTAAATTTTGTAGACTGAAAAGTTGATTCTCAGAGAAATATGGGCATATGATATAATATTGATGGAAACAACAATAAATTGATGATGCACGGAAAGATATATATACGTTTATATCTATCACTGCCCGAACTGAAAAAGTATATCAAAGCCTATGAAAGCAAATGATACAAAATTGTATGTATAACATAGAGATAGAATAGAATAACTGATGTTATTTTTCATTAAGACTCAATTATTACTTTTATAGAGACCTGTCATTAGATTGTAAGCTATTTTAGTTCAATTGTTTTCTACAACATCCATATTAAATATACCCGTGAGTAGATTATTATTATTTAGGAATCTAATCCAAATTAATAAAATTCAGCTAAACAATATATTTTTTTTTATTTTTAACAATATATTATTTTGCAATACAGTATATTTTAAAAGCAAATTGTATAGTATTTATAATAATGTGTAAAGTAATGGTCCACATGTATGAAAAACAAAATTGTCTTCAATAAACCAACATATTTACAATTATATGTATATTCTCATAATGTATTGTATATATTATCACATAAGTACTTAAGGTGTATCTAATTTTATGTTGTAATTTATATTCAAATTACACGTTAAGTATGCTAAGTCCTTTGTATTTTTTCACTGGAATGTGCCATTTGACGTGCTAAAGGTTAAATTGCTTTATTCAAGTAAATGAACCTTTCAATTCAATTCACATTAAAGAAAATTGAGCATAATGTTTTAAACTAATATTATTATATGTCATTTTGGTATGCAGTAGGAAATTCCCATTGTCTCATGTTCACCCACCCAATCAATGTAATACGGAATGAAAATTTTATTGTAATCAAACGCTTTTCATATTGTTCGAAATTTTCAAAAATTTTGTTTTTATCCATCTGTGAATAATGATAACTCAAAAATATATGTATATCTTTTAATAATTTTAATTAAATTATTTAATGAAAATTTTAAAATTTCGTCAAATGAGCAGATAAATTCTAAAGCACAGCTTATATTCTTTTTATTTAATTTTTAATGATAGATACTAACACTATCAAAAGAAAAGGGCAAAAGCACATACCTCAAATTTTAATCCAATTTATATTTTAATTATTTTACGAACAATCCACATAATAGCAGAAAATATTGTAAATTATTAAGTGTTTGTATTCGTCCAATGTTATCATTAATTCGGTATCATTGTGAAAATATATTTTACTATGTAGGAAATGTGCAGCAAATGATCAACACAACAAACAAATAATCAATATTTTTCTTAACACAATGTTTATTTCAAAGTAGATGTTATGTTCTAACAAATTCTAACACAAAACTTTAAATCGAAATGTTTTTGCTTTTATGTATAGCTGTAACTACAATAAATCAAACATAAGAAAAAATTAAGAATTTCTTTATTGAAATCATATCACATGGAATGTAGTTGATAGTAAAGGAAACTACTTGCTTATAAAACGTTCGTGATGCGTGTAACGAAAACACGAACCATATTCTTGGATTCCTCAGTTATTTTTGGAAAATATTTTATCATATACTATTCAATAATTGAAAAAATCATATTAATAATTAACAATTAATTTTTACCTTCAGAGAAATCATCGCCACCATCAAACTTAACAACTTGTGGTGGAAGTAAACGTAATCGTTTTCTTATTCGTCAACCTCGAATCAAACGAGACAGTGATACTACCAGTCAACAGTCTCCTGAAGTAGTCGAGCTAGAACCGATTTACTCACGTAGTTTGTTAACTGTACCTCCGAAAATCGAACGACATGCATCAGAGCCAGCTCCTAGTTTAACACCTTCATCTCCACATTTGTTGTCAATACCGCAATCATCGCCGTATCTTGTTAAACAGCATTCACATCCTTTGTTGCCGAGTCAATCGCCTCCTATATCTCCACCATCGTTAACTGCAGGATTTGGTCTTCACAGACAATTATCTTACCCAGTGCCATCTTCGTCCTCAGCAAAACAAATTATATCAGATCAAATACACTCACCTAGTACAAATATTCTATCTACAAGTACTCTAACCCATACATCGAGTATGGTACAATATGTTCCAACAACGATTAAACAAGAGATCGACATAACACACGCATCGAAAAGTGGGGGTCATAGTCCGTCCGTTATATTAATTTCAGACCCTCTAACTGTAGCTAACCCAAGTGAACATATTCCTACTATAAGAATTAAAACTGAAGAACTACAAAGATCATCTTCTTCTCCACAAGTAAGTTAAGGTCAAGTGTGAAGAAATTTTTTGAAATTTCATTCTTTATTATATTTCAGGCAACTCGTGAACTGTCTTTAGAAAATCCACGTTCAAGTCATTGTCCAGTTATACGTCCAGGTCCAGCTCTTGGTTGTAATTTTTGTTGGAACACAATTGATGCTCATGGACGAATATTAAGAAGAAAAACAAAATATCATTGTCCTGAATGCCAAACTAATTTGTGCATTGTGCCCTGTTTCCAAGAATATCACGAACGACAAGCAAATGAGGGGCAACCAAACAATGAAAGTTCCCTCTCTACTAGTTCAAGTAGTAAGAATGTATCCTCTAGTAGTCTTAGACATTATCCAAAAACTGGATCAATTTAATTTTAGATAATAATATGCAAAAACATAAAATGTACATATTTGTACACAAAAAAGTAAATGTTGTGTGTAATTGATTTTATGAACAAAGTGTAATAGGAATTATCAATAAGGTAAATATTTTCATAAATTGTTGAAAAATTGTAAGTTTATAGTTTCGATATGAAGGAAGAAACCTAACCGAATACGACATATTATGTTATATTAAATAGCCTTCACTAATAATTCATTTAATTTAGATTATCCTCAAAATTATGCTATAGGTATATAACGGCGTTTATATGCAAACAACATCTATCTATTTCAATATTATTTATCAATAGTAATTGTGCGACAAACGTACAAACCACAAAAAATCTCTGGTCAAAATTGAAACTAGTAAATAATCACAAGAAATAAAATAATGTTTATTTTGAAAATGTTATGTCGAGTCGTTGACTTTGCACAAACAAATCATGTACCTGATAAAAGACAGATTACATATGGAATTTAATAGATATATACATGTATATATATATATGATAAAGGATAATATATGTGCATAAAATTATTTTTATTTTTATCTATGTTCTCAATAAATAATCTTCCTGTTTTGGAATATTCCAGTTTGTAAATGAAATTTTCAGAATTTTACAGATCCTTGAAATGAAGAAGAAATTTATGAGAAAATGATATTTACGTGATACTGATTGATAGATTATGTTACTCTTTCCCATGTGAAGTTTTTCAAAATTTGAGGAGCACATCGATCATCATCAGAAACAAATTAAATACCTCTAGAATGTCCCTGTTTGCAGATGGCAGACGACGCATTCACTATATTGCAAAGCTAGCATGTAGCATTACAAACAATCTGCAAAACTACATAAACACACTAAAGGAATATTTCAAGAGATGGAAAATCAAATATATAAGGGTCGTTTGATAGGTCAGTGACTTTATGAATGAAAAACAATAAATTCGGGATATAAGCATTTTATTTCTCGACATAATCTCCTTTCAGTTCAATACATTTGGTCCACCGTTTTTCCAATTTTTTTATTCCCTCCAAATAATAAGTTTTCTCAAGACCATCAAAATATGCATTTGTTTCAGAGATGACCTCTTCATTTGACCCAAATCTCTTACCGCCCAGCCATTTTTTGAGATTCGTAAACAAAAAATAGTCGCAGGGAGCTAAATCTGGAGAATATGCTGGGTGGGGTAGGAGTTGGTAGTCCAATTCATGGAGTTTTGCCATAGTAATGACACACGTGTGCACTCGTGCATTATCCTGATGAAACAGAACGTTTTTTTTCGCCAAATGCGGTCGTTTCTGCTTCAGAACAATGTCGAATCGGCCTAAAAGTTCTGAATAATATTGGCCAGTTATTGTTTTACCTCAGGAGTTTGTATGCTTCCAATGGCTGTCAAACATAAACTACATGGGTCAGCTCGCTAAAAATTTGACCACAGACTGATAATAGATCAGAGAAGGCGGGAGTACTGTTGTATTTACGACCCTTGTAACATAGACAAGAAAACACAAACAAACGCCTGAAACCCTCAGAGTTCAAAACGAGACAATAAACATCAAAATATCTGGGTTTAATTTTCGACAAAAGCCTAACATGGTAAATAAAACTAAATTCCTTAAAACCCCTGATTGAAAGCAAAAAATTGAATATGAAAATAAACTTCTCATATATAAGCAAATAATAAGGCAAAATCTTGTATGTAGGAGTTTAGCCTGTTATAAAACATAAAAAACAAGACAATGCGACGCATCCTCAAAATACCATGGTATGTTAGGAATACAGATTTTCACAAAGATTTAAGATTAGAAACAACAGACAAGTAGATAAAGATAAAGCATTAAAATTAAGGAATATTGAGACATACTCAGACTTACGAACGATAATAACTGCCTAAATGGTAGTGGGTAAAAGTGCTTAAGCACTAGCTTAAATTTAAACATAGTTCCCAGAGAGATGGTGAACAAGTGATTCGCTAGAATTTTGAATAGTACACACTAAAGTTTCGAAAATTTGAGTGGCTTAGAGAAGTGCTATTGTACAGAAAACCAATCTGGGACTTTAGCTTCTGTTTTTATTTTCTCAACTTATCAGTGGAACTTTTTAGAAAATGAACAAAATATTAAATAATCATATCATTTTAAGCTGTGTTATTTAAATAATTTTTTACATTTCATTTCATTTATTTTTGCTTTCTTTCTTGTCCTCTTCTCTCACGGCTGGGTTATTTGCACGGAAATTAGGGAATTGTTCCCATGGAGCAGATAGGTCGAACTTTCGGAATTCTTGGGCCAGCTCTAAAGGTTCGCATACCACACGTTTCTTTTCGTCATCGTATCTTAACTAAAATTTAAAATTTTCGTAATAATTTTGAATTAACGTTAAAATCAAAAAATCTTACTTCGACGTATCCAGTCAATGGAAAATCACGTCTTTGGGGATGTCCTTCGAAGCCGTAATCAGTTAAAATACGCCGGAGGTCTGGATGATTTGCGAAGAATACACCGTACATGTCCCAAACTTCGCGTTCATACCAATTCGAACCCTTGAAAACATCACACGACGAGTCAATTGGTGTAAGCTCATCTGTATACGTTTTGACACGGATTCTGGAGTTGTATCGTAAAGAAAGTAAGTTATAGAAGACTTCAAATCTATATTGTCGACATGGTACATCCAGTGCACCTATATCTGACACATTGGCAAACTGGGCGTTGTGGTGGTCTTTAAGAAATTGCAAAACTGGAACAACTCCTTCTGGACAAATAAGGACTTCTAGTTCGTCGCATTCGGTAAGCTGAACTTTTTGGACATACTTTGGCATGCATTCCTGAACGTATTTACCGAAATCATTCAAATTTGCACGCATAGCCTCATCATGTTTACGGATAGTAGCTAAAATTACAGACGACATTATGAAACTAGTGATACTACATATATAATCTTGAATCTTACGTGCTCGGTCCTCTTCCTTTGCAGCTTCTGTGGATGCAAATCTAACAAAATTCGGGCTAAAGAAACCTAGAATCGAACCTCCTATGAATTTACTGACAGAATGTACAATTTTCCTACTATACCTTTATTGCCCTTTAATGCTAGTCGACTGAAGGACGATATATTCCTTAGGAGAGAAGTCATTTTTACTACTTAAGAAAATAATGAGGCTGTTGACAACTCGATCCAAGTTTGTGTTTATGTAATAATTTTGACACTTCGTCCAAAAATAAATTTAATATAAATGAATTTTGTATTATTTAATTAAAATTTTAATTTATATAATTTAAAATTGAAAAATTTTCTCTTTTTAATATGAAATTAAAGAAGTAAATAATTTTTATTTTGACAAAATGACTTTAAGGACGCTGCTAATTAGAAGCCGCTGTAAACAAAAATGTCACTTTGACAGTTGTGTCAAATAATTTTAATTTTTTCTGAAAAAAAAGTCCGCGTAGAGAATAATACGGAAGTGGAACAAATTCACGGGTGAAAAACAAACAAATTTTTTGGGAAAAATGAACCACCTTAAGTGGATGGGACACACAACAACGCTTGTGGAATTACAGAAAAACTTGTACAAAGATGTAGCTACTTGCGATATAACAATAGCTACAAAGACAAAAAGATTCAAAGCCCATCGATTTCTGTTATGCTGCTGCAGTGATTACTTCAAAGAAATGTTCCAAGGGATACCAGAGAATCAGGAGATAACTATTGTTGTTCCAGATATAAAGGATGCAGTCATGGAAAACATATTACATTTTGTTTATATTGGACAAGTTTGTGTGAATTCATTTAATTTGTCGGATTTTCTTGAGACTGTCAATTTGCTTGGGATAAAAACTGAGATGAGTTTCGAATGTAACCTAAACAAAACAAAAATATCGAAAACGTATGGAATGGAGACGGAAAATTTTGAAGATACTGTGAAACGGGCTGATGTACCACCTTTGGAGGTATGTTTTTGGAGGGAGATTTTGAAGAAAATGTATTTGAATTATTTTCTTTACAGAATACTGAAACTGAAAATGTTGAAGAGAAAGTATTTGAAGAATATCTTGAAGTTTACAATGAAGAAGAGAAAATGGATCAATACACAATTGAACATATTGAGCCAGAATCGAATGAAAGTAATCCTGAATACATGTTAACCGATACTAATGGTGAATCGTTTGTAATATCCGAAAGAAAAGAAAACCTTTCAAATAGTAAAAAGCTCACTCAAGAAATTGATTTTACATCAGATGATATGCATGGTAACCCATCAGTTGCACAATTTACCCCATTGGTGACAAAACCAAAAACCGAAGATATAAGCCTAAACGATTCTGGAGGTGAGAAGGAATCACGAGATGAAGCATTTGAGAATGCTGTACAAGCAGTTATAGAAGGTGGTATAAGTCTTCAGAAGGCAGCAACAAAATTCAATGTTTCTAAGACTGTCTTGTGGCGACGGGTTAGAAAGAATTCTGCATACAGAATTGAGAGAGAACACCCTATGATATCAGCAGCACTTGAAAAACTAGAACAAGGCGAATCTCTTAAAAGTATAAGTCAATGCTTGAAAATTCCAATATCCACTCTGCACAGACACAAAGTTCGACTACTGAATGCTGGACGATTACCTGGTCACATTCAAGTGAGGAAAAGAGATTCAAAGGAAAACTTAAAAATTAGAATTCAAAAAGCTATCGAAGGCTGCCGCTGTGGAATGTCACAAAATCATGCATCCACTATCTATTCTGTACCCAAATCAACATTGTGGAGGCATTTACAAAAGTATACACAAAACCAATTAAAGGAGGAACCAACAGAGCACATACCCGTTTAATACCCCGAATGAATGTAGATTTATTTATTATTAATTCGAATTAATTTCTTGTAAAATATTAAATTTTTTATGTCGTAAATAAATATGGATGGTAGGATACTAGTTTATTTTTAATTTAATAGTTCAATATTGTAATATTGAATGTTCCATTTTCAAATGCTTGTGAACGTCCACTGTTTCGTTTAATTCAACATAATTTTGTATTCACATAGTATAATATTAAAATGAAAAATTCCAATATTATTCACACAAATTAATTGTGTTTCTTAATTTTTAAAACTAAAACTTCGAAAATATAAAATATTTTTCATTTTTAACAAAATATTTCGACCTACAAATGAAATGGAACAACGGTCACTCTTCATGGAACACAAAATTTAAGGAATGAAAATTAACTAAAATTTGTTACTTTCATTTTAATTAACATTAGAAAGAAATATTAATTAATTATGAAATTTCTATTGTGGAGTATCAAATCAAATTGTCCTTAGTGTCTTTGTAGAACGATCATCTCTTCTTGAAGATAGTACAGGACCTCAAAATCTACTGATGGAGCACTGGACAAATTTAAATTTTCCTTGTTGCTGGCATCCTCTAGAATATCTGTAAGGAAATTAAACTTGTTATTCACAACATACAAGTATAAATTGAATTTTTATCAATTTTCAGGCAAGAGTACAGTTAGTTAGGTCTCGGAAGGCGCGCACTTAATCGACATGAAACCTGTACAAATATAATCTATATTTAAAAATAAAAATTAAATATCTAAAGGAAAAATCCTCGATTTTCCCTCGTTTTCGATATATTTATGATTTTATGTGAACGTGTTTTTTCGGGTTTTCAGAAAATTCACGCATCCTACCGCAACAAAGTATTGAAATATCAAATCAACACTCAAGAACAAACAATCAATATTATATTCAAAAACTCACAATTCTATCTAATTTTCGATATTTTCGTATTTTAAATATAATTCGAAATAACCTCAAAATTGACATAAATGGGGTGGTTGCGTCATGTTGGTGTCACGAACGATGTTGGCCACCTATGTGTGAAATTCTAACCTTGTGTGTTCGAGACGTCATTCACATATGTTCGGCTACGTTCGTTCTTATTATGTTATGTTTTAATGTTTATAATAAAATAAATGTATATTATTAATTTGAAATGTTTTTAAATTTATTATTTTTAATGTAAGAAAATAAATAAATATATATTGCGCAAACATTATTCAATTTTTGGACATATTCATATGAAGAAAACCCTTCAATTGTTTCTGTTTTATGATATTTGTTTCACGATAATTTTCCTGTTAATATATATTATTAGAAATTTTTGCAATCATTATTATTATTTTTCAAATTATAAGAGAGGCTATATACCATAAAAAGCATAAAAAACAAAATATAATCACTTTGATGGAATGAACTGAAATCAAAGGATATTTTTGCGTTTTGTAGGAAAGTTTTCAAAAAACTTATTTATGACGTTAAAAACATCAAAAGTTTGTATGGTAAGATGAAGTTTAATCTTGTTAGAAACTTATTTCAACTGTCCATTTTAGATTGGCAAATTTAAATTGTTCATTTTAGATTGACAAAAAGAGTGTTTGCAGATACCAGCTATTGAAAATATAGAAAACCTAGTTTATGCATTACCAAGTGGTGGTAAAACGCTAGTGGCGGAAATACTGTTACATGAACTTATATACCACGATGTCTTATGTTTTATTTGTCCAGGAAAAGGTAACAAGAGAATCAGTCAGTATTGTAATTTACATGTTTGAGTATATCTTTGTTTCAGGTCACTGCAATAGGGCCTTTTGCTTTGAATTGTAATTTCCTTGTTGGAGTACACAGCAAAAGAACAGCACAGGAAAGGACGTTGTCTATCACCAAGTAGAAGAATGAATCTTTATTTATAGTATCTATTGAAAAAGCTTCAATATTATTTGATAGCTCATGTTATCAAGAAGAAAAATAAAAGTAGTCTTACACAAACCTTGACACTATTCGTTTCAAATAATTTGAAATATTCAATTCAAAGGAAGTCTTTATTTGCTCTCTTTTTTCATGTGCTTTATACAAAAAAGCGTTTCAACTTATAACTAAAGTCTACTGAGATTTCTTCTCATCTCCTTTAGCCTTGGTCTGATCGTCTTTAAAATGCAGGAAGACCAAAGGAAACAGGAATACTCTGATCATCATCAACTCAAAATTGATAAACATAACATCACTGATGACTTACAAACAGATCCAAGATCTGTATACTTACGCACAAAACATGCTTCACAAATTTTTACTTTCCAACTTAGTTCAGTTACGGTTACATGCAAATTCGATGATCGTCATGGATTTGTGACTGTTGTCCAAGTCCGCAGAACTGAAAATGTCCAAGACGAGGGCTTAGATACTAATTCGAATGTAGGCTTGTTAATAGATAATATATGACGCTTTCCACAGAGTTCAGTTGAACAGAAGCAAATGTGAATTCTTTTATGAAAACAGGCCAACAAAACGAACAGTGTTTTCAATATGATTTTTCAAAAAGGACCAAAAGGAAATCTTAACAGGACCTTGGAACGGACGAAGCTTGTATTCAAAAATATTTATTTGCAGATAGTCAAAATAAAGTGGACTTCAAAAATCTCAGACAATGTAAAGCTTAAGACCTTTATAAAATCACAATATGTTTTGGAATGATACTTATATGATTTACAAATTAGCACTAATAACATCAACGTTATACTTGACACTGAACTCATACAGTTCCTTAATCATAGCTCTCAATTCCCTGTCAACTGCTTCGCCCACTCGCTCATACATTTCTTTCGACAAATCAACCGCCTCTTGGTACTTCAAAAACTCCTCAACGTCGACATCGTCCGGCTCATGGAGATTCATTAAAAACGTTGATGCGATTTGAATACCATAAATGTAATATTTAGCAAATTCTTTGATGAAGTTTTCGTGGCTAAATATGAAAATAAACTAAATGTTAAACATCAATTAAGTGAGTTAGACGAAGTACCTCATGAAATCTGGAATATCATTTTGTCCAATTCCCATTTCAGTACAGTATTGTTCTACTAGAGAGTTGCGGTAGCACTGAAAAATTTTATCAAAATTGGAAGATCTAACATCAACTCCAGTGGAGTTTGCAAGAAATACTGATAGATCGATCATTGGTGAAGAGTAACGTAAAGTTTGGAAATCAAATATTAGCACATCCACAGGTAGTTCCTTATCCTAAAGCACACCAGAAGTGAATAGAGGCATGGCTGTAAAATCAGAAACCTTCATACCTTTTCGTCATATTTGAATGCCAAATTGTTTCTTAAGTAATCGCCATGCCATATAACTGCATAGGGTTCAATTGGTTTCACCTTTTCTCTCCAATAAGCAAACGCATTTTGGAAAGCCTTAGCTAACTTCTCCACGAAATCCGATGACATACCCAAATCATGTTGACTAAAATTTTATTATAAATGTTATAAAGTATGTAATTCAACAAACTTGTATCTACCTTTCTCTAGCAATTTTAATAGCTCGTCCAGTACCATGTTTGATAACCTCGGTATACACACCTGTAGGATCGTGAGTAAAGCGTGACTCTACTAAGGAGTCTATAATCCTTTTGAAAGTTTCTGGACTTTTGCGCTTTGTCGCGTAAAATGTACCGTGGAATCTTCCGACTTCTTTTACTATAAAATTACAATATTTCAGAATGTATTTATAACAATGTAGACTTTGGGAGATGAAGATGACAAATTATTTCTAACTCGGTAGTGATAAAGTTGATGTCATACTTCCATAGTGTCATTATTTGAAGATTACAAGATTACAAATGCGCTAGCATAATATGGGAATGCACTTGGTATGAAACGTTCGTACTGTGTATGCTCCAATAGTCTTACTGAAACCTGCAAATAATGATAAATAATGTGAAAATTCTCAAGATAATTTAATCGATAAATTCTACCTGTATGGTGCTAGACAGATGAGTAAAGCCTACATGGTCGTAGTCCACTTTGAATTAATACACCCCATACACATTGGGAATTTTGAATTTAGCCTGATATTGGCCACCGTTCACATTTTTCAGGGTAGTGCGGACGAATTTGAGTTGAACTTCCACTTTCCATCAATAAGCCAATTTGTATATAACCGCGTTCTGGAAGGAAATATAATTTTAATTTCCCATTTAACTTCTCAGTAGGGAGACGACACTATCCAAGCCGGCATTTTGACACTTAACTTGCGGTGGAATCAATTCCACTGCAGCCAACATTTAAAATTTCGTTCATTTCCAGATAGAATTCTGCTAGGGATTATGCTAAGCCCTAAATTGGTGGCTAAATTCTGCCAAAATAGCAGAATTCTGCTAAATCTGGTCACCCTGCACTCAGCCAACCAGTCTGAAAATAAAGATTCATTCTTCTACTTGGTGATAGACAACGTCCTTTCCTGTGCTGTTCTTTTGCTGTGTACTCCAACAAGGAAATTACAATTCAAAGCAAAAGGCCCTATTGCAGTGACCTGAAACAAAGATATACTCAAACATGTAAATTACAATACTGACTGATTCTCTTGTTACCTTTTCCTGGACAAATAAAACATAAGACATCGTGGTATATAAGTTCATGTAACAGTATTTCCGCCACTAGCGTTTTACCACCACTTGGTAATGCATAAACTAGGTTTTCTATATTTTCAATAGCTGGTATCTGCAAACACTCTTTTTGTCAATCTAAAATGAACAATTTAAATTTGCCAATCTAAAATGGACAGTTGAAATAAGTTTCTAACAAGATTAAACTTCATCTTACCATACAAACTTTTGATGTTTTTAACGTCATAAATAAGTTTTTTGAAAACTTTCCTACAAAACGCAAAAATATCCTTTGATTTCAGTTCATTCCATCAAAGTGATTATATTTTGTTTTTTATGCTTTTTATGGTATATAGCCTCTCTTATAATTTGAAAAATAATAATAATGATTGCAAAAATTTCTAATAATATATATTAACAGGAAAATTATCGTGAAACAAATATCATAAAACAGAAACAATTGAAGGGTTTTCTTCATATGAATATGTCCAAAAATTGAATAATGTTTGCGCAATATATATTTATTTATTTTCTTACATTAAAAATAATAAATTTAAAAACATTTCAAATTAATAATATACATTTATTTTATTATAAACATTAAAACATAACATAATAAGAACGAACGTAGCCGAACATATGTGAATGACGTCTCGAACACACAAGGTTAGAATTTCACACATAGGTGGCCAACATCGTTCGTGACACCAACATGACGCAACCACCCCATTTATGTCAATTTTGAGGTTATTTCGAATTATATTTAAAATACGAAAATATCGAAAATTAGATAGAATTGTGAGTTTTTGAATATAATATTGATTGTTTGTTCTTGAGTGTTGATTTGATATTTCAATACTTTGTTGCGGTAGGATGCGTGAATTTTCTGAAAACCCGAAAAAACACGTTCACATAAAATCATAAATATATCGAAAACGAGGGAAAATCGAGGATTTTTCCTTTAGATATTTAATTTTTATTTTTAAATATAGATTATATTTGTACAGGTTTCATGTCGATTAAGTGCGCGCCTTCCGAGACCTAACTAACTGTACTCTTGCCAATTTTCAGAATGAAATTAAATTGATTTCCATATATTTCATTATAGCTGACACAAATGCATCCATTAAATAGAACTAAAATTAAGAGGAAAGTGTCCACACTCGGTTGTTGATTTGCTTCGAACTATTTTCAGCAAAATAGGAATTGTATGTAATTTCACGTAATGGATTTATTCAAAGATGAAAGTCTTAAAAATAATTTTGTATTAAAAATTAAATTAATTTTACCTAAATCTAAAATCTAAATTGTATACTAGCGCCACTTTAGTCATGTACTAAAACAAGTTTCATTTCGCAGAATATTTTCACAATCAGCGTTCAGTCGTTCACACAAAACGAGGTTGGCTAGTTCACTTCACAGTTCTTGTTCAGTAGAACCAGAGAAAGCAGATTGACAACTTAACTATATCATTATCAAGCAATTTTCAATTGACCAAATCGAAAGTCAATTAATCACCGACTGCAATTTAGTTGGCAATTTTATTTCGTGCAAGTGTTTGATTTATTTGTCGTATGTCCATCCAGAATTTGAACAAATTTGGTGAGTTACAATTGTAATAAATTTGAATTTTCAAAAATATCTCATGTCATACAAAATGAAATTCAAGAAAGTGACGTGTGAGTGAAACTGAATTTCAAAATGGCTCCTGCCAATTTGACAATGCATTCACGCTTGTTTACCGTCGTCGTGATGTTTTGATTTTAATTAAATAAAATTAACATTTCGAATAATTTGCAATTTCCATTTGATTTTAATTAATTAATTTACTGCAGATACGCCTCAATTAAAACCATACATATATACGACTTACTCTGCGTCAACTTCATGACGTCATACCATGAAAATGGGATTCCAAAGAAAAAATCTGTTGGTATTTTTCCGTTGATCCAACAAAATAGGTCAGATTTCGCTTCGAAAGTAATTAAAATCTCAAATTAACTGATATACAAGTCGAATTGAATCGAATGACAAAGAAGATTATTCAGAACTTCGTTCTTTGTTTACTGAACAAAGTAAATTTGATCACGGATGCACTTCATGTTGTATTCATGGCCAGTAACCCAGTTTGTAAAAATTTTCATTTCTCTTCCAGACCCCTTTGCAGATGCAATCAAGGGTGCTGATGACAATGTCCAAGACGGTCTTGTGCACATAAGAATTCAGCAAAGAAATGGTCGAAAGACATTAACTACAGTGCAAGGGCTGTCATCGGTTTATGACCTAAAGAAAATTGTGAAGGCATGTAAAAAGGTAAAGAAAATATTGTAATTATTTACTAAGAAAATATATTAATGAATTTCATCAATAGGAGTTCGCGTGCAATGGCACTGTAATCGAGCATCCCGAATACGGCGAAGTATTACAGCTTCAAGGTGATCAACGTGAAAACATTTGCCGGTTTCTAACAAAATCCGAACTGGCAAAGCCAGACCAACTCAAAGTTCATGGTTTCTAAGTATGTAATTTCCAGCGTCCGAGATTTGTTCAAATTTAGAAGGATCGCAATATCATATATCGCAACAAAAGAACCTTAAAAAAATACAAGTTTACGTATGAAAGTTAGTCGAATTAATTCATTTTAATCACCAGAAATAATTAATTAAATTAAATTAAACAAAACAAAACAAAACAAAAAAAAACGCAGTAAACAATATTAAGTTTGGTGTCTATTAACAAAATAAAGGAGTACGGACTTGAACTTTTTAGATTTAAAGTAATCTGAATCTGTATTAACAAAAGTAAAACATATTGTTAAATTATAAAGTAAAAATCCACACCAATCCCTATATTATGTAGAAGGTAAAAGTTATGTAAATTCTTTGAGTGTTGAGCATTTTTCCGCATTTAAAATTTTTCTACAAATATTTTTAAAATTACATTAAAATTAAAATGCTTGAATTTCAATTATTTCCTTGTTTAGTATCAATTCCTCTTGCATTAGTTTCATAACAAATGTTTTGCGGTGAGTTAATGACTCCTTACTTAAAATTTTTCCAATAAAAGGATATAAACCAGATTCAAAATCTAGCTAAAAACAAATTTATTGAAATATTTTTTCCTTTATATTTCTCTTTTAAATTATTTCATCGAATTCTTTATTTTTGTTGCGTAGATTTATTAGTACAACATACTTCACTAAACCATTTCTTCTTAATATATTAAATGTAAGTTTGAATGAAGTGTTCTAAATGCCAGAGCATTTCTCATATCAATGCTCATTAATAATGTATTTAGGATCGATCGACATTTTCAGAGAAATCTGTTAAATTATATTTATATTTTTTTTACAACATTTGCAATTTTCGTGATAGGTTTTCTTATTTTGAATGATGTTAAAACACTCGCCCCATAGTCGAATGAAATGAACAAAATTGTTGTGAAAATTTAAGTATGATAAATGCTTGAAATAAAGAAAGAGTTATAATTTATGAAAAGTGTTTTCTTTCAATAGCTCCCAGAGTTGTAACAAATCATTTGAAAATCTTGTAAAATGTGCATTAGCAGGAAAATTAATAGACGAAACCCAAAAATTGTGAGTTTCCGGTTTGAAGCGCAGCTATCAATTGGTTGCGACACTTGCTTGACATAGGAAAATTCGAAGTGATGCGAAGGAGGAATAGGCGACGAATTGTCGAACAAACGAGTGATTTTGCAGAATTTGACTAATTAATTATAATTATATTTTATATTCTATTTTAATTATTATCATCGCATGTCAATTCAAAATTTAAATAAATTTGGTAAGTATAGTAAATGATGAAATCTCGGTAAAGCTTAAAATCTCAGATTTTTCTTTTCGTTTTGTAATTGTTGCGTATTACTCTAGAGGAATCTAGAACAATGAAGCTGTGAAAACATTGATTTTCTATTTTAGACCCGTTCGCGGAAGCAATTAAGGGTGCTGATGATTCAATTCAAGACAGTCTTGTGCACATAAGAATCCAGCAAAGAAATGGAAGGAAAACGTTGACAACGGTTCAAGGTTTGTCCTCAGAATATGATCTCAAGAAAATAGTGCGTGTGTGCAAAAAGGTATCAAATCGAATTTATAATTAAGTTTGATATGCAAAATTAAAAGCTTCCAGGAATTTGCATGTAATGGAACAATTATAGAACACCCAGAATACGGAGAAGTTTTGCAATTACAAGGCGATCAACGGGAGAACATATGCCAATGGTTAACTAAAACGGGACTAGCTAAGCCAAGTCAGCTAAAAGTACATGGATTCTAGATTAATTATTATATTAGAAAATAATTGGATTCAAAATTAAAATTATTAATTACAAATACTTTAGAACGAAAACAGAAGCATGTATATAGATAGATTGAAATCTGTATAAATTTAAATCAGAAAACGAAAACTAGTCTGTTAAATCTTTCGTAGTTTGTAAAGTAGTACAGGATTAAGAAATCCCCAAATTTGAATTGTTCAATATAAAATGTGTATACTTAAATTCAGTTTCCGAAAATTAGCACGTTTGTTTACGATACCTTGGACACGATAAAGCTGGCAATCAGCTGGTCCAAACCAAAATAAACAAATGCGTACGAGTAGGTGCTTCGAAGAAACAACTGGCTGTTGCATGTGGACAACAAATTGTCAACAAAAACGCAAACAGCTGTCTAGAAGTGAGTTGTTCTATATCCCTACATCATGTCTATATTTATTACACTTTGTAAAAGCTTTTGATATCTTTAGCTTATAAATTACAGCATGGATACGTCATTCTTTCTGTTACTCATGCTAAAAGGAAGGAAAGATATTCTCCCGTCCGGACACATGTTAAACTTTATTTAACCCAGTGATTTCCGTAGGCGTTTAACGTTTTATCAAACTTCCTTGAGCTTTTTTGCTCCCCTCTTTCTTTCAGTTTGTTATTATACATGCACTGTGTTAGATGTGCCAAAGGCACGTTGAAGGAAACAGCTACATATTTCATTAAAACAAACAAAGTTTTTGGTAAACACTATATGTATTTACATTAATTAACAAAAAAGGAAGCTTTAATCAAACCACCTAACCATTTTGTAGTACATTTTAATGAAAATAATCGAATACATATGTCAGTGCGAGAGGTTTCAACAGGTCAGCATCGTGATGATATTGAAGAGAAGTTGTAGTGTTGTTTCGTGTCTATACAAAAAATGTGTTGAATTAATAGAAAAGCTTATCGTATATACAAATGGCACTTAGGAATGTACGAAGTGCATTTTCATCATCGTCACCAATTTCTACTGGAGGTGGAGCACTGGTTGCTACATCTTCAAATATTGTTTATCCGATACATAATAGTAATTGCCATAATAACTAAAGACAGTTATTGGAAAATAAAAATTTTAATAACTTCCATCATTAATTCCACCCTAGGAGGATTACTTTTGAATGAAAAGCGTAAAAGTTACAAACGTCGTCAGCATTATAAACGGAGTATTGCTGCTTTGAACCGTTCTTCATATAATCCATCGTTTGGAGGAGGGAACCTAATTGCACCGGTGCAAGTATGTTCAAATCCAAATTGTCCGTATGTTTGCACAGCTTTTAATTCCAGATGTTTTGTGATACAAAAGGTAAGTTTAATATTGTGATATGTTAATGGCGAATATATTATCTTAGTTTAACGAGTGAATATACTGTACATCATAAAAGCTTAATATTCAATTGATGAATTCATAAACCAGTTCAAGTGATTGTTAATATTGGATTTTCTTATATTACTTATAAAAGGTTGCTAACACATCATTGTTGAACACGACAGGAACCATGGGTAGTGATATAAGTTTGGTAAAGCAAAACGTGCCTTTTATGGAGCCTTTTCATTCACCAGCAATGTTTTGGGAACATATTTCTTTGCCTGGTTCATCTGAAGGTACGTACCATGAAGCATTTTAAATTATTTTGTGTTTCTTGAAACTTCAAACACCTGCAACACCTACAAAACAAATGATACTATGAAAACTGAACATCAATTGATCAATTTCATTTATCCATGAGAGATTTTCTTGATCCATTTAAATAAATGATTGTATGAAAAGTTGAACTGAAAGTAGAAACGACGTTTAGTTAAAACATTTGACAAGAAGATGGCGCCAAAAACATAACTTGTCACGCCAGCCAAATGAAGTTGGCTGCAAACGAGAACATAATCGGGAATTTTGGAATTAGGGAGCATGTGCCTGTGTGCTACGGCCATTTTGAACGTTTCCGTGTGGAATTTTGTATTCGAATTGGGCGACTTTGCTAATTGGTAAGCGAAAAGTGGTAAAATATGTTGAAAATCCATACTCCTCAGCAATACCGTCAGTAATTATCGTGTGTTAAAGATAATTAACAGAACTAGATACCCACAGCTGTATAGTGAGTGTTCCAAATAAGTTAAAATTAAGTGAAAATAAAGTCGAACTCACTCACACGCGAGTTATTTGAAACGTAGAAAAATACCAAAGCGTTTATAATTTAGTACTGAAATGACTAGCGGTTGGTTGTTTTGAATCTAAGTGAATTTGTTTTAATAATAAGAAAAAGCAATAATATAATTGAATATTTGTATATAATTAGCATGAATTATTGGAATTATTGAATTTATGTAATGCAATTAGATGCAAATAATTGAACTAAAAAGAAGAATGTGTTATGTGGTTGTAAAGTGAACAAGTGTATATTTTCGTAACATTATTTCTGGGTGAAGAGGTGAAATTCAATTCAATGTATGCAACTATATAAAAATAAAAATAATTATAGTTACATATTGTTTGTGTGTGTTTTTCTTTACAATAAAATAATTACATTTAATTAATTGCTGGACAAATTTTTCACATTATTAAGTTTCATCTAATTTACGAAAATTTCGCTTGTTACTATGTGCGGTAACTAGATATCGGGCAGTTGTAAATTTAAAAATTTTTTATCAAAGTGTGCTGAGAGCTCCAAAAAATTTTCGAATCGTCGAAACACAACTACAACTTTAGAATTTTGAAACCATTTGCAGAAAAGTTTCGTGACATAATTGATTGGAAAATGAGGCGTGCATAGTTATATCAAAAATTAATTAATATATAAACGCTATAATAATAATAATAATTTGAATTTGTTTTGTTTATTAAGTTTTTCCCTTAATTTTCATCTTTTTAATGAAATTGTGTGCATTAATAAAAACTCAATTGATTTGGCAAAATATGTCATTATAAATAGTTTGTTATTTCCTACGGTTTCGAACGCGAAGTGTCATTCCTTCCTGTGAAAAAGTTCCATTCTACTGTTTCGTTTCATTTTCAAAACGTATTTAGCAAAAATACACATATAAAATTCATAACCCATCTTATTCATACAGTGTTATTAGATTATATTATAAAATACAAAATATATATTTACGAAAAGCACGAAAAATATAATAGAACAAGTTATTATAGGGGAACTACTAGTGTATTACTTTTTCTTTTTCAATTTTATTAATAATATTACGTTGACACATGAGTGTATGAGACATATTTTACGACATAAATGTCTCGCATATTAACGTCATTCTACGATTTGAACTTATAGCAAAACAACACACAACGATACACCGCTGTAAGTGGGAAAGACATTTGTCGACATTCTATGTATAAGTGGAATGGATACGGGTAGGTGTCAAAATTCCTTAAAAAGTTAATTTTTAATTATAACCAAATTAAATAATATACAATTATTGATAAATATATAATTTTTAAGTAATTCTAAATAATAATTATAATTTCCTCCATTCGAATTGAGAACAATATATCAATATATATATATATTATATTACGTCAGCGGTGTGTGGTTATAACAAATGTATGTCAAAAAGGGCAAAATGACAAAATTTCATAGTTTTATTTAAATTTAAGACAATTGTTTTTGAAATCACTAGTTGTGTTCAATAATAACAGTAGTTGAAATACAAGATTGAAAGGAAAACTACCTTTCGAAGGCATTCTCGTGTGAAAGTGAATTTCAAAATGCAGTCATATTTTTCACACGAAGCAAATATTTTCATGAAATGTCAGTGGTAGTGGTTTATTATATTTTTTAGTTTTATTTATAAAACCTTGAACAATTTTTCATCTTCGAATTGTTGGAAAATTTTGATTAAACATAATTTGGAAATTATGCAATAACTTATGATTTATGTTAATAATTTAATTAATTGTTTTTTAATATTTGACTGTTATTCATTTCCATTCGTCACCGGAATAATACGGAACGAAGAACGGCTCGCTTATTGCGTATGAAGCAAAAATAAATACACTCACGGAATTAAGTAATTCTTCGATTGTGTGGCGAAGTGTCAAAAAATAGAATTTTGTTAAGTTGGTCGCAATAATTTGAATTGAATAAAAATTACTTTCAATTGCCATTCGAGTTTTTGAAAATGTCAAAATTCAAGACACTCACTTTCAAAACACGTCTCCATATTGAAACGTGTTTTTCAGTATTCTGAAAGTAAAATGCAAATTATTGAATTGAATGTCAAGGTTGACAGGATAGTTGAATTGCAGTCAATACTTTGTTTTACTTGCACTTGAAGTGAATGTTTTCATATTGATAATAGGTAACCACCTTTTGATAAGACAATTCTTATTTTGCTTATTGAGTTTCCTTGTTAGGTGCAGAATTGAATATAGTTTTCAAATATTTCGTTCTACTGATCAAAGGTTATCTGTATGAATTATCAATTATGAATAGGGCGAGGGATATCTCAATCTTATCATACCCACTTTCAACTTTCCCTAAACGATTTGAAAATTGAATTCCTCCAAAGCCAACTCTTACTTAGTTACCGAACTGAAATGAAAATGACTTAACTCCATAGGAATGTTATTCCCAAGTGTGATAAGAAGTTAAAAATAAAAATTTGTTTTAAAAAAATAAATAAGTGTTTACCAGCTTATCAGTTCACGTGATGAAAGTATCGATTTTCTGTGTTCAAGTGAAATTTGATAAGAACATGCTGAGTGTGGTATTTTCATGATCTTGTTTAGTTTGATCTTGCCGAACCCTTATTATTGGTTAAAGCAATCAAATATCACTTAGATTAGACTTAGGGTTTCCTTAGAACTAGAACAAATTGTGACTATTTTCAAAAATGGGACGAGGGATTAAGCTGATGCAACACCATCTGTCAAAAACGCGCACACAAATGAATTTGGCAAAATCCGTGTCCGGTGTGTGATTGTGTGCAACCACTACGAGAAGATTTGTTTTCATGACAAATTAGGAAATTTCAGAATTCCGTTCAAAATTGCTGTTTCATTTTCAAAACAACTTCCGTATTTGATGTGATTTTCTTCGAAGACAATGTAAATATTTTCACATAGTACCTAATTATCGCATTGTATACTGTACAATGATTTGAATTTATTTTTGTATTAAGTGAAATAATTTGATTGCAATTTATAGTAAATTTCCATGTCGTTCATTTGTTTCATTTCATCGTGTCTCACACTGATCCATGTGTTCCACTTTACGTTACAATTGCAATCAAATATGTATTCCGATTTCGTTTTCATTTCATCCCTAGTTAATAATGACAAGGGAAATATTTCTGTAGTTAAACATCGAATGACTAGAGACATTTGTCAATTTCGTAAAAGGGGACTTTGCAAATTTATTATTATTGAAATTTAGCTACATGTTTATGGAATAACATTATTAACAATTGAATTAACATAAGAAATGTGAATTGTGTATTGTAATGTTCAATGAAACTATTCATATGGAACAATAAAAATTTTAACTTTAGATTTTCTAAAAATAGTGGGTGTCGTTCTATCATTTCAATTGACAACAGTAATACGCGAATGTGATTCAGATATTAATGGGGAAAAAATGATTTTTTGACAGTAAAATGTAATTGTTGCCCAAAATAATTTGAAAATTAACTAATTTTGGATAAAAATACATTTTTTAACTTAATAGAAATGTTGGAATGTGGAAATGATAATAAATGAGAATGAGATGAATTCGTTTATTCAAAATATCATTTTTAATTTGCAATAAAATTTAAATTATTCAAGAAAATGTTTAGTGTGAAAAGACTTGCATATTGGCAATCGATACAATCGCATTTCTCCTTTGTTAAAAGTGTTTCTTTGATGGAAAAATTAGGTTATGTCTAGTAGATTTTCTAAGAGAAAAACTTTTCTAAAATTATGTTAATAATAGAGTTGTTTGAACTACATATGTGAACAAGGAAAAACAATATATTTTCATCGACTTTTACAAAATGACTCAATGATTCTGTTGTTTCTAACATATGTGTCAATCATGCTGTGACTATTTTGTTAAGTATTTAAAATTTGTACTTTACTTTGGAATGTAAACAACTTGAAAATGATTGTGGAATTTGCAAAACATCTGAGTTGAATCAATTTGAAATGTATTTTTTTAATAGAAGTACCTAATCAATTGAAAGAAATTAGAAATTGAAAATTTTTATTTAAATTTTTCTTACAGGATACGTTTATATGAATGGAGACACAGTTAAGCTATCAGCGGGTACTGCTATTTATACCAATATTCCTGAAGCTATGCTGAGTAACAATCCATACGGAACTACAGCAACACTTAGTGCAGCACCAATAACAACAGTCTTACCACAACAAACATCAATTTCAGTAGCAGAAGTTTTACCTCAAGCACAATTATCACAACCAGTTGTTACAGCAATTACAAATTCTGTAAATCCGGAGTACACAACTATGAACGGCACTATACAAGTTGGAGTTGATACTAACACTGATTACTATAATACGACATCCACTGACGGTAATATAGCAATTGGAAATTCTGAAGGATGTGGGAATATGATTGTCAATCAGAATACTGGATTAAATTCAACGCAACCACTATCAACATCAAATTCAAATACGACTGCAAGTGGTGGAGGAGTTGCAACAAATGCAAATATCTCTACAACAAATGCAAATGCATCTGCTGAAGGAAATGGTATACCTTTGGAACAACTAAAACAAATGTTAGCAACACAATTAGACTACTATTTTTCAAGGTATGTATTTAAAAATTTTAACCAAAAATTAATTTCAATTTCAAATTGAATTCAATAATAACATTTTTATTATTACAGAGAAAATCTTGCCAATGATGCATACTTATTAACACAAATGGATAATGATCAATATGTTCCAATATGGACAGTAGCGAATTTCAATCAAGTGAAGAAATTAACAAAAGATATTAAATTGATAACAGAAGTTTTACGTGAATCGCCAAATGTTCAAGTTGACGAAGAAGGTGTTAAAGTTAGACCGAATCATAGGAGATGTATAGTTATATTAAGAGAAATACCTGAAAATACACCGATTGAATCTATTAAAGTATGGATTTGAAGTGTTTGAATGATTTAAAATTTCATTTTATTTCATTTACAGAATATTTTTAATAGTGAAAATTGCCCTAGAGTTATATCCTGTGAATTTGCACATAACAATTCATGGTATATTACATTCGAATCAGACGAAGATGCTCAAAGAGCATACAAATATCTTAGGGAAGAAGTTAAAGAATTTCAGGTAATTAATTTTCGTTAATTTGAATTAATATTTTTTTTTTTGAATTTTTACATTTTAAGGGTAAACCAATAATGGCTAGAATTAAGGCAAAACCAATGAATCGGCTACCAATGGCCCCCGTACAACTTCCAATTAAAAATGGATATCGTGTAACTCCACCACCGACAGTTTTTGATCCAAATGCAGTTGCGTATACAACTCAACAAAGATATATTTATACCACAAATAGTGCAGCACCAATTCCGCAGGGAAATATTCCATTTAATGGACAAGTTCATATGTTTGTAAGAGAGATTTGATGGATTTTTGTTAATGAATTAAGATAAAAATGTATTTTTTTCTTCTCTCCTTTGCAATTAGCCATTACAACAACAACAATTTTATCCCTCAATAATGGCACATTGGCCAGCGGCGGCTGCTGCTGCCGCGGCAGCCGCTCCAACACACGGACAAAATTTCTTTGAACTTGGTAGTGTTTTTACAGCAAATGGTCTTGCACCCCAAGTTCCATATACAACAAAACCACAATCTAGATACAATAGCAATCATCGCAGCAATAATAATAATAGCAATCACAACATGCGAAATAATAAACGCAATAATAATTCAAATCAGTCACAACAACATAATGAACATCGAAATAACCAAATATCTAATAGTAGTGGACCAGGAAGTATAACAGGTGGTCCAAATAGTAACATAGGTGGAATTATAGTAGAACAATCGCAACAAAATCAGCAACATAACCAATCAGTCAGTAGTAATCAACAGAATTCAGCCAATAGTCAAAGGCACTATCATCATTCATCAAATATGAAAACGCAACAAATTTTAGCACATTCGGCTCAGCAGCAAATAATCAATGCATCTTCGGCTGGTCCGAAAAATGATAAATCCCTATCTTATGGAAATTCAGGAAATCTTTCACACCATCACAGTCATCATACAAGCAATAATATGAATCAGCATCAAATGCATCAACAACAGCAACAGCAACAGCAACAGCAACAACAACAACAGCACAATCAGCAATCCCATCACATAACATCATCTTCAACTGGATATTCTCATCAACATTCGGAGCAATCATCTGCTGATATGAATATATCTTCAAATCATGATGAAAATGTTGTTACAATACCACATCATAGAAACGTATCGAATTCTTCTAAAGATCAATGGCAACATAGATATAGAAGAAAACGACGTGATGATGATAATAATAATTATTCGAATAGTAATAATTCACGTCCTTCTGGTCATAATAATGGTCCTACAAATTCTACAAATGCTCCCGTCCTTACCAACAATCAAACATCCTCTCAATCTACAGGAAATTCAGCAAATACAAATGCAAATAATTGTGCCAATAACACTAAAAATGCTAATTCATCAAATAATCACCAGCAAAATTATAATTTTTCGGGTCATCATAATTATCATCATCAACATGTTCATCATCATTCAGGTACAAAAACAATTAAAATATTTAATAAATTATAATATTCATTCGTTATTATGTTACAGGAGGAGGTTCTACATCATCTAATAAACAACAATCAAACTCACAGCAAGTTAACCAGCAGCCTTCTTCAACTCAAACACAGCCACAACAACCACCTCAATTTGATCTAGAAGCTTCAGCATTTCCTCCTTTGCCAGCAGTAGAGCAATCTAATTCCACTCAAAATTTGGCTAGTAGTAGTGTTGCTTCACTTTCTCAACAATTACAAAACAATTCGAATACTCCTACAAACAATAATAATATGGCAAATAATTCAGTAGTAAAATCAACTGCTAGTACACCAACTATATCATCTGGAAATTTAACAGTTTCTGTTGAGACAACTGGTAATAATAGTTCAACAGAATCAACATTGAATTCAAATTCTTCAGTGTATCAAACAAATTCTAATACGAACAATGCAAATACGTTTACCTCATCATCATCATCATCAGCATCAGCATCAACAACAACACCATCGGCAGCATCAACAGCAATTAATTGGACAGAGAATCGTTTGTCGGATGTGGTGCGTGGTACAGCCAAAACAAAAACGTCGCAAAAAACTTTGGAAAAGAATAGTTCTGGAGGTGGTACTAATATTAATTTACGCTGTGAAATAACACCTCCACCTTTACAATCAGCACAAAGTTCAAACGTTAATGAAACAATTGACGTTGGAACTGTAGCACTGACTCCGCCATTTTCACCTGAAAATAAAATAAATAATAATAAATTGCTTTTAAATAATAACCCAACTCCTGTGATAAAGTGTATAACACATACAGCTGATAAAGCTAACAAGACTGAAGAAATGTTGCTACTAAATGGTTTAGATAATGCTACCGTCTCAACTCAAGAAGTAACTACTTCTTCCCAATCAACAAATCATGCTGGACATGCTCAAACTGCTAATAATATGCCTGCCACAGTAAGTGTTGCTACTATGACATCATCAGACACTAGTAAACAAACTGGAAGTGCAACAAACCTGCCTACATCAACAACAACTGCAACTGCAACTGCAACTGCAACTACAACAGCAACAGCAACAATAACACCTAGCACATCTAATACAAATGCTAGTAAAACTACAAATACACAAAGTTCCCGATCATCAGCACAATCCAATAAACAAAAACTTTCTGTTATAACTGGTTCAACGACAATATCGAATAATGCTCCGCAAACTACAGGTCATTCTCCTACATCACCAATTCCAAATGAAACTGTAGGATATGCAAACAGTGGAACTCGTTTGAGTTATGCTCAAGTTGCACAACACCATGATGAACGAATAGCTAAAGAAACTAAAACTATTGAAACGACAACTAATACAATACAATCTGTCGAAAAATCGAATGTTACTAATGAAAAAGATAATAAAAAGAAAGAAGTACAGACTAATAATCGAAATGCAACTCATCAGGGAGATACTAAAGATAGAGGTAAGATTGATTAAGATACACAGATGATATCTTTACATAACTTGAACTTTTCATTTAGAAAATACTCGCGAACATCGTTATAACAATTTCGGCAATAATCGTGGTAGAGATGGTAAAGAACAAAAAACTTCGAATGGACCACGTGAACGACGTGATACATGCAGTGATAGTAGTGTCTCAGGTGGAGGTAATTCAAGATATCGATCATCACGAAATCATCAGTTTAAAGACTATTTACCAGATGCACGTAGCCCTAAGTGATGCTATTCAAAAAATGCATCAAATCAACATAATATGCTACTCAAAAAATTATTTATCACATGGATCTGATAAGAAATAAAATAAAATAAATAATAAAAAGTTAAAACTTAAAATAATTCTTTGCTAAAGAATTAACTGAGGGAAAATGGGTCCTATACACTTTAGATTGGGATATATAAATATATACATATATTTATACATGTTAAACATACTTAAAAAACCAAACAGAATCACATAGAATGTATGTTGTGTGATTCAATGAAAATATGTATAAAATAATATATGTACATTGATTTCTAATAACAAAATCACAAAACTGAATTATTTATTTATTTATATATCACATATAAGTTGTTTTCTTTGAATTTTTGCGGATAAAATATGAAATTACATTGTAATTTTTATTTGTTTAAAAGATTTTATCGTATATTAATTATATAGGGGTCTCTATATATAAATGCATAAATATATGTATATTTTATATTTAACCCTCTTTAAAATAAATATATTGGAATACCAAATTTTATATATATAAGAAATCCTATTATGGAATAATAAATTTTATCCATATTGTTATTTTGGCTGTAACTTTTTGTTTGTTATGGATTATACCGATTTAATGCTAATGCGTATAGAAAAATGCAAAATATAAATAATATTATTATGTATATATGTGTATATACATATCTATATGTATTTTATATCTATAATATATGCATATATTTATATGTATGGATATATATAAACACATATATAAATAAATTGACTAATAGAATTGATTCAAATTTAAGATAGATTAACGAGTTGAAATGAATAACAAATATGAAATGAAAAATAATTATTTAATTAATTTTATCATTGGTCAGGTTAATTATAATATATTTACGAAATTAACGAAAATATTATAATAAATGATAAAATAAATCATGAATAAAATATCCAAAATGTAATTACATATAATTAAGTTTATCTTAGGTTATAAACATAAATTTAAAACAAAACATATAGAAGGATGAAAATATACTATTATTATATATAAATAATAATAAATATAATGAATGAATCAATAAAATTAATCATTAAAATTTCCTGCGATTGCAAAAGAAAATAATAAATATATATTTTGTTAAATGTAAATAAAATTAATGAAAGAGAAAAAATATGAATTAAACAAGATAAACATTTGGTTATAATCAAATACAAAATGACAACAAACTCAATGAACTATAAAACATATATATAACTTATATATATATATATATATATCATAACTTACCGTAATAATATTATACTTTATTGGCATTATTATTACTACCATCGTTACAACTATTCATAATAATTCTTATTCAATATAATATATTACCATGTTTACCTTATTTTTATTACTAAATCAATATTATAATGCTTATGAATTATTACATTGTTGCTTTATATGTGTTTCTTTACTAGAATAACAAAACAAACATTTTATTTCTTTTTGATGATACAAAACATAGTTTCTTTTCAAATTTCTTTCGAATTAAAACATTATTATTAAAGAAAATTGCTTACAACAATAACATCTCCACACCAGTTTGAATAAATGCTGGATAAATGTATAAGATTTCCAAATGAAAAAAATTTATTTTTATTATAACTTGAATTCTAATATAATTGAAATATTCATTAAATTTATATGAATTTACCACAAGTTTTATGTTTATCAATTGCGTAATGTTAATTTAATTGGTAATTCAACATGCATTTATCCAACATTTTATAAAATTTAAAGCTAATACATTTAAGACTTTGTACATAAATAAAACTTAATTATATATATTTTTATTTTCATTCTAATAAAGTTTAAGACTGCATGTATTATTTTTTTCTATTAACTCAGTTAAGTTCGTTCCTTCTGTATGTTTCACTCAAAATTTTGCAATAATCAAAAAATTTTAGTTTTTTTTGTGATGTTTCGTTTGTTTATTGCGATAAAAAATAGCAACACTAAATTTTTCTTTTTCAAAACTAAAATTAAAGTCACGTTGTGTTTCTTATAAACAATAAAAAACATTTAAACGATAAGGTATTGAAGAGAGGAAGTAGAATTAAATGCCAAAATCAGAAATTTTTATGTTTTAAAAGTTTAGCAAGAAAGTAGCGTGAATTAAAATGAAATTGGTACCAATAATATATAAATGAATTGATACAATTGGTATTTATGATAACATAATAAAACTTTCGTTTATTTTCTGTGTAATGTTGGATTGACTTAATTATTTCAAGTTAACTGAAAACTACTGCCATTAGAAGAAGAGTGAAATGAATTGGTTGAAAGAGATATAGTTCTTTCAAAATATTTGGTTTAGATTAAAAGAATGATTGTTTCAAAGTGTAAAGATAGTTAATCTCAGTTGTTAACGCAAGCTTTATGTTATAAACACAATAAAGTACGTAAAAATTATGAAAACTTTATGCTACGAATAAAAAAGTAAAGTCTTCAATGCACATAATACACTGTATACTGTGTATTTTAGCTATTTAAAGTAGTATGAAGTTGTAGCGAATCTTAGTGCCCAACTAAGTTAGATTAAGAGCTATCGCGTTCGATCACTTTGATGTATTGAATTTTACGGTGTGGCCGAAAACAAAGATAATATATATATATTTTTATTTTAATTTCTTCAAAAATTTTATTCAAAATGAATATTTTGAATTTTTTTTAGTCTATTGTAATAGTTAAACCTAAGAGCTAAAAACATTTTTATTTTTGATTTATATCAGTCATTGAATTGTTAAACCAGGCTTAAAAACAATACACAAAAAGAATGGATTAAATGTATAAAGTACATATATATATATATATATACATACTGGTAAAAGACTAAAGGTTTTTGTTTTATTTTATATCGCCTGACCAAAGGCAGGGTTTCATGTACTACACCTGTTTTATGATTGTCAAGATACTTGTGACAAATGAAGATAAGAAAATTGTAAAATTAAAAAGTGCACAGAAATAAATCAAAATAGAAACGCACATAACAAAAGTGTATACAGAAAATAGTTAAAACTGATTTGACTATTCAGAATTAGCCAGAACTGGATTTAGAATTTAGAATCTCTTAATTTGTTCTAATGTGGTTCCTCAACAGTTTTAGCCAATATCACTTATTCATGATTGTCTCTTGAGTATGCTTTATGAGTACAATTGGCTTACATCTGATGAAATCCTTTAACCATGAATTCAAAACCTTCGTGTTCACCTCTACACTTTCCATAGTGAAGTTTGGATGTTATTAAGATATTTCATATTAAAACTGTTCGAAATGTTTCTTTATCCACATACAAACTGCCAGGTGTCAGATATCTTATTGCTTTTACATATATTCACTTCTCTTTAGTACATCTTCTACATATTGCCTGTGAGGCAATAGTATTCAAGATGATTCATACCTCGTTGTAAACATTTTAATAATTTCGTGCATTTAATGTTTCTTCCCAATTTATGCTTTATTTTACCAAGTCAAGTATGATCAACATAATAGAGAGTGAGAGGTAACATTTAATTTCAAAAGAAACCTTCTACATTTTGCATAATATTAATTTTCAAATAATTTTGAAGGCTTATAATATTATATCATAACGATCGTCCATTTGTGTAGTCAGCAATTTCCTTGCGTTGAAGTTTTGATTGCAAAGAAATCTGCTAATATTTCGAATTTAATATAACAAGGACCATATTATCATCCGTTCCTAATTTAATGAATTATTTAACATTATTAATAAAAGCTTTGCCAAGCTGATATGAACATAATTGTATAACAACAAACTAACAAGTATCAATAAGATGTAATCCTAGAAATTTAATCGTGAATTATTGCTTAAGACAAGTAGATTTTTTATCAAATAACAACACTATTTTATATGATTATCTTAATGTAATGTATTATTGATACACTTGCATTAATCTTTCTACTAACTTTAGTTATGGGTTAAAACTTAAAAGAAAGTGCTAGCAATTGGTTTTTTGAAATGTCTTTTTGTATAAATAAAATGCAAAACAGTAAAGAACAATTCAATGTTATAATTAACTAAATCTTACTTCGTACGTAAGCTAAACTAATTGTAAGTCATGCATTGTAACAATTAAGACTACTTACATATTACACTTACACATATTCTGTACTTGGTGGAATCAAATTTTAAAACATCTCTGTGTCCAGATTCAATTTAGGAACCTATTGATAATTATTGAGCTTAATAAAACAAAATTCTTTATGCTTTATTGCAATATTTGTTGTTCTGGTGGTGACTTATGGCACAGTAGTGGAATTTACAATATTTAAAGCTTAAAGAAATTAATTAAGATGGTTTCTGGAAAATAATACATGTATTAATGTGATTCATGATGTACAACTTCATGAATTATCAATTTTCATGGATTTTGCACTGGATAAACTTTAATTCACAACCAAAAGAATAGTTCTTGGTTTCAACAATTTATTTTATTCTAATATATTATAAGTTGAAGAGAGTTTAGATTTAGCAGAGTAAGCCCTGTGCACAAAAGCGTACATTTTTCATTCTAGAAAATTTAAGTTTGAGCGAAACATTGATAATAGTTTACAACATGAACGAATTCAATTGGTAGCTACTGTAGCAATTAGAAAAAATATTTACATGATTTTTTAATTTATTTGGAATGTTGAGGAACTATCAGCAATAATCTCAAGAAAACCACCTGCAAAAAATTTTCCAGTTTAATTTGATTTTTTGTACATATATTACATTTATTTTGTTTTATAATGTGCTAGTGTTTTGATTTATATCTACTTAGAGGGGTAAAACGCAAATAAATGCAAAACAAAAGCATAAAACTTTATAATTAAAAATAAAATTAGCATAAAGAATATTGAGAATATTGATAAATGTTTATATTGTAATATTAACCATTAAACGAACAAAAACCTAATAATGGAAAAGTGATAACCTAAAATTATGTTATTTGAAATAAAAATTATATAAAATGTAATTTTTTCTTACAAATACTAGTATAGATTATCAAAAGGTGAAGAATGTAAAATTAAATATAAAATAAAGAACAAAATTGATGGATATTCAAATTCAAAAATTTTAATAACACAAAATAATGGAAAAATTTAATGATTAAAGTGTATCTATTATATAGGAACGAAAGAAGAATTAATCAAAAATAAATCACGTTAGTATACACTGCGAAACAATTATGTTAATGGGAAAAAATAAAAATAGAAAGAAATAATTATTAAAAATTTTGTTTATGAATAAAACACTCACAGCACTCATAGCCAATAAAACGAGAATTTTAAAACAAATATTTCATTTAAATAAATTAAAACTGAAATCTTCAACAGGGAAACGCAGTGTATATGAACGTTGTTAATTAATAACTACTAGGAGATAAACTTTTTCTATTTGAATGTGAACATATGGCAAAGAAATTGATGATTATTATTATTAATGAAAAATAATCAAGTATGAACAATAAAATTACATTACAAACATATTAATGACAAACAAAAAAAAACAAAATATTTTCGTGAAGTGCTTTGACAACATATACATAGTGTTATTATACACGTAACACAAATATAAATAAATATAATTCAAATTATCAAATTAAATGTCAATCATTATAATTATAAATTATTGTATACATATTATATTAATGACTATTATTAGTAATAATATCTATCAACATTCAACTATTTTGTTGGTCATAAATAAAATACAAGTTATAAGGAACGTATATGGAAAAATAGCAAAATAAATGAATAATATAATGCAAAATAAAAATTTATAATTTCACGCATAAATACCAGTGTGTATGTATGCATGCACTTCTATGCAATTGCCTGCATATTTGATAATATATTGATGTAACTTAAATAAATATTAACGAAGAAAATGTATTAAAAATATACTTAACTGAAGAAACCAAAAAAAGGATAAAAAGGAAAATAGTGAAAGTATAGTTGTACTATAAAATTTTTATTACTGAATTTTTGAATTACAATTTTATGTTGAATTATACATATTAGTAATGATGCTATTAACGAAAAATAAAAAAAAAGGAAAAAATATATTTCTTCAGTATATTATGATATAAAATACCAATAAATGCAATGTACAGAAAATAAATAATATTAGATATTAAGAAAATTATGGTGTGAGTACCAAGATAATGTTTTAGATTGTTTTTTTTCTGTTGAGTTTGGTCGGTAATAAATCAAAGCGAGAAAAGAAAAAATAATATGAAAACCTGAAAACGAAAAAACTACTTTGAGTTTTTTATTTCATACACCTTTTCCTTAAATTAAATGGATTTAGGTTTAGAAGCTGTTGTTGTTAACTCATTGAAGATAAAGTACAGTCTGTTAAGTAAGATCGTATACAGCTTAACTTGTAGTTGGATTTTGTTCACAACCTTCTTTATTGGCGCTTAAATAAGAATCTTTTAATTGCTTTCAAACTTTTGTCATAGCAAGATATCTACTATTGTCGGAAAAGCGAGTGGTAATTTTTCAGAAATGGAAAACTCAGTGGAAAAGGGCAAGTGGAATCATTACATTTCACAATCACCTGACGCTAATCCAATAGAAAATATTTGGTACTACATAAAGTATAGGCTTAGAGGAAAACGTGTATTTACTTTGAAGCAGCGAGTTTTCCTTCGTTACATATTGAGGACGCTCTCCGACGAATACGACGAAAATGTAGTGCACATTATGCATGGCAGATGACATGTGATTATAGACGCTAATGGTGATTGGACTAATTGTTAATTTGATTGCGCAATGCTTCGGACCATGTCCTATGTATAAGTAAAATAAAAAATATATTTCACTGTATACGATCTTGCTTAAGAGACTGAAATTTGTAAAATCTTGTACACGTGCAGCAGTTTCTAGTTTCAGATTTTATGAATATAATTTGATGAAACGATGATGCGTTTATCTCTTACAACATCCTGAAAATAAACAAACAGTAAATCAAGAATCAAACAAAGATATCATGAAATATCATAACAAAAGTATCAAAGATTAAACAACTTGTTGGTTCCACTCATCAAACACGTGAATGTCCATTGAAACGAAAAAAAATGTTTACTTTCTTTGCGCAACATACATGGGTACAGCATAAAATAAGGTGAATCCTAATTAGCATAATCCCATTATTTATGTGTATTTCAGTTGATTGTATAAAAAATTATATAGAATTTGGATCAATCATCGGATTCCACCAGAATGTACATATGTATATAAATTTCAAGTTCATAAAAAGTCAACAACGGGAAGACATAGACGCTACCCTCTGGTGGATGGTGTACCTGATTCCCAGAGATCCCATTGAATCGAAAACAAGAATTAACAATCTTTTGGTTTTCAAACAACAGAAAAGAAATAAAGAATACCTGATCGTCTTCGGTATCACTTTGATGCGCCACGATACATGGAAGAGACCAGAAAACGTAAAAAAGTTGACCAACCTGAGAGCTACTTTATTCATGGAATCATTTTGTTCTACATATACCTACCTTTCTACATGATAATGGAAGTGTTACCTAATAGCCAGCATATCGTGCGTGTTTAGGTTCTAGCTTCCCCTCTGGACTTCGAGGTGTGTACCTCGACGTTTAACTTTTGTTTTGTATATGCACTAACATAATACGCATATATTTTTATGAAGAAGGTAAATAAGGAACTCGTCAAACAACTTGTTAGATATTCCTGCCGTTATGCTTGAGATTTGTGTGACTCATCGTTCTATTAGTACAGGTGAAAAGATGTTGATTCCCTGTTTGTATGATAACATTTCATATTTTATTTTGTTCTTGATGAGGTGAATTCCCTGTAAAGAAAAAGAAGCGTCAGGCATGACGATTTAATTATGTTTTGTATGAAATAAATCAGTCTGAACTGTTGGAAATACAGACCGACAATACGTTATCTTTAGATAGCACTAATTGAAATAAATTATGTTCTACAAATATGATTCCGTCAATTGCAACTGAACTTTCGGAGATTAATTGACAGCGGTTAGTTTTCTGAAATATCTGCCAGACTTTCTTGAAGTTGATAAGCTTAAAGAAATACAGTATAACCTTGATAAACGCAACTATGGGAAACTGTGGCTGTCGCAATAGCTGAGGTTGTTGCAATAACCAAGTATCAGGAAGAAAGAATGTGACGTAATTACATTTATAGTGTCATTTTATACATGAATATATGTATCTTATTAATTGCTAAAACAATCTGTAATTTTCAACTACGTAAAAGCGAACTGAACTGTATGGTAACTTGCGTTACAAACCAGTTCCTGACTTGTTGGCGACCAGGCTCCGTACACGCAGCTACTCATCCAAAACTCATTAGAAATTTCAGATGTTAAATTTGTAGCATTCTACAGAATGTCCAAAAGAAAGTTGTAAAATTTGTCGTAAGCTACTCGACATGCCAGTCCGCTGGTGACTAATTAAAAACCGGTTTCCAGGAATCACAAACTAGTTTGCAAATAGTAGCACCGTCTTGACGTCCCATTTGTTTATATAGGAAGTGATTCAAAGGACACTGGTTACTAATTCGAGTCACTAATCAGTTGCCTTCCGTGTTCGGACGGCCTATGTGTTTGGTCGCAGCTAATTGCGTTTATCGAAGATTTGCGACTATCAAGGTTATACTGTAGATCCAAATTAATTCTATCGAAACAAGATAACTTTATTCCCAAAATGATATCTATATTATATCTGCTACTAAATGTATATATTTCCCACAGTATTAAGCTCAGAAATAAGTTAACATAAAAACTTAATTTACTTCGACCTTGAATAAGAAACATCTTGAGTGTAGTGCATTTGCATAAAGTGAAAAATTTCTCAACTTCAGGAAAAACCATCCTGTGGATAAAAGCTTAAATTCCGAATGATGCGTAGAATTCCATTGAAAAAAAAGTCCATTTCACTGGCGTCATTCAAGAATGGAAACATTTTCCACATCGTCCCAGGGTAACTATTTAGGGCAAGAAACAAGAGAATTTTACACACATTCAACTACTACGTTTTCCTGGAATTTTTTTAGGAAAAGAAAGTCGCATATTCAAGAGTTTAAGTTGAAGAAGTAAGTGTTTAAGTCAACCAAAGTTTTTGCTCTTGAAACATTTTTGTAAATCATCCCACACACGCTCTACAGGGGTTATTCAAGACGATATCCTCTAGCCATGTTAAGGATACCACATTGATTTCCCCCCAATCCACTTAAAGTGCCAGCAAGCTCCAATATCGACTTGATTTTCCAGGAATTTATATCAGCAGTGCGGTTCAGTTGGGTGAGAGTATTTTCGGGTGGTTTTCCTTGCCTGTTCTCCGAAAATATAAGGACAGGGATGTTTTAGTAAATCGAGCACGTATAGTAGAGAAGATGAAAATAATTTTGCGTTTTTACTATTCACCCCTCATTTCACCGTCATTTCCAGCACATCCCCAAATATCCGATGAAAACAAAAATATTTTTAGTTATGGATCCTTCCTTCTACTTTTGGAGCTTTTCTATATCTCTTGTTATGTTTCTTATGTATGATATTATGAAATCGATACTTTTTCCCCTGATTTTGTTACGTCAACACAATTGTGACGTAAGACAGTAATGGTGTAATCAATTTTCTTAAGCCAAAGTGGTGCCATTTTATCCTCCAAAATGAAACTGAAAACTTTTAATGTTATAATTAATTGTTTTTTCTACAAATTTAACCCTGCCCCATAACAAATGACACAAAAAATATAATTCTTAATTTAATTAAAAACATTTAGTGGGAAAAAAGGTTATTAGAAGTATAATTAATTTTATCTTCAGACTACCCTTAAAAGCTAAAATTCTCATTCTCTAATAATCTTTTCCAAAATCGTGGGAAAGTATACAATTTATCATTTGATTAATAAAAATTCAAAACAAATTTAATTTACTTTGTATGAATTCTTTTTACCAAGAATAAAAACCAGAAATGTCACCAGCTTTTGTGTGCTTACGTAAAAGCCGAAATCTACTTTATTCATGAACTCTCCCGTCAGCAATTCAAAAAACGATTAGACCTCATTTAGATGACCAAAATCTTCAGGCCATTATCAGCGATCACGCTATTTGATATTTTCAATAAGTGGCATTAATCCTCTATCATCACACAATGTATATCGGGTACTCAAGAACGTTTAAATCTCAGTTAGACTTAACTGCAAGACGCAAGATTCTCGCAGGCTGAGTCTTGTCCTTGCAGAAGTCTTGAGAGTCAGACTTGGTCCTGGTCTTGCTACAATTACATTTGAATTTGCTTAGAAGGAATTTGATACCTATTTGGAATGATCAGGACAAATGTATAATATGCCACATGTATTCCAGGACCTTCGGATGCAAAGATCTCTTGTGAAATAACCACATATCGCCAATACGCGAGCGCCACAGAGAGGGGAACATGAAGTATATGGAGGCTTGGCTAACACACACGAAATTTCATTTTAAAATATCATGGATTACATATGTAATCCACGCGATCACTACAGGGTTAAAAGGTTTGAGACGTGTAAAAGCCGCTAAATCCATTGTTCAGTCCGGTTTATGGCTCAATTTTCGTTCATATCGTTGGAGGATCGTTGGCGATCATTCTTTCAAACTTAATCCAATCCTACAATTGAGAAGCAGCTTTGACCAATGTATTTCTATTAAGTCCAGCTGAGCTTCTAATTGCATACAAGTCAATTGAGAGACAGCTTTGATCATTCGGGGAGATTCTGGATATTTTAGTTTGAAAAAGTTAACAGATTTGGTTTTAAACAGAATTCTTTAAGACTGTGTCCTAATCGGAATCATTTCAGTACAAATGTTCATTTCGAAAGGTTTGCGTCTCAGGAAATGTACACTCTGAAGCTCTCATTTCATGTTCATTTCAGTTTAAAAACAATATGGTGAAAAAATAAAATTTCCGATATTTTCGTGTGTGAATTAAAAAGGATATGTTTCTCAATACTGTAAGATGTGTCAAATGAAAGGTTAGAATGTCAGGATTTCAAATCAATTCATTTTACATAGTTATGTCCTTTATAGTATTCTGGACACAACTTATTTTCGAACAAATTTTAATTTCGAAACCTGTTTTAAGCCAAATTTGTCAACTTTATTAAGAGAAAACCTGTTAAGTTTAAGTCGACGAATTTCGGGCCTGTTACGGTAACAGATTTTTAACAGAAAAATCTGTTTATTTTTGCCACCAGAATACGAATTTCGGCACCGATTAGCCGTGTTCCTTTGGTCACTCCAGTGGAGCAGCACTGTAAGATCCCATACATTTATCCAGAGTAAATTAGCACTAGATAATAACAGGGTTTAAATTACTCCACTCGATAAATAGTTTAGCTAGAAATATCCAGATGGCGACGTGGTTCATTTTTTTAAATTCCGGTAACAGATTTTGAACAACAACAAAATGCACGGGATGTCAAATGAACAGAATCTGTCAAGCTGAATTCATTGGTACGTTCTGCGCGTGCAAAACTGTTTTTTTCCATACGGAAATTTGACAACTCTCATGCTGGATTTATTTTGCGGCGAATTCAGTTCTCTCTCCGCCAAAGTTAAACCAACTTCAACTTTCGTGCGGAAAATTTTCGTTTTCACCATGAATGTGGATGAATTCACCATGAATTTGTGGATTGTTTTAAAAAGTGCGGCATCATGAGCAAAGATACTTTTTTCGCGGCGAATTAGTTCTGCATGCGCCGAACGTACCAATGAATCCAGCTCTAAGTGCACCCAGAATTGCCCCGATTGACTCTCATCCGAGTCAAGCTGAGCCACAATTCCTCTGATCCTCACGTTAATCAGTATCCTTGGATTCCTAGCAGCAACTTTATTTTATCTCAAATGAAAGCTTCATACAACTCCAGTTAGTGGTGAATCTGACAACTGCAAGTAACATGAGTTACCACCTGCAAAAGGTTCGCTACACCTGCTCTAGGTTTGATTGTTAATTTACCTTTTCTCAAACCGTTTCTTCCACCTTGAGGCAAAGTCTGCATGTGTTCGTTCTCACAAGTGTTAAAGAAAAGAAAGAAGTAAAAAAACGAGAAGGTAAATGAAGGAAGCGCAAAAAATGAGAGTAACAAAACGTTGAGTTTGAGAGAGGACTTGGAAAGGTGAGAAGGAAACTGAGAGAACTGTAAAACACATATAGAAGTATGTATTAACGACTTCAAGGGGAATAGTTTCTCCAGTGTCAAAAGACGCAGGTTTATTGCATTGCATTGAACTGAGAAATTGACGTGTGTGAGAGGATAATGGAGAGGTGCATTTGTTTCCATTGTTGTTAAGGGGAGAAGGGTGATCGAGTGTAATTTGTCTTCAATGAAACGAAATGGAATGTTCATGTTTCAGTGAAATAAAAATGTTGCATTGAACATGTTTGTTGTGTTGGTGGTAGGAAGACATTGCGGGGACAATTAATTGGCTGCCCAACCGAATAGGGGAAGTTGCTTCGCTTTGTTCCTCTGTGATGTTGCTGATGTGCGTTTCTACTTGTATTCCAACTATTTTGCCGCGCAAGTGATCAAATACAACTAACAAACTACAAAATGTCATGTTGTACGGGGAAGTAAAGCACACCCACACACAAACGAATCGAACATAAATCAAACAAACCACGCGCAACATCCAACAACAATTCAAAGGGATCGATTTTTCTTGCAGCAACACTACCACAAACAAATCCGAAGGGAGAACCACTGAAGAACAAGAAAACAACTTCTTGACGGCAAGGCAAGGAAATTCAGTCGATGAACTGACACTTTGAGGGATTGTTCGAATTCGTGTCGTGGATTTCCTTGTGTTATTCCTGAATTAACTGGATTATCGGAAAACTCTACAGCGATTTGAGCATGCGTGAAAACTTGGGAAAAGCCGAATTTTGTGTGAATTATAATTTAAAACAAAATTTACTTGAAATTATTCTTCATAATTGTAAAAACAAAATTCATTTGGAACGTGTCACATTAGCTTTTAGTGGTTAAGTTTTCCCACCGTTACCATTCGTTTTTCGTGTGTGAAAAGTTATGTAAAATGTGAATGACATTAGAAACAAATGTGAATTGTGAAAAATTTATTAATTAAATAATTCAAAATGTGTCAATTTATTTGAGAAGAAAGAACTTTTTCGACTTTTCCAAACGAAACTACCCAGCAACTTTCGTACGTAGTGTGTACGCCATCTTGTTGTTTGACCACTTCTCCAGATACAAGCTTAATCCACTACAGTTCCACCGCGGAAACTGGTTTTTTTCGCTTCTAAAGTTTTGCTTTATTTTCCACATCATTCTTGTTTTCAATCAAAGTACTACTATTACTACAATTTCATTATATACTCAAACAAGAACATAACATTGAACAACTCTTCACACGAATTGATCCAGTTCAGAAGATTCCTAGTTTAACTTCAAGGATCAGGATAAGTGAAAGTGAATACGTAATTGTGAAATTTGGAAAAGTTCTGGTTTTTGTGCAAAGAATGACAACAATTTAAACTGGGATTACTGCAGAAACGTTTAAATCAATTGGAAGCAGAGGTAAGTTGAAAGTTTCTGAAAACATAAAGCTTTATACGAGATATTAGTTATGTAATTCTTCGTTCTTAGTAACAATATATCATGTGTGTGGTTGTGCCCTGTTCTGGTTTTAGGTTGAGAGGATTCTACATGCTTCTACTGCAAAAATTTTTCAATACTTTCTACGCTAGTGCGCTCAATAATTCGGTTAAGACTTAAATCAATATGCGGAAAATAATAAGAACAATTTTGATTTAATTACGTGATAAGGATAATGTCCTTCTTTCACGAGAATTTCCTTAAGAATTTTTCTTAGTTTTTGTTGTGCAACTTCTTGACGCTTTTCAAGTGAGATGCTTGTAAGGGATGTATTCAGATCAAGTGACTTTTGAGAAACGAAGACTTTTTTGTCACTAGTTTTCTTTCTCATATCAACAAATTTCCGTAGATAATCCTCCCACAGCTTACATTCATCGAGGTAATAAGTCAAAAGTGACTTTTCGCCAAAAGAATTCCTGACACTCCATGGGAATAAGGGATGAATCTAGTTTTTTCATAAAATTCGATATATGAATGACAAAAGATCGGTATAAAGTTGCACCACTCGATAAATATCTACTTAAATACTTATTTTCTTTGATTCAATTTTATCAACTTCAAGCTTCCCTCGGTTTCAAGGCGATTGCAGGCGCGTTCTTTTGGTAGTCGCCATCGAGTGCAAATCGTAAAAGTTGGCACTCGTGACAATCGCTTATTTCTTGATTTATTTCAAATGTTTCAGATTAATTGAACAAAAGTAAGAGCTACATGTATCAAGTTTTCAGATTGGATAATGCATTTTTTTGTATACTCTAGTAGAGCAGAACTGTCAAAACCCATACATTTATCCAGAGCAAATTAACACTCGATAACAACTGGGTTTAAATTACTCCACTCGATGAATGGTTGAGCTAGAAATATACAGATGGCGACGTGGTTCCACAAAATTCCACAATTTTTCAATTTTTTGAAATTTTTTAAAGTAAAATATTAGAAATTTATGCAACCGAGGGTTTAACAAAATGTAAAAAAATCCAAGGAAGTTCATATAAATGTGGTGTGAAGTTGGTAAAAGTTTGGAGATGTTCTTTTGCTCCTTTGGATTTGCACTCGATAGCGATTACCAATAAGAGACGGAAGGCATATGAATGCTCCTAAACAGTTGCACTCGATAAATGTATGGGATTTGACGGTCCAGCAAGATTTACTGGATACAGTTTGTGACTGAAATTTTAAAAATGGAGTATCATGTAGAAGACTGGTTTTAAGACCAAACAAATGAAACTGTGAATCTTACATGTCAGTTTAACTTGAAGTTGATAAATGTTTGCCAGGATATTTGCACTCACTAGCGATCAAAGCCATCTATTGGCCATTAGTCACATGTAATGCTGGTTCTTTCCAATTAACCAGTGTTTGCAATTGTACCTTCCCTGTATTTCGTGACATGTCGCATTCAACTCACAAAGTCTGCCCTTAATATTCCCTCATTTCCGCAATGTCCTTCTCACGTAAACTTGAAAACTTCCAGACTACTATATAAACTTACCGACTTCTTATTAAATTTAGAAACGTTTATCAGTAAGATTTCATTAAACAAACTGCAAATATCGGTTTCTTCATCATTTGCATGTTTGAAAAAAAACCCTGAAATAGTGAATTCGTATCGTGTATTTACATATTTCGGGAGTCCTTACCTGTTCATAGGTGAACTGCACGTGTGAGGTTCATTTGACAGACTAATTTCCCTCTTATATGCCAGAGGGTAGAAAAGGTCGTGCCATAAAAACAAAATTCAAATTGAATTTCCTCCTAGACTTGACTGTGCATGCAACATTCGTTGGCTTGCATTAAGATTTCACTTCAAACTTGCTTAAGGATTATAAATATTTCTTATTTATGAATTGAGCAGGTAAGCAGGTGCAAAGGGAACAAATTGAATAGCATTCTGTGACTTAGAGTTAGAGACCAATATGCTTTTTGTATTGTAAAGGAAGCAACTATCAACCCTCTTTAAATTCCGAAAACGAGTTGTTTTCTTTGGTAGGTATAACCTACCTGTCCTTAAAATCTTGAAAGAAACAACCTTCCATTAGAGCAGGTTGATTTGTTTTGTTTGTGGACTCATGTGAAATTCCCTTCGTTATGTCACATCCATGTCGAAACCTACAAATCGACCTTTTTCATAATTTTAGCACAAAAAAATTTTGTATTTTTGGTTTTATGTTGACGGCATTCCGTTTCTGCACAAAATAAATCGTGATTGATTTGATATTTTCTCAAGCTGGGAGTTGTACAACTCATAGAATTTCTAAGAAATGGATTTACTAAAGTCACCCTTTGCAAGACGTCAAAAATAAATTATTGAACTTGGAATAAGAATGAACTGAAAAAACCTTAGTCGACCCTTTTGAAAATTCGAGGGTGAATTTATCGTGTCAAATGTTGGATAAAAGGGAGAAATTGTTACTTTGTTCCATTTGAGGGTGAATTACATGACCCTATTGTATGCTGTGTGTCCGATATACGAACAAGGAACAGGGCACACCCTCAAGAACGAATTAACCGATCGATAAGGGATGTTTATGTGCATTTTTGAATAGTATTCAAAGGTGAAAAAGCCCATTAAAGTCTAAACTTTTGGATTTATCTCGGTATGTCAAAACCAATAAGTGGAACAATCGTATCTTTCCTTAATCATTTTTATTGAAGTTTCTGAATCTCATTTTATCATCAAATCAATATTCAATATTTTATTTATTTCCTTTCAGATAAACTTATCCGAGGAGCGAATATAACTCCAACGAACGCCATTATCAAACCGGAAACTTAATAATTAACAAATTTATATTGCAAGTGTCACTACTTAATTCATATTCTTGAATAAAAATGATTATTGTTCCAAATAAAATAAAAATATATGACCTCGTGTCATTTAGCATGTGGTGAATGAAAGGTTTAACGAGAATAATTCTAAAAAATAAAGTGAAATGAAGTGCAAAAATTTATTTTAATTATTATATAAAATAAAACAAAATCAAATTCGGTCATCTATCTTTGCCATGCATCCTTTAAGCAGTGCCATGGATCGTAGCAGGGAAGATTTGGCTTCCAGTCTTCAAGTTGTCGACTACAATGCTGGGAGTTTGGTCAAGGATCCAGCTGAGAACTTGAGACGAAGGTAGGTCTTTCATATTTTAATTATAGAATACTGTACAACATATTAAAGTCGAAGCTTTCAGAAATACATAAAGCATATGTAGCCTTTCCATACAATTTCTTATTCGTTGGGTTTACTTGTTGTCATTCGAATTCGTAATTACCATGGAAATCATCTTCCTGTGATGATTTCAATAATGGAACCGCCCTGGGAACTATTAGCATTATTAATTGTTCAACCTCCATGAGATACACAAAACAGGAAGAGAATCCTACTTTCTGATACAGTCTATATATGATATTTGTAGCTATTCCATACAATTTCTTATTCAGACTTGCTGAATAAATTCGAAAGAATAGGAAAATCAACATCCATTGATGTTTTCTGAAACAACATTTCGATAATAAAACTTCCCTGGAAAATATCAGGATTAAAATTGTTCGGAGGAGAATCCTATTTTCTGATACAGTCTACATATGAAATTCATCCTTTCCATCAATTTCTTATTCGTTGGTTTCACTTGCTCCCATTCGATCGAACAGGAAAACCAACACTGTGTGATGTTTTATAAAACAACGTTGTAGTAAAGAATTATCAGGATTATAAGTTGCTATACAACTTCTAAAAGATACACAAAACAGGAAGAGAACCGTACTTGGAGGTACTACCTACGTTTAAGATGTAGCCTTTCCATACAATTTCTTATTCGTTGGGTTGACTAGCTGTCATTCTAACGAACAGGAAAACCTATATTCTGTCACATTCTGTGATGTTTTCCGAAACAACATTTCGATAATGGAACCTCATTGGGATTTATCAGGATTATAAATTGTTATATAACTTATGAAGTTCCAGAGATACACAAAACAGATAGAGATTCCTACTTGGAGGTGCTCTCATGATTAAAAATGTATTTTTCCATACAATTTCTTATTCGTTGGGTTGAATTGCTTGCATTCTAATGAACAGGAAAACCAAACACTTACTCATATAACATATATTTCTTAAGTAACTTCACTTAACTCTCATCCAAATGAGCTATCTCACGCCGAAAATATCTCATTAAAGATTTGCGTAGTCTGGAACGAAAATGACGGTCTTCTCCAATCAATAAACACGAAAAGGTAAAGGTTTAGGCGCCAGGTTCATGTTAACTCTCCATTTCCTAGATAGTTTGCGTGTTTCGAAAATTTTGTACACTTCGTGTTTATGAAATCGATATTTTGTGGCTTTCATGAAGATTCAAGGCGCGAAGCCTTGAAGGACATCCACCAACGTGTCTGCTCCGTAATTCTGAAATAACTAAAGCAACATTTTTAAATTTTATCCCAACTTATAGCGTTAAAATCAAATGAGTTCTGTAAATAACCAGATCAATAAAGTACTCCAGCTATTGTTGCAATTTCACTTAGGAACTCGTATATCTCGCAGCAGCTCCATAGCGAAGCCATACTAAATCTGTAAATCTGTTTCTTTCGATTTTCTATTTTCGTTCCTTAATAGGATCATTGGATTTTGGAGTTTCCATTGAGTAAAACACATTCCTTCATCGTGTGGGTGTCAGTGTGTTTTGAAAATACAAAATTACTTAAAAATTAATTACATTACAGCACTCAGTACTCGGTTTTGAGGTGAAACTTTTCACCTTTTCAAAGGAGGAATTTTGTTTGTTTTGCTAAAATTTAGTTATGTACTACATGGTTATGTTCCTTAAAGCTATATTTGTAACGCCAGTTGACATTCATATGAATTTCCTTTGAATTTTTTACATTTTGTTAGGCACTTTGTTACATAAATCCCTCATGTTTTACTTCGTTTCTGGATGATTTAAAAAATTTAATTTTGTGGAATTTAAAAAAATGAATGGATGTTTCTAGTTAAACTATTTATCGAGTGGAGTAATTTAAACCCAGTTATTATCGAGTGCTAATTTGCTCTGGATAAATGTATGAAATCTGACAGTTCTGCTCTACTGGAGTGACCAAAGGAAGACGACAAATCGGGGCAATACCGGGTGCACGTAACAGAATCTGTCGTAAGGTGTCGGTCGAAATTCGTATTCTGGTGGCAAAAATAAACACATTTTTCAGTTAAAAATCGGTTACCGTAACAGGCCCGAAATTCGTCGACTTAAACTTACCAGGTTTTCTCTTAAGAAAATTGACAGATTTGGCTTAAAACAGGTTTCGAAATTAAAATTTGTTCCGACGTAACAGATTCGAAAATAAGTTGTGTCCAGAATGCTACAAAGGACATATGTAAAATTAATTGATTTAAAATCCTGACATTCTAAGCTTTCATTTGACACATCTTACAGTATTGAGAAACATATCCTTTTTAATTCACACACGAACATATCGAAAAATTTTAGCTTTTTCACCATCTTGTTTTGAAACTGTCACTGAAATGAACATGAAATGAAATATTCAGGGTATAAATTTCCAGAGACGCAAACCTTTCGAAATGACTCCGATTAGCACACAGTCTAAGACGGCATAACCTTTCGAACGATATTTTGAATTGAAGTTCGAACTTTTTTGACATTTGATACCTTCGCTTGTTACTAAAACTGAAAAAAAAACTATTAACTTATATAACTTCAAGAATATATTAAAATACTTACGTTTTTTCCTGCATTCATTTGACGTTTCCGTTTTGTTTTGAAACTATCCCTGAACGGAACAATAAAGTGCCAATATAAAGTTGGCATTTTATGAGACAAGAACCTTTCGAAAATGTGACTGATATAATGCCAATCAAAATGTCAGTTGTATGAAAGTGCCGTCGATTAGCACACAGTCTAAGTTAAAGAATTCTGTTAAAAACAGAAAACCTTTAGAGTAACTAAAGTGGACAGAATCGCCCCGACTAAGTTAAATTCAATAGGTCCGTTTGTTTTGAGTTCGGAACTGCTCCGGAATACTAAATTGTCCTTTTAGTACTAAGTTCCGCGTTTATTTTCAAGTTTGGTGTAGTACCAAACTGTTCCATTTTATCATGAGAAAGTATGAGAGTTTGACGATTTTGCTCTCACTTTACCCTGACGCGTTAGTTGCAACGGAACAGAGTGGAACGCTAGAAGTGTCAAATTGTACTTTTAGTACAAAGTTCCACACTGTTCTGAACTCAAAACAAACGGACCTAATATTCCTGCATCCAATGAATGAAACCATGGAATATGCTTCCGCAATTTAAAGTGGCGGTGTATTTCACAATAACTGGTGACATTTCGTAATAAACACACTTGAAAAAATTTAAATTAATATTTCGAGGTTCATCAGATAATTGGGAAAAACATAAAATCGATAAAAGAAAATTCAGAAAATTTGTAAATGTTCTCAACTGAATTTTTTAGCATAATTTTGAAAGCTACTGCCATCGAGATTACCAGCTTGGCAGCTTCGTAGACGTCAATTTTTCTAGCGAATATTTACGAAGATAACCAGGCCAATACCCACAAGTGGTTTGCGTGTGTTTGCTGTCGATATTATTAACAAAAATTTGTTTATTTACGTTAATTTTGATTTAATATGCAAAATAATTGTTAGCGTCAATATACGCGTGTAGTATTATTAAAAATAAAATTTTTTTTTAAACATAATTGAAGAAACAAAAGCGAAAACAAAAACAAGTTAACCTGAATGAAGTGCGGCCAAGGTAAACGCGGTGAGATTTTCTGGGCACGAAACGAAGCAACTGACGACGACACGTTTGGAACAGAATGGGGGAGGGTATTGAACATCCTCCACAGTACAGTCCACAGGTTGTCATCATAACCGTATGTTGTTGTTGTTGTTGTTGTTCATCTTTTATTGTTTTACCGAGCAGAGCAGAGCTGAGTTGAGCAGAGCGCATTCAACGGCATTTGACGTGAATCTCAGAAACAGAATCGGTTTAAGTTGAACTCGAATTGTGAGAATCGGCCCGAATCGAACGAAGCGAAGTTAGTCTTAACGTGTCAATCGTTCGGTTAGTTTGCGCGCTTCGCTATGTTTATTTTAATATTCGCGAATCGTGTTTTAAACATTCCTTAATTATAAATTAAATTTCATTAAAAACATTTTCATTCTCTGATACTGTGTTCAATTGTCAAGTGGAATTAGTGATAAGTTAGTAGTTATTGTAAAATTTTCGAGCTTTTCGCTTAATTTAATAACGGAAAAAAACACGGTTCTACACGCACACACTCGTGTTTTCAGTGGGATGTTTACTATATTATTTACCATAAAAGGAAAATGTTATCTTTGTGATATTGATTTGATTTGAATTGAATTAAATCTGTGAAAAGAAGAAAACAAGTGAATAACAAGTGAATAAGCACTTACTATATATTCTTATAATAATAACGATCATACGACTAAAATCGGTGAAGAAACTGCACAGGAAGATGGTGTTCTACATATCGTTTTGGACAAGAAACATCGAACCACCTGACAAAGTTGTTGCTCCGAAGTGTGTAGGCGACAAAGGGTAAAGTTGAATGTATTACTTCCCAGTGAATATTTGATAACGATTAATAATAATGAATGAAAACAAGTGAATTAATTACGCATTTGATTTGATATTGAAATTTGCTGAGAAGATTTCCCAGTATGATCCTGGTCATATTGATGCAGAAATTTTCAATTACAAATAATTACAATTTTATCTTGACATGGAAAGCACATTAAAACCGACGTCATAACCATAAATTCTTCTAAAAATCACGTTCGAATGCGATAGCAACAACTAACAACCAACAACCATCAACACAACACACAAACAACGAGAAAATGTGTCTTTAATGGGTGGTTTATTGGTTTGATTTTTGCTTACCTTGTACCTGCTACACTCTTTGCACACTCGCTTCCAGGCATAGGTTTGTTGCTTTTTAATGTCAATTGAAAATGACAATGGTGGAAAAAATCATAGGTTCTTTTTTACCTTAATTATCAGCAGAAAATAATTTTGCATCTGTCTCGTTCTGTCGCATGTGCACACCTGTACAATTATTCCACGGTACACTTGGCTTGTTGCTTTTTTTTAGCATTATCTTTTCCAGTTTCATAGTTTGATTTACCCGATTCAGGTTTGTGTTTGTGTAGGTAGTAGCATCGTTCGAGCCTCTTTTATGAGTTAAGTTTGCTGAAAATGTTGCCAGTTTGAAAAATTTCATTTCTGATCGTATTTCCGGTGTTGAAAAATGCACACCGGAACTGGAGAATAAATATTACGTGATTTGAAAAACTTTTTAAATTCGATAAACTTCAATATCACATGTAGATAATTCGAGATTATGCGTTTTCAATGACACATCAATGTTAAATTGAACGGTAATCGTTGATAGTCGCAACTCCTCAATAAACACAACTAGATGTGGCCGAGCACATAGAGTGTAAGCAAACTCAGTTGAAAGTTGCAAGGAATAAGATACAAATATTCATGTATGTATGTATATTCATGTAGTGACAGCATACACTCAAAAATATGTGGGAACATGAAAGGAAAGAAAATGTGCTCGTGTACCGAAAAAAAATTCGGATAATGTCAACCTCAACCCCGAAGTTGGCAGTTTTTTCACTGAAACTAATGATTTCGCGACTATTGGCACAAGAACAGCTTAATGTTTGTAATTACACGCGTACAGGATCGAATTAAAAATGTCTAGAATTTACTTTGGCTTAAGATCATGTATTTTTTTAATGCAAAGAGAATTGATGAATTGAATGGTAGCTGGTAGCTCATTGGTAAGAGCATCTGCCTGGAAAGCAGAAGGACGCGGGTTCGATTCCCAATCACGAAGCACTCAACATTTTCTCCTTTCATATTCCACATTGCTGATGCCGTAAGATTTTTTTTTTTTTCCATTCCACGATCGTCTATCAGCCTCTAGTCAACACTACACGGCATGCAAGCAACAACGCTCTGCACTTCTTACTTCCTTCCTAGCCATTGAAATGTATTACTTGGTTATTGCAACAACATCAGTTATTGCTCCAGCCACAGTTTCCTTTATTTGCGTTTACCAAGGTTGTACTGTAGTAGTAGTATGGTCTAGTACTCGTCATCTCCAATAGGATTGCTGCCATGTTGTTTTTTCTTCAATAATTTGTTAATATTACTATTGAAGTTTTTGTTCCCAAAACCAAAACAGTTAACGGTTTCAATGTTTCTAGTGAAAATTAGGGGACTATTTCAGGATGGTGCTCCGTATTTACTTCAATTTCTAAGTACAGTAGAACCTCTGTTATCCGCCAAGCACGGGACTAAAGGTATGCCGGATAATCTAAATGACGAATAATGAAAGAGTTCTAAGTTAAAAAGAACGACTTGCACCTTGATTCTGAAGAAAGGAGTACATTTACAAACAACAAACTTAAAGAAAGATATCAATATATAACCACATAATGAAAAATTCAAAAGAAATGTTCAATGTGATTGTTAAAAGACCGTTAATTTTGACTGCTTAGACTGTGCTTCACTTTCTTTCATCGCAAATCTGTGCAATTTTCTCCAAATCAGTGTGTCCGTGTTGGTGGCTTTAACTTGCCTTTCATACCAATCTATAATTTCTTGAATATTGTGAAGATATCTAACTACGACATTTTCGGTGACGGTCAACAGAGGTCATTCTTTTTTTGTGACGGATAAAAGAGGCTATACTGTAACACTATTAGAGGAATTGGACAAACCTACAGTAATTATCGGGGTAATCGGAGTCACTTTATTAAATGTAATTCAATGAAATGTCAATCTGAAGTTGGCATTTCGTCAATCATTTCAATGCCAGTTCTTCGTCGAAGAAAATGAATAAGCATATATGGTATATGTATATACCCAAGGATGTAGGTCTGTCCAATCCCTTCAGTAATGTTAATAATACAAAAGATATATATGGTAATCATTGAATTAGTATAAATTATATGATAAAAATATGGATCATATAATAATATTAGAGTAATAAAAATACGTATTTAGAATTGTATAATAATATTGGGAATAACTACAGTAAGTTGATAATAAAAGTGATACAACTATAATAACAACAATTGTTATAAGATTATCAATAATTGTTTTGGTAAAAAAATTAAAATAATTATTATTAAAAATTAAGCTTAGTTTTGGTTACTGCCACATGAAATTCTGTTCGAGAATCCGAGTTCTTCCCTGTAGTAAAATTTGAACATGATGAAGCAGGTGCTAAACGAAATAATAAATACTAGAGTCCAAATTCTTAATTCAGAAATGTTTTTAAGTTGATTCTAATCAAATGACGATAATTAAATCCTGTTTTATCACTTACGCCTCAAATACTGTGACCTATTACGACAGATAAACCAGGTAAACATGTTGTTTAAAAAGATAAAATGGATTTGATGTCGTTAGAATTGCGTAAATACAATGGACTTTTAGAATTTTTCCGGCTTTAACTTGTTTTAAATTATCGTGGAAAGTTTTTGGGAAAGAGTAGTTATGTTTAACATCCAGTTTGTGGTTATGGTAAAATTCAATTGATTGTTTACTTGAAATGCTAGAAACATACTTACAAATAGAACATGTTATGCAGTTGAAAGCAGGTGTAGAGGTATTATTAACTTGTCCTTCACCTTTGTAGAGTAATTCTGAAGGAGAAAAGGACGAGGGAACAACTTGTTGGTTGTTTTCGGTTCTTTAAAACTTCTGCTGTACGAGAATGTATCTGCTAATTAAAAAATTTGATACAAACTTTTTCTGATCGTACCTGAAAGGTGACCTACAAATGGAGAAGCTCCACAAAATGGTTGATGATAGAACGGGTTTTGTTTTGTGGGTTTACATATTCGGTTTTTGTTGAATGGAAGATTTTGCTTCCCACAGACAGTCGGAATCATGAAGCGTATCAGGATGGAAAAAAATTAACACTAGAAAACCTTTTGAAGATAAAGAGAGCATTTCGAAACTGCAAAAAACCTAACCATGTTCTGGTGATAAGAAACCTTGGGAAGGTTTCTCGTGGGTGATCCTGTTGAATCAAAATAAAACAATACTGCATATTCTCTTAAACAAATACTTACTTTGGATCATGTTTTCAACAATCGTAAATAACTGCCTCCTCTACTGTTTTAAAAATAATCATTTTTAATTTTATTCATTTTCTCGGTTCGTGAGTTTCAGCAATTTTTGCACGATTCAATGCCACCACCTGCCCCGAGTGTGGTCATCAATTTCAAAGCATCAACTCTTCTTAACTGCTTCAACTAGACTCAGGTTTCAGGGAGAACTGATAGAATCCAAGGTTTTGTAATCGTTTTAAATTTTATACAGTTTTACAAATTTGAAAACCTCTCATTCCTAGAGTTTTGCTTCAGTCAACTTAAAAATTTGGAAAAATAGTTATATATTCTAGACAAGTTCTTTTAAATAAATTACTATCATATTCAAAAACGTCCATAAAATTCAAAGCTTTCTTTCAAAGAAACAAATGTCCACAAATGGGTAAATAGTAACACAAAATTTTTATCATTTCCATTTCCTACGCAAGAGAATTTTGAAAAGCGAGGTAATGACTCTCACCAATATTTCCCCTCCACAAAAGTTCGTACACATTTGTACCACATTTGTACCAAAGTGAAATTTGACGTTTGTACCAAAATATACGAAATCGAGTGATAGTAGCACTGTATCTCCTTCTCTGAGATTATAGCTCTTGGTAAACAATTTTTTACCAATGCACTAATGTTTTGCTGTCAAAACTGAATTCAATTACCTTCTCACTGTGTATGATCCATGTCATTGTCACACAAACAACCCAAGGGTGTCAAAGTGAGATTGAGTTAGGAAACAATTTTAGAAAACAAAAAAATTATTTAAAAATTTTAACAACAACTCACGTCTTGATAATTTATTCGTTTTGTTTTTGATTGGGATTCCCACACAACCACTTGCGGTTTAATTACATAAGATGCAATACCGCAAATTGTTTCTTATCGAATTGTCACGTGCAAATAAATGGCAGGTGGAAAAAAAAATGAAATTTAAAATTATTAACCTGTTTTTACTTGTTTCAATATTTTCCTTACAACTCGTACAATATAAGAAATCAAAATCACCTGAAGAAGTTTCACGAAAAAGTAACTGGTAAAGAAGTTCGATGACTTATTTTGGAAATATGTCGCTCTAATTTTTGCAAATCTTCCGATCGATCAAAGAAGAAAGTTTTTTCATGTTAAAAAAATGATAATAATATATGATAAAAAAAGACTTTTCAAGATTCTTGATAAGAAAAATAGAAAAAAACTGGAACGAGAAGCAAACTTTGCAAAATATTTTGTTTTTGACTCGACAGCGAGTACAAAGTTTTAAATACTTTATCGACGAAAGTTTATTTTTAATTATTTAAAGCTCAGACAGCATGGATTTTCCTATAATTTTGCGACTTATCTTCCTCCGACTGCAGTTGAGCTTATCTGAACTGAACGAGGGTGGTGCGATCTGAACAGCTGGTCAATGAATGCTGCACATTTGGGAAAAAATGTCGGTCTTGTTACTAATTTGAATGAACTCGAAACCAATTGTACACATACAGACACAGAAACTTCCATTTCGCGAAGCAATTTAGTATCAGTAATCGAATTAGTACATTTTATTACAAACGTCAAATTTTACTTTGGTACAAATGCCAAAATGTTGGCATGATGTTTTCACGGCGGGGAAATATTGGTGAGAGTTAATGGTTCTCTTACAAATTTTCTCAAATCTATTGTGACAGAAGTCTAGACGAAATTGAAATGGTGTCTATCCTGTCAAGACACGCTAATGGCCAAACAATAAAATTGCGGCAAGTTGATATTTGCTATTAACGAGTTAGTGCTCATTTCAAACGACGATCGTTTTGTTAACACTATTTAAATATGTTTATGTCTCGTCAACGTTAAAAAAGGGTTTACAATTTTACACCTTATCTTATCAAAAAGAGTGGTACTTTTGAAACTTCTAGTAAATGATGTACATGAAGTATTTACTACACTAGTTTCTGGTGGTCGTTCACTTCACTACAAAAGCCCCCATAGTTTAGAGGTTAATCCGTGTTCAAGGTAAATTCTTAACAATTTTTCCATAAAACTCTCAAATGATAACAAGCAATTAACGCGTTGTGAGAAAAGGAAGTGTTGGGAAAAAATTGAATTAAATCCTCTAGTACTTCCTCCAGCTTAACAAGTCAACAATCTCTTGAAGGTTTCTCAGCAACAAAATTAATTCTTATGCTAATTGATCATGAAATTCACTTGAACGCTAACAAATTCAAGATTCTTTGAAATTTTTTTAAACACGTCGTTATTGTTAAAATTCTTCCTCGCTTTGTTGTGCCAAAGAAACCACAAAGACAAGGGCCTTGGCCTCTGTTGGAATCAAAGATTATAATGGCTATCGCTCCAACAGTTCCATGCTGGAGTTTGAAGATAATTTCATGTTTGACGTACTTTTGCCCCATGAAACTGATTAGCGAGGTCGTGCCAATTTCGTAGACAAATGTTTACAAATTTTTCGCATTTTTGTAAAATATCGACTACGAAACATGATTGATAACGAAAGCGATAAAAGAGATGTCTTATCGTGATATGATAACGGCACTCGTAAACCCGATTCGAGGAATTTATCATTAACACTTGGTGAGTTTTTATTATTTTTTTATGAAGAGTATTTCTTAAGATAGACGCGACATTTAAATGAACACGTGCTAATAAAACGGCCACCATTTTGTTGTCTGGTGGTCATCGGTATTGTGGCTTCTATCCACGGTATCTAGTTGTATTAATGAAGGGATGAATTGTGAGGGTTAGATCAGAACTCACACATCTGGATCCACAACAATAGGGGTTGTTTCACCACAAACCACATTTTCATTCTGGAATTTGTAATTACAAATTTCTACAGATCTTCATTTTACTTGACGGGGAGTGTTACCCTCGAATAGTAGTGAAATGATCTTGCTAATGATCACTTCTAAATCGATAATGTGACAACCTGAAACCAATCATGTGATCGTATACATGATCTTAAGTTATCGATAGCAAACATGTATTGAGCTGAGATCAATAAACCGCGCGGCACATGTTCAACCTGATCCAAGAAACACTAGAAACGAGCAACTGAACAAACGTGAACCTTAAGATTTCAGTAGAACTTTGAATTAATTAATTAAACTGAATTGGAAATAAGCATCCAAAAACTCGTGCATGACGTCGATTTGCTTAACCTACATTTGGAAGCGGATAATTACTTTTGGAAATAATTAGCAATTAAAATGATAAGTGTTAAGACGCTAAAGTGTTCGTAATAACTAAATGGTTATTCATATGCGTCTAATCGTAATATTGAACCTGGACGGGATGTGAATATGAAATGAAGTTGCGTTGATGTGATAAGAAATATAAAATGTAGATTTAAATTTAATTTAATACATTTACATAAATGGGTTTTTCCCCGAATTAAGAGATTACAAATTTTCATTTTTATTAATAATATAATTAATTTTTTCTATTTTCTTTTTCAGCATGGCCTGCATACAAGAAGAACTAGGGCACATGGGTCTAGGACAAACAGATTTACCATTTAAGTCAGATGATCAAGTGACAGATAGTAGTGCAGAGAATACATGCCAAAATCGATGGCCACCAAGTGGTGGTAACTTTGGTCATCCTGATAAACCAATTGGATGGATGTATGGTTTATTAGGATGTATGAAACCAGTATTGTCATTTATTGGTAAAGCAGCTGTTATTGAAATGAAACATAAACAAACTGAAGATTGGGAGATACCATTTGAATCAATAACTGAATTAGAATGGTTAGGTAGTGGTGCACAGGGTGCTGTGTTTAGTGGTAAATTAAAAAATGAAACTGTGGCTGTGAAGAAAGTACGTGATTGCAAGGAGACAGATATTAAGCATTTAAGGAAATTGGATCATGACAATATTATTAAATTCAAGTAAGTTCTCATTTATTATTTATTGTGCTTTTAACAAAAAAAATATTCAATGACAGAAAAACACAATACTGTTATTCACACTTGTTTTTAAAACACAAAGAAGCAGATAAATGTGGCGATATCTATAGCCAGTTAAGATATTATCCTGGCCGGAGTTTTTACGTGTTTCTAATGAATTTCTTATCCACATAAATAAAAGAAAGGTTTTGTCTGTACATTGTATAGAATCAACCCGTTTCAAGATATCTTTCCGTTTCATACGCTGGAGGCTACAAATCCACCCTTAGAAAATTTTCTATCCGTCTGTCCAGGCGGACAGACTTTCTCTGGAAAAGCTAAAAACTTTAAGCAGGCCTTGACTTAAAACATAAGCTTTAAATAAAAAAAAAATATGCAGTAGAACCAAAGTTACAGTACATTATATGAAAACTCAAAATGCCACGTGGTGGATCATGCCACGTGTTTTCTTGCTAACATGAACATCTACAGTGGTCTGCCATATTATTAGACCCACCGTCCTCAAATTAATTTTGAGAGAAAGTTTTCTACTGTTCTATGTCTACATTTTTATGTTTTTCTTCTTTTGTTGTGTTTCATGGACTCTTACCTTGAAAATGTGTGCAGCTGTTTCTGGAAAAACATTTTATTTTCGACTGAGTACCCAAAAACACCAGTTTGTTTGCGTGATCGTGATAGAATTTTTCTATGCGAAAGAGTTTCGAAAAGGGATTTTCAACATACAAAGTTGCACAAGCAGTATACTAGGACTAATCAAGGTTCTTGCTGTTGCCAAAAGTTGGGCATACCAAATATTGTATTTTTCTCCAAAATGTGAAATTATCAACAAATGTTATAAGAGACAGAAATTTTGTTTCGTTTCACTGCCAGAGAGTAAGTTTATTAATTAAATGCACTTATAAGCGAAAATACAGCAATTGGGAAGTTTCGAATTGAAAATATGCGATTTTTTCAAATGGGACTAATAATATGGCACACCACTGTATATAAAATCCTAATGGTCTTGAAGCAGAAAACGAATTCCATTCCTCGGAGAATGGGATTCAGTCTCTGAAAGCGGGGAAAATTCATTTTATGTAGATCAACCACAGAATGAATTTCTCTCAGCTTCCTGCAAATGAATTTCATTCAAGCGGGGAAAATTCATTTTCTACATGACCTCATAAATATCTATCAATTTTTATTTCTTCCTTTCTTCTAGTGAATGAATAAACACGGTTTAGCATGATCCATTTTGGTTTGTTATTTAATCCATCTATTTGATCAAGTGTCAAGTGATTTGATATACAGTTCGGCTAATGGCATGAAGATGGCGCCACTGAAATTTTTATTTTCAAAAAAGGTTCTTAGTTTAAATGATCGTGGCTGAAAAAAGGTTAAACTCTGTAAATTCGGTCATCATAGGTTTGCACAGATATATCATACAGACAAATATAATGACTGACTGTGGAACAGAACAGTCATTAGTTAATTTCACGTATACCCTTGATTTCGAGCAACTACCCGTTTCAGTTTAAGCGGTTGCAGTTTCCCGTTAGTGTCTGCTTTGCCATGCCTGTAAACAAGTCTCAAGGGTAAACGCTGTAAACTGCAGGGATTGAAGTAAGTGAAACTAAATGCTTGCTCCAGGTTCAGGAGTTGCAACTCAAAAGTTTTGAGGATTATCTAATATTTCATGCTGTTGTAGGTTTGAATTTGTTGGAGAGACATCAAATCTACCTTCAAATCGTATGCGGAAAACAGACAAAAACTATCAGCTGCGCTACTTGAAGCAATTTCTCTTTATTTTCTTAACTTTTCATTGTTTTCCTTTTTCAAAGAAACAGAGTTATAGCTCAAAGTCAGTTCGAAACGCATTTTGCAGTTTTTCTACGCGACTTTACACAATTCCAACTTGTTATTTTTGTCTACATATGGTTTTGCTTCGAATAACTCCAATGACACAAATTGAATTGTTTATCTTCCACAGAGTTTCAAGTTGCACCTGGAAAGTAAATACTTTTCTATTGCGAAATTGAAAGTAATTGAAGTTGAAATTGTATTTTGTGCGCATTTATGTTTTGTTTGTATTAAAAACATATAAAAAGTCACATAAAAATTGACGCAAGACGTTTCTTTTGTTTTTAACTTTGCCAAACGTTTCCGATTGAAGTTTCTTAGTTCTTTGTCTCTTTACTTCTTAAAGCTTTTCGAGTTAAACTCAATGAATTCTGTTTCTGTTAAATGTACTTAAACGTCCAGCAAAGGTCTACAACCTCCAACAACTTCTTTAGTTTTCTTTCTTAGAAGGAACTCCAACAAAGAGGAAGATAGTGGTTCAAATGTTGCTGCAGTCACAAAGGTTTGACCCGAAACCTCATTGATCAGACCTCAAGTTCTAGTTATGAAAACTTTCATGTCCACATGAACTTGTCATTCAGAAGAAGCTCAATAAAAATGAATTTAATTTTAATAAAAAATTCACTTTTTGGTCTTCAAAACATGTTGCACATAAATTGATCAAGTGTTGTTTACAATTATCAATAAAACGTGGGAAACTTGTTTATTGAAAAATTTAAATTGAAAATCTGCATTCGTTTGTTGTTTAAGAAAAAATTTTATTTTTATTTTTAGTTTCATTGAAATAAAACAAACGTGAATTGTTTTAAAAAGTTTTCAATAAAAGTAAAAGTGTTATTTGTGTGATTTATTACGGATTGCTTGCTTCGCATGAAAACAGTTGGCCGAAACCGAAATGATATTCGGTGAAAACAGAAAATTTTCAAAACATGTTATTGTGTTTACGAGGAACTGTATATCCATATGCGCTTATTTGTTTTGCCCAAAAATGTTTTAATGCCAAATTGAATCAACATTAGGATGAATTTCAAGGTTCTCAGGTGAAATCCGAGACTACCTTGAAGTTTCTTTTGAATCCTTGTGCTCTGAGTGTTTCTAAGTATGAAAATGGAATTCCTTCTGAGAATCAAGTTAAAATAAGAAATCATTCAAAATCTAATTTCGAGTAGGTCGTATTTAACATAACAATGAGATGAATCGAGACATTCATGTTTAATAGCTTATATAATTAAGTCGCATTATGACATTATTACAGAAACTCTGTCCAAAAGTTTAACATTTGTAATTATCTAATCAACCCTAAAAACATATTCGACTGTTTTACAAAATTCCATTTACAAGATGACCTCAAGTTTTATTCTCTACGATGTCAACTGGAATGGCAAGAGACTCAGTGCCAGGAGATTTGAGCGCAAACACTTGCGCATGCGCTAGAAAGTGGAAATGACATTTGAATAGCAAACATATGATCATATGTGAAAATAAACAAGCTCACTTACACATCTCCATCATCAATACCCCTGAGTCTCTCCACAAGAGTTGGAACGCATGGAATCTATGAATAACGTGAGTTTCTAAATAAAAGATACTTCCTCTGTTAAAAGGGATATCTCGAATGTAATCTGTAATTAATTTCAATTTGGGTTTAACTAAATGGGTCACCCATTAAGTACACCTTCCTTATACAGCGATGCATACTTCCTTATCATGTCATTAGATAAAGTTGATACATTTCCACTGAGATTCAAGTGCGTCTTATCAGTTTGTCATTGTATTTTCGTTAAGTAGCACTTTCTGAAAAGACAAAAAGGTAATTACTGCGTATTAGGATATATATTTTTTTCGTGATTTATCGTTTAACAATTCATTATCACCGAAGAACGTTTAACACCGGAAATGTGTTCACGTTCATTTCGAGTTTTGACTCTAAAAATCTGGTGACTAATAGTTAAAATATTTAACTTTTGAATATTAATTTATCCAACATATTCATAAATTTATGTTTCTCAGATTTAGGTGAATATCAGGTTATTTTTGTTAAAAATAAAAACCACAAAATCTACTGAACTTCTTAACCACTTATTTGGCAAGTGTGACCATCAGGTAACTGGCGTCACATTCTCAACCATGAGACGTTTGCGTCAAACAGGTGCGTAGGGTGAATCTGTATCTGAATCTGAATCCGATCAGAAACAAACCCAATTCAATTAAACAGCTGAGAAAATTGTTTGTGGGACTTAGGTAAAATATTGTGGGCCAATGAATAAAAATCAAATCAAATGGGTGGTTTTAAGTGATTCTTACGTAATTATTGCGTTATTTTGGAAAGCATTTCCAAATTTGTTGATGCTTTTGTTTGTCTAACACTGTCACTAACTTTCAGGTGTGACTAATTGACTTTTACTGCAAGATGAAGAGTGTCTGGGTATTCTTAGATAAACTTTTGTTTCGATTATAGAGGTATAAAGTGGACAAACGTCCCCTCCTGTATCTGATATCTTCGGAATAATGTCATGACCTGGAAAATGCAAGTTATTTTATATATACTATATGAGTAACTATACATTTTCATACCATACTATATGATATATGATATATATGTATATTTCAATGATAATCAAATTGTCATTGAATATTTTTCTTCAAAATTTGTGTCTTGTAGTAAATGCAAAATTTAAATTTAAATAAAAAACAATAAAGATATAATCAAATTATTTAATATAATTTTTGTATATTTTTCTCTTTAACCAGAGGTGTATGTACACAGGCGCCAGTTTTCTGCATTATAATGGAATTCTGTCCCTATGGGCCATTGCAAAACATCCTGAAGGAAGAGGAAGTAGTGTTGCCATCACGTCTCGTCTCATGGGCGAGGCAAATCGCACTTGGCATGCAATATCTCCATTCACATAAAATCATCCACCGCGACTTGAAGAGTCCCAAGTAAGTTGAATAAAATAAAAAATTAAAAATAAAAATTTAACCTTAGTATATCAATGTACTATTTATCGTATTGGGAATGTATTAACTAAATCCTATACAAATCCAACCAAAAAACATGAACAAAGTGGAAACAATTTCTATTTCTAGGAATTCTTCCACTCATCTCCACTCCCCACTAAGAAGGATTCATTGCGAAACAAACGAAACGAACTAAATTTTTCTTTAAGGCTCCACTCTGTATAGCCGCCACGGTGGCCATTGTGCTGTTATCAACGTCGCCAGGTTGACTTGCGTTCTTTTTCCTAGAGTTTTGTGTCGTGTAGGACATGAAAATGAATTCTAACATAGTTTGTTGGGTTTATTTAATGGTTAATTTCGCTGGCACATACTACAACATCGTATTGCATGCTTAACATAGTTTAAATTGGTTCAATGAGAATGTCTCAAATTGCCAGTGTCTGTTCGCGACCGTGTGCTTATGCCATATTTAATAAAACTCCACTTTTTCACTATATCACCTGATTTGAAAACCCTACTAAGATTATATTACGTTTTAATCGTTTTGTAAACAAACCTTATCGTGATATTAAGTGACGTTTCACGTTGGTGGTGCATAAATTCGATATTTGAAGTATTTATGATTGTGTAATACAGATATTAGCAACTATAACTATAAGGAAGACATTTTATCGATTCAAGCTCTCTTTCAATTTGATATTCAAATTACTTAAAAACATTACGGCCATATCAAGTTTATGCCAATGCGGCTTTTTCCTAACCATGCCAAGTGTGCAAATATCGAACGTTATTCGTATTGGCATATTTCGGTGTTGTCTTTCCATTGCAGTATGTTGGGGGTTGGAATGAATTGATTTTTTACCATAGATTCACAATTATAATACATCGTCGGTTTTCATGAAGACTGTATTATCTCTATGGTTCGTGAAAATGAGTTATTTACATAGAAAGTTCACAAAAAACGTAAGTGAACTTCTATAGACTCAGCTAGAGAGTTGAAATTACCTAAATCAGAAAAACTTTAAACGTCATTTGCAAAGTACTTGGCTGGTGCCAATCTACCCTCGCCCATGTACGCGAGTAGATTTCCAGTGGTAGTTACGCGTCAGTTTTCCGCTAGATGGATTTTGTTTATTTTGACGTTTTAGGTTTATTAATGTGATTTTCGATTGGGCAGAAAAATTTATTTATTTTTTGATCTAGATCAATTTTTCGCGATCTCGATTTATTTTCAGATCTAACCAATACATAAACGATTCTGTCATTTGACACATGTCAAATGTGTGTTGCCAAAAACAGTTTTGCGGATACCAATTTATCTGTTGCAATTGAAATCAGGAATTGTTTGTTTCTGTTGGCAAAAAAATAATATATCATTAAAATTAAATTAAATTATAATAAAATAAGCGAAATTAATTAAAATTATCATTAAATTGTCAGGCATTTTTGATTTCTTTCCCTGTTTTGTTCCTGCCAATAGCGCGTAAAAGTCACACTCTACGCACACAAAGAAGTTTTTCCAGTTTGACGTTGCCATGTTCGAGACAGGCATAGAAAAATCAAAAAATAAATCAATTTTTAATTCAACCTGGAATTACCAATCGAGAACCACATAAGATTTTTATAGAAAAGTTTGAAGTCAATTCAATCGACTCAATCCAGCTCAACCGAAATTTTATCTTGAAACTGAGAAAATTTAGGTTAGGTTTTGCCATTTTACCTTACTCTGTACCAAAAAGTGCGTTCCATTTCCCAAGTACTTGCGAGCGCAAATTTTCGGTTAAATGGAATACAGCAATTTACTCGACTTGCTATTTTCTGAGATAATACAGTCTTCATGAAAACCGACGGCATATATTTATTTAAGTGATATTTGTAATTTCGTTACCCCAATAGTGCTTAAGTCTTTAATTATAAATTTTGTCATCAAGGAAGCAGCGCAAATGTTCCGTTCAAGTGTTTAATAATGACCTTTAAAGCTTCAAATCCTCGTAATTGACACGCACCCTTAATGACAGCAGAGTAACATGAGACTAGATACACGTTACAAAAACAAATATCTACAACAACAAAACCATATAACATGATTTAGAAATTTGGCAACGTACAAAAGTCAAAAGTTTTCCACTTTATTTCCAATGCTTCAGGATAATGTTTTCCAATTTTCTCGTGAAAATTGCATGACGTGATAAGAGATACAAGATATGTACGTGACGTCACACATAAAACGAAAATTTCACTAATATTTGTGATTGTGTGCGTGACGGAAGCTTTGAATTTTTACCCACGCATTTGAATCCTTCGTGTCCTGGGAGTGTTTGAGTGTGTACATTATATACTCCCCAAATTAAATTTTGTTTATTTGAAATGTACCTATTCCCCTTATCATTCCTTTATCCAAATGATATCCTGCAAATGGGGTTGTTGAGTTGATTTGTTTGCTTGTTCCATTTGTACGCTTATATACTTCAAGGATATTCAAGCAAACGAACGCATGGTCTACATAAAAGCCCACATTGAATTTTCGTTACAAAAACAAAATGAACGTAATATTGCGCATGTACGGAACGTGGGGATGGAAAATAAATAAAAATAAAATAATATAAATGTAGGAAGGACGATAAAAATGTCTTATCCTTGAAACAAAAATACAGAAAGAAAAAACGTTTTATGCATAAAAAGCAGAACTGAACTGTTTAATGGTGGAAATTATTGCTTTTGGTGCCCATCAAATTGTTGCATGTTTTTCCCTCACGTATTTTCCAAAGTTTTCACAAAATTTTCTTTAATTTATGAAAATTAAAAATTACCCTGGTATTTGTGAAAAATCATAAAATTCTCCCTGCATGTAACTAATGAAATCTATTCTTCTAACAGATTATCTTATTGATTATCTTATTATGTTCTTATTGTCCTTAGAAGTAAATTCAATCATACAGGATACCAGGCAGGACCATATAGAGATATCCCTTTCCATCATAATTACGATTTGTTTGAGTTGAATTCCAGAACTTTGAAATGATGCGTATTAGGATATTCATGTCATCGTTGAAAGTTGAAAACCTGAGAATAGCTATACTTCTTTTCTTAAAAATAATTGCTTCGTCCTTTATCTCTGCATACTACCTACTTCCTTCTGATTCCGATGTCATTATGTAGAGATCCTGTAGCGAAAACTCTATAAAACTTTTGTGGAAAATAACATAATAACACGAACGTGAAACTCATTGGGGACGATGCCATCTCTGGCCGACAAGCAACAATAGTACAAGATATAAAAGTGAATTCTGAATAACATGTTCTTGAGGGGTGTTCTACAGCCATAAAGTGCTATCTCTTGCAATAGGGTAGAAATACTGTGTTAAAATATAAGAGGACTATAACTGGGGAGGAAAAATTCCAAGGTTTTAAGGACGAAAAAGAAAAATTCATTCTTCTCATGTGAATATGAAATAAAAAAACAAAAAATTAATCGACTTCACAGAAGATTGCACTTGGAAATGTTTCCAAACGATGGAAGGACATCGAACCCATAATTTATCCTGGGAAGAAGGAAGGAAGTTAACACAAATAAAGAGACTAGAAAAGTAGAAAAGTTCATTTCCAAGTAGTACATGAACGTAGTTACCTAAGTCCAGTGGCGACTGTATCCTAGTTGAATTGATGCAAGTGCATTGAAAGTCATAAGACTCGACTTGATTGACTTTCGAACGATTTTCTTTGAACAGAATACCTTCCTGATTGTGTTGATAGACACTCTCATCTTGTGGATAATAATCGAATTGATACGAGCTGGCATTGATTCCTTTGTCAACGTTTGAACAAATGAAATACATTTATCTAGTGTGTTTTTACAGCAAACATAAAGGGAGTGTAATAAAATTGACCACAAAATCTATAAATGGATAAATATAGACATGAAATGATGTTCAGTACATAATTTCAACATAAAACATTGCATTGGTGGATGGAATTGAATGCGCATTTATGTTGATATTACATAGATCGATATTCTGGTACATGTTAGAAGGTTTACTTGGTTCTTTAAAACGTAATTTTTGATAAGGTGTTATAACTCACTTCAGATATTCAGTAATAAATCGTACTGGTAATTACTATGTTAACGTCTTAATTAATCCACCCTTCCCATGATCATATCTTACCCATTGTCATGACCAACTGACACCTATTTGAATCCAATTTGCATCAAATTTCAATTGCCCAACGAATGCCCAAGCATCTGACTCTTATTTTATGCTAATTTATGTGCATGTGCACTATGACTATCAAATACTTTCCCTTGTCACATGAGTTTATCCAATTTTTCTTACCACAAACAGGATTTTCTCATTCGTGTAACCAACAAACTGGAACTAGTTACACAGTGACTTGTGTTAATTAATTAAGGAAAACATATACAATAAAGGGGTTTTTGAAATGAGGAGCGTACAAGAGTCCTTCTTCAGTTACTTTTTAGTGGAAAAAAACTTCAAAGAAACAGCGAGTTTGCTTCAACAACCCTTAATTGTTCTGGTTAAAAGGACTTAATCATGAACTGCTATTGTAAGAATTAGAATTTACTTAATTAATCAGAAATTAAACTTAAACACCTTCTTAATTTCCGCATTTTCCCTCAGTTAAACTTCATACTAGCTCATATTGTGTTCTGTCTCCAGTGTTTGGTAGCAACAATGGGAAATATTTAATTAATTTTGTTTTCAAGCTTGAAAGCACATGCTAACCAAATTGTCAATGAAAGCGAGCATCGGTGGTGGTGCAATAAACGCTTTATGTCGTTATCTGTAGACGGAAAAATTTCGTTCTGTTTAGTTGTTGATAAAAATTTTTGTCATTTCACGGTCAAGTTCGAACCTTGTCAAGTGTTAAGGGTTAAATGTTGAGGTAGACAAAAGTTTAATGTCTTCAAATGAAGCTTCGTAAGTTTACTTTTTATTCATATTCTTCAATTCTGTTTCTGAAATACACATGTATGAAAAATAATAAGTAAAAATTAATCATAACTGCAATTGCTATAACAATGAGTTAACAATAAAAATCACTTACTGTTTAATCACTATCTTATCAATTTATTCGGAACAAATGAATTCTAATCTTTCAAAGCTTAGTCATACTCAACAATATTGTTAATCGAAGTTCATTTGATCTGCATGCTTATTGTGAAAAGATCTTCTTCTATAATTTTTCAATTCTAAATTATATTCTGGTACTTGCGAAAATTCGACAAACGTCTCGCTCAAGAACGTAATGCCAAAGCACATACCACGATTTAAACGAGAAATCTATAAAAATCTCAGAGAGAACCAACAAAACAGTTCTTTCTTTCAAGGGAGGAAAGGTGTACACTCACATTCACTCCACTAAACAAGAGTTTTAAGTCGTAACGTTTATTAAACTCATTTCTTCTATAGGAAATTAAATTGCAAATCAACAAGAATAACAGAAAAGAACTATTGACACGGTTGCAAATGCACTCCACGTTATTCACAACAAACTTATGATACCCTTTTGCGTGAGGCGCCAGTACAATTTTAATTATTAGGGCGCCTTAAATCTTTAGGGAAACCTGTCAAGTGGTTTTGTTGTTTTTGACGACCACATTAAAGTTACCACAAAGTACGAAGTGGCAAATGCAAAACCTATTGTTCGAATTATGAATATGAATTTTAAAAAATTAATTTTCTTAATTTTAGTATCCTCATCAGCACGAACGAAGTCGTAAAGATAAGTGATTTTGGGACCAGTCGAGAGTGGAATGAAATAAGTACAAAAATGAGTTTTGCCGGAACAGTAGCTTGGATGGCACCAGAGGTTATAAGAAATGAGCCATGTTCCGAGAAAGTTGATATATGGTCATATGGAGTTGTCCTGTGGGAGATGTTAACATGTGAAATACCTTACAAGGATGTAGATTCATCAGCTATCATTTGGGGTGTTGGGAACAATTCACTGCAATTGCCAATACCAAAAAGTTGCCCAGATGGTTTTAAAATTCTCATATTACAATGTTGGAGTCCTAAACCAAGGAATCGTCCATCGTTTCGCCTGATATTATCACATTTAGAAATAGCTGGTCCCGAATTATTGAAACAAAGTGAAAAACAATATTTTGAAACACAAAGATCATGGAAGCAAGAAATTAGATCTCATATGAAGCAAATCACACAAAATGGTACAAGTATACATAAATACGAACAAGATTTGATTAAGAAGAGAACTGCAGAATGGCAACATGCTCAAGATATTCGCATGGTCTATGAGGATAAACTCGAGAAGACTAATAGATTATATTTGGAGTTAAGTGAATGCATGGCACAATTGCAAGAAAAGGAAAAGGAAATAGCTGAGTAAGTTTATATGAGCAGCAATATCATTAGTGAAATTAAAGTTTTCTTACATTTTCTAGACGAGAAAAGAAACTACCAGGATATAAACCATCCCGACGTCTAGGAAATACTCTTAGAAAAATGCAACATTATAGGCGAAAATTAAACAATCCTTCATCACCGTCATCTGCTGATCATCAGTCATCAACACCCAGTCCGGAATCTACTCCAGATGTAAATTGATTTGAATTTTTATATAATAAATAATAAAATTTGTTTAAAATTTGTTTTCTTTTTGTAGAGTCCAGTAAAAGCAACTTTATATGCGCAATTGGATAGCTGTTCACAGCCAAAATCCGTAGCTATAGTGCCTCAAAAATTAAAGAAAACACGACATAGACGTGTTGGTTCTGGTACATTTGCAGCACCGAAATCAAGTCCAAATCGTGATCGGAGATATCAAAGTGAACCAGAAAATCGTAAAGTAAAACTTGTAGATACAGAAACCCAAACAGATGCAATGGATATAAGTGAAACTGATGCAAGTCCAAGTCCATTTTGTGCATCAAGAGAAATGTCTCTTAGTTTAACAGCTACATCTCGAAAAAAACCGCAAATCCATGGAGATAAACCTAATGTACAACAAATCGCTGAGCCCCAAAGACCAACAGATTTTAATTTAAGGCAAATAAGTCCATCTAGTCCAAATAATAATTCGAATTCCATGAGCACAAGTGATATTACATATCAGGATGCATGTTCAAGTCCTGATCAATTATTGGACGATGCAATGAATAGCAATGAACGATTAGAGATAAGAGACTGCAGCGATGATGATCATTTGGAACGATTAGGTCGTAAAGTTAGTGAATTCATAACTGAGAATCGTTTATCAAAACAATCGGTATTAGCAACCTTAACCAGTACTTCCACACTAGTGACGCAGGCACAATCGTCAGCTCACAGTGAAAACGGGAATGAATCTTTTGGCCATTGTGATTTGATTTATAATTCTGTTGAGAAAAAGCGAAGTTATGTAATGGTTAATGAGTGTATTGGAGATAATAATAGTATGGTTAGTCATGTCGTAACGCAAATAAAGAACAAACGTTGTGACTTAAATGTTAACAAGGAATCGCAGGATGAATTTTGTGATGACAGTTGGTCAGATGAAGAAGGTGAAGATCCGGAAATCAGTTATCCATTAAGGAGAAAAAGGTATAACTATCGTGTAATTCTTTATTAAACGATTAATTTCAATATAGAAAACAAAAATGATTTTTCAGTGTTGGACGTTTACCAATCGGACGTGGTATGCGACCTAGACGATGTTATAAAGCACCAGTAGTAGCTACAGTAAATCACGTAAGACGTTCTGTCATTATATCCGATGAGGAAAACACATCTGAATACAGTCATTCACCATCAAGTCAACATTCAACACTTGAAAGCAATCCAGAAGTACCACAAGCATTAAAACAATTAAAGAAACGACCACCAGCCACTGATAGCGACGGTCAAAGTGAATCAACAGACTCTGATTCAGATGATCCTAGCGATATTACGATAGCAACACAAATGCATCAGACTCAATGCCAAAAAAATGAAATTCTCGTGGCGGCCGGTAGTAGAGTTTAAGAAAATTATAGTAATTATAGCTCAATTTTACGGGCCAATCAACAAACTAAATAAAACAAATAAGTTAAATTATTTACGCATACAGAATATTATTGATAATGATAAGATTAAATTCTAATTTAAAAAGCCAACAACGATTTGAAATAAAAAATTATATAAATTAAAGAAAACCATTCCAGTTTTGAATAAAAATCATACATTCCTTAAGGCTCAACTTGTAAAATATTTATGTAAATTCTCTTGAATTTATGTTTGTGTAATAAATTTTAAAATTTACATTTAAGTTAGATGAATTCGAAAAGTCATTTTTAGTTTAATAATTTTCCTAGATTTAATTAATAAGTATAGATCCTTCGTAAGAGTTAATTATGTAATTGAATAGAAAAGTAACATTCCTCTGACGACTTATAGTTTAAATGAAAAACAATACAAATAAAAAAATCAAGTAGTAATAACAAATAAAAATAAATATACGTTCTCTAAAAATGCCAGAAATTATGTTATTCTCGTGTATTTCGTAATTAAATTATTTCAAAATATATTCAACTGTACATAAGCATTATGTATTTCACTTGAACTCAATGAAAATTAAATATAATATAAGTAATTAACTACTAAATGAACAGGAAAGAAAAAATAAAATTGTGTTTGAAGTTTAAACGAAATTAATATATGAGATAGCATATGATTTAGATGAGAACAATGTTTCGAATTGAATTGTAAGTTAAGTATTTAAGTAAATTTAAGTTATTAATATAAAGAAGAACATATATTCAGAGGAAATAATTAAAGAGCAATTGAATAATACTGAAAAAAATACTCATGCTTGAAAATTGTTCTATCAAATTAAAACAAATTTTCAGTTAAAGGAAATTGTTACAATACAAAAATATTTGTTTTGCGAAATTACTTAATGATTTGCTACGTTATTTATATCTTAATCGATTTTTCTTTCGCGTAGTAAAGTATTTATTATATGATAAAAGAAATTTTTCATGTTAATCATTTTCATTTTTGTTCATTTGTTAAAGCCTTGCCGACGAATTTAAATGTAAATGTTGAGCTTTCCATTTAATAGTTGATTTGCTAATTCAAAAATGTACCTTCATAATATTGTAGCATGCTTTCAAGCTTATATTTTGTGTTAGACATCAGTGCCTTATATGCAAAAAGACAAAACAACAAATAGTAGCATTTTTATAAACAAAAAAGAAGTTTTGGTAACATAAACATTCCGTAGTTTAGAAGCGAAAAAGGTGCATTTGTGGAATATATTCTTTTTGTTTTTGCTTAGTTGTTCTGATTAAATCAGTTTTGTTTTATTTTGAACGCATAGAAACTGCTCGAAATTTTATGTTATATAGTATTAAATTAATTCAAATTTATAAAAGGCACATAACATTCTCAGAAACTAAATCCTCGTTACTTAGTGCTACTTCAAATCATTCCATGCTAACAATAAATAGAGCAGTATATTGGAAATTGATTTTCATTTTAAAATACAAAATACAAAATACAAACGATTATATTTAATTATTTATGAGCAAAAATATTTCATTACAGTAGCCACTGAGTGGAAAATGGTTTTTCTTTACGTAAGACTTTATTAATATAAGAATATATGATAAGAAAATCGGAAGCATTACCGAAAATACAAATATTGAAATTTAATTAAAGTTTAGCAAACTCTGTGCAGCAAAAAATTAAGATAATTAATAGATCTATATACAAAATGAGATAAAGTATAGATATATACAAAAAATGAAATAAATGATCTCTTCAATAAGATGGCTTTAAAATGATTTAAGTAAACTCGTCCATGTATAGTACTTAATAATTGATTTATACTCTCCATAATATGTTTATTTTAATTGAATTTAGTATGAACACAGAGTCAATAGGAAGGAAAGAGAAAATTTGGAATTTCTTTTTGTTTACTCATTATTTCTAAGATTAATGTTAGTAATGTGATTTCATGTGTAAATAAAAATTATTCTAGATTCAAATTTAAAAATAATTTAGTGGTGTGTATTTTATTTTATATTCGTCCTATTTTTGTTCATTTTTCCGTTTGATATCTACCCCAAAGTTGCAGTTTGATCATTCATTTACCCAAATCCGTTTTTCAATTGATTCCAATTGATTTATAAAACGAAACCTGATATTTTAATAGTTAATTTTGATATCAATGACTATATTACCTGCATGCTTTAAAATTTTAAGACTTTCAATGAATTTAATCAATCTGCGTGCATTTAATCTATATGTTACAAATAAAACCAGTTCTTTCAATACCTTTTAGTGCAAAATAACAACCATTAGGTTATTATTAAAAGTATGATTTAAAAAGTAACAAACAAAAGCAGATATTTTGAAATGTAGAGATTTTGTAATTTGTCTTGAATTTGTAACTACTGACTTATGTTAACAAAAATTTGTTTGTGAAAGAATATCACAACGTAGAAATCTTAAGCTTGTCTTACTTTGGTTTCAAATGCTTTAAAATCATTTTTCAATATATTAATTTAGCTATAAAGATTGGATTAATAAAAAGGAGATTATATACCAAATTTGTGTTTCTCATTAACCCTTAAACCCTACTCATGCTTGGAGAAACACTATTCCTACCCTGGAATAATTATATGTATAATGAAAGATAGTTTTATAAAAATGAATATTTATTGTGATAAACTACATAGTTATTGTGTATAGAAACATTATATAATATTAATTTTTTGTTGTATTATATATTAACATTATATAATACAGTAGTGGAATAGTGGCTTTCAACACTTGCTACAGTTTAGGTTGGTTTTTCCGTCCTTATACTTTGGGCAAACAGAACATCCTTTCTGGGTAGTTGGACTAGGACTTGCTTCTTCTAATGCCAGTTATTTTTCAAAATTCCACCCAGGAGTAGTCGAAGTTATATAGACAAAGTAGGCCATGTTAATCGTTTTGGAAAATAACGTCAATTTAAGAATCACATAAGAGTTGATACCAACTACGTTGAGCAATTCCATTGTTCATCTTCACGATTTTGACACAGGGTGCTCGTAACACTTCTACTATGCTTATTACACATAACGAGGTAATGGCTCGGTCCCACCTATCACGTAAGTTCGAGGTATTACTGTATTCCACTATTACTACCCTGGGGTGTAATTGACTCCAAAATAGCGATAACTTCTTTTAAACTATATGAATGGTAACATACAACTGAAGATAATATGGTAGTCGACTTTTTAAAGGATTAGCCCGAGTTACGCGGTGTTACAGTTTGTCATTTCTACAATATTAACAAAAAATCAAAGGGCTGGGGTCTGGTGTACTCCGAAGTAGGGTGAAGAGTACCTGTCTATGCTCTAAAAGGTTCTGTACAGAGTTTCTAATAGTTTAAATATAATGATATTATGAGTCCAAAGTAAAGTCACAAACGGATGTCTACTTTATACGAGAACCATATTGATATTGAAGTGTTTTGTAACAATACAATATGTTAATTGTTGAAATTTTTGCGAAATATCCCAAAAACGGAAACATATTTCAAAAACTGGCACAAAATTCACGCAAATAAATTTGTTTCCGTTCGGCTGGAGAAACACGTGAAATGGAACAAATTTCAAACGCCACTAAACAACACAAGCGCCACACTGCGGTGAGGGTGGTAAGTTCCTAACACGTCCACAAAATTATTTGACGTTTGCCACCACGGGAAGAAAGGTCCTCTGAAGTTGCGTTTTGATTTTTAAAGAAGATTGAATCCCACACGCAATTTTAGGTTTTGAAAGCGTTCTTCTACACAAAATAGTGATATGCATTGATGATTAGCAGTGATTATATTGGATTCCAGTTAATTTAGTGTTATTTTATTGTTTGTTTTAGTGCAATAAAGTCAATTAAACTTGCGTTAGCTGTAGGATAGGAAAAGGTAATCAACGTGATTTAGGCAAAATGGCAAGTCCAAGAACCCGTCGAGTCCTTATGGAATTAAAACCAAATGACGAAAACAATGTGAGTATTAGTGGATCAAAAGTGTTTAATGAGATAATGATTAACCGTATTCTAAATCGGAAAATAGGATTCATAGGATAAATGCATTGGAAAATGATAAGAAAAATTTCGTTGCAAAGAGAAGATGAATTTGCATAAACAGGTTTCTGTAAAGATGCTTCTGTATCATGATAGACTAGGGTGAAAAGCGGAAGTGTTTCGAATATTTTATCTTCCAGCAAAAATAACAGTTTGAAAAATTGCTTAATTATGGAAATGAGTTTGAAAATAAGTTTCTGAATGAATTTTAGCTTTTAATCTTTCTTGTTATGTTTTAATATGCACATAAACAAGTCAATGTACCTGTTGGATCTATGTACCTATACAAAAATATCTGTACTTGTCTTCTCAGAAGAGCATTCGTATTGCAAATTGCAGTAGACATTCATTCACATCTAATTAATTTCTTTTCGTTTTCTTATTCGCAGAAATGCTTTGAATGCGGAGCACATAACCCGCAATGGGTATCAGTCACGTATGGTATTTGGATATGCTTGGAGTGTTCTGGCAAACATAGAGGACTTGGAGTGCATCTATCATTTGTACGTTCTGTGACAATGGACAAGTGGAAAGATATTGAACTTGAGAAAATGAGAGTTGGTGGTAATAAGAAAGCACGAGATTTTCTATCAACTCAAGCTGATTGGAACGATCAACTATCGGTGCAACAGAAGTACCAAACAAAAGCAGCAGCTCTGTACCGGGATAAGATTTCAGCCTTGGCTCAAGGGAGAAATTGGGATGTTAATAAAGCTTCAAAAAGTTTATCGTCAGCGTCCTCAACAAACTACTCGCACAACCACAGTTCAAGTGGTAGTATGCATCATTCCAAAAGTAGTGGAGCACTTCCAAACTACTCGTCTGGATATCAAAACAGTTCAAATTACATGGATAGTAGTGTTAGTTATCAAAATTTGAATTCTCAAGATTTCAAAGATCAGAAGGATGCTTTCTTCATAAAGCGACAAGAACAGAATGCAATGCGTCCAGAGTAAGTGCACATTCAGATTGATTTCGTATCAACTTAGTAAAAATTTTAAAATTGTAGCAACGTGCCACCAAGCCAAGGAGGAAAATATTCTGGTTTTGGGTATACAAGAGACCCTCCACCAAAAACTCAATCTCAGGAAATACTCGATACAACACTATCATCATTGGCAACTGTAAGTGATATTCATTTGTAATATTCCTGCTATAACTTAGTCCCTTTTTAGGGTTGGAGTATGCTGTCGCTAGGAGCATCTAAAATAGCTTTGACAGCAAAAGAAAAGGCTGTCGCTTACGGAAATCTAGCTTCAGCTAAGGTATTATCTAAATTAAAGATTATTTCCCTTAAAAATTTCATTATGTTTTGAGATTTATTTATGTTATCTATTAGCTTCAAATTTTTAGTTTTATATTTTTTGTTATTCATTTTCTCGAAGGTTAAAGATGGTAATTTGCTAGAAAATGTAGGATCCCAAGTGACTACCCTCGCTACTAAGGTTCGTTTTGTTTTCGTTTTCATATTTTATTATTTTTAATTTTTCTGAAATATGTTTGCTCATATTTCGTGTAATACTATTTGCATACTTGACCATAATTCAAATTTTAGGTTGGCGATATAGGCAAGAAAGGATGGAATAGCTTAGCTGGAAGCAATATTTCGTCCCCTCAAGGTGGTTACAAAGGTTTCTCGGAAGAATACCAACAATCATCCAGTGACGGCTATCAACGCTCAAACTCATCTGGGAAATTATCTTCTAATGGCAGTGGTAATGGTGACAAAGAATGGTGGTCACGTGAAGACAACGTCAATTCAAATCTTTCCTATCAAGGAAGTACCGGTGATGGAGATTGGAATGGTTTCGAAACGAATTACAATAGTAACACGTACCAAGAATGTACGGAAAACACTAAACTGGATGTGAGAAATGATAGTAGAACCTCGCAAAATCGGAGAGTTACAAAGTTACAAACCAATTCAAATATTAATAACTTAGAAGCTTTGGATATAAAAACTGTTAAAAAACCAAATGCTACTAAAACAAACAAACTCGAAGATGATGCTTGGGACCTACTAAATAATTAATAAGAAAAATTCCAGAACTTTACGTGAATATATTTAAAATTCTTTCTCTGTAGCTAAAAAATATTTTTTAACAGCAATTATTATTATTTTTCTATGTAAAGACGACGTTTTATCTAGTGTAACGTTAATTATTGTCAAATGTATATCTACTAGATAATGATAAAAAAGCAAAATAATATGTTGATGTAAAAATTGTGGAATGTTATTATTTCGAAACTGATGAAAAATGTTGATAATTAACGAAATAAATTTAAATAGTATGATAATTGCAAAGAATCATGTTAAAACATTCGTACTTATTTAATTTTAATTTTCTTACAAGTCAAATATAAAAGGTAAAACGTTGTTACTGTTAAAGAAAACTCAAAAGCAAGAATTTATTAGTTATACTTAGTGCAAAATTTGTTTAGAAAAAATATATGTATGTTTGTTGCCTTGCTCTTTTGTTTGGAATAGGCTACATGTATTGACTTCTTAGCAATTATCATTTCTATTAAAACCAAAACTTTAGTGTTTTTGTAACTAATAGCTGTAGGATGGAAGAATTTCTGTGAAATCTGTCTTATCCCTTAGCACACTGTACAACTTTCTACTTTTGTACGAAACTGTACATTATGTGGAATATGAATATGTATATAAAATGACATTGAAGGTGATAATAAGAAAAGTCCTGGTAGAATTTTCCACATTAACATATTATTATATAATATTGATGATGTTGATGTATAATAAGGATGATATTTAACATTTTTAATGAATTTCAGTTCGAACAACGACAGCCAGATGGACGATGCTGCGCAAAGGTTAATTGAATCAAAACAAAACACTGACCGCGTTGTTGGCTCGTGGAAACATGCATACATTTTCAAATTGACCGCATACTAGTACATTTTACCTGAAGAAATACAAGAAAATTCGAGTTTTCTTGAAAATTTACCTGTATTGCCTTGTATTGCCTTGAAAAACAAAGTCACTGTATGAGTGAAATATAGTTTTGTATGTAGAACATATGAAAACTTTTTCCATGCGCGTTTCCAGTTCCGCAGTTGCAGTTGTCAAATTATCTTCGCGAATTTCTCTGGGCGTCGAAGTGTCGCGTTTATTTAAAGGAATTATTTTAGAAAAATTAAGATTTTCTTTTGTTAATTCGAAATTAAAAATAATCCAAGCGAGACACTAGAACTGCGTTTATACCGTGTTGTTTGCCTGTGATTTTATTTTGGTTTGCAGCTAATTGCTTTGCTGTAGAGAAAATTGGTGTGGCAAAAAAGTAGTGAGAAATAAAAGTGGGACATTTGCGGCAGGTGTCCACATTCTGTGATAATTAACAGAATCATTTTCTGTATATTAATTAAATTAGATCTTGATTTCATATAAGGTATTCAACACGCAAAGTCACATCTTTTGTTTTAATCAAAAACCCCACAAATGTTCGTGGATAAAACGTCAGCAAATTAAAAAATTCTCAAATTAATCATGCTAAATGTTTTAATAACGTGAACAAAAAATTTAATTTATTCTGTACATGGCGAAAAGTGATATTAAAAATCGATATATTTTAACACATTGCTGTTGTGTTATTTAGAAACAGAAAATAAAATAATTGAAAATTGAATTTTTAATACCAAACCGATCTAATTAGAATGGTCAATGCCAAAGAGGCTTTTAAAACTCTAGCTAATCCTCAAGAACATTTGAAAGGTGCTCCGATCGATAGTTGTGATTCCCGTCAAGCTCAAGGAGAGCCCCAAAGTGTGGAGGATATTAATCAGCCTAGCTTAGTGCCGGTTCACTATGTTCATGAAGTTACTGAACTACCATTAGCTGATGAAGAACGTCTTGAGAAATTGTTCAAACAACTTGACAGAGATGGCAATGGTCGAATTGATATCCATGACTTGTCTGCAGCACTTAGGGAATTTGGACTATCCAGCAAATATGCTGAGGTTAGTTAAATCATCTTTATAGCATAACACATTTATAACATTTGCTCTTTGGCGATGACCTCATTGGCAAACAAATGTAAATTCATAGAATACCTACCATTCCGCACTGCTTGCCAAATTCCTATTATCATTTATCAATGTAGTCGTCCAACTATAGCTAAGATATACTACACCTCATTGTACGTATAAATAATGTAAAGATTTTTCAAATATTTCTTTCGAGCTTTCTGTGTAACAGAACGTAAAAAATTGTTCAAGTGAAAAACGAAATTATTTTCTAGCTTCGAACTGGGCGTGAAATAGATTTCTAATATTTCGGTGGCATATGAAATTTCTCTCTGCTATTTGTTTAAACAATCTAAAAAAAAACTCAACTTGTTTGGAGCTTCGTATTTCCTTCCAGCTTCAAAATTAGCACGTGACAACAAGACACTGTAGCGTAGAAAAATTTTGTGGATCACACAGCTTCATCGAATTATCATTTTGTGTGAGATGAGATCCAACCAGTTCGGTTTTATAGTGACTCATTTACTTACACATTTTCAATAAAATTAAGCTTGATATGTAGAGGAATGTAGATTACTTGTTTGCGAATGTTTTCTATATAAGGATTACGTAATTATATCTGGATGAGGACGAAAAACTCCTTATAACCCTAGAGAATATCAAATTATGTTATACACTTTTTTGCGTTTATCCTTTCTGTCAACGCGCGACTGTATGCAAAAGGATGTAATAAAAATTATTCAATTGGTCCAGATCAAAAAGGATTTTTCTACGTGTTTGTTAATAATTTATAAATTCTTCATTTATTTATTATTTATCCATTACAATTGCATTTATTACATATGATCTTAACAGCATTACTCAGTTCAAATAGTCAGTCAACAATTCAAACACATAAAATGCAGGAAAACGAAAATGACTAAAAAGTGATTAAAAATAAGAAGGTATTCCCGGAGTGTCTCGTTGAGATAACGGGAATTTTTAATGTTGCCGTTCCTCAAACATTTCAAACGAAATATGCTTCTTTGAGACACGCACTGTTTTCAATTTTTTTAAAGGAAAAACTTAAAATAAATTAACAGAAATTTATGTTGAAATAATGAGAAAAACAATCATAACAATAAGTTAGTTTATAATAAAAATAGTCAAAGCATCAATATAGTACAAATTACAATACTCCATTGTACGTTTTACAAAAATGTCCAGAATTAATTACTGAATTTCTTCTCAAAATGCAGAAAATGAAATTGATTTATTAAAAGCCTGAGTCAATATTCCGGATGTAAACATTGATACTACAATACAAAAGGCATAATTGCAATCATTCATGCGCAAGTATTCCATAATCACGAAAAGTTCAATATTCTCAGAACTGAGATTGATACAATAAAATCAAAATAAGGTTAACGTTTCATTAGAATGTCGTCATGTTCCAAAGGTTATCTGTGACTTGAATAAAGCTGCAATGACTTGGCATTAAGTGCAAAGAAATTGAAAGATTAGAAAACTTTGTTGGAAAAGCTACATCTCGGTTGATTCAATTTTCTTTCAATTCAACAGCATTAAAGTATAGTGTGCAACTCAACGAAATGTCTGTGCTTTTAGTCAATTAGCATTTATGAATAATTAGATTGTGGTGTGAAATTCATAATTAAGCCCTTGTTAATTGGAGCCACACTTAATTTACAGTAAATTAGTTTCGTCTATTCAATTATAAGAGTAAAAGTCGTTAGCAGGTTAAAGTGTGGTTTCAGCGTAAATTCACCATCAATTTATGTACAATATGAGTATAATTCGGTTGATAGTCAATCAATACTCAAATGTTTTAAAAGAAACATAACACAGTCCTTGAAAAAGCAAAAAACTGTTCAAATAAATTCCAAGGAGATAATCTAATCTTCCATATCTTCTAAAGGAAACCTTGTGCTCTTTGAAGTGGTGATTCCTTATTCCAGTTCTTGTGATCATTTTCTATCAGAATTATTACTATGTTATCTAGTTAATCTAATGATATACTATTATTTATAATTGAATTTTCCTTTTTAGACATTTTTACAAAAATCTGACCAAACGCAAAGCGGAGATGTTGGTCTCGCCGAATTCATCCACTACATTCGGGAACATGAGAAAAATCTTAGGCTGCAATTTTCTCATATGGACAAAAATAGAGATGGTAATATTTCTTTAAAATATTATAATAACATTTATCAAATTTTAGCACATATAATTGTTTACTTCATGTTTTCGGGTACAAGTTAACCGTGGAAATAAAGTAAACAAAAACATTTTTCGTTACAAGGCTACCGGAAGCGAAAAATTTATTGAAAGCAATATCTGCTTCAAGTTCTAGTTATCACGAATTAAGAAAAATATGAAAAAATTAACTGGAATTCGAGTTAATCTAACAAACATGTTCCATATAAATTTCAAAATTTTCATTTAATTTAATCCCTACAAAATTGGATCGATTTCTTAGTTTCCAAAAAACTACACATTAGTACAGTATAACCTCGATAAAAAACTAGCTGTGACCAAGCACATAGCGTGCAAGAAAACTCAGGTGAAAATTTCAGACTTTCTGAGGTCTGTTTACGTACAACTTGAGTTTACTAGAGTTTATTCGAATGGAATTGAGCAATTTGGGAGGATATTTCTAAGTTCTCTCTCGTTACTGGAATAGTACAAAAACGCATTTGAGTAACTTCGAGCAACTTCATGCACGAACATAAACAACAAATTTCTAATGTCTCTTACATGCACCTGTCAAATGAACAGGATTTTCCAATGAATCGACACTATGAACATCGCTTTCTTTCTTCCTTTCTAGCCATTGAAATGGGTTACTTGGTTATTGCAACAACCTCAGTTATTGCAACACCCACAGTTTCATTTAGTTGCGCTTATTAGGATTGTACTGTATTTCATTTTAAATTATAGATTTCCTTGAACTTAAAACAAATTTCAATTACTAAAAATGTTCAAGTAGGGACCCAACATTTGAAATTGTTTGACAATTTTATATAAAGACGTAACACAATTTGTTAAACTTTAATCTCTTTCAACACTCATTTTGTTGTTAACCTAACAAAAACAACCCATAAAGCATTTTACCATTGAAGTTGTTTCCAAATCATTGGCATTCTGGAGGCATTCACAATAGACATCACCCGTCCAATTCGATTTTGGATTGACCTATATCGTATATGTTATATTGTCTGAAATGTTGTTTATATTCAAACCATGACTTTGATTGCATTTATTTAAATCTACTTAATTTTGTTTCAGGAAAAGTGGACTTGGAGGAGTTGATAGTAGCTTTTAAGGAATTAGGAATAGAAATGGATCCAAAAGAAGCAGCAAATTTGCTTCAAAGGTATTTTCATTATTTAAACGAGTTTAATTAAATTTATTAAAAAGAACACTTTGATTTTAGAATGGATCAGGATGGGAGTCTTAATATTAGCTACGATGAGTGGCGTGACTTTTTGTTACTCGCTCCATCAAGTGATATTCATAGTTTAATCAAATTTTGGCGGCACTCTACTGTAAGTAATGATTGAAAATTAATTTATACTTAAGTTAATCATGTCACATTTTTACATACTAAATAAGGGTTTTTACATTTAAAATCGTACATAGTGCATGTGAATTTGTGTTAACAACAAAAAGCCTGATGAATGTGTAACTAAATTGTGACTTTAAATTAAGTTTCAATTGCAAAGGCTAACTTTGTTTTTAATGCACAAGGTTTATTGACTGACATAATCCCCTGCATTGCATTATAAGTATATTCCATTTGAGAGTACTAAACAAAATTATTCGATAGTAAGAAATAAGTAGAGATGGTTTAGAAAATTTTTATTCCTGACAAACTGATTTTTCTCATTTAAAATTGCCACCATCGTCTGTGCTAGACGAGAATCATTGAAGATTAAATTAATCGAGTAATCACAGATTTCACCGGATATAAAAAAGGTACAATAATGAAATTTGAATGTTATTATTTAAAAGTTTGAAGAAATTTGTTCAATCAAGTGCACTTATGAAGGTCAGACCTGGTTTTTGAGCACATAGCAACCATGGCAATCAACTTATCCATTAACTCAAGTAACCTGTGAGGTTGAAATTCATTACCTACTCACAAGTTGATGCATCCATTAGACGAAATATAATTTTTATTATATTATTTTAAGCAATTCTTACACATCCATTAAGATTATTTCTAACATGGCCATTAATTATCATAGAAAATTAAATAGTTATTGTAGCTAAGAAATGCTTCCTATGGGTCTGATCTTCATGAAACAGTTTAGAGAAAAGTGCAATTTCAATTGTTCGCTGTTACTATAGAGCTACTTGCTGCACAATTTACTGTAATTCAGTTAGGGCACAGTTTACAAAATTTAAGACTAAAATTTAAAATTTTATAAAGCTTGCAACAATCCTTTTGAAATGCTGCTTTTCCTGTGCCCGATATAATATTTAATAGTGTTAATGTTGTAGCAACAACCAATTGCTTCATGTTAGTTTCATGTTCATTGCGAGTCTCGTGAATGACAGGAATCTGCTGAAATTAAGAAGCTTCTTCATATATTTTATATAGTATTCCATTTCATCTGATATTGAAACATTTGCGCTAATTCTGTCACAGTAACTCCTTTATACCGTCGTCGTGTTTATAACCTAAAATAGAAAACATTGTGAATATTAAGTTGTTAGCATTAACATTATTAATTGGAAGTCCTGTGATTCCATTTTAATTTCACAATAAAATTTTTAACACAAAATTAGTGATAGTTTTAAATAAATTTTTGACACTTGCTTCGATCGATATCAACAACATGGCGCACATTCTTAAACTTAACGAAAGGTTGAATGAAAACGCCGGTGTCTATGCAATTTATCGTAAACATTCACGTGGCAGTACTAGTCTTTCTAAATTTGCAATAATCACGACATCGAAATGAAAACGAAACTAAATAAAGTTTTAAATTAACTTTATTTTCGTTTTGATCTTGTTTTGAAATTGTTTTAAGTTTTAAAATTAAAACGAAGAACTGTGAAAAGCTGATGCAATACCGCAAGCAACTACAAGTAAAGATATAATTATAAATTGAAGCAATACTCCTGCAGTTGAAGATCGCACACATTCATTCTGATTCACATCTACGTTATTCGAATTTGCAAATGAAATATGAGATCGTTTTGAAGGCTTGTTCCAATCGCCGCTTCTGATTGGTTCACGTGACGACTTTACCTCTTGACTTTCAGCTAGTGGCGATGAATTTCCCGTTTCCAGAGGTGTGAGAGAGGAATTGAACACAAGTGTTCTCATACAATGAAAAATTGCTGCTTGCGTGGAATCGAAATGTTTGACAGCATTGTTAGGGTGAAGGTCTGCTTTTGAGAGGAAAAATGTCGGCGAACTGATTACCTGTTGTTTACAACAGATCGTTATTGTTTCATTTCGTTTCGATAAACTTCAGAAAACTTGTTGCCATCTCGAAAATAGAACAATGCCAACCGGGCTTGCTGTTGATTGTCAAGGCAGAAAGTTTAGCTTGTTAGTATCTCAATCAACTTGTATGCAATCTTCCAGAGGTGCTGCAGGTTATAAGGACAATAGGAATCAGGTTTACAGAATCCTACTCTTTGTAGAGGTTTGTCCGTATGTTTCTAAAACACTACTACAGATCATTGAATTTCAGGTGCTAGAGATTCCCCAAGGTTCAGGTTCTCAAAGATTGTTTGAGATGCAAACAATCAAATCCATTCTTATAGTTCTCTTTTCACATCGTTTTGATTTCATGAACATTTATCACTTCCAGGTAAAGTACATTCGTCATACAATGAGACGCATCCACACAGACTGTACTTAGACCTCCGTGCGATCATCTAATCCTTTCCTATTCAATCGAGGAACAGTTTTGACCATTGACTTTCCATCAAGTGAATAACAAGCAAGTCAAGTGAACTTCTGATCGATTCCTGTTCGATTGAGAGGCAGCTTTGATCAATGACTCACATCGGACTCGAGCTGAGGCTCCAATTAATTACTATCACGGATTCATTAGATATAGATAAGATAAGATACATATTGAGTTACAGTGATCAATACACAGACTACAGCTTGGATAGCTCATTGGTCTAAGACCCATTGTGTGTTAGAAGGGATTCTTTTCAATTTTTAGGGACGTCAACTGGACGTATGTTTACCTAGGTCATTGTGCGTTTTTGCAAATTGTTGAGTAGAGCGTTTCTATCAAAACCTTGAGCCAAACTCTTCAATTCCGTTGTATTTAATCAGGACAATCAACTTCAATCATTTTGAAATTTTGCTTTGGCACCCATTATATTGGCAACGGCACTTAAATGCCATTGAAATGACAAGAAACTAGGAAATTATGCAATCAATTACAATGCAACAAAACAAATCAATGCTGCCAATGCAGAAGTCAATAAAGAATCGACTAATTCTAGACTGCTAGTATTCATGCACTTCTAGTATAATTATACTGAAAGGTATTTTAACTTCTGTCTATTAGATTAGGCGACACGACAGCCACGACCTGCAGTCGAATGTACTTTTGTACTATAGGGCGACATTTCTAATTAGAAGTTGTACAGACTTGAAATGTTTTGCACAACAAAAACGTGCAGTTGAATAAAATTTATATTGTTTACTTTCTAACTTGCTTATTACGTTGTCATAACATGCACAGAGTTTAAAGTCCGTATTATAATGTAAAAGAACACTATGAACTTGATTTGAAGAATAACTTCAATTAATATTCATTTGTTTGAATTGCTGGAAGAGATAAACTAAGATACTACAATACATTTATGTATAGAGGATCAAAGAAACATTATTAAATGTTCGAAAGAACATGAATATGAATTCATATAACTTCAGTGTACTAGGATATACTTCATCCTTCCAAAATTCACTTTTCAACGACTTACCCTTCACATTTTCTAAATTCATTGAAGCTATTCGTTTCTCGAGAATTCACGGTTATTGTGTTTTAAGTTCAAAAGACTGAACCTGTTCGGAAGTTTATTAGTTTTCTATGAAACTCAGGCTTATATAACGTAGTTATGATACTTCTTAAAACAGAAGTTTGCATGAAAAGCAATCGTTATTTTGGTACTTGTTCTCTGGAAGTTTTTTGAGGTAATGATGTGGACTTCTCTTGAGTTTATAGGAATTGCACAAATCATAGTCACAAAATCGATTCCTTAGCCAAATAATGACACAGACACAATTTGCTTGTATAATTGATATGTGCGCAAAATAAATCCTTGAAAGCACCATTGAATTGTATCGGGGGGAAGTATTTGTTTACATTGAAACAGAAACTATGAGGTTGTCTGTAGAAAAAGGATAATGATAAACAAACAGCAAACCCATTTAGCTGTGAAGGTTAAAGGATAGTTCGAAAATAGCTTCTCGTTGATTGAGTGTGTATAGAGTTCTTTCATGAAACCAGCTGCATTCAATATGAATTTTCCAGTTATGGCTTGGAACATTTCAGTAACATTTCATATCTTCTTATCAAGGTGCGATCCTTCAAATTTTGGCTTGTGCCTGAACCGAAATAAAGAATAAAAATGTTTTTAAGTAAAATTAAATGACGTACTTTACACGCTTATACCGCCGGCAATACTTTGATAATAATTATTAAAATTTCTTGTTTACGTTTTTCTGTACATATTTATTAATGTTATCAGCAAAGGTCAAGAACGTTTCATCTTTTAAGGTACAAATGAGGCAAGAGCTGGTGAACATGCGTGCACCATGTGTTTAAAATTATTTAGTTTTTGACCAGGGAAAGAAAGAAATTAAGTTGTGGATATTTATTGGCATTTCACAAAAAATGTGTCTAGTTTTTTCCAGACGTTCGTACCTAAGTAAATAATGAAAAGTAATCAATGCTAGTGTAAATTTAGCTAAGCTTTCCGGTGGGATTTATCAGTTGTGTTCGTCAAAACTCAATGAACTATGGAAAACTACTATGTAATCAACGTAAATTGTTATCGCTAACTGCGAAGCTCTTGACTCGTCCACATGTTTAATTGAATATGATTCTAGTGCGACCTTCAAAACAATTTCACTCAGTGTACACGTGAAGTTCGAGGGTGTGCGGTAGTTAACTACAACATTGTAAACATCAACGACATTTCACGAAGATTTCCAAGGCTCTGTCTAGGTTGAAAAGTTAACGAACGATACAAGAATATTTTGGTTTCTTAAAGTTAAACGTTAATTAAATCAGCAAACTTTAGATCACCCATTATGCGTCTAAGATCCCTACCGAACCTAACAAAAGAGCCCATGACCTTGAAACGGCTGAACCGATTTTGATAAAACATGTCTAAGAACCGTCGTTAGAAAACCTACTTGCAAATAAAAAAAACCGCATCCAAATCGATTCATCCATTTCAGAGCTACGGTGCCACACACATAGCGGTCAAACTTATAACACCCCTCTGTTTGTGTCAGGGGTTAAAAAAAGTGGATAAATGCGAGTCAGACCCGCACATGAAAAGTACCACCTTACAAAAAAATAAACTTTTTTTTTTAATATGTATTGCGGCCATAACAGTACACACTTTGTGAAAATTTGAAGTATCTATCTATTATGGTTCAAGAGATACCCTGTGACAGACGGACGGACAGCGAAGCCATATTCATAGGGTTCCGTTATCACCCTTTGGGTACGGAACCGTGAAAAGCAATTTATAATTAATCTCTAAAACTTTTATAAACCTTTTTCATGAAGTGTTTGATACGTTGCTTTGAAGGTTGTTGTGAAAGGCGTGATCATTTAGCTAATGCCTGGATTGAGTCTATTATCACATGACGAATTCCGAGTATTATACGTAAGAGCAATATGAACACCGGAAGGTGTATTACACAACTCTTGATTGTAGCACTTGCGATAGAGCGGGAAATGATTTGAATTTTTATGAAAAAATTTTGTGTAACTCTTTCATCAATCTAACTAGCAAAGCTATCATAGTATTGAAACTTTTCGGAATTTTAATAACTTTAACTCAACTGTTAATTTCATGACGGTATTTTTTCCACACCGTCTCGTCGAAAGTATGTCTACTTATTCAGTCGCATGCAAATTCCTCATTTCAACAACATGCAGACCCACTTTTGAGGAGTTTCGTTTGAAAAATTTTGTCATGAAAACCTCGACTAGTCGGAAATGATACCTACTTTTTTATTCATTTTTTCGTATAAAACGTTTTCACGAGCACCTAAATTTAACTGCTAACACGTTCCGTATTCACCTGAAATAACAATTCAATGTTACGTTAAAAGTTTCACTTCACGTGAAAACCTAAAGAAGGTTAAATAGGCACGTGATGTGAAAATATGCGAAGCTGGTGAACGAAAAGACAGTAGATACCTACATAACAGTATAATAAATTTAAACTTTGGAGATTTCTTGTTTGTGTGTTTGACATAATCTTTGTATAGATCTATTTTGATTAACTTTCTTGGAAGAAGCTGTTCAATCTCCTACTATAACAAGTATTTCTGCTATTTCTAAAAATAATGATTAAAAAATATTTCAAATTCTACAGTGTGTCGCAATGCGTTTCCCCACTGCATATGAAACTCATACTGCTCAAAGTGAATGCAAATATTTCGTCATTAAGTTTGCTGCAATGCCAACTGAAATAGAAAGTCAATCATCGCCCACTCACACTTGTGTAGTACTTAATGAAAGGAAATTTCGTTTGTAGTTGTGGGAAACGGAATTCATATTTGGTTTGATATTACTACTACTAAGCAACGTTAAAACACCAGTCGGAATTCAGACGGAAAACGATCGGAAATTGTGGATTTAAGATATGCCCAAGCACGAGAATATCAGTCGGAAAACAGACGGAGAAGTTGTTCTTTCCCGTCTAAAGGTACCTACGATCGATTTACCCGTGTCAGATAGGTTTTGTAAATGCGTTATACAATAGATAATTCATTCTTTTAGTATTGAATCAGTGACAAACTTTTTGGAAACTTTGCAAACTCAACAACAAAGTTTATACAAACATGTGGACTCTAACTTGTTGATCACTTCTGGGAAGCGAAGAATTCGCAAACATCACAACTATCAATTTAACAAAAGTTATTTTTGAATATGGAGTAAAAGCCAAACAACTATTCTTAGTTTTCCATTAGCAGATGAAAATCATAAGAAAATTTGTTGACAATCCAAAATGCTGAGCATCTCATTAACTCTATGTAAACAAGTGTTTGAAGTTAAACAGATAACAGTTCGTGTACTTTTACTTTTATATTATCTCGACAAAAATTTGTTTAAACAGTCTGTGACCTCAGGAGGCTTGTACAAACTATCAGTTTCGTTCTAGAAGAGAAAAACATCACTGATGCAAACATCTTATATAACAGAAGCTTTTACACTTTTTGTGTCCGACTGAAGTCCAGTATTATCTGACGTTTGCTAATCACTTGATCAAGAATTGACGAAAATCTCAGAAAATTTCGCTAAGAAAAAAGCTAAGAAAATATTTTGAAAAAGTCACAAGGAATTCTGGAAAATAACTTAGAATTTTTAGAAAAATCTTTTACGAAAAATATAAATTTGTTTACTTCGCCTTTGACGTAATAAACCTGACCTGATCTAACCCTGTTTGCGTCCGTTTCAAGTTTGTCACTGTGAATTGCTTCAAGACTTTTTAACGTTCAAATTATACAAAATCCTCTGTAAGCTCATGAATTTTTGATAACTGCTTTAAACTTGCTATTTTACATTTTCAAAACAACTTGCTTCTTTACGTAAGGTTTATGAAGAAAAGTAGAAACCTTTTCCTTAAGAGCGTGGTTTATGATGAGCTAAAAGCATTCCCTTGTTTTAGATGTAATATCTTTTAAAACTGGAGAGAATTCATTTTTCTGGGATGGGTTTAGATACCTCAAATCAAACGTTGATACTTCAATAACTAGCACAATATAAAATGAAAAACAATTTAATTTCGAAATTGGTTAAAAGACAATTCAAACGAGCTTTGCTCGAAACTTTCTAACGAATTGGACTTTGTACCAAAGCCATAAATAAAATTTGGCGAAAACTTTAAAAGAAATCATGAAAATACTGGTTTGCGGTTGTACAGTTTTTTAAAATTGAATTTGCACAAAGTTTGAGTCTAAAAATAGTTTGTGTATAAATAAAAAGCATAGAAAATGTTAATTGCATGAATTCGATAGACCCACTCTACCTGGAAAAGTTCAAGGTGAACCAGTAGACACTTAAGATGATATAAATAATATAAGGTTTATAAACCGATGTTTCACATTGTATTGCTAGAATTCATTTTGCATTTATTAAAGATCTTCCAAAATTGCAGCGACTTATTATTCTGGTAATTCCTGAATTTCTGGAATCATAAAACTATTATTCGGCCAAGGAAAATAACTTGAAAGCTTGCTTTGAGGAAGTTCGGTGCTTGCGCAATATATATGGCCTTGTCGTGGCCAGAATTCATTCTTGATTGTACTTAAAAATGCGACAAATTTCATTACCTTGGAGTATTTGTATGGATTGCTTTTAGAATGGAGGTGTGTCGAATGTGGGCCCGGAATTAACGAGTATTACCTTCCTTAAAGATTGGTTTCCAATTTACAGGGTTTAATAACAAAAATGTTGATTTGATTACGTCCAATTAAGGATAATCGTAAAACACATTTTCATTGGAATGACGGTATTCTGGGATAAGAAATAGTCATAAGACTTGGAATCATCTTACAATTAGTCAGATAGAGCGTGTGCCGCATCAACGTCACTGACTTGTATACAAGTACATTTATATGAATTTACGATAAAAAGAGCAACTAAACTGTAAACAAATAACCCGTGGTATAATAAAATTTTTGGCAAAGCCTCCGAGACATAATGCGACGTTATAGTCAAAATGAAAATCCGCTAAAATTCCAGATTATTATTAGAGAAAATGTCGAGAGGCAAGAGGTAAAATTTCAGGAATCTATTTTTAACAGATCACGGGTTTTTATTATCTCCTAAAATAAACTAAAGAAAACGTCATTCTCGTAATTTTTTGAAATTTTTTATTTTCTGTTGCTACTCTCCGCGGTTCTAGGTTCCACCAGGTCGGAGAGTCCCGTCATAAATTTCCTTTCGTTCCAAGAAAATTTCCAATTGAGGCGATCCCCCGTTTCTTTATGAATGGATAGACTGTGCATCAATAAAGTTTTTCACATATCGTGTATCTTCATGGATTTAACCAGTAACCACTGACACCCAATTTTGTATCGTTACGACTAAAGGAGGTTGGAAGAGTGTCAGAGTCGTATCATATTGGATAATTGACTCATCTTCAAGGAAAGTTAAAAACAGAGGTTATGTTATATTGCGAACCCTACGAATATTCTTATCGTATTCTTTTGGTAATCGCTATCGAGTGGAAATCCAAAGTAGCAAAGAGCAGTCCGGATTGGCACTGGATGGATTACAAACTTTTTCCAACTTCAGTACACGTTTAAATGAATTTCCTTCGATTTTTTTATGATTCATATAAACAGTGGTCTGCCATATTATTGGACCCACCGTCTTCAAATTAGTTTTGAGAGAAAGTTTTCTACTGTTCTATGTCTACATTTTTATGTTTTTCTTTTTTTTTGTTGTGTTTCATGGACTCTTGACTTGGAAATGTGTGCAGCTGTTTCTGGAAAAACATTTTATTTTCAACTGGGTCCCCAAAAACACTAGTTTGTTTGCGTGATCGTGATAGAATTTTTCTATGCGAAAGAGTTTCAAAAAGGGATTTTTAACATACAAAGTTGCACAAGCAGTATACTAGGACTAATCAAGGTTCTTGCTGTTGCCAAAAGTTGGGCATACCAAATATTGAGTTTTTTTCCAAAATGTGAAATTATCAACAAATTTTGTTCCGTTTCACTGCCAGAGAGTAAGTTTATTAATTAAATGCACTTATAAGCGAAAATACAGCAATTGGGAAGTTTCGAATTGAAAAAATGTGAAATTTTTCAAATGAGTCTAATACTGGTAATATGGCAGACCACTGTACTTGATTTTGAATTTTTGAGATGAAATCAACTAAAATGGCTGTAATGAAAATGAAGTATGATAAAATAATAATCTCTCCTAACTTTATTGTTGTACATGAATTCATGATACATAATGTTCCCGACCGTGAATTTGCGTGTTTTGTGATTTAGAAATACTGTGTAGTATTGTGTAGTAATTAGTATATTTATGAGATTAAAAATTGAACAAAACACAACTAAAGCGGAAGTAGGATTCATTAGGTTCTAATTTTTTGGGACAACTCGTTGTTTATTGCTAAACAACAAGTGCAAAATATTTACTGGTAAGCGCGCTGCGCAGCGGAAACCTGAATTTCCGACGGGAGTTTTTGTGAAAAACATGTATGTTCACACGCGATGGAAATGTCGTATATTTCCCCCACGGTGAACAATATACTGAAATTTTGTATATAAATCCCGGAGATCTTCATAGAATTCATCAGTCATTTCTGGACTTAATATCCTTCAAGATGCGTCTATTAACTTTTTGCTTGTGGATCCTGGGTTTGCTAATTGCGGTAACTATTGAGTGAAAGTAAGTAGTATATATCAATAATCATATTGTTCAAGTTCCAAACCACCATCGAGGCCAGCCCCGCCACACCCGCTACACCCGCAACAGCGGCAACAGCCGCAACTCCCGCAACAGCGGCAACAGCCGCCACCGCCGCCACAGCCGCCACCGCTGCCACTGCCGCCCACAAATAACTATCAAGAACTGGATTTCGTCGAATAAATATCAACTTGAAATAAATATATTTATTAGAGGTATTCGACTAGCTACTAAAATGAGAGTTTTGTAAAAAGCATCCTGTCAACAAATTTGTGTGAAAGTAAAGGCGCGTTCCCAACGCCAGCTTGGAGTGGAGTGTGTTGAAGCTGACTCTGGCACTCGTTTCCAATGCCAAAGTGGATTGATCTCACATCCATCTGCCGAGCATAATTTCAGTCGTTTTAATTATCAAATTTTTAATATTCTGTTCACATAAAATAACCATATTTGAATTATTACAACTTTAATACAGTAGAACTGATTATTTTTTTCCATTTTCACCTCAATTTACCACAAGAAATACAAAAATTCGTCGCACACTTCGAACGATCCCGCCGCGGCCACCTGTTGGAATCGATCCGAAATACATCTTTTTACCACTACAACGTGGAAATAGAAATAGATAGGAATGTCTCAGTTGTTCCATACTGCGGTAGATGTTGGCACAAAAAATCTGCAAATTAAAAAGTATAAGTAAATTAAAAAATGATCCTACACTGAAAATAAGTAATTCATATTTCAGAAAATTTATTATCCAAACAAATTAATTAAATTAAAACTTCAAAATTTTCTAATCAAGTTCGTTAATTTCCTAACACGCGCCAATTTGAGACCTCAAACGAATGGTTTACATTTATTAACAGGAATAAATGAAATAACAAACGTAAATTTGATCTATATTAAGTGTAAATAAACAAATTAAAAATATTTTGACTTTTGATCAATTTATGAAAATTTTCTAAAGTAGCAAATCAAAAACATATCAATTGGTGAAAGATTTCACACAAGGCTTTCTTCCTTACGACCTTCAGAGAATTTGATACAGTGTTATTTTTATGTCTGTTACGTAAAGTACTAAAATATCAGTGGTTATGATCATTGGAGCTAAAAGTAGATCAGTCTTGATTGACGTCTTTTGCATACGCCCCAAAAAATTCTTGTTTCCAAGACATCCTCTCGTGCTGCAAACCGCTTTCAGGTTCAAATCACTTGACGTTCAATAATGAACGACAAATAAGTAAATAATAGCTGGGGCTGGTTTCAATCCAGATTTAACTGGTTCAAAATTCAAATTTTGTTTTTATTTAAACTTCAAATTTTGGAGCTAGTTTTTGTACAATTTTATCATGAATTCATACTAAAATTATAAATAAATAAACATGTTTTGAAAGGTCACTCAATTCGTTTTGATCTCAAGTCGACCACATGAGCTTGGACTTTATCACTTATCAAACATTTCGACATTTCAAATGCAACGTGTGGGGACAGATACCTTGTCTCAGTGATAACTGCGAAAGTTGATTCAACTTGAAAAACAAATCCGGATTGAATTCAAATTGTTATTACTTTAGGTGCTATTAAAACTAATATTAATGTTTTCATGGAAAAATCCATGACGATTCATATTCATCAATAGGGTTTGAATTGTAAAACCAAGTTGACTCATATTCACTCTAACTGGATATACAAATTTTATGTTATAGATTCATAACTTTCCGTCGGGCACGCATAAGCTCAGGTTTCCGTGCAATGCCGGTATGGTATTGAGTTAAAGCTATAAGTTTGTTGGTAAATTAAAACTTCGAATTTCTAATTAACGGTAGCACACTTAGACCCTCCGCACACGGAGCTACTAAAGGCAAACTAAACTGGTTGGTAACTTGCGTTACAAACCAGTTCCTGACTTGTTAGCGACCTGGTTCCCCACACGAAGCTACTCATCCAAAACTAAATTAAATTACTCAAATTAGTATGTAAATTTTTTTGAATACCCTGGAAGCTGAAATTTACATAACTTTTCCGTTTTTCAACTTTCGCGGCAAGCAAAAAGATTATTTCCTGGTTCTGCATTTCCTCAAAACAAAAATGTTGCAAACTTTTTGCCTTAACGACTCGACATGCAAGTCCGATGGCGACTGGTTACAAACCAGTTTTCAGGAATCACAAACCAGTTTACAACCAGTATCGCCGTGTACGGCGTTCCATTTGTTTATATGGGAAGTTACTCAAAGGAAACTTGTTACTAATTCGAGTCAATATCCAGTTGCTTTCCGGTAGCTCCGTGTGCAGACAGCTTTATTGTTCACTAATTGCTCAGATACATGTATGGAATGCCACCCTTAATAAAACCTTTTTCGGTACTTTCACTACTGCATTGTCTAGTGGTTCACAGGAGACACCTTACTTCTAAATTTCATCCACATAGTGCCAATATCTGCCATTCGACTACGAAACCCTAAAAGGGAATTGTCTTAATTTTCAGAATAGCAGTTGTTTTTCAGAAATAGTATGCTATTCGCTAAACAAATTTTCATTTGACTTCCCATTCCACGTGTTATTCATTCAATGGGTTTCACTGACCAGCTGCGTTGTGATTCTTCTGGGAAAAATTCGACTTTGCCACATGTTCTTGTCATTGCCGTCGACTGTTGAGACTTCTCATGTTAGCTAATATAACCAAATGGTTTAAAATACGCATTTATAAATTCACATAAAAGTTATTAGTTGAAAAAACATGAATTTTGAATTTCAATTAATTCTAATTCTTCAATCCTGTTTTGTAATGTTTCTTTATTTAACAGTAACTTTAAACGTAAATTTGAAAATTGTTCTCAGTAGAAAAATTTCTCTTAAAGATTTAATTGCTTTTTAAAAATCGAATAACTTTCTTTCAGATTTAATGGCAATGATTATATAATTACTCTGTTATACTTATTGCAGGTACTTATGTGTATCGGAAAGTCGTGTTTTCTTCTTTTCTAAATATTGTCTGTTCCTCCTTTTGTATTTATCGTGTTAAGTTACCATTTAATTTTCTGTTTTCAGTCCTTGACGTTTCCAGCAATAGCCTTGAACTTACATAAATTATTACCTTCAAGTGTCTTCTGATTGAGGCAAAGATAGAACAATGTTCATTTTTGCAGCCCTTGGCAATGAATTAAGGTTTCTGCACGATAGTTTACATTTAGGTACCGGCACAAAATTGGAAAAATATTATTTTTATGAAACGTACAATAGAATGTAAATATAACTTTCATGTGGCATACGCTAATTAAATTCATAAGACTCATACTAACTTTAACGACTCGCTTCTAATTGGCAACCAATGTATACATTTGGCACGTTTTACTTGGTATGTCTGTAAAGTGTGGAAAAATTATGAATAATTCATGTGTTGTGTCTGGGTTTTGAAATGGATTGCAAAATAAAATAGTTTTAATAGTACAGAAATGCAGGATTCATTTGGCGCTGTGCCTACCGAAAATATGTAGGTGCTTCTTCTTAATATATAAAATCCTAATGGTCGTGAAGCAGAAAATGAATTCCATTCACCAGAAAATCGGATCCACTCTCTGAAAGCGGGAAAAATTCACTTTATGTAGATCAAACACAGAATGAATTTCTCTCCGCTTCCTGGAAATGAATTTCATTCACCGGAGAATGACATGACGTCTATCAATTTTTATTTTTTGCCAGGATGAGATAAAGTGTAGTGAATTTTTCAATATTAGCTCATACAGATACCAAGAAATTTTTTCATACTAATGGCATTTAGCATAAATTTGAAATTTTCTGTTACTGGCCTTCATTTATGTTTTGATCTCAAAGAAGTTTTCCAAGTAAAAAGTATCAGCTGTAGTCAGCATGATCAAGATTTTTTCATGTTAAGTCGTTTATCAGTTTACGAGATTGGAGTAACATCATCCGGCAAAATCATGCTAATGTCTTTGGCATAATCCATAAACAAGTTCAAAGTACAATTTTCATTAATCTGGATTTGTAAACTGTTCTGAGTATACATGAATTCTGGATTTTAAGTGACCTGTTTCTAATTTCTCCTCAATTTATCAATTTATTCTATTCAAATTCCACTCATAGTAGGATGAGTAAAATGCATCACTCTGTTACAGGTTTTTTCATTCATTTTCATTTTGTAACCAAATAAAGAAAACACTGCGAACTTTTACATACAAATTATTTTGGCAAATCCTTATAATTAAACTAGCGTCAAATTTGAGTGTTTTCGCTAAAGTGTTACTTCTTAAATTTAAGAATTATCACAAAATATAAAATATCAGTCATGACACTGTGACTTTCAAGACGCGTCAGAATTTACGTCAGCCCCTACAATACAATTTTGCGAAGTAAATGTTTATTCATATGGGCATATCACGAGCGCAGTGATATTTACGTTAAAATTTATCATATCAAGTGACGGAACTATAAACTAACAAAAGCCTTTAATATAATTTGCGAAATTTGTACAGGAGTTTGAACTACTAAAAGTTTGATTTGGTTATTTCCGATCACTCGATTAGATTTGCAACGTTCGCTTGTAACCTCTGATTAAAGTTTTATTATATAAAAGTCCAAAGTCTTGAAATTTCAAAGAATGCACATAATGCAATCGTTGTAATTATTGCATCGATTAAATAATCTTAAAAATGTTTGGCTTTCATGTGACTTTTGCCTCTTCCTTATCAGAGTTACTTTTTAATTTTCAAAACTTAAAAGCAGCTAAACACACCTCTTCGATGATAACCAATTCATTTCCTTTCATAAACTAATCATAAAATCAGTTTCTGCAACTTCCAATCAACTTTTCAATTCATTTTTCAAAGAAATATTACTAACAAAAAACGCTTGTTTTTAGAAAAAAATTTATAGACATCTTTCTTCGTAATCGTACAAAGTTAATCTTAAAGTTGTAAATAGTTGAAATCTCCAAAATAAAATTTCCTTGACAACAGTAGTTGCCTTGCTGATATTGGACTCTTTGTGTTGTACTTGTTTATTGGAAAGTTCTCATTTCTGCTAATTATTGCAAATGTTATTCTTAAATAAAACTAAAAACAGAAGCACTTTCTTTTGTAAAACATTTTGTTTTTCATTTAGTTTCACTCAAACTTGTTTTATTGATTCAGTTGTGTTGTTGAACAACTCAATTTGATATGGGTTTTCCGCCTAAAAAATTAAATTCATATAACACTTATCAACATGATTAGAATTGATTTTCTAATTAGTCACAAGTACTCGTGACTGCTAAGTGATTTGCAATGTTATGTCGCGAAAAATTCCCCCTTAACGAGTTGAGTAATTCCTGAATTGATCAACGTCTTTATTACATACTGAACGTATAATGCATTCATGTGCAATGATATTCCAGCTTATCCCTTTGACATTGAAACATATTATCAATAAACGGGTGCGTGAAGGTTAATCCAGTTTGTAATTGAATTAGCTCAACCTAGATTTAAGAAGATTACTATCTGACATAATGTTATCATCTACTTTAATGTACAATCGATATATATGTTTTATCTTATCCTTTGGAACGTGCTCCACTTATTCCTTCCAAATTAAATAGATTGCAATAAATTATTGATAAAATTGGTTAAACTTGCCCGAACATATCTAAATCCATCGATGACTTAAAAAGGTTATGAGCTAAAAGCACAAATTGTTAGTTGATATTTGTTGAATTAATTTTCTTTCACTCCATTTTGTGTAATTTGATCTGAAAAATTGCGGTCCTGCAGGCACGTGCATTCATCACATAAGTTTCTGTCTGTCTATCATATTATATGAAAGTACCCAGATTCAAGTGATATTCTGAAATCTTTAAATTAAAGCAGTAAATTCAAGTTTCTAAATACGCAAATCTACTATCTATGTTTTGTTACTATTTTAAGAAAAATTTTTAGTGTTTAACACGAGTGTTTTGAGGTTTTTTTTCCCAAAATCTTGTCATAGTAATTGAACTATTCGAAAGTCATGGACTCCTCTTTGATAAAGACGAACAACTGACCGATTCCATCTATCATTTTCCAGTGTCTATTGCTCTATTCACAGGTTCTTATCTTTCCACACGCGCCAGTCGCATTTATCAAGTCAAAGTCAGTCATGAATCTTAAATGCCTTAAGTACGACACGTTCCTAACGTAAATAGCTTTAGAAAAGAAATCGTATTATATTCCATTTGAAGGGTTTCTGTCTTAACAATCCCTATCTCTGATTTGTGAATTCTCTTTCGTTTTATAGCTCCATCCACGGAGATAGCACCATCATCATTCTGATATACTGGCTGAAAGTAAAGATTTTATATTAAAGCAGTCTCGTAATAGAAAGAAATAAAATGTATACCATCTGTGCTAGAGATCATCTGGTGACATTTCGAAGTGAAATTGAACCATATCCAATTAAATTTTTAACTTGAATGTAATCTGGCTGCAAACCTTTCTAGACAATTTACTGAAATCAAAATCCACTTATGCCAATTGATTCATGACGTCACGTTTGACAGTTTTGAAGACGACTTATTTTAAAGTGAGTCACTGTCGTTAGTATATTGACAAGTAGTAAGTGAGTTACTGTCATCCCTGTTTTGACAATTAAAATGGAAACTGTGCGAGAATTGAAATTAATATTTTTCTTGTGGGAAGAAGAAGTGATGAGGTATTCAGAGGAGACATTTCGGAATAATTTTAGAATTCTTGGTTTTCTCGTAAAAGATGACACAAATATCAGACGATCTTTGAAATGAAATGTCATTTTCATCAAAATTTTTGAAAATTTCTAGTACAATTTCTGATTTTCTCTCTTCTCTGTTTTCTGGAAGATGGCGCCAACATGATTCAAAACTCACTTAAACCCGTTTGAACTGGTTCAATTTTGGGATCCTTGAACCAGTCTTGAAGTTGTTACATCATATTGACGTCATGAACTAGTTGAAACTATTCCGTCTGTCCAAGCATTAGACCAAATGTAATGATTTTTGACATTTGTTTCATGTTGGTAACACAGTTTCAACCAAAACTGCTGTGCCATTGACCTTAACCAAGCCTCTACACCACTGGTGTGCAATTGGTCCAAATACGGGTGTGAAAGTACTTCGACTCGATGCACAAACACAAACACGCTTCGAACAAGATATGGCTTGGCTTTAGTCACGTGGTGAAAATATACCAAATTCGTTGATTACATTTAACCTTGTTTTGTAATAATTCGAAATGATATCGTCTTGAGGTCTTGACTCATCGGTGATTCACAAATGAATTTACCATAAAGCCTTCAAAATTGTGAATTCACGGAACTTTAGTCCGAAATGGAAAAAACCAAAGAAAATAAAACTGATTTCGGTGCGTAGGTACATTGAATTCGAAAAATACTTTTGTATTTCACATGCGTTCATGAACCGAAAAATTACACTTAAGTGAATTCGAAGTCTTCGGTGGGATTCTGTCTGTATCTGTACGTAACAGATTCTGTTGATTTGACATTCAATGCATTTTGTTGTTGGATTCCGAAAAATTCTGTTAAAAATCTGTTAAAGTTAACAGATTTGGCTTCAAACAGGTTTCGAAATTAAAATTTGTTCCGGCGTAACAGATTCGAAAATAAGTTGTGCCCAGAATACCAAGTAATACTGTGTGCCACTTCAAATGATTTCATTTCGAATGGAATTTCGAAGTTTTTTACATTCGATAACCTCGCTTGTTACGAAAACAGATAAAAGTTGATAAACTTGTATTCAATACTAGCGTCTTGTGCTGTATTCACGTGACGTTTCCATTTTGTTATGAAACTGTGGTGTACATTTCCTCAAACGCAAACCATTCGAAATTGGAAATGATAATCGAAATGAACATTTGTACTTAAATGACTCCGATTAGCACACCAGTAACTGAAGTGGTCAGAATCTGGTAAGCCCCGGTAGATCAATAGTTCGGTTAGTTCTTCAATTAGTACAAATTGAATTTAACCCCAGGCAAAATATGGCATTTAAAAATTTTCCACGCGCCTTCTATTTACGTCATTTGAAGAAAAAAATTCTTATTTAAGAAATATTTTTTTCTACATATTTTCAAAATTTCTTTCATAAACAAAACCAAAAAAATTCGTACACACGTTGCGTAACGATTTTCCCGATGACGTTTGAGTCGGAAATTTTTTGGCATTTTGCCAACACCGCCAATTCGTCATAAGCGGACAAATTTTGAAGGTGTGTTCGCTCGTGATTGTTTTGACATTTGAACGCAATTACCATATGATTATCGATTGGAAAACAACAGGAAGGGAAATTAGCCGAAAAAATTTAATCAATAGAACCTTGGTTCGTTCCATTTACTAACAATCTACCCTTGCTCTTGTACGCGAGTAGATTGCCAGAGGTAGTTACGCGTCAGTTTTTCGCTAGGTGGATTTTGTTTCACAAAAATTCCTTAGATGGCTACCCGCATCTACATGTTACAAATTGTACACAACGTAAAATTTTGATATTTTGTATGGAAATATTTTTATTGAAATTTTTGATGTATGAAACAAAAGAAGCATCAGAAAGGGTATAGACATCAAATTGACAGAACAAATGTGCAAAGTAAATATAAGAAAATAAAAATTTGAACTTCAAAAACGAAAGACAGAGAAAATTCAGGTTAGGTTTTGCCACTTTACCGAACTGTGCGTTCCATGTTCCAAGTACTCGCAAGTACATGGGAACGAAATTTTTGGGTAAATGGAACGCAGCAACTACACACAAGACTTCGGGCAAACTTTGAACCAAGCAATTGCTTTAAATTGAAATACGTTACTGACAGACAGCACCACGCGGTAACGCCATTCAGATTTACAACTTCAAAGTCTTACTCAATCTCATATTGCGGACAAAATCCACTTGTAATAACCGCACGCGACATAACTTAGATCGAAATGAACCTTTGTACCAGCGAAGATAACGTTCCCTTGCTGTTACGTAGAGCAATTGCAGCGCAAAGTGCGTTTTGGCCTCGTTCATTCACCAATGAAAGTAAAGTATAGAGGAAATGCTTTGCTTTGTTGTTATCAACGATCAATGACGAAAACGAAAAAATTTGTGACACTGGGCCAAATAAAGGAGACGCATGCGGCACGCTTATTTCTTTGTAAATCCCATTACGGGCAGCGGGTTCCAGATTTGAGCGGAACTGTAAGCAGTCAGCTGGTCTCAGAAACCGTATTTAGGCAGTTGACAAGAAGTTGCTCACTTCAGTTGGAAACGGAACTAGAAGCAGTAGAGACGAGAACAAAATTACATTAATTTTATTGTAATTGAATATTTAAATTAAGAAGAACTTTTTATCAGTACAAACGTTAGTGAACGCAAATAACCTGATTGACAATGTGTGCGTGAACCGCTTGAACATGCTTCGTTGTGTTGGAAAATTGGAAGCGATTTCATCGAGTCAACTTGAATTGAATTCTTGAAAATCAGTTATACCCGAACCAGCTTGGGTTGTAGACGTGTTTCTCTTGTCCTAACAGAGTGAGATCACATCCATCAATAATAAGAGACAGTGTGCGGTCTACAGAAGGAAGTTACATAACATAACGATCATTTTGAAATTAACACGAATTTTTAATAGTTTACAATTTTTTGAAACGGTTTTTTTTCGACATAAAAGTATTTAATTAAAATTAAAGCTCAGAGAATTAACGAGAAAAGTGAAAGTGCAACGAAATACCCACGTTCATATATTATATAGTGGCGTTTCTTAGAAAATTTCGATTAAATTTAATTCGAATGAAGAAACGCATTCAAAGTGATAAATTTTTGTGAAAACAAAGACTGAATACTGTGATTAAACGAGAAAATAAAACATTAAATTAAATTAAATTAATTAAAAGAGGAAAAATACCGTTGGCTGTTAATATTTCCTGTGTTGTATTTTACATAGTGACAAAATAATTAATTATTTATTAAAATAAATTTAAGTAGACTTCAACAAATTATAAATTGAATTGAGTATCAATATCAAAATGTCGTTCGAATTGCATTCAAATCAAAATGTGGCGCTAGCCGGAGATATTCTTGAGGATTTAGTCGTTATATTCCGGCACATAATACGGAATTTATGGGTAATTATTTATTTAATTCAATTATTTTGTAATATTCGAAAATCTCTGTTAATTTAACATCGTCACTGTTAACTTAACATGTCAGAGGAAAGGGCTTGTCACAATCT